>VDFB02168118.1:150310157-150508517 GCA_007258455.2 Sequoia sempervirens
GAAGAAGTAGAGATATGGCCATTTTAGGAAGAAATAGTGTGCTCATGTTATAATGTGAGAACATTTTGTGTTGCACTAAAAATGGTAAAAAAGTCAATATACTCATGATCTCAAGGCCCACATTCTACATATTCTCCTGGTTCTATGTGTGCTCTGACAAAAAGTAGCTTTTTGATGATGTTGTGAAGTGTGCATGCATTATTTTCACATTCCACCACCTTTTTCATGATCTTTCTACCACCTTTGCATGAAATAGCATATTTTTCACGTTAAAAGACATATAATATCAATTCAAGTTTGAATTCCATTGAAAACTAATATAAAATTAAAGTTTGGAGGGGAACAAGCTTTTGAAAAAGTCAAAATTTTGAGGAGTTTAAAGAAAGAAGAAGCTAAGGCTACATAATTGGGTTGAACTCCTCCATTTGAAGCTCTAGTTTTTAAGGTATATGAAGTTTTTACACAAATGTGTTTTCTTTCATTATCTTATGGCTTCCTTTCATTTTTTTTATTTTGCATATTGCATGTTTATCATTGTTTGTTTGTCATTATAACCTTAGGTTTTCAATGCACATTTTAAATTACACAATTCTATACACTTTCCAATTACATTTTTAAACTGCATCTCTTTGAGGCATTTTCTTATTTAACAATTGACTTACTATGTGTATGCTTTCACATTTTGTATACAAATATATATGACATGCATTGTAAGGAAGTAAAATAAAGCATCATTTCTCAATCCTTTATTATGGAAGTGCATACCACTCTCTGAAGCTTTCATTGAGGTATTTTTTCAAACAATTATACCAAGTAGCTCATTTCCTTGTGTATGCCACATAATTTTCTATACATCTCTCTAAAAAATTGGAATATACTCCTCCCACATTGATAGATCTTAGAAACTATTTTGTTTTTCATCTCTATTTCTAAATTCACCTCATCACTAAACCTACCTCATCACTTTTATTTTTGATATATTTTAAATTTTTCCTTGATTATTCTACCTACAAGGGATTCTAACCCTTCTATCCACTGTTAGAAGACTCTTTATTGAAGGCTAAGTTAGCAACATGGGGAAAGGTTCAGCCTATCTTGCAATCATGGCTCAAAATGGAAGCATGGACAAAGAATTTGAATTGTGATGAAACCAAGGGAGGTCCTACAACACAACTGAACACAAAAAATCAACCAACAACAACAATTCACAAGTCACAATTCTCAAAACTCTTCCTTGTAGCATTGCCAACTCATTCAATCGGGTATTTCTTCTTGATAAGAATCTTTCAAACCAAGAATTGAACCATTTCAAGGACCCTTCAAGGTACACAATCACATTCCAAAAAACCACTATTGGTTACTTTGTAACAACTTCCTCAAATCATGCTTTCTACGCCAACTAGGTGTCAAATTAGGACACTTTAGCAAAGAAACTTATCTTGAAACTTGACGAAAACCTCTAAAAACATGTGAGAAAAAATTTATATGTATTAAAACAAAATAATTCACAATTAGTTCTCATAAATTCATCCACCAAGATGTGAAAACCAAAAACCCTCTTTTTAAGCCAAATAACCTAGGGCTTATTGGAAAACACACTTCCCAACCTTATCAAAACATGCCACCATCTCAAACAGGTCTACAATGGCCTACACAAACTTAATTCAATAAGAAACAACACTTCCCTAACACAATACTCACTTTATCATTTCACTCTACACAATACACAATACACACCCTCTACGGAAAGTGAATATGAATGGACACCATTAAGCACAAGCGAATATGGAGGGACACTAGCTATCACAAGTTAATATGGAGGGACACCATCTATCACAAGTGAATATGGTTAGACACCATCCAGTGCATCTCAAGTTGAGAGTACGTCATCACTCCAATTTGACAAAGAAGGTATGCCATCATCCCCATGAGAACCTCAAGATATGTCTTCTACTCCACCATCGATCAAAGGTAGGCATCTATCCCACCTCAATTAAATATTGATGAAATTCCTAATGTTGAGATGTATGTACCTAGGAGAACACCACCTAGAATTTTGCATAGAAATTCAAATTATTTGATTAATATTGATGAGGATATTTTGCAGCACATGGAAGGTAAGATTCCAGCACACACTTGTAGAAGATATGCTAATAATATTTGGAAATTCTACTTTGAAAGGGTAAATGAGACCGCAAGATTCCAACTATTTGTTGAAATGATGTGGGGTATAAAGTATAGACACATCATGAAGACTCTTGGGTTGAGAACATCGAATGCATTGAGTGAAAACACTATTGTGAAGAATCTAATGGATGCATATGAGAGTGTGGGTAAGACCTCATGCTCAAAGGATAGTAATGTCACACGACGTGTCATTACATTGACTTTGGTAAGCAATCAAAAAGAGAGAGCTCATATCATTAGAAAGATGAGTGAACAAATGAGAATTAGTAGAAAAATATTATCAAAAGTCGTTCAAAGGTGGAAAAGAATTGAGGGCATCAATTCAAATGAATTATGGGTGTTATTGGGGAGATTGCCACAAAAAGATTAAAAATTTGTTGAGGCATTGAGAACACTAATTGAAGAGTATTGGAATAATAACACAAGGCCATCTCTAAATCAAAGGGATGTGGTAAGAAGGAGAATTAGTAGTCAGAACCGTGAACCACATCCAAAGCATTTTTTGGATATGACTCAAACCCAATTTTTTCATAAATTTAAAATGGATTATCCTCAAATTAGTATTTTTCAAATATTTTTTGAAATTATTAAACCTTTTTATGTCAAGATAAATCAGACATGCACTACTTTTTGTTGTAGACTACATATTGAATTCTCTAACCATTATGATGTTTATCATTCTATATGTTGTGATTTGCATACTAATAATGTTTTGCATGATTGTGGCATAGAAGCCCCACCAAAATATTCAAGAGAGCTATTATCAAAAAAATTATGTGAAATAGAGGATTGCCAAATATTCTACAAGACAACATGCTTGGATGGTTCATGCGATCATTGTAGTGGCTTGCAGTGTATGCCAGTATGTCAACATATGGAAAGCACAAATGAGGTGGGACAAAACCTAGTAGAGTTCGGGAAGTATAAAATGGTGGCATACGCTACAAAATATGGGCCTTAAGAAAAAATGTGTAATTTGGTTGTTCAAAAGATTCTAGTGTATCAGTTTATATCCATGTTTCATGACAATATAGTGTATGAGTATGCAAGGCATACCCATAGAGCCTGATGGCCAGACACACAATTCAAGCTAGGCAAGGACACCTTTCCAGTTGGCAACATAGTATCAATGGTTGAATTTGTAGAGAACTACACTTTACAACAACAACGTGAGGTGCAATCACAGTATTACAACTCCACACATGTTTTGATATTTGTTCAAATGGCATTCATTCATGCAGCTAATAGTACAGAGGACCAAAGGAAGGTATATAGGGAGCATCACTTTTATATTAGTGATGATCACACACATTGTCCAGAGTTCGTGCAAGGCTGCTTCTAGATGTTCTATAATGATTTGGCTCAGAGAGGCATACCATATGGTTGGCATATAATATGGTTGGATAACTATGTAGCACAGTTCAAGAACTCATGCATGTTCTACTAGTTGAGCAGGATGCATGCATTATAGGTGTACAACATATGTGGAACTTTTGTGGGGTCGAGCATGGAAAGGGGGAGCATGATGGTGTAGGAGCATGCGTGAAAAGAGAATTAGCATGAGGAGAGTTAAAGTATAAAGATAGTGCAAAGTTGATAGATGCAAGATCAATTGTTGAGTGGTGTAATGCTTCGATGGGTCCAAGTAATGAAGGTACATCTTCAATTCATAGGTATTTTTGGTTGATGGATGATACTAACATTGCACCATATGAGGATTGTTGTACACTAACATGATCGCGTGAGCTACACTCTTTCATTAGCTCAAATGTAGGTTCATGGAGTATTCATACACGGAAGATGGCATGCCTTTGTTCTTCATCTACAATGCAAGCCTGAAATGATTGTGAGTCAGCGGAGTCGGTTGACAAATGGTTGACAATTTATCTCAACCCACTTCACACATGTCACCCTTCTATAACATTGGAACTAACACATATGGAATCATCGGTCATCTTTGACCATGGATCAGATTTATTTCAACTAGGTAATATATTTGCTTGCTTAGTTTTTGAAATTCTATATTGTTGTATTACTTTGTAGTGTATTCCCAATGTTGACTAATTTTGAGTGATTTGTTGCACATATCAATGTAGGGAAAGTTTATGAATTTATTGTAGATGAAAAAAACAAAGTGGGAATAGACTATTACTTGTGTCATTGTGTTGAGGCCAAAAAGAAATTGGAGGCCATAGTTATAGATGGAGAAAACATCGAATACCCTATAGGCTTGGTTTTCGTTACTAGAACATGGCTTAGAAGGTACCCACATAAGAGTGTTAAACATTGGTTGTTTCAGGACTTTGACACGCATCATAAGATTCTTCACTACTCGAACCTTGTCATGACATCTAATGTTTTTTTGACCAAATATGGGGGTAGACCTTTGAACAAGGTCTTGTGGAAGGTCCATGAGTTTGACCACGAAGCAATACTAGACATAATAAAGAGAAGAGTAGACCCAAATAGTTTGTTGGATTAATTTGTAAGTATGCACATCAGTTCTTATTAATTTATACCTGTATGTGCATTAATTTGTTCGATGGAAATTTTATCATCTTATTTTACTTTTCCTATTTGTAAGTAACCTACCAAAAATTGATTGGTGTTCCCTTGCAAAAAATGCAGATTTATGAGCCATCCAAGAGAATTTCAGCCAAAAAAGCAATTCAACATCCTTATTTTGATGATCTTGAAAAATCTCAATCATTATTTTAAGCCATTAAAAAACTGTGTGCAAAGCTTGGTGAGGGAATTTCAATTTATTCATTTGAATTTAACCTTATCATGAGCAGCTATGATGTAGACATTATAAGAGCATCTTAAATTTCAACTTACTCTATTCATGAGAGGTGTTGTGTGCAATAGGTATCTTGGAACTCGCAGTTAAGATGTATGACCAGGAGTGACTAATTTGAGACTGGCATGCCTATTTGTAAGTTCCTTCCATCTATTCTCATTTCATTTTCATTTTGAATGCTCTTTCTTTTTCTCTTTTACTTTGCGTATTTGTAAGTAAACTACTAAAAATTGATTGGTCTCTTGTTGCATCAATTGCTGATTTATGAGCCATCAAAGGGAATCTCAGCTAAAAAATAAATACAACATCCTTATTTTGATGATCTTGAGAAATCTCAATTTTTATTTGAAGCCATTATAAAAGATAGAGTGAAGCTTAGCGAAGGAATCTCAAGTTACTCAATTGAAGTTAACCTCATAATGAGCACCTATGATGTAGACATTTAAAGAGAATCTTAAATGTATGGGTGACATTGTAAGAGATCTATGAGAATGAAGTTCCTAAGGCATTGTAATGAGATTTACTCAAATATTGTAATTTTGGAGTTCCTGTTTGGGGCAGTACCACCTTGTTATGTAAATTCCTTCAATAGGAAAATTTTCAAATTTTGAATTTTGAAATGTAAACAATGTGAAAAAGGTCATGTGAAGGTCATATGTAATGTATTCAAAGTCTCAAAGAGGTCATTAGGTGATTAGAGAAGTGATATTGCACAAAAGATGTCATTTGGTGTAAAAATGCAAAACTTGCATTAGTTTAACAATTGCAAAATTAGTAAATAAAGGATGATGTTTTTTGTATTTGCAACACTTTTCCTTTTTTGTTTCAAGCTTGTATGGATTGTATAGAACATTATACTTTGATTGTTGATTAGTTTTCAAATGTAATTTAAATTGAATTTTGAAATGTAAAATGTATGTAAAAGGTCATGTGATATAGTAAATATGATGGTTTGTGGATTGATGCAATAGGGAGGCCTGTAACACACAAAGTCACAATTCCAATCTGCAAACACAACTGTTAGGCCATAAACTCCTCACAATTTCATCATTTCTTCAAAATCACTCTTTTCCCTTGTAGCACTAGGAATCAACTCAATCGGGTAATTTATCTCAATAACACCTCTTTAGGGACCCATTTGAACAAACTTTGACATACTCAAAATCCACTTATGATCACTTTAGACCAAAGCACACAAATTTCACCTTTTCACCATTTTAGGCTTCTAATTAGCCTCTTTTTTCCAAAGCAACTATACTTGAAACTTATCCAAAGCCTAACAAACCTTGGGGAAGCAATTTAAATGTGTCAAAACCTCCAAAACTACAATTAGACCTTTGACATACCATCGTACAAAGGGTAATCCATAAAACCCTACTTTTTAGCCAAAACCCTAGGCATTTATTGAAAAGGTCACTTCCCAATCTACTCAAAACACAAAACCTCTTCAAACAAGTTTGAATTGGTATGAACAAGCTTAATCAAATATGAAATAATGTTTCCTTCTCACAAAACTCACTTTGGCCCACCAAAACCTCCACTTTTCATGAGGAAAACTCATATTTTCATATTAAGGCATCACACACAACGCAATATTAGACCTCCCCTTCACAAAAAAGCTTGAAACCACTTATTCCCAGCTAAAAAAATCCCATTACACCAATCATAGTAGTCACAGGGGGTGGAATGGGCCAAATTTACATTAATGTGACTTTGAACACCCCAAAAATAGGGTTAACATGGGAGATTAAAAAATCTGAGATAAAACTCAACTAATTGAAATAAGACTCTCAAAACTTCTGGAAATGCAAGTTAACACATGCTATAAGAGATTTCCATAGTTTGCCATTCAAAACACCCCTGTACGAGATCATACAAGATTGCCAAGAATGGAAAAATATAGAAAATCTAATAAAAAGCAGTGATAATCAACTTTTATTGCTTCAAATATTTGAGATCCACCTATCATTGAGTCTTTACAATATATTTATAATGTTTCTACTTCAAACTAAACTTCCCCAATGGATCTAACTATCTTTTGAACTCTTTAACTATTTGATCCCTTAAGAGTCCAAAGTGTTAAATGGATGCAAACTTCAACATGTTGTTACTTAGATACTGTGATGCTTAGAAACTTCTCATCTGATCCTACAAGATCACATTGGATGCCTCTACAAAAAAATCTCTCATTTTTTGCTATCTCAGAGAGGTTTTCCTGTGGCAACGAATTTTCACTTGATGGAAAAAGTGTCAATTGCAAGCAGTGCAAAGTTGCAAAGTGGTGAAAATTTTGTTCTGCAACTCGTGTGACCAAAAAAACTATTCCAATGTGTTCAAATAGGTATGTTTATTCTAGGCATGGTCATCTTTCACACCCAAACACACATAATCGCTTTGAGCTACTTTCAACCAGATTGATCCCTTAAGAGTCCAAAGTGCAAAATGGCTATAAACTTTAGCATGTTGTTACTCGGATACCATGACACTTAAAAAATTCTCATCTAATCCTACAAGATCATGTTGGGCCCCTCTACAAAAACCACTCTTGGTTTTGGCTATGTCAGAGTGGTTTTCTCATAGCGGTGTATTTTCACTTGATGGAAAAAGTGTCAAATGCAGGCAGTGCAAAGTTGCAAAGTGGTGCAAATTTCATTCTGCAACTCATGTGACCAAAAAAACTATTCCAAAACATCTGAATAGGTATTTTTACACTAGGAATGATCCTATTTTGCACCCAAACACATGGAATCACTCTGAGCTATGTTCAACTAAATCAATTCCTTAAGAGTCCAAAGTGCAAAATGGCTGTAAACTTCAACATGTTGTTACTTGGATACCACGATGCTTAGAAACTTCTTGTCTGATCCTACAGGATCATGTTGGGCCCCTCTACAAAATCCGATCTCGGTTTTGGCTATCTAGGAGTGGTTTTCTCGTGGTGGTGGATTTTCATTTGATATTAAAAGTGTCAAATGCAAACAGTGCAAAGTTGCAAAATGGTGCAACTTTCATTTTGCAACTTGTGTGACCAAATAGACTATTTCAATGCATCTGAATAGGTATTTTTACACTAGGAATGGTCCAATTTTGCATCCAAACACGTAGAATCACTCTGATGTATGCTCAACCGGATAGATTCCTAAAGAGTCCAAAGTGCAAAATGGCTGCAAACTTTAGCATGTTGTTACTCAGATACCATGACACTTAGAAACTTCTTGTTTGATCCTCTTGGATAATGTTTGGCCCCTCTACAAAAACCTATCTTAGTTTTGGCTATCTTGGAGTGGTTTTCCTGTGGTGGCAGATTTTCACTTCATAGAAAAAGTGTCAAATGCAAGGAGTGCAAATTGCAAAATGGGTCAACTTTCATTCTACAACTCATGTGACCAAACAGACTGTTCCAATGCATTTAAATAGATATTTTTACAATAGGAATGGTCCTTTTTTTCCCAAAACATATAGAATCGCTATGATCTATGTTCAATTGGATCAATTCATTAAGAGTCCAAAGTACAAAATGGCTACAAACTTCAACATGTTATTACTCGGATACCGTGATTCTTAGAAACTTCTTATCTAATCCTACATGATCAAGTAGGGCCCCTCTACAAAAACCTCTCTTAGTTTTTTCTATCATAGAGTGGTTTTCCATGGCGGCAGATTTTCACTTGATGGAAAAAGTGTCAAATGCAACCAGTATGGTGCAGGAGCACCTGCCAAAGTGCCTAAGTGCAAGCTTATTTTGAAGGTTTTTGTTTTAAAATCCTTTTTGTTTTTTTGGTAAGGTCTTAAATACCATCTATATTGTGGTTGAGGACCTTTTGGTTCTTAGGTAAAATTTGAATAAGTGTGGAAGCTTAAGTTTGGGTTATTTTCCTTCAATAGACAAAAGTTGAAAAACACACTATGTTTTCCAATAGTATGCTTTTGGCCGTTCTTAGGCTTGGAGAAGAAAACCTAACTGATTTCCAAGTATTGTAAAGGAAGCTCTCAACCTTTTCAAGAGGTTGGATGCTTTGGAGTATTGGAGTTTTTTGATGAAAAGAATAAAATACAGTGATTTATGTGTGCAAAATTTTGTTTTCCTATTCTTGGCTGTGTGATTGCTGCTAAATGAATTAGAGAAGGAATTTGTTACATTGAATAGCATGTAGTGAAGCTCTTGGAAGAATTTTTCTGGTTAAATAGCTAGGAATTTCATCACTTTCATCTGATTGTAAATTTTTGTGTGTTTTGTTGTTGCTATTTTGACTGGTAAATGTGTTGAAAATGGAGATTTAGCCTACACTCCCACCGTACCAAGAAGTATGGAGACATTGGGAAGGTGGCTAAACTCCATTAGTGTAAATATTTTATGGGTAGGAGTTAGTAGAAGCTCGGTCAGCATGCAGAAAGACTTTTCCTAGGTGAGCTTGTGATGCCCAGTTGGGAAAAGACAGTAAAAGACCAATTCTTGCATGGTAGGGGTGTCCACTCTTTAACAAGTTAAGATGTATGGTGAATTCAGGAAGATTTGAGAAGGTGTGGGAAAGAAGATAAAGACTTTAGTAGTGCATTTGAGACTAGAAAAAGCATAAACAGTCCAAGAAAAGGTCTTAGAAACCCTAGTTTTTTATAAATTATGTGTACTGCATATGTACGGCCAGAGAGGGGCCCAAACCTTAAAAATCCTTTAGTGTTTGGAATTTGAGCCAAGATGTCTGAAGGGAGTTTTTCCTTACCAGTTGAAGGAGAGGAGTGCTAAACATTTTTCTTGTGCAAGGAGGCCTAAAAGGGGCTCAAGGCTTGTAGCCCTGCCCAAAACCTAAAATAGGGAATTTGTGATAGCGATGGAAAATACAAGCATGGAGGTTAAACAAGGACCCTTCCTTGATGGTTTTGAAGCCATGGAAGCCTAAAAACACCCCTGCCAAACAATATTTGGAAGTATTTGGAGTTGAGCTAGTCTTTAATAGTATTAAGGGCTAGGAATGGCAAGAGAGGAAAAGCACCAAGAAATGCTTGATTAAGGCATTGTGATTGATTTGAAACTTGATAGCAGGGTTGGCAGGGAGGACCAGGGGTGCCTAATAACCTTTAGGACCTATAGGTTGAGTGGTGGAGAGAAACACCAAGTGTTACTAATTTGGAGACCCAGATCATTGAGATTGTGACTGTCTCAATCCGACCTTGTCCCTATCATAGTACAAAGTTGCAAAGTGGTACAACTTTTGTTCTGCAACTCGTGTGACCAAACAGACTGTTCCAAAACATCTGAATATGTATTTTTACATTAGGCATGGTCCTCTTTTTCACCCAAGCACACGGAATCACTATGAGCTACATTCAACCAGATCGATCCCTTAAGAGTCCAAAGTGCAAAATGGTTGTAAATTTTAGCATGTTGTTACTCGAATACCATGATGCTTAGAAAATTTTCATATGGTCCTAAAAGATCATGTAAGGCCCCTCTACAAAAACCTCTCTCAGTTTTGGCTATCTCAGAGTGGTTTTCCCATGGTGGCAGATTTTCACTTGATAGAAAAAGTGTCAAATGTAAGCAGCGCAAAGTTGCAAAGTAGTGGAACTTTCATTCTGCAACTCATGTGACCAAACGAACTATTCCAATTCATCTAAATAGGTATTTTTATGCTTTGCATGGTCCTCTTTCACACCCAAACACACGGAATTGCTTTGAACTACATTCAACCAAATCATTCCCTTAAGGGTCCAAAGTGCAAAATGGCTGCAAACTTCAGCATGTTGTTACTCAAATACCATGATGCTTAGAAACTTCTCGTCTAATCCTATAGGTTCGTGTTGGGCCTCTCTACAAAATCCTCTCTTTGTTTTGGCTATCTCGGAGCGGTTTTCCCATGGTGGAGTATTTTCACTTAATGGAAAAAGTGTCAAATGTAAGCAATGCAAAGTTGCAAAGTGGTGCAACTTTCATTTTGCAACTTGTGTAACCAAATGAACTATTCTTGCAAGTCTAAAATGGTATATTTATGCTATGAATGGTCCTCTTTCACACCCAAACATGTGGAATTGCTATGAGCTATGTTCAACCAGATTGATCCCTTAAGGGTCCAAAGTGCAAAATGGCTACAATTTCAACATTTTACTCAGAAACCTTGATGCTTAGAAACTTCTCATTTGATCCTATGGGATCATGTTGGGCCCCTCTACAATAACCTCTCTTGTATTTTGCTATATCGGAGTTATTTTCCCATGGTGGAAGATTTTCACTTGATGGAAAAAGTGTCAAATGCAAGCAGTGCAAAGTTGCAAAGTGGTGCAACTTTCATTCTGCAACTCGTGTGACCAAACAAACTATTCCAACACATCTGAATGGGTATTTTTACACTAGGAATGGTCCTCTTTCACACCTAAACATGTGGAATTGTTCCAAGCTACATTGAACTGGACCAATCCCTTAAGGATTCAAAGTGCAAAAGGGAAGAAAACTTTAGTATGTTGTTACTCAGAAACTGTGATGCTTAAGAACTTTCTGTCTAAGCCTCTAGGATTGTGTTAAGCCCCTCTACAATAACCTCTACAGATTTATTTTTTTTTATCTCAAATTCATTTTCCTATGGTGTCCAGTTTTCACTTGATGGAAAAAGTGCCAAATTGAAGCAACATAAAGTTGCAAAGTAGTGCAACTTTCATTTTGCAATTTGTGTGACTAAACTAACTACTCCAACACATCTCGATAGGTAGGTTTACACTAGGCATAGTCCTCTTTCACACCCAAATACGTGGAATTGATTCGAGCTACGTTCAACCAACTTTATCCCTTATGATGGAATGCAAAATAATGGAAAAAAGAAACATACACATGACAGTTGAGAAGTCTGAGTATTCCACAAAAAAAGTGTATGATCATTGGTGTAGAGAATCTTGTTCCTCCATTTAATGAAGAAGGTCTAGTTCAGTGGTTTTAATCATTATAATGTCAAATAAGGCCATGATAGGCCATTTTGTAATCTTTATTTTAGTTTTGGGTTAGTGTGGGGTCATTTGAGTCAATCATGTAAGTACAAATAAAAAAATAGAATTGGTAAAGGCATTGGAAGAGATTACTAACATTGCCCCTATTCAAAATTTAGAATTTAGGCCCTAAAAGCAAGGCTAGATGAGGTGAAAAGAAGAAATTGCTTGAGAATAAGTTAGAATAGGTTGGAAATAGGGTGAGGTTGTGGAGTTTGATGTGTTCAAATGGTCTGCAAGGACAAGGGAGGTCAAAAGTATGTTATGGAATGATGCCCTAATTGGGAATAGAGGGGTTTCGAATGAAAAAGAGGGGTTTGAGGGAGTAAAAATGGGTAAAGTCAAGGGGCAGCATAATTTGGTAAATGATGCTTAATGGTGTTTTCCAATTGGAGAACTAATTGAGAGTATGTTGCTTTGTTAGATAGACCTATTCGAGGGTCTAGGACAATGTTGAGTACATTTCTTATTTGTATTATAAATTATAAGTTGCTTTCTCCCGATTCCATTTCATATACAAGAAATAATATTGCAAAAATTTGACATATAAATATTTCGACGTGTTTATATGGTGATGCATCAAGAAAATAACAATTCATTTTGCACTATCGGGATTATGCTATGAATTTTTTTAAAAACTATTGAAGATAAATGTTTGTATGATAATGTGTCAAGAAGTTAACTACTTCATCTACTTTGAATATTATGTTTTGCAAGTGTTGTGAAGATTATGTATCATTTGTTTAATTGAGTTGTTGCAATCGAAGGATTAAATATATTAGAATATTTTTATGAATCATTTCATGGAATACCAATTGAAAACATGTTTTTTGCTTTTAGATAAAGTTGTTAACATTAATCAATTAATATTCAAGACAAACCATGAAGGACAACAATGATCAATGCTAGGGCTAACCAATTAATAAATATACACATGAACATGTAAGCCTTGAATTATATACACAAATAAATAGTATACACAAATTAATACAAATTATATGTATGAATACAAGGTATATGCATGAAAACACATAAGTCACAAAGTATACATTGGAACACACATAAGTTGTAAAGTATACACTTGAATACACATAACTCATATCTATTGATCCATCAATTTAGAATGCAAATATGGACACCATCAATAAAAATAAATTGTATTAACTAAATAGCCATGTAGGTATACATCAATATATGTCAATATAAGTATGAAATATAGGTACAAAATAGCCATATAGGCATAGAATTTCAAATATATCCAATACAAATATATACAAAAATACCATGCAGGCATACAACAAAGGGCTCTGGAATCAAAAGTCATTGCTCTCCATACTTTGGAAATAAATTATTTCCCTTTTCTTGTTGATAAGATGGAAATAAGTCTATCACTCGTTTGTGTTGTGCTCGAGGAGTGCTCTTGCTACTCCTCCTAGTGTTTAGTTCATGGTGAAGTTTAACTATTACAATAAGAAGTAAAGACATTAATATATAGAAATTACATTATAAAAAATGATCTATTTAACAAAATAATCACTTATCACCATCTCATGATCTCTCTCTACAAGGGAAATATTAACATGCCCATGCTCAAGAATGTTCAAGCCCTGTATAAACCATCCAAATAGAAATTAAACTATGAATCAATAATGGTTTGATTTTTCAGTAACTAACATCTATAACAATGAATGTAAATTGAAATTTACTAATTTTCCTCATACCTCCCATGTCAGAACCATCGAGGATTGTATAGCAGATGAAACATTGATCTCCATTTCCCTCATCACATTCAGAGGTGTTTTAGCTTGCAACAATTGAAAATAAAACAACAAATTATTCAATCACAAAAATTACAATACTGATCCGCGTCATGACTTATAATGTATGAGATAATGAACAAAATTTGGAGTACTTATTAAACTATATATTTATAATTCTCATGCTTACTATTTTCCCTATCCATATCATGTTCGAAAGGATGTGTTTTTAGGCTTTTACCCATAGTGGCAAGCTAGTGAACCATTTGATCAAATGCTTTCATATACATGTACGATAATTGTGGTGGCATAGAGAAGGAATCGAACTATTTGAAAAAATGTCTCAAAGAAATGGGGTCTCGTGGTGATGGAATTCCATCACCATAAGACAACATTTCTTTCAAACATTTTTTTAGAAATTTCATTGCCTTCTCTATGGTATTATTTCTTACTATTATGCTTTGATAGATATTTGTCCAAGCATCCATAGTTTGTTGGAAAGCACTATTTTAGGCTTTTAGCCATAGCTACAAGGAAGTGAGTAGTTTGATAAAATGATTTGGTACATATGTATGGAAAATTTAGTATCATAGAAAATGTGGTGAGTTGTTTGAAGAAATGCCTTGAAGAAACATGGTCTCATGGTGAAGTAATTGCATCACTGGTTATGTTGACTTTCTAAACAACTATATTGTACAGTTGAAATTTTGTCATCTATCAACATCTAGTTATTAATTATGGAATGTGAAGTAATGCTTTGACTTTTAATGATGTGCAATGCAACATAATTAAAATTCATTAGTTAAACTCTTTATTCTATTACCTGCATGTAGGTCTGAGTAAATCCACTGGCACTGGGAGGTGTTCCCTAGAAACCTCCAATATTAGCTTGTTCAACATCCAAAATTGCATATTAGAATACCATTCATTAAAAAATGCTATTAACATGTAATAAATTTATAATTTTTTACTAGTTACATACCCCATTGATAGGTGTACTGCAAAAATAAGCAGGTGGAGTGTCAGTGTATCCAGTCTTAACAGTGTGACCTAGCAATTTTATTAAAATCATAAAACTAAATTAGTTAATCTTGCATTTCAAAATAAAAATTTAATAAATTAAATTCAATGAACATGCTAACTTTTACCTAGCTATCAATTCCAAATGCCTCATACAAAATGTCAACTGCCCTCTCTATCTCCATAGCTGTAGACAGATCTTGCATAGTAGCCTCCTGAGTGTTGGTGGGGTCATATGAACAAGTCACCCTACAAGATTGACACACATGGGTTAGAATTCCACCACTCGAAGACTCCCCTAGATGGAACTGTAGAATAGGGCTAGTATGATGGATGACACTCTGGGTCAAAGTGCTAATCACCTCCAATGTCTCTACGTTGGCACTCTCCTTCATGATAGAAGGAATAACAATGTGCGCACGAGGCAGCCTATTGAGAGCTCATCTCCCTTGTCATGTAGGATGTGGTTGTGCACTGGGTCTATCCTGAGCTAACCCCCCACCTCTCCCCTAGAAGTCCCTCATATCAAAATAATTTTGGATTTTGTTCAATATGAACTCATTGTATAGTTTCCTAAGGAAATACTTTGGGACTTCACAATTGTTGCACAGTGGGTAATCAAAGACTGTGTACCACCTATCATAAAAATAGTTCCTAATCTATTGGTGGTGGTACCAATGAATATGCAACCTCTTCACATTGAAGGTAAGATTTTGATTTGTGTGTGGGTCAATGAATAATGAGCACAAATCACCTTTTGTAATTTTTAAATCCTTTACATCTTTATGTGATAGTTTATCCACATAATAAGCCCTAGTTGTCTATGTCCTATCTTGCCATCCAATTATTTTGTTTGCTAATTGAATCTACATTTTTTAACATATCTTTCAATGAAATTGCTAGGGTCATTTTTTCCATGGTTGAACCATTTGGATCACTCAACATAATAATTAAATCCTTGATTTTATTTTTGTTGTTCTCAATTTCACTCATCAAATTTTTTTGAGTGCTAGAAGGGGGTTGAGTGATTGGTGGAGGAGGTTGTTGTTGTGGTTGATTTTTTTCATGAATATTTTGGTCTTAAGGATTTGGTTGATCTTCTTGTTGAGGATTTTGAGGGTTTGCAGGTTGAGTTACATCTACAAATTCAAAAAAAAATATATCAAATACAACCTAAAAATAACAAATTCAACCTAAAAATAACAAATTCAAAACAAAAAGAAAACAATCCTTACCTCTCACACCTCCTCGTCATCGTGGCACTATCCTTGTGAAGAAATAGCAATCCTTGGTGAAGATTTTTGTACAATGCCAACTCCTAGAATGTGAGCATGAAAAATGGGGGTTTTGGCCGTGGGCACAACAAAAAAAATAGTCAAAATGCACAATGAATGAATTTCAATTTTTTTTTCTTTTAACATGTCATAACACAAACGCGTTATAACACGCTCACGTTATGACTTTTCAAAAAAAATTACTGAAAGTGGCCACAAATTAGCTACCCATCTCCATGCACCCACCCATACATCATAAAACCAAAACATATTAAAATTAATATTCATTGGATAGCTCGTTCTAAGGACTATCATCATCTAGTTGGGTCTATGAAGTCTCCTCCATTTTCATCCGCAACCCGAGCTTTGAAGGGAAAAATTCTTGAGGTTTTTGGTGCTAGAGGGGGAGAATGGGGGAAAAGGGGGTTTTGAGTGAACTAGGAGGGTTTGAGCAAACCAAGAGGGTTTGAGTGAACTAGGAGGGTTTGAGCAAACACCCAGGGATTCACTTGAACCAGGGTTTTCTCAAACCTTGGTTTGAGTGAACCCCCTTTCCACAAGCATATTTTATTCTTATTTTGTTGGGAAATGTGGGACCCAACATTAAATGGGTTCACTCGAAGGGGGGTTCTATTGAACCCGCTTTGGGTTCGCTTGAACCAAAAGTCTGTTCAAATTCCCAAAAATGAATTTTTTTTGCATGGGGTCATTTTTTGAAAATTTTCCTTCCTCATTGGAATTGTAAACCACTTTTGTGGGTTTACCCAATTACGAATCCACAACCTAAAAGGGAAGAATTTATTGATTTTGCACAGAATACAGAGTATCATTTTTTTACTTTCTCTCTTTTTGATGATGGTGTAAATTGTATTACTATTTGGTCTAACAAAAAGGATGGTGATGTTGAGGTTAAAGAAAGGGCCAAGAATTGAAAAAGTCTTGGAGAGGAAGAGAATCAAGAAAGGAATAAACCATTCATGGAATAGAGAAAATCCAAATGAAGGATCATGAACGTGGGTTGGAAGAAGGTAGAGTACTGAGAAGACAACAAAGGTGTGTGTAATCGAACTTTAATGGGGTCCTTTCCATACATTTTGGCTAGATTATTGGTAAATACTCCTTTGAATTTTTTCTTTCCAAATGAAAAAAAGTTCAAATAATTCATTGCTACAGTAGGTTATCTAAGATATATTCAAGTGAATTTAAAGATAAGCCTGCTATAATTTGTACAAAAATAATTATGAAGATAGTAATAGAAATTAAGGTAAATTTCTTAGTTAGGGTTAGTCACTTGATTAGGGTAAATTTTAGTTAGGTTAATTTTCTTTAGTAGAGTTTGTTTCTTGTTTTTTTGGTTTGTTCTCGACATTAATGAAATATGTTGAAGCTAAAACACATGAGAGTTAAATTTTCTTAAAAAATTGCACTATAAATTCAAAAAAATAAAATCACTCAAAATAAAAAAATGCTTGAAGTATGGAAAATAATTTTTTTATATTTTCTATGTACATGTAAAATACAAAATTCTCATCGTAAAACAAAAAAAAAGGAAAAAGGGGTTGAGCTAAAGGCAGTGGGTTGGATAGTCATTCAATTTGGTTTGCTTCATCAATGAGGGATGTGTACCCTAGGTAAGAAATATCCCTATGGGAATCAAGGTTAGGGGTGTGTAGATCAGTAAGAAAGCATCGAATGGGAACTATCTCCCCTTGCTCTAGAATAGTCGAATATCATCAATGGAAGGAATTCCATTGGCAAGGTGAGCGATAGAAAGAACATGGTCCAAGTTCCCCAAAAAGGTTAGTGTATACACCTAAAAATGGTCATCACCTTTAATTAATTAAATACTAGCTATTTGATTAATATTCCAACTACATATAAATAAATTCTCTATTTATTTATATTGTTCACCCTTCTCTAATTCTCCAAATCTAAAAACATATTCTTCTAAATTAATTAAATAAACAAGGTTCTTAAACTTGTATTTAATTAATCTTCACTAAATCCAATTAGGAATTAGAGCACTTTTCTACAACTTTTTGTGTCACCTCACCAAGGTCACATGAAAATAAATAACTCTAATTTTTAACTAAAATTATCTTCAACTCATTTCTAAAAGGCACATGGCTCATTTCCTCCCACACTTCCACCAATTTTTAAGCACAACTTATTCCTCCCACATTTCCATCAATTTTGGAGCACATGACTTATTCTTCCCACACTTCCACCAATTTTGGAAGCACATGGTCTTCTCTTCCCACACTTGAATCTTCCATCCAAATGGAATGTTTCCCATTGGTCAAGAGATTATTCCATCCAAATGGCATGTTGTCTTTGGTCAAGGGGACAACATCTTGATTCTCTTCATCTTCACCATCCATTATTTTTATTCGAATCTGGACCGTTGATTATTGCCACCTCACTATATGCTTGGAAAAGGCTATAAATACAACCCTTGGGCATTGTATTTTGCATCCACATTTGAATTAAATTTATCATGCAAGTTTTATCATTGGAGCTTGGAGCATTTTGGAGTCTTATAGCTAGTATTTACATCATGTTTTACTTTGCATTTACATCTTAGCTTTAAATCTTGCATCATAGTTGCATTTTATGTCCCATCTTTCATCATAGTTTCATTTTAGATTAATTCATTTTAAGTTTGCATTTGAGCATATGTAGAATCATGCATAGAATCATATAGATCACTACCAAAGTATCCACCTCCACTTGTTCATTTATCATCATCATCATCCTTCACTCATCATAGCCTTCATCATCATCGTTTGCATATAGTTTCATGTAGGCATTTAGTTGTCTTGCATGTTGAATACTAATCTCATTTCTTAAGTGTCATTCTAATAGCCTTTGTGCACATAGAAATTTGAGGTCCAAAAGTTTATAAGAATCATTAAGAATAGAGGACAATGAGATATTCTTGAAAAATTTAGTTTGTTGCAAATTAGAATAGTTTCTTTGCTTCGAATCTTTGAATATAAATTGTTTCATTAAGGTTTGTGTTGATACTAACTTTACACATTTCACACACACATAAAATGGCACCCACTGTGGGGCCTTTCCCTATTTATTACACTAACATGCTTGAAAATTTATGTTCATAGGTTCAAACATGAGCTTCTTGGAGCCTTTGGGAGCCTCTTGGAGCCTCTTGGAAACCTCACACTTGTTTTGGAGCCTCTTGGAGCCTCTTACACCTATTCTGGCACCTTAGGTCTCTGTTTTGGTGCCTTTGGTCTCTATTTTAGTGCCACTTTCAAAGTTTTGGGTTGTTCTATGTTTGTTCTAGCACCTTTGGTCTTTGTTTTGGCACCTTTTACAGAATTTCAGGCTACTCTATCTCTTTTTGGCACCTTTTGTATCTATTTTGGTGCCTTTTATCTCTATTTTGATTCCTTTTCCATTTCCAAAGGCTAATACTTTGTGTTGTTTTGTAGGTTTCCCAAAAACGCTTGTCAAAGACATTCTTATCAAACTACTAACATATTGCAGGGGCTGGAAATGATTTACTTGTTTCCTTTTGGTTAAGTTAGGAGCATAGCTTGATTAAAAGGTTAATGAACACCATGTTTACTTTTGGTTAATTTAGGAACATAGCTTAATTAACGAGTTAATGAACACCATGTTTTTCATGCTTGATGGATTGTAGGAATATGCTCTCCCCTTAACAGGGTGATCAAAAAGCTAGACCCATTCACATTTTGTCTATGAGTGTGAGTGGAGTATATGGTGTGTGTTGTCTCTTTATTCATGTGGAGTAAAGATTGATCCAACTATGGGTATACTTGCTCACTTTTGTTTATCTTAGTGGGCCTGCCTTGTGGGAAAAAGTAATCACCCAAGGGAATGACCCAACCGATAACACACATTTCTAGCCAGTATATAAGTGTGGATATTGGAACAAAGGCTAGTATCATGTGGTTGGTTTTGACAAGAAGGGAAACAATGGTCTCTCACTGCATTGATCAATCCCTATGAATGGGAAGTCCTTACTAAAACCCTTGTTGTAGTTTGGTCAAAACCTTTATCTATTCTTTGGTGCAACAATGGTCATTGTGAAGGAATGCGCATTCTCACAATTTTTAGTAGAAATAAAAAATATGACATGGGAGATTCATGGGTATTGGTGCTTCACTTCCCCAATGAGTGAGTGTCATGGAGGGGAGCTAGTGGGGTCAAGCATCTAGTCATCCACTAAGAAAAAGTGTGGTTGGGGTAAAAGATGCGTGGAACCCAAAAGAATACAGTCTTTCACAACCTTAGGAGTGTACATGTGCTTGATATGTCTTTATCCAATTATTTTCAAAACAAAAAAATATCACATATTGAAAGTGAAATCCTTGTTTCAGAATTGTATTTAGTGAAACAACCAAATCTCCCATTGAAAAATCAGGAAAACCAAGCAAAATTTCAAAGAAACTTTCAAAAAACCAAGTTTGAATCTATTCTAGCATCTTTGGTCTTTGTTTTGGCACCTTTTGTTTCTATTTTGGCACCTTTTGTCTTTGTTTTGGCACCTTTTTTCTTTATTCTGGCACCTTTTGTAGAACACAAAATAGTGACTTAGGTTCATCTCTTGTCCGACAATCAGTCTTATCTTGAGAATCCTTAAAAATATTCAACCAATCCTTAGGTAAAACACAGTGTAAACATACATGTTACCAAATGATTTCACAAAAGATTAAAATTCAGAAACCAAAGTCCATACCTCTTAGTCCAAAAGAGCATCAAAGATAGTTATCAAAACTTTACAAATTTAGAGAGAGGTTGACCTTTAATTTCTACAAAAGAGCTTGCAATAACAATCCCAAATTATACATGTTTTACTATTGTCAAAATCCACAAATTTTCCAAAGATTTGAGTACCTCATTTAGGGAGAACATTTACTATCGGTTTCATAGTTTGAACCAAAATTTTGAATTTGTCTCATGTCCAAGATCATTCCTTAGGTACCTTAGAATTCTAAACTTGTTCAAATTGACCTCTACAAGTGGAATTTTCCAACCTAAATCAAGATCTAACATCACAAAGTACCAACATCATCAAATTTATCACACCTTTGATTATTAAGCCTAGTTTCATTATCAAGATTTATCATCCTCTCATCACGAAATGAAGCTACATAGTCAAATACAACTTAGTATCATTAGAATTTTTCATTCTATTTGATTTAGTTGTAATCCTTGGTAATTTTCCAAAACCTAGATCAAAGTTTAGTCTAAACTATAACACTTGTATGCCCATTCAAACAAGGTTGTAAAAACAAAAGCTTGAGGAAAAAGGACTTGAAAATCACAACATTGAAGAGCTAAACATTGAAACCCCAACTATTGAAACTTTAAACATTGAAATCCCAACCATTGAAACTCTGATCATTGAGACTCAAAACACTAAAACTCAAACAATGAAATATAAAACCTCATGGCAAAGGCTAAAGAGAATCCTTTTCATGGACTTAACAACACTGATAGGGAATAAATAACCAAAGAAGATATCCAACATGTTGAACAAGAACCCAATTTCCACAAGTGTTTAGAAAATATTTTTGAAAAAAATGGGGAAAAATACCTCCTTATGCTATCCAAACAAGGTGTCAAATTGCCAGATGATTTTAACATAAATCAATTGAAAGCACCACCCAAAAATCCCAAAAACGATCCTGAACAAGTGGTTTCTCTAACTCACCAAATGAAGAACCTTCAACAAAAAATCCTTGGTATGAAAAGAGGGACTTCAAAATGATACTTGATTCAAGACATTTGTCCTTATCCATTCTATCAAAGCATTCACATGATACCCTTTCCCAAACATTGTGAATTCCCGAAGTATGAAAAATACAATGGCAAAACCGATTTGATAGATTATGTGAGAGAGTTTAGGACCATGAGTCTTGAATTTGCGTACATATGAGGAAACATATTTGATGAGATTATTCCCAAGAATCTTAGGTGGACATTGTCTTGAATGGTTCTCCAAACTCACCCCACCAATCAACAACTTTGAGGAATTAGTCAACAAGTTCATCACCCAATATTCTTACAACATCCAACATGAAATTACTATGAAATATCTTTGTAAGTTGAAACAAAAGAAAGGTCAATCATTCCTTATATTCTTGCAAAAAAAATTGGAGAAGGTTATTTGCACAATACTCTCGTCCCATACTAGAAAAGGAAAAGATAGCAATCTTTATTGACAACCTTAATGACAAGATGAGTTATAGATTGGAATTACAATGTCATTTAACCTTCAAAAAATTCATTGAGAATGGGATTAAAATCAAGGATTCCTTAGTCAAGAGAGGAGTCATCAAGATATACAATGGAAAAAACTCATCAAACTCCTCCAACAACTACAATAATGGTGACAAACTCAAGTTTTGGCAATGAAACAAGAACATTGGAAACTATGATGGTGCAATTGAAGGTCAAAATGAAAAACTTGTATTCAACCTAACTACAACCGCAACCAAACTAATCAGAATAACAATCCCCTCAACAACCAAGGCAACAATGAAGGCAACAATCATGACAACAATCAAGGAAACAACCAAAATTTCAACCAAAGCAACAATCAAGGTAATGTTGGCTCTAGAACACCATCATATCAAACGTCCACAAATTGAAGGAGGTTCACCCCTTTGGGACAATCCTTAGAATCAACATTAAAGGAACTTATCGAAGCTAAATTCATATTGTTACCAGAGGTAAGGAATTGGGAGCCAAAAATTAAGCCTCCATGGTGGAATGACGCTCACTTCTGTGACTTTCACTGCAACAAGGGACATAAAACCAATGATTGCATGTAGTTGAAACACTTGATACAAGATTTGATTGACAACAGGACAATATTTGTAGGACTCCACACAAATAATGATCATGGGGCATTCAAGAACCCTCTACAAAACTACGAGAAAGTAGAGTCCTCATCATCAAATAACAAGGGAAAAAACATAAACTATGTCTATGACACCACCATTCTTCATATTGAGGTGGTTGATGATCCAACTCATGACAAATCAGATACTATTGTCAATGATAACCCAACAAATGAAGACACCATGGGACATGAAAAAAACATCATTGAAATTAAAAATCATCAACATACCGTTGACACTACCTCACATAAAATCGATGTTATAAAAATCAAGGAACAACAAGACAACACACCCATTAATGCAATCGCATGAGGAAAAGACAAGGTAACATTGAAAGGAGCTACCCATTCCTCGTATAAATCAATTGCTATCCCTACAACCCAATATAACATAGTGGATCAATTGTAGAAGATACCCACAAAATATCCATATTAAAACTTCTCAAGATTTCTCTTTCTTAGAAGGAAATCCTAGAACAAGCTCTAGTTGCCACCATGATACTAAACAATTTAGAAGTTTTCCAATTCCAAACTATGGTGGGACATATGACTACACCACACTACTTATCCTTTTTTGAATATGATGATGTATCTATCAATCATCCCCACAACACTACTCTACACATTGAGGTCCTAATCCACAAGCACCATGTTAAACGTGTCCTAATAGATGGAGGATCTAGCCTGAATATCTTTACTTTGAAACTTGTCTATGCACTAGGCTATTCAAAAAATGCTATTGATCCTAGGAGGAGAATCACAATAAAAGCATATGATGATGAGGAAAGATCTTCACAAGGATTGATAGTACTACCTATTCAAGTGGGACTAGTTGTCAGAGATATAGTATGCCAGGTGTTAGAGAAATATTTAACCTACAACATACTCTTGGGAAGACCTTGGATTCATGACATGCAAGCAGTACCATCCACATATCACTAGTGTTTGAAGTTCATGTTCAATGGGAAGGAAATCACTATTGCAACTAACTCAAATAATCCTCAATATTGTAACACCCTCAAGACCACCCAAGATGCTTTTGTACCACACAATAGGGAAGCCTCAACTTAGGATTTATGAAATGATGGAAAACAATTAAATTCCTTGTCAAAGTGGGTTGATAAAAGGGACCAATCAAAGGATAAGGATATATGTGATGCCAATCCCTCAAGTAAGGAAAGTACATCATATCCTAATCTAAAAAATTAGGAAAGTAAACTTGAATAATTATCAAAACAAGTTCCAAACATCCAATTGAAAGATAAAGGCATGATGGGATACTCATTTCAGCAATCCTTATGTTTGTCTCAACTTTCATCTTCTTCAAAGTCATATGGACATCCATCGACATCAAGACAACAATCGTCACAACCCACCACATTGTTTGATGGAACCTTTGTAAGAGCAGGCACATTAGTGAAAGAGTCAGATAACAAGGAGGTTTTAAACTAGTTGTACAAAGATGAAGAATCATCACAAGCATCCACTTCAAGTGTACAAATAGAACAATATGGAAAAGGAAAGACAATCATGGAAAAGATGGGATATGAGGGAAAAGGTCTTATCAGTAAAAGGAAAGAAGGAATCATATAACCAATACAACTTTTCACAATACAAGCCAAAGATAAATTAGGAATGGGGTATAGAGAAGAATCCAAAGAAGAAGCTAGACAACAAGTTGTTGAAAGAATCCTACAACTACAAGGTAGTGATGCTCATGAAACTGATTCCAATGAGTATGCGTGGGATTCATTATCTAAAGAGTCTTTCCATGCTAAGGAAATTGATGCAGTCCAAAAGTATGCACCCATATGTGAGGAGGGTCAAAGTTTAGGTCATAGACCACTTGAAATAGGATCACTACACATTGATGATTCCAGTGAAGATGATCAAACTCAAAGCGAAATGGATAATTTGGAGGAGAGTTACCTTATAGACATTGATTTTTCTATTGGGAAATTTGAAGACATCACCATCGGGACTCTTACTATATCTGATTTTAGCCAATCCAAGGACTCCTTACCCTTGATACATCTTGAATTGATAGACTGGGATCAAACTAGGCCATCTAATATCCGCTTCTTCTCAAATGATGAAGCCATTATCAACTTCCTATGTTTCATCAATCCTGAAACAGATTCCACTATGGAACATCATAATGAAGCTTCCAACTAGGAGAGTACCAAATTTTCTAGCTATAAAATGAATAATACAAGGAATTGATATGATGTTGAAAACCATTCAATGGCAGTATCTGATCTAGAAAAAGTAAAAACAAAGAGCGTATCCAATAGTGAAAACCTCTTTGAGGTATTGAAGGATGGAAGATTTGACACACTCCCCAAACACTTTCAAGAATGATCTAAAGTATTGGTTGAACCCACCTAGTCTATAAATATTAGAAATGAAAAAAATAGTGAAGACTATACTTCTGGCAGAATCTTTGATAGATCAAGAAAACCCAAACTTCATCAAATTCTTCATAGTAAGGAAATTCAACTTTGCTTGGTCTTATGTTGATATGTGAGGGATTGATCCAAAACTCATTATGCACCACTTGTTGCTACCAACAGGAGTAAAACCGGTCAAGAAAAAGTTAAGGAAAATGCATCCACATATTGCCATCTTGGTAAAAGTATAATTGAAGAATTTATTGGATGTGGGATTTATTAGACCTGTCAACTATGCAGAGTGGATCTCTAACATCGTACTTGTTTGCAAGCTAGATAAAAGCATAAGAATCTACACAGACTTTAGAGATCTCAATAAATCATGTCCAAAAGATGGCTTTCCCTTGCCTAATATTGACATCATTGTGGACTTGACTGTTGGAGATGAAATTCTCTCACTCATGGATGGATGTTTAGGGTATAATCAAATCAAAATTGCTCTTGAGAATCAAGATAAAACTACTTTTACATGTCTGTGGGGAACCTTTTTGTTGGAATGCCATGCCCTTCGGGTTGAAAAATGTTAGAGCCGCATATCAGAGATCAATGACCACCATCTTTCATGACATGATGCACACTTTTATGGAATACTGTAGATGATCTGTTGGAAAAATCCTACACTAGAGAGGGACACCTAGAGATCCTAGATAATATTTTCACCAGATTAGAGAAGTTCAATGTGAGTCTAAACCCCAAGAAATGTGTATTCGGTGTAACATTAGATAAAATTTTAGGGTACATTGTGTTCGCCAAAGGAATTTAGGTGGACCCCGCAAAGGTGAAATCCATCATGGAGATGCCTCCTAAAAAAATTAGCCAACTTAGATCCTTGCAAGGAAGATTCCAATATATCAGGAGGTTTATTGTAGAACTGGCTGAAAAAATGCACCCCTTCAACCACATGCTTCACAAGAATGTATCTTTCTGATGGGATGAAAAATGCAAAGGATTCTTCAATCAATTGAAACAATATCTGATGAGTCCACTTGTCTTGATACCACCAATAGAAGGAAGGCCACTTTTATTGTACATAGCAACAATTGAAATATCATTGGGAGCCTTGTTAGCACAAGAGGATTCATCAAGGGAAGAAAGGGTGATCTATTACATCAGCAAAACCTTAAATGGCTATGAGATCAATTACACCTTCATTGAAAAAGCTTGTCTGGCAGTAGTGTTTTCTACCCAACAATTGTGACATTATATGCTAACTCATACCATCAAGTTAATAGCCAAAATAGATCCACTGAAATACCTTCTAAGCAAAGATAATTTGACTAGAAGATTGGCTAAGTGGGTCATGATACTAAGTGAATTTGATGTCCAATATGTTGATAGAAAGGAAATCAAAGGACAAGTAATTGCGGATCAGTTAGCTAAGGCGCCATTGCAAGACAATTATCTCATGAACATTGAGTTTCAAGATGCTAATGTCCTAACAATATCCACACAACAATGGGTCTTGTAATTTGATGGTTCTTATACACAACATGGATTAGGAGCCAAAATCTTGTTTATCTCACCACAAGGACACACCATTCCTAAGTCCTATAGACTAATGTTCCCTTGCACCAACAACATAGTTGAATATGAAGCCTTGATCATTGGAATCAAAATAGCAAATTCCTCAAAGTGACAACAAAGTTGCTAATGCCATGGCAACCATTGCTTCACTCTTGCAAATTATAGAGAAACGAGCCTGCTACAAGTTCATGGTGGAACAAATATTCAACCCATCTTATGACAACCCTAAGTCCCAAGTTATCTACCATCTCGCTAAGGTTGACACTTCCCTTTATGGGAAAATTTATATGTACCTAAAAGATAACACCCTCCCTCCTAACCTATCTCGTAATCAAAGATGAAACTTCATTCACCAAACCGCCTGACACACCCTTATTGCGGATGTCCTTTATCGACGAGGTCTTGATGGACCTCTCCTTCAATTTATAGAATGTGATGACTCTAAAATGAATTTATGGGAAGTACATGAGGGTGTTTGTGGCACCCATTCAAGTGGTTTAACCCTAGCTAAGAAACTCCTTTGTTTGGGATATTAGTAGTTGAATATGGAGAAGGATTCTTTTCAATTTTTCAAGAAATGCCAAAAGTGCCAAATTCATGACAATCTCATCCACGCTCTAGCATAGGAATTTCACCCTTTTGCATCAACATGACCCTTTTTTCAGTGGGGATTGGACCTCATTGACAAGATTCATCCATCTTCATCCTATGGACACAAGCTCATTATTACAGCTACTAAGTATTTCATGAAATGGATCAAATTTGTCCCTCTAACTACTATAACAGGAAAACAAATCTTGTCCTTCATCTTAAACTATATCATCTGTAGATATGGCATCTCTCAGTCCATCATCACTAACAATCAATGACCTTTCAAAAATTAAGATGTTGAAGAACTTTGTGAGAAATTTCATATCCAACATCAGTTTTCTACACCTTATTATCTTCAAGGAAATGGCAAGTGGAGGCCTCAAACAAGACTATCCTAAAAATCTTGAAGAAAACTATCAACAAGGATAGGCATTATTGGCACGTTCAATTGAACCCTTTTTTGTGGGCTTATAGAACTAGTATCCACACCCTAATGGGAGCTACACCATATGCTCTAATCTATAGATGAGAAGCCATTCTACCTATTGAGGTTGAACTTCCATCACTCTGGGTGTCACTAAAAGGGATCATTTCAGATGAGGATCACAGGGTTTCTAGCTTACAAGAATTGGAACTCTTGGATGAACATCATTAGTATGCAATGGATCACTTGAAAGCATATCAGCAAAAGATATCCAGAAGCTACAACCATAGAGTCAAACCTAGGACATTTCAGGTTGGTGATTTAGTCTTGAAAGAGAACCCCCACAATCAACAAGATCAAGAAAAGAAGGGGAAATTTGAACCAAACTGGCTAGGTCCCTTTTTCATTGTGTCAGCCTTTAGATCAGGAGCATATCAATTGTCCACACTAGAAGGGGATTTTTTTAATGAACCCCTCAACAACCTACATCTCAAGAAGTTCTACACTTGAATCATCCAAGTGCATTGGGAAAAAGGTCTTAAAAAATACCAAAAACATCATAAAATGTCCCAAAAAAATGGTTTCCTTGATGAAAACCTGGCAAACAGGCATCTTGGTAACAACAAAAAAATTAGAAAAAAGAGAAAAATACAAAAAAATAAAAAATAAAAAAAGATAAAAAAAATCATAAAATTTGAAAAAGTGTAATAAAAACTAGTGAAAACCTAGTAACAGGCACTATTTGTGATAGGTTAGCTTTTCCATCTATTTGAGGATGCCGACCATTTGCTTTCACCATCCATCTACCTAGCCTTTGAAAGCACCATGTACATATGTTGGCATCATGGTCGTGTCTCACCCTAGATTGGGGGAAAATCCTAAACTCACTAGGGGCAACAAACTTTGAGCTTGAACCAACAGGAAAATAACAAGAAGACAAACACAACCAAAAACAATGATCATAATGCAACCCAACATTGAACATCAATCACCATAAAAAATGCATCAAAATCCAAAAATAGGTCAAAAAATTAGTCAAAGAAGACAAAAACATAGTTTTCTTGTCAAACTACATGGTCTTTGTGTGTATAACATAGGGTGGCTAATCTTTGATTAGCCCTCAAGGCCCCTAGGATAGGTCTTTAGGTTAGGTTCTTGGTCTTGAAATCTCAGAAAACACCTAAAAATTGGAAAATCAAAAAATCCCAAAAACATCATAAAATTAGTCAAAAAGATGATGCTCTTCTAAATCATGGATTTATCACATTAATCACAAATATTCAATTGTTTTACTTTGATTTTTGTTATCATATCTCTGGAGCCCCTCGATGTTGTATCAAACTAGAGGAGCCAGGAAGGAAAGTGATTTTTCTTTGTCTGTTGTTTGTGAGTTGATCATTATTACTATGCAAATTGTCGTGAGACGTGCGCTACAGAGTATCACTAATGACATTCTAAATTTGCATAGGAAAAGGATTAACTCTTGTCTATTTATGCAAGCAATACTCAGGTCATCTTGGTTTAATTATACTTAGACGCTTGTGTTAACTTGCACTATCAGACATCATGGAAGTAGTACTCAGGTCACCATGGTCTAAAATATACCATTGATTCTTGTGCTCACTTTCAACATTTTAAAGGCCCAATGATGATAAAAAGCACAAAAAATTGGCTATTACGAATGACAACTTTTGCATGCGAGATTTGCATGGTTAAAGTAGATTGCATCCATGTTAGTTTGTATTTGTATTTAAGGGATTTCCAAAGCTACAACAATGATGTTATCTCTCTTATCAATGGATTGAGTACACTTGACATTAAACAAAAACACATCATATAGTTGCATATCATTACATCATTTGCATACATTAGAAAACATTACAACATCATTTATGCATTCCTACATCATATCATAATAGTTGCATCAGAAAACACAAAAACAATTGCATCACATATCATTTGGATAATCAAAAACATTTCATATACTAGCATTAGGGAAGTGGTTCACTAAGCTTAAATGAGTGACTCTTCCAATTTCCAAAAGAATTGGGAAAAATGTTAGGTTTTGTGAAGATTAACTTAATCAATGATCAACTGACGACAACCTTCTCACAACTCTTGGAAGTTGGATAGATTCACTCATTTAAACTTAAGACCCTAGAACATAATCATTTGCATAATCATTTGCATCACATAATCATCATTCATAATTACAAAACATCGCACATCATTTGCATCCCATCCATGCATATTCAACATAATCATCACATGGACAATCTTACATCATTTTCATAATCAAATCCATCATCCATAAAAGCATAAAAATAATCATTATGTAATCATCATGATCATCATCATATAAAAATAGAACATCATCATTTCATCCATCATACATTCATTCATTCATTACATCACTTATTTGCATCAGAAAAGAACAAAAAACATAAAATGCATCACATATCATTGGCATAATAAAATCCATGACATACATCATTTAGGCATCATTCAAAAAAAAATCCTAGCATCATAACACATGAGTTGCATCATCATTTGCATCCATAGCATATTGTAACATCAGAATCATCATCAGAACATAGAAATTAAATGCATCATAGACATCTACCATCATATCAACACATAGATCATAATCATTGTTTGATATCATATAACCTCAAAAATCATAAATTCAAAGTGTATGAGGATATCTAAAAGTATGACAAGATACATCAAAATAAAAAATGGCACCGGATTGTAAAACACAAGAAGTGCATCATCAATGTCACAATAATGTATACATCAAAATATGCTATGTCGAGCTCCCCCCCAGATAGTGTTGGCATCACAGAACCAGTAGCTCCTCCCCCTGATGGACTTGCACTAGGATCTCTCCTATCTCTAGACAATGACTGAGTCACACCCATGCTAATAGTCAGAGACCAAGATCTGCTGGATCGAGACGGTACAAATCTCTCTCGTTGCTCAGAAGGAACCAACTCATGGTATTTACCCCTATAAGACTATAATTCCTAAGTAGTGTGTTGAATCTCTCTAAGGAACTCTGCTACACTCGTAGATGCTACAACCTATTGTAATCTCTCAGTAATGCCCTCATTCTGCTCTACCCAATGTTTGAAGGAATCCCTCTCTGTAGTAAGTATGACAACTTGTTCCTATACCTGCTACCTATCTACACCTCTCTCAGTCATCAGTATCTGAATTTGTGCTCGAGCCTACACTAACTCATCCTAAAGTGTATCAAACTATGCCCGAGCTTGCACTAAGTCACCCTAAAAAGTCTAAACATGAGCCTGTAATTCCTCTATCTGTGCCTATTGCTAATGAGAAGGGACTCCAATCTAAATCCTAGGAATCATCGAATGAGGTACGATAATACTCCTCCTGCATCTAGAAACTGCAAAACCTAGAAAGGGACTACCAACTGCACCTGATGGTCCTACACCTAAACCACCACCACCACCATCAACACCGTCATCATCCCCTCCTTCTCAAATATAACTCTCTACCTCCTCTCCATCCCTCGTCTATCTCGATGCCTTGTCATCATCATCAACTGGTGGAACTGGCTCATCAGGACTAGATAACCTAGGAAAAGGATGTGTGTAGAAATACTTAGAATAATCCTCTATCATCCCTACATTTGTCACCTGTGGAAGATAATCCCATACACATGATTCCAATGTATAATACTTGGTACAAGAAACTTTATAAGATATGCAAGGGTCTTGCTCCATCGCATCTTGTCATCACCGTGCATAATGGGCAACCCCTTGGGGCACCACTTGAACTAGTCCAAACTATAGAAAAACCCATAGATACAAATATCTCTCAAGAGCAAAACGTTTCTGTCTAATAAAATATCTTGATAGTAGCATGTATGGAATCTCCACCTGATCCTTTTCCCACATCTCACAATGCAAGTATGGGTGCCATGTCATGGTCTCTAGGTCATCTAGGGCACATCTAGAATAAGCTAATTTTCCTAGCTTATGTTGAACATGCTGACCACTGTAACTAAACACATAGGATCTACATGCTAGTTGCTATCTATCTCCAACTGGTCGAGTGATCGCAATATGTTCCCATGCCCATTTCTGCAATAATGTAATCCTGGAAAAGAGGCTCATTGCCCCACAATACACAACCTGGTGCAAATCATGATACAAATGGGCTAACATACAGGAACCCCATGCATATCTAGTCCCCTCTAATGTCATACACTCCAATACTCAACCCCAACCCACTGAAAATCCCTTTGACCTATAGTCTAGAAAAAGGAATCTTCCAACAAACCTAGAAAGAACACACGGTAGAGGATCATATCTATCAACCATCTCCTACCAGGGGACCCAATGACCTGGAATGTGATCATCTCAGAAAATCCTATGCAAGGCATCAATCCCAGCCTACTCTTCTCTATCATACACAACTATCTCACCCATCACTGGAATTTGAAGAATATGATAAACATCCTTTGGAGTAACTGTCATCTCCCTAGTAGCTAGATGAAAAGTATTATGGTCACTATGCCACCTCTCTGGTAGAGCAGTCAACAAATCCCTATTAATCCTATACTGGGTTATGTCTATCAAGGATTTCAACCCACAATGGGGGATAATATCCAAATATTCCTGGGTCAACTAGCGAACCATCTTCCACGTCTTCGAGAAACACTCCCGAGACTAGAGCACATAAAAGTCATCCTAATCATATTAGGGAAGAAAATCAATATCACATCAATCAATCTATCAAAATTTTCCCTAAGACAATCTTCAATCAAAATCAATAGTCAATCAAATCATGTTCAATCAAGATCACCAGTCAATCAAATCATGTTCAATCAAGATCATCAGTCAATCAAATCATATTCAATCAAGATCATCCATCAATCAAATTAGGTTCAATTGAGACCATCAAATCGATCAATCAAAACAATACATCATCAATCCTATCAGTTTTCCTCACCTATCATGAGGTCGATACATTAGTGAATCCTATCATTGATCCTTTCTTATCATGAGGTCGATCAAGCATCAGTCCTACCATCGATCCTCACCTATCATGAGGTTGATACACTAGTCAATCCTATCAATGATCCTCGCCTATCATGAGGTCGATCAAGCATCAATCCTATTATCGATCCTTTCCTATCATGAGGTCAAAACATCATCAAGAAATCCTAACATCGATCCTCATCTATCATGATGTCGATACATCAGTGAATCCTACCATTGATCCTCACCTATCATGAGGTTGATGCATCATCAATCCTATCATCAATCCTCACCTATCATGAGGTCAAAAAATCATCCAGTCATCCTATCATTTGAATCTCAACTATCATGAGATCAAATCATCAACTATCTTATCAAACATCAAATCAAGCAATGAACATCACACAATCAGACTGAGATCAATGAAAAGCATCACTAAATGGAACAATTCAATGACTAACATCATTGATGAACATCATACAAGCCTCAATGAACATAAAGAAAGCAACATTTGGCATAACTAGGAATTTCATCAATCAAACATCATCAGAAAAGCAAAACAATAGGGAAAATCACTAGGAATCATTCAAAGAAAAAACCTTCAAGCATGCAAAAGGCACCATTTGGGACACCAAGGGAGCCACATAATGAGCAGAAGGTGCTATTTGGGACCCCAAAGGTGCGATTTCAGAGAAACAAGGGTCAAAACATATTGTAAAGGGTCAAAACATGAAGTTAAGCTTTTAAAAGGCACCCTTGGGACCCCAAAGGCACATAAACAGAAGAAAAAGGTGTCATTTCACATACAAAAGGTGCCAAAACACAAGAAAATGGTGCCAAAACAAAAGGAAGAGATGCCAAACTCCTAGAAACTCCCAAAAATGATTTGAAAACAACAAAAATACCCCCCAAAAGTGCAAAAAATACTTTCAATGGCCTAACACACCTATCTACCAAGTTCAAAACATTGATGAAAAGGAGGGAAAATGACTAAAGGAGGTTTCTCGTAATGCGTACCATAGGTCTAGCTACAGCAGGGTGACTGTGGTAGTGAAGACGCTTGAAACGATGCATGTGAGAAGGGATCTCCATCTTCCTCTAGTTCTCCACTCTCCAAATTCTTCAAACTCACAATGTGAAAATGAATTCACTTTTCCCACCTTTTACCTTTTTAAAGGACAATGGAGGGATTTATGGTGGGATTTATCATAAAAAATGGGATTTAACTAATCAAAATGGTTCAAAGAGAGAATATAGAATCAAATTTTGAGAGATAAATTGTATCTGACATCAAAGAATCAATGGTTTAATGTTGGATCATCCTAAAATCACTACAAAATCATCACACAATCATCAAATCCTTGAAAAAACATCAAAAATTCCACATTTTACTGATTTATCTCTCAAGGGGGCATATATCCGATAGTACCTAAAAATCAATGTCTGGGGCATCAAAAAAAATTCTGAGAATTGGTATCAAATTTTTCTCTGAAGCAATGTGTAATCACATTACTTCAAAGAGGGGAAAAATGTATACCCCTAAAAATGGTCATCACCTTTAATTAATTAAATACTAGCTATTTGATTAATATTCCAAATACGTATAAATAAATTCTCAATTTATTTATATTGTTCACCCTTCTCTAATTCTCCAAATCTAAAAACATATTCTTCTAAATTAATTAAATAAACAAGGTTCCCTAGACTTGTTTTATTTAATTAATCTTCACTAAATCCAATTAGGAATTAAAGCACATTTCTACAACTTTTTGTGTCACCTCACCAAGGTCACATGAAAATAAATTACTCTAACTTTTAATTAGAATTATCTTCAACTCATTTCAAAAAAGCACATGGCTCATTTCCTCCCACACTTCCACCAATTTTGAAGCACATGACTTATTCCTCCCACACTTCCACCAATTTTGGAGCACATGACTTATTCTTCCCAAACTTCCACCAATTTTGGAAGCACATGGTCTTCTCTTCCCACACTTGAATCTTCCATCCAAATGGCATGTTGCCCATTGGTCAAGAGATTCTTCCATCCAAATGGAATTTTGTCTTTGGTCAATGGGACAACATCTCTATTCTCTTCATCTTCACCATCCATTATTTTTATTCGAATCTGGACCATTGATTATTGCCACCTCACTATATGCTTGGAAAAGGCTATAAATACAACCCTTCGGCATTGTATTTTGCATCCACATTTGAAGTAAAGTTATCATGCAGGTTTTATCATTGGAGCTTGGAGCATTTTGGAGTCTTATAGCTAGTCTTTACATCATGTTTTACTTTGCATTTACATCTTAGCTTTAAATCTTGCATCATAGTTGCATTTTATGTCCCATCTTGCATCATAGTTACATTTTAGATTAGTTCATTTTAAGTTTGCATTTGAACATATGTAGAATCATGCATAGAATCATATAGATCACTACCATAGTATCCACCTCCACTTGTTCATTTATTATCAACATCATCCATCATTCATCATAGCCTTCATCATCATTGTTTGCATATAGTTTCATGTATGCATTTAGTTGTCTTGCATGTTGAATACTAATCTCGTTTCTTAAGTTTCATTCTAATAGCATTTGTGCACATAGAAATGTGAGGGCCAAAATTTTATAAGAATCATTAAGAATAGAAGAAAATGAGACGTTCTTGAAAGATTTAGTTTGTTGAAAATTAGAATAGTTTATTTGCTTCAAATCTTTGAATATAAATCGTTTCAGTCAAGTTTTTGTTGATAATAACTTTACAAATTTCACACATAGTTAGGTCATACTATCATGTTAGCAGCGGCACACACTTTATCTATAAAGAGGCTGAGATCCAGAAGGGAAGCTATGAATATCAAAGGCAGGTTTGAATTCAGCTTGTTGTATGCTCTAGAATTCAGATAAGCTTCCCCGAGGACTAGGCACAAGTATTATTTGGTGGCTGAAGTCTAGAGAAAGAAAACCTTCTCGATCATTTGGGTTATGATTCAACCAAGAGTCCATTCTGGCAACAAACATAGGTTAGTGAAATGGGTGTATACATAGCCTAGAAGCAAGAAAGAACAAGCAAAGTAGAAAGAAAGATAGTTGAAGAAGGAAAGAAGAAGTGAATAATTTGAAGGAAAGTGTGGAATTTATAGAAATCCATGAGAAATTTGAGGTACATAGTTGCTTGGATAGAAAATCTTGGAAAATGCAAGTTGAAGTGGCAATAGGTCACTTTTCTCTAAAATTAAAGGTTAAATCAAATAAATTCTCACAAAGCTAGTGGCCATTGCTTTGAAGTTTTCCAATACGAAGATCACGAATAATTTTTTTTTAAAGATTTCAAAATTTAATGGTGGTCATTTCAATTTATTTTATCGAGCCGTATTAATCATGAAGATGTCAATGTCTGCCTTGTAGAAAGGAAAATTAAGCTAGTGAGGTGGCATACGTTGGCATGTGAAAAAATTGAAGTAATATGTGTGTGTCAAGGCATGTGAATTAAATGCAAAGTATGATGGTTGGACTTAAGTGTAATCATGACAACTCTAATGCATTAATGTTAGTGAAATCCCATCAAAATTGAAATTGTTGGCCAAGTTTATTTGAGTGGTTTCCATAACATTAAAATGGAAGGGTGGTAACCGATATTTCTAAATTTAGAATTAATTTTGTGATTTGATAACTTGCTACTAAATTTTAACTTATGTTTATTTTTTGGACAGATAGCAAATTGTAGTTAGTTGGAATTTGGCATAAGGGTGGTAAAATTTAGCTAAAACATATAGGGAATAATTAACTATTTCTTTTGGGAATTGGTGAAATGATGAAGGAATTTGCATTGAATGAAAAATCAAAATGTAACCTTCACTACCACTCTAATTCCCAACCTAATATTGGGCTTCGTTTCTTGCAAGTTGAAGAAAAAGAGCTTAAAAATAAATATCAAATGAAAACTTAATATCAAAGAAATATCAAAAGAGAAAATTCAACATTTTATGGTATCCAAATATCTCTACCAAAGCTATGGATGCATGAATAGAAATACAGCTATGTTTGGGGGAATTATAGAGATAACCTTGTCGAGGCTATGGATGCCTCACTAGCAGCAAGGCTCTATCCAAGGTTGGCTTTGGAGGATTAATAAATTATGTATTTCAATGTCAATGAATTAGTTTTCTCACCAAGTTTTGGAAACTGGAATTAATCAATGCACACATAGATACTTTCTAGAGAAATTTAATAATCTTTATGACAAAATTCAGGTAAGGTAAGGAGCTATTGCTGGAAAATATGCACAAGTTATAATTTATAGCAAGAGATCTGATCACAAGTTTCTTTTAGATTTGGTTTTGTTGGTTGCAAGTTGTTGTGTGCTATTACAACATGCCCCAAGAATGTAAGGCTTGGGGAACCAAGTGAAAAATTAACGCTTATGGTAGGTGTTGTTTAGCAAAAGGATCACCAATACCTCACGTTAAAAAGGAAGTCTTTGAAGTAATTTATGAAGTTTGAATGCATTGAGTATTAGAAAGCCAAATTGGTTGGAATGTTGATGAAAGGTTTAGTAAGTTGTTGCAGTCTAAGAGTAAAATTCTAGGGAAGTGTGATGGTTCTGGTAGTAACCAGGATCTAGATAAATTTTGTTCTAGTAAAAAACTTAAGTTGTTGGTACTGGGTAATGGGTAACAGTGTATGTGTTGAAATGTTTAATTGTAAAAGTTTTTCCCAAGAAGTCAAAATGTCTAGTAACCTGCCTAAAGGGATAATTACATGAGAATGTATTTAAAGCATGCTATTTATGATTGGATTTAAAATAATGATCTATTAATGATGGTTTTATTTTAATGAGAGGTTTATGAATATTTTTAAAAAGGGATTGATATATGGAATTTTTATGTGTAGGAGGAACAAATTGTGATACAGTATTTGGGTATGGATAGTTAGAAAAATTTGGATCACGAGTAGAGATATAAAAAGGTTGGGCAGTAACTCTAGGATTCCATGAGGAGGAGATTAAGATTAAGAAATACTAAGAATCTTGGTATTATGCATCCAATGAAGGAGAGTACCTAGATACAAGGTCATTTACTTCTAGGTGCCTCACATTCGAGCCCGAACTTGAGTGTAGGAACCAAATTGTTGGTGGACTAGGATGTCTATATATGGTTCAAACTAATCATTCTGGATATCTAGCAGAGGAATTTCCTACATTTTTCTTGACATATCTACTCATCTCCAAGTTAATTTCTTGATTATATTTTAAAGATGGAGGTACCAAAATATTTTAAAGTGTTGAAGAAGGTTGCATCCATTTACTTATTCAAATTTTCTCCTACCAGTTGTCACATTCCACATGCCTTGTTGTGATTCATTACTTTGATTCCCTCTTATATGTTGATTGAATTTCCCAAGAATCTTGTTCTTATAAAAGGCTGGAAAATGTTTCATTTTTAGTTAAGTTCAGAATTTATGGATGTTCGAGAACCAAAAAATTTTCAATTTTTTGTTCTTTTTCCTATTTTTTGTTCCATTCGAGATTAAAAACATGTATTTTTCATTAGAAGTTAATCAATATTATAGCCAATTTGAAAGCTATTTCCTACTATGAAATCTTATGTAGCTGATTGTTTTTTCCTATCAAATAAGACTATGTGTTGTGTTGTTTAAGGGTGCATACTGACACTATCTGGTGGAATTTAATCCCTCCCTTTCTTTAAAATATTGCATCATTCTATGCCTAGCTATGAAGCAATTTGGTGACATATAGAATGGTTTGCTCTGGTTTGGTTATTTCTTGAGGCATGGTGAATAATACTTGAAAGAAATTTTACCTTTTTCAGTAATTTTTTATGCTTTATTTTAAAATTAATGTTTAAATTTTAGAAAATGTTCCAAAAAAGTGATGAATCCATGGATTTTTATTTCAAATATTTTAATTCCATGATATTTTTGAATGATTAAAGATAAATCTACTTGGATGAATACAAGTTATTGGAATTTCATAAAATACTATTGCAAATTTGTTGATTTCATGAAGTTGTTGAATGATTGGACCGAAATTATGTCATATCTTTATGATACCTTTTAAAACTACAAGGACCATTTACCCCTCATGTTTAACAATATTATCACAATGAATCATGTGTAAGATTAGTGTTTCAAGACCAAACATAAATGATCCTTGGGATTAAGCTGTGTTAGCCTAAGATTTAGGTTGTCTTGGTGCAATATTTCAAGAAAGATAGGTTCTTGCAGAGTCTTTGTGAGAATTTTATCTTTCTGTTGGTGTGTGACTAACGTCATCATCAATAGGATGCACAAGGGTTGTGTGGACGTTTTCACACCACACTTCCATCCTAATAGGATTCTTTCCTTTGGAATCTGTAGAAACATTACACTTGTTATTGGTTGCAAAGCATAACATTCCCTACTCCCTTGGCCAATGCCAAAAAGGTCTTTTACCTCCTTTCCATTCAAATTTCTTAACTCTTCATTCTATCCATCTTCCTCATCCTTTTTGGCTTCTCAATAAAATTCTTCATGCTCTCTTAATCAACTCACACACTTCAATCTTCACCATCACTCCACTGTAGCTACAAGATACTAGTTTCTTGGCTCCTCTACTCTGTTTGTTGTCATAACATTGTTGTTAGAGAACTTGCAAGCTCACTCCTTCCTCTACTTGCCTTGAGAGCATGTAGTTACATGAAGTTGATATCTTCCATTTTCCATTTCTTTTGCATCATTGTATTTACATAGTAGCATTATTTTTTGTGTTACTGTGTGGCACTTCTACTTCCCTACATTTCTTTATCATTTCCTATACTCGTTATTTAGATATCTATGGATGTGGAAACACCAAAGTAGGGGAATAATTGAGGTAGTCCTCTAAAAACAACCCCAAAATTTTCCTTAGTCTTGTGTGTGTAGGTGTTCTTGTGTGGATCCCTTTGAAGATTAGACCCTCATATAGAAAGGTTTGTTTTTCTTACCCCCTCTTTTTCAATTCAAGCATAGTCTAGTCAAAGTATTTTGAATGTTGTACTTCAATTTTGTACCTTTTTTTGTTATTTAGTAATAGCATAAAACTTCATCAGTTAGGCTATTAGTTAGGTTTATGGTGTTTTAATATGTTTCTGAGACATTCTATCCATACGAACACCAATGACCCACTAAGACACTATCACACTACACTAGAGTGCATAACCTACACTAACATCCTCAGACAGTGAGTTGTCTGAGTAGGAAGTTGAACTCCAAGAATCAACTCATCTAACCCTCATAAACATTCAAGTTAGCAAAATGATAGTAGCAACCAAATTGCTCTCCCTTTTTAGCCTTAGCATCTTAAATTTTTTGAATCACTTAGAAAACTTGAGGTAGATCAAGGTAGCCTATTTTTGAGGACTCTCCCATGACCTAGAGTCCCAGAGTAGCCGACCCCCCTCCTCTACATTTGGTGAACCTGACATGAACTATTTATACTTCATACTTGGGTATCAAAGAACCTTCTCTCGTATCCTAGGCACGTTGTAGTTTTTTGCGTTGCAAGGTGACTAGCCTTACAACCCAACCTATGACCCCTAGTGGTGTACTTAGAAGGGGTCCAGATATTGGGAGGTGAAATTTAGATAGGTCACTATTTGATTTCTGAACCTTTGGAGTACTCTAAGGAATTGCTCTTAAAGTACATAAACATGGTCTCTTTTATACATATCCCTTCCTCCCAACCTACGAATGGATCAATCAACATAACTTTTACATCATAGGACCTACCTATGAACAAATAGCCCTCTCCCCTGTACATTCCCACTCATCTCAATGGGAACATCATAACTAGTGTCCTGATTGACCCCATGTGTTGTGTGAATATTATAATGGAGAAGACTCTATTGATAAATTTGTTACATAAAGATGGGTATAATGAATCGAAGAGCACCATACGCACACATAATAGACTCTCTGTCCCTCCCATTGGTTCCATCACTCTCTTAATCTATGTAGGACCTAGGACTGTAAATAATCCTTTTGATATCATCCTAAATTCAAACTTGTTTAGAGTGAAACTAGGCATTCCATGGTTGGTTTTCATAAATAGAGCCACTTCAGCAATTCATAAGTGTCTTAATTTTTCTCATGAGGGTTTTACGCATGTGCATGACACCAGGTAGAAGCCATTGGTTTCACGTGAGGAATACTCATTAGATCACTTTTTTCTTACCCTAGTCAATCTTCTCCCTCCAAGAATGGACTTGTTGTATTGCACCTATGTCAAGTACAAGACTAGGGGCATGATGCCAAATGTGACCTACCCCATTTCCTCCTATGCCATTTTAGTCAAATGTTTTATGATTGCACAACAATAAGCCACCTCCTCCTCTCACCAAAGGGGGGAGGGGAATATTTCTTGTGCCCATAAGCATTCCTCTTCTTCTACTTCATCTACTTCTACTTATCTCCCTACTATGGTACCTTCAAATCCTTCTCCCATGTCTTGCATGGGGAGCCCAATGGTGCTCACTTAGGAAAAATCCAAGTGTCAAGTGTTTGAACTTCTCATTTTTCCCATGGTACCTAGGGCCGTCATTTATGGAAACGGGAAGTATCCTCACAGAGTTTCTCCCATGTCTCGACCCCCACTCCCTTGTACCATTCCTTCCCCTCTGGTAGTGAATGGGAAGAGGCTCATTTTTGAGGTTCCAATGCCAACTTCTCCTCCTACTATCATTTCTACTCCTTCATTTCCTACTCTTACTCCAAATCCTACTCAAGAGGTTTCCCTTCCACTGGCCATGGTTGTGGAGGACACTCCTATAATAGAACATGAGCCTTCCACACCTTTCCAAGCTATGACATCTAGTTCTTGGAGGTAACAAAACTAGCTTTTTCATGAGTGTAAGTGCTAGAGAAAGGATCTAGATGCTAAACAATCTACCTTGTAGAAGGCTGAAGGGGAGCTAAAAAATCTTATCTTTGTGTCTCTTATTGTATCCTCTTCTACTTTTTCTGCTTCAATTCCTATCACCTCGATTCTTCTTCTAGCTCCTCTGGAAAATGTTCATGATCCTTACCCCATAAGGGTGCAGGTGTTCATCGCTCCCTTGGTAGAGCCCCCTCTTCTAATGTCCCTCCTTTTTCCTACCTCATGGATATTCCAAATACCATGGTGGTGTCCAATGTGATTTTATCCTCTTCTTCCTCACCTTCTACTTCTTTTGTGGGGATCCTACATCCTTTACTAACATGCAAGTTGGAGGACAACCTCTCTTCAAACAAAGGTCAAATGAAGGGATCAACTTCTTTGAGATATTCTTCTGCTTTGGCTTGTGTCATCCTTGTGACGGAGTTAGCCACAACATCCCTGAAGTTTTTCACTTTTCCTCTAGATGAGGTTGATTATGGATCTCAATTGCCTCCTTCTCTCACCTAGTTGACATATGGTACTCTAGTTAAGTGAATGCTCAACTTGGTGGATGATGGCCCAGATCTGTCAATGATTTTTGTGAGATTGATGAAGTTCACCTCAAAGGAGTTGAGTGAAGGATACCTTGAGGGGCCTTATTTCTTAGCACTTGTTATAGGAGAGTCATAGGGTTCTCCTCTTGCCAACCTCCCATTGCAAGCTCATCTACCATCCCCATATAATGATATATACTTGGAGAATAATGACCTCCTAGTCGATGAGGACTACGGGGCACCTTTTCTTTATCTATAGGTTAGGGTTTTGTGTGTGTGTTATGTTCCCCCATGTTTTTTGTTGTGTTCTTGAAGGAAATTTCAACCTTTATTTTCAACAATTGGGGATGATGCAAAGCTTTGGGAGAATTTAGGAATTCCTTCTATGTTGACCCAATTTTTAATTTTTATTTTGTCTCCATGTGCTTTTCTTCAAATCTGGGAACTTTGGGGATTGATGATCTTAAATTCACATAGTGTGTGTTATCTATTTATATATAAGAACTTATTTGACCTTGAACTCCCAAACGCCCCTATCTTTTGATTTCTTTTTCTTTTATTTCTTGTATTTTCTTTTCTTTCTTATTGCATGCTTAGTGATGTTGTGGTGATTATGTGTTGTCCCTCATGTGTGTGACAAAATTTCCACATATACATCTTGTAATGTATCATAGACCACAACATCACTTTCCATCTTCTCTCTCCTTTGGATGCTATGTTCCTATATGTGTAGCATGCACAATCCTAATGGTTGGCTACTATACTTCCTTTATTTTCAATAAGGTGCATTAGGTGGAAAAAAAATCCCTTATTGAAAATATTTCATTTTTCAAAAATTAAATTCTTCAACAAGGACCCCTATTGAAATTCTTCTTTCAAAAATGAATTCATAGAGAAAGAATTTAAAAAATTTCCTTTGAAATGGGAGTACTTTTTCTAATGAAGAAGTCATAAAATTTTCCCATGAGAAGGAGGATTCTTTCCATTGGATTCATTGATGAAAGAGATATTTCAAAATGATTCCTTGATGATAGAATCATTTGTGAAAAAAATTTATGCTTTTCAAAATGGAGTGTCCCTGAATGGACCCCTCGCTATCTTGAAGGGTTCCTAAGGGACCCATTTGAAAAATTCTCCTCGAATTTATTGTTTTGTGATATGTCTATGTGCAAGACATTTTCTATCTGACATGTTTTTCCTATAGCTTAACATGTTTCTTTGCAAGACCAAGCACTTGTGAAGCTACTTTTATAATCAAGCTTGGAGGACCAAGCACCTCAGAAAGTTTTCCTTGAAGGAATGAGCACCTGTAAGGTCCTTTAATATAGAACTTTTCAGGAATGAACACCTAAGGAGTGCTTTCACATTAAACCCCCATTGCAGAACCGAGAAATTGTGAAGTGCTTTCTCTCTATAGGACCAAGAACTTGTGTTCAACACTTTCTCTTTGTAGGATCAAGCACTTGTAGAGCCTTTGTTCGTCTTAGACGAGATCGAGCAAACATGAATCCAATTCTTTAGGACCAAGTACTTGTATAAAATTTGTTCACCTTCCATGGGATTGAGTACCTATGGAGCCATCTCTCTCTTTCATGCCAAGGTTGCCCTGCGGGATCGACCACCTATAGAGCTACCTCCTATACACCCAAGTATTCCAAATTGTGGTTTGATTCTTAGATGGTTTATGTATATTCTATTCAACTTCTTTCTACTCTTATTTACCTCACATTCATTGGAACATATGTTTGCTAAAGTGGGGGAAAAATTTAATGGAGAAAATTTGCACCCCTAGGTAAAGTCCCCATTCACATCACCCCTAGCTTAGAAAATAAAATTTTGATGATGCAATTCCACATTTACCACCTTTTTTTATCCACTTGGTAGCTCATTTTTGTGTTGGTGGAGGAATCTTGTTAGGGATGCTCACATGCTATATGAATTTCCACACACCACACTTTTGTACTGATAGGATTCCTAACCCTAGAATCTGTAGAAATGTTACACTTTCTATTGGTTACAAATCATAACATTCCCTATTACCTTCACTGATTTCAAACAGGAATTTTTCCTCCTCTCCATTCAAGTTTCCTAACTCTTCATTCCATCCATCCTCTTCATCCTTCTTGGCTTCTCAACATAACTCTTCATGCTTGCTTGATCAACTTTCACACTTCAAGCAGCACCATCACTGCATTGTACTTACAAGATACTAGTTTCTTGGCTCCTCCACTTTTTTGTTGTGAAACCATTGTTGTTGGAGAACTTGTAAGTTTACTCCTTCCTCTACTTTCCTTGAGAGCACATAGCTATGAAGGTGATAACTTCCATTTTCCATTTCTCTTACATCATTTTATTTACATAGTAGCACATTATTTTTTGTGTTATTCCTTGGCACTTCTTCTTTTGTACATTTCTTTATCATTTCCTATAGTCATTGCTATCTGGCTGTCTATGTAGGTTGAAACACCAAAATTGGGGATTGACTAAGGTAGTCCTCTAAAAATAGCCCCAACATTTTCCTTGGTCATGTGTGTGTAGGTTTTCTCATGTGGAGCCCTTTAAAGATTCGACCCTCAAGTAGAAAGGTCTATTTTTCTCTCCTCTTTTTCAATTCAAGGGTAGTCTAGTTAAAGTATTCTACTTGTTGTACTTCAATTCTATACCTTTTCTATTATTTTGTCATTGCATAAAACTTTGGCAGTCATGTTGTTAGTTAGGTTTCTAGTGTTTTAATCTATTTATGAGACGTTTTATCTATATGGATGCCAAGGCACCACTGACATGTCAACATGCTATGCAAGAGTCCATAACCTGCATTGACATTCTCAGACATCAAGCTATCTGAGCAGAAGGTTCAAATATATGATTCAACTCGTCTATCCTTCTAAAAAATTTGAGTTAGCAAAAGGATAGTAGCAACTAGATTTCTCTTCCTTTTCAACCTTAGAATCTTATCCTTTATGAATCACTTAGCAAACTTGAGCTAGATCAGGGTAGCCTATTGCTTAGGACTCTCCCATGACCTAGAGTCCTAGAGTAGTTGATCCCCCTCCTCTCTAGAAACTAGTTCATTTCATAAATAAAGTATTATTATCACATAGTCACCTTACATCAACAACTAATAAATTCTGACATGATAACATATTGCAATGTTAATTGGCATGTATTTGATAAATTTTCAAACCTTTAAATTGACTCTAGGTATTTAAATAAAACAGTAAACCTTAGCACAATAAATTATCATACTATATACATAGTACAATTTTTTAATAATTGTGTTGAGTATGGGGTGATCCCACAATATTGGTTTAAATTTTTTGGTGAAACTAGACACTGAACTGATTTTGTCTAACTAAATCTTCACTTTTGGGAACCTATAATGGCTAAACCGCGAGGAATTTGAAGATGATGGAAACTAGTGATTTGTGACATTTTTTCTGTAGATTCTAAGTATACTTTTTTCAATTTTTTTGGAATAATATTGTACTTATTTTTCCATCTACTTTGAAAACTAGTTTTTTAGTAAACACCATTTTTAAGCATCGACGCACACCGTACAACACATAATTTTTTTTCCATGAAGGATATAATTCTATTTTTTTTTGAATTTAGATTTGTAACTATGATATCTAGTGCTTACAATTGGTTTCATAGTGTTTTATTGAATATTTTTCCTTAATCAAGTTTCAAAGTCAAACCAATTACAATTCAAACATAGGCAGAATGTATAACACAATTTTTTTTGTATGCATCAAAATTGAATTTTTTTTTCTGGATCAAGGACATCAATATCTAGTGCACTCATATTTTTCAATTTTTGTTTTCTATAATCTTCTATTTTTCCACATGTGCAGAATAGAGAGCTTGATTTTTGGTGAGAAACCTACATTCAAAAGAAATAAAAAATAAATATAATAATAAAATTAAATTTATTTAAAATTATACTTTTTGGGAAGCTTATAATAAGGACTACATGCTTACAAAAAATGAATTTTAAATGAATTCATTTGATCCCCCAAAAGGTAAATCAACAGTGTTTTTTTATTAGCATTTTGATAGGTGTAGAGGAGACTCTATTATAGGTATGATTTAAAACTAGCGGGGTTCTATCCAAGGGGGTTTTATCTAAGGTAGTTTGATCTGTATATCCTTGACTTTTACCTATTCTAATGATGCAAAACAACTAAAATACAATGTAAAAACATAAAGAACACCTCAAAGATTAGCCTAAGGAATTATTAACACAAAGAGATAAGATGAAAGAAGATTGCAAATGATTATACCTTCTCTGTGCAGCTGAAATTCCTTGGTTGTTCCTTGATTTTGAGTACTTGTGTGCTCCTTGGATGGCTATTGATATGACTAAATGAAATATTGACTATATGATGGGATGCAAATGCAAATGGCTAAAATGGCTTGGCTAAGTAAGAGGAAATGCTTATGAGTTGAGTGTTCAAAATGACAACATGTAGGTGAAAAATGACAAAGTGTTGAAAATGCCTTAGAGGAAAGGGTATTTATAGAGAAATTTAAATTCTCTAGATAATTTAATGGTTGAGATTGAGCCACTAAGGTCAAGATGTAGGGCTATGGTGAGTTGAGGACCCACAAGCCCTCACATCTTAACATGTGGAATGTGACACAATGTGGCCTAGGCTAAGATAATATGGAAGTGAGGTGGAAGGACAAGTACCTTGGGGGGTGAGAAGATTTCCTCAAAAAGGAACTTCTTGTCCCCAAGTGAGGATGAAAGTGACATTTGAGGAATTTTGGAATTCCTCAAAAATCTCCATGGGAAAATAGAAAGTGGTTGGAGAAATAAATGTGAATTAAAAATTCATAAGCTTGGGAGAATCTAATGAATAAGAGAGGGTCTCCAAAAAGGTGGGAGTTGGTCACATGTGGATGAGGTGACAAGTACAATGTTCTAGAAGTCTTAGAAGAATAAAATGTGAATTAAAAATTCACATGGGAAAGAGGGTCAATGCCAAGAAAGGTAAATGGAAAGGTTGACTAAAAAAGGATGCTAAATGTAGCTAATGACCTTGTGTAAGATAGTGCAAACACATAATTAATGGAAGATTAGAAGCAAGTGGCAAATGTAGGAGGATGTGATATTAATCCTTGATTAAGAGGATGCACATCCTAATCATGAATTAATTAAATTAATCTAGATTAGGGAGGGATTATGGACGATGTGACAAGGAGAAATAAAAAGAAAGAATTTTAAATTGATTTTAATTCAAAAGGGTTAAATGACTAAATTAAATAAATTGACACATTTATTTAAGTCAGATAGGGAAAAGATGTAAGGTAAAGCATTTAATTGTTAAATTAAATACTTTAAGGACCTTAGGAAAAAAGTGTAATATTAATTAAATAAATTAATATTGATGGAATGGATGAATAAGGAGGTGAATTTGATTGTATAGGAGTGATTAAATTTGGATGTCTACATTTTGCCCCTCTTCGAAATACTGTTAGAATAATAGCGTTTCAAAGAAAAATTAAAAATAGATGGTGAAGGAAGTGATATGGATTGATTCCCTAGCATGAAAGAGGTTGAATGAGCTACCCAAGTGGAGGGAAAAAGGAGGGAGATTCCCCAGTTACTTCCACGAAGGGATGGTGGAAAAAATGGTAGGGTATGCCCCCTCGGGAGGGCGGCTGGGGAAGAAAAGGGGCCCAGAAGAATTATCTATAGGAAGAAATAGAAGGAACCATTGGATAGAGCTCAAAAAACTTAGCAACTTTGGTTTTTGAATGGAGTCGATCAGATGGACAGTTTGTAAATGGTGGCCTATGGAAGTTAGGGAATTAGTTGGAGGAGAAAAATGTTAAATAAAAGGTAAAAAATACCTTTTATTTTAAAAAGGGGAAAAAAGAGGGGGAAGGGGTTAAAAGGTAATTTTAGAAATTAACTTGTCACATTTTCACTATAGTAGTTGAGAGAAGAGGAGAGGAAGAGATCGAGGAGTGACGATGTCGTTAGATAATGAGACTGAGATCATCCATCGGGCGGACAAGGTGCAAAGATTCTACAACGAGTACATAGTGCCCTATCAGGTTGCTAATGAAAACCCTTCGTGTGAGCTTTAAGCATTTTTTCTACGTTTTTGAATCATTTTTCAAAATTTGAGCACATGGGTTTTGTTCACAGGGTAGGATAGAAAAAATCGTATGTGACAGTTGTTCCAAAAAAGATGAAATTTTGTAGTATTTTAGGGGGAATAGGAGGGTGGTGAGGGAATGTCTGACCCATGCCAAGGCATGGCCACCCAATGGTAGGGTGGTTCTACCCTGGGCTGGGGCATAATCACCATGGCCAAGGGCAGGGCCACCCTGACCTGCGAGGTGAAGCTGCCTTGGTTGAGGGTGGGGTTGCCCTGACGTACGGGGCGCAGCCACCTTGGGCTGTGGGGCGGGTCCACCTCGACCTATGGGGCAGATCTACCCTGGCTAAGGGTGAGGTTGCCCCAACTTGTAGGGTGCAGTCACCCTAGGCTGGGGTGGGTCTGCCTCGGCTTGCGGGGTGCAGCCACCCTGAGCTAGGGATGGTCCACCCCAGCCGTGGGTGTGTCTGCCCTAGCTTGCGAGGCATAGCTGCCCCTTGCTGGGGCAGGTCCACCCTAGTAGTCAGGGTGTGGCTGCCCCACTGTAAGGTGAAGGTGTGCTAACAAGGAAGGGAAGGGAAAAAGAGAGAGAAAAACAAAGGTAGGGGAAAAATAATTATCCTAGGGCTAGGAAGAAAATGAGTTGACAAGGGGATGAACTCATGTGCAGAGTTTAGATTGAGTACAGATACATGAGCATCATCTAGATGTATTAGACATGATGACTACAACAATGACCGGTGTGGATAATGTAGCATTAGAGCATGCGGGGTTATTGCAATTTGTTGTAGTTTCTGAGGCTAAGAGCTCATCGAGTGATGCTGACGGCGTTGATAGACATATGGAGTTCGGTGACATTGAGTTTTCATCTCCCTACAGGGGAGATGATAGTGACTCTTGAGGATGTATAGCACATCCTGAGGCTACCTATAGTAGGGCGATTACTAAGTGAGGTAGAGTTGAGGGGGACGGAGCTAGATGAGACCATTTTGGTGTTATTTGGACATGATGATCTGCCCATTCAGAAGGGGTAGTTGGATTTAGATAGATGTTTGTCACTGAGGATGCTAGCTCCACCATTGTACCTATGTGGGTTGATTAGTGGGATACTATTGTTGGACTGGGGTAGGTTCTCTTGTAGTCTACAATTCATGGAGGTGATTCGACACATTGTCGAGTGGCGAGAGGGACAATTTTCATGGGGGTCATGTTTATTAGCTCATTTATATAGGGATATGCATGGGATATGCTACTAGAGGTCTGTGAGTTTGACACACATGACCTTATTATAGATTTAGGCATGGGAGCACATTATGGTGACAAGGTTGGTAGTGGTGAGGAGAGGGACAATAGATAATAGAGAGCTAGTTGCATGGGAGTATGGGGAGGCTAGAGGTTGGGTATTATGATATGAGATGCAGGGGGATATGGATGGGTGGAGGAGAGTCTTGGATGACTTACAGGTGGTGGGCATATAGTGGTGGCCATATATGTATTAGCGGTTTAGGTGATAGGATGACCAAGAGAGACATCAGGGATACTTATGAGTAGATTTTTCTTGATTGGGATTCTTCCATGCATAGTAGAGGTGCATCGACCAAAAAGAGTGGTGAGGCAGTTTAGGCTGAGACATGATATTTCGGTAGTGCCTATGATGTTTCATCAATACAATAGAGAGGTATCATGGGGAGGTATTATTTCACCTAGAGCAGTCAGGGAGGCGTGGAAGACAATAGGATGGGAGCCCTACCCAAGGAGGGTTGGAGGAGATTGACACCAGGGGTGATAGTTTGATATCCGAGGTGGTTCTAGAATATGCGATGGGAGAGGATTACTCTTACGGAGCCCATTATCAAGGCATTAGGCTTCAGTCTAGAGGATGAGTAGAGACTGCAAGTGGAGATGAGAGGGAGAGTTCAATAGAGGAGGGGGGCTACGAGAGAGGTAGGTCATGGAGGATAGAAGGGGGTGGACCAGGAGGAGGTCAGATAGGCAGCTATAGATCAACAAATTAGGGTAGTAAGGAGAAGGAGACAACGCATGAGAGGTCAGAGGGAGAGGGATGATCAGCAGCATAGGGAGGTTGAGATGGAGGCGAGGGAGGAGAGAGTTGAGCCAAAGAGGGGGGCGATGGCAGGACAATGGAGGAGAGCATAGGGAATGGAAGATCAAAGGTCAAAAGGCATTGGGTAATAGATAGATGATCTCTGGTGGGAGTAGGATGAGCTACGTGATAGAGTGCATTATTTAGAGTAGACAGTCAGAGATATGAGGTTGATGTAGGACAGGGAGGGTGAGGTGAGGGAGCAAGCATGTAGTATGTAGGTAGAGAGAGATGTAGCATAGGCACAAGCACAGGCTATGGAGGCAGAGAGGGATGTGGCGCAGGTGCAATTTTAGGTTTTGTAGAGTGAGAGAGAGTTGATAGAGGCACAGGTATAGTATTTGTAGAGGAGGAGAGAGGAGGTAGTGTCAGAGGTATCGGCTCTTTAGAGAGAGTGAGATACAACAGATTTGAGATTGTAGGATTTGCAATGAGACAGGGATGTAGTAGTGGCTTAGGCATAGGCTACCTAGAGGGAGAGGGAAGCGTCAGAGGTATAGATGCAAATGCTATAGGTAGAGAGGGAAACCACAGTGGCTCAAGGGTAGGCAGTACAGAGTGATGGTGGTATGCCCAGGGTAGATATACATGTATTGTAGAGGGAGAGGGATCTAGCGATGATGCAAGTAGTGGCTATGGAGGAGATGACAGATTGAGTACAATTAGAGTTGACACAACGAAAATTATCTTAGGAGGCATGGGAGCAAGAGAGGAGAGCCATTACCAGGGACCGAGATAGGTTTCGTCAGGAATGGAATTTCACTCGAGTCTAGGTTGCTGAGTGAGAGGAGAATATGAGAGAGGTAGGATTTTGGATGGCTGCATATCATCATGCGATTCCCGATCTATCATAGCAGACATTCCGTTACATTCAACATATACCTTAGATTCCAGCACCATCTCAGTCACCGAGGACGTGGACCTGAGGTTTTAGTGAGTTTCCAGGGGTTTATCTAGGTGGGGGGACAATACCTAATTCTCCATAGAGATTAGATGTGAGCAGTTCATTCAGCAAGTGATAGGTTACTAGGTTTTTGATAGGTGTAGGGTAGATGGATAGTATAGAGTTGCAGCTATTATTTACAGGACCTTATACTGGTGTTTTGATCTGATGATTTTGTATATGGTGGTCATGTATTTTGATGACATTGACAACATTATTATGATGTTATTCATGTGGTAGTCATGATTATGAGAAGTACTTTGGACTTTTGGTATATTTATATATATATATATATATGATAGCCATTATTAACACCATGTTCATGTGTTGGATGAGTGATTGTGTTTATACATTTGTGGACTATGGATGATTTTATTGATGCATATGTGGATGCTTATATGATGATATAATGTATGCATATGTTTTATCTATGATGGCTTATGTAGATGTTTATGTATGGATGCTTATTTGATTTATTGACGTGTATGTATATGTTTATGATGGCTTATGTGGATGCTTTTATGAATGTTTTATACGTGCAAGATGTGATGTATTATGAGTGTAAGCGGTAGAATGGGGAAAACAATTTAAACAATGCATCTACGCTTCTAAATAAGATATTGCATCTAAGATTAAGAAATTTAAACAAATTTAAACTACAAATCTACAGAAATCTATCCTATTGCTCTCTAACTCTAAAGATTTCTCTAATCTACTTAGCTCTCAAATTTAGAAGCTAATAAAACTATTGAAATGACACTTAGAGAATGAGAATTGAACTATTCTATTCTAATATGATTAGCTATGCAACTAGAATGATTCTACAGTAAAGCTTCTAAGAATGAAACTACTATAAATTACCATATTTAAAATGCAGGATGGATGCTGGATTTGAATGTTGAATGTTGGAGATGTTGGATGAATGCTAGATGCTCTGGAAAACCTACAGGGTAAGATTGCATAAGTTGGGATCCATTTCCTGTAGCCCAAGAGCTGTATTTATAGCTTTCATGGCAGCACAATTGCACAAGAATATGGGATGAGGGGCTATGATTCCATCTGGAGAATTCAAAGGCATGGGATGAGAAGATGGAGCTGATCATGGAGAATGGTTTCTCCCCATGAAAACACCAGGCAAGATAAGAGGGAAGGTGGGTGGAAGGTTGTTGAGAGAATTTCCTACAGGTTTGTCCCTGAAGCTTTTCCCGTGAATGGCAGTGCCATTAATCAAATTTTGAAAAATTTAATTTTATTGGTGAGTGAATAGTGGTAAAATTTATCCATAAATTTAAATATTTTAATTTATTTAAATTTAGCAAAAAGAGTTTTTGAATAATTTAATAAATCAAACTATAGGGTTTGATTATTAAATTAAAACAAAAAGGAAAATCATAATTAAACAAAAGATTTTAAAATATCTTTATTTAATTAAGAAGAAATGTGATGAGGTAATTAAATAACACAAATTATTTAAATTGTGTATTTAATTTATGATAGAAATATAAAAGAAGTAATAATGATAATAATTAAATAAAACAAAGTTTTTAATTTTGTTTATTTAATTAAGAAAGAAAATAGAAGAATTAATAAATGAACTTAATAAAAATAAATATTTCTATTTATTTACTAAGTAGAAGAATTTAAGATTAATTAATCAAATAAGTCATATTCAATTAATTAGATTCTCCAGACCAATTTTAGGTGTCTACATTTTACCCCTCTTTGAAGTGGTGTGTTTACGCATTGCTTCAAAGAATGATTTTGCCTCAATTGCCAGTATTGACGAAAGGTTTTAAAGCATGCCCCGGACTTGCCCCAGATGTTGAATTTCAAAATGATAGTGATATATGCCCCCTGGGGAGATAAATTGATGAATTTTGGAAAAAAAAATTTGAATTTTTATGATGATTTGATGATGAATTAGTGAAGAAACAATTTATCTCCCGAAAAAATTGTCCAAAATGTCCCTGTGATAGATAAGAATTTATTCCTCAGAAGGAAAAATAAATAAATCCTGTAAAAACCCCCCAAAAATAACCTATAAATGCTTAAAAGGTCATTTTCAAAAGTCATTTGTGCATTTGACTTTGACAATCTTGTGATAGTGACTCTCAGAGTACCAGAGCTTTAGGATGATGATCCCTTACCCCACCAACCTCCTCTAAATCATGCGCTACAATCTCTCCAACAAAAGGAATGCGAAGAATACGCCATACATCCTCTGGTGTCACGGTCATCTCGCCAGTAGGTAAGTGAAAGGTGTTGTGGTCACTATGCCACCGCTCTGCTAAAGCTGTCAACAAACCCCTATTAAGTCTAATATGGGGCATATCCAATAATGTCACTAAGCCACAATCAGTAATATACTATCTCTTGTCTGGCGTAAGTCGCGATATCATATCAAAAGGCCAGGGGAACTGCTCTCGCACCTGGATAACATCTAAATGCTCTTTTTATCATACAAATAGAACATTTTAATCAAAATATCAAAAGATCATCAAATTTTCAAAAAATTGTGCTTTTACCTATCAACCTATCAAATTATCAAGGAACCCTCATCTATCAATCGGGTTCAATCCTTCGGAAAGTTTAATTATTCCTCGCCTATCATGAGGGTAATTATTATCAATCAATAGATCTCGCTCATCATGAGATCATTTCCCATATATTTTAGTCAAGATCAAACTAAAATAGATGGAATAAAAAACAAATCGATGAAAAGCAAAGTGCACAATTTTTCATCAATCTCTACCACAAAGCGATACAAAATCAAACCTAAAACACTAAAATGTTTGGCGTGCTACAAAATCTTATGGACACACTACAAAAATAGCCCAACTAGATATCCTCAAGTGTAGAATCGCCTGAGATGAATGCTGTTCATGGGCTCTTCCAATATGTCTCCTTCTGGTGTAGACAACTGGTATGCTCTTGATCCATATACTGATATGATGACATAAGGTCCTATCCAGTTAGGTTCAAACTTTCCCTTCTTTTCTCTATCTGCTTGATTTCTAGGGTTTTCTCATAGGACCAAGTCTCCAATCTGAAAGACTCTAGGCTTAACCCTATGATTATAGTTCCTATACATTCTTTGTTGATAGGCTGTCAAATGATTGACAACTTGTTGTCGACGTTCATCAAGTAGCTCTAATTCCTGAAGTCTAGAGATCCTATAATCCTCATCTGAAATGAGTCCCTTTAGTGAAACTCGAAGGGATGGAATTTCTACCTCGATAGGTAATATTGCTTCTGATCCATAAACAAGAGCATATGGCGTAGCTCCTGTTGGTGTTCTGATGCTAGTATTGTAAGCCCAAAGAGCAGGGTTAAGCTGAATGTGCCAATCATGTCCCACTTCATTTACAGTCTACTTGAGAATCTTTAGGATTGTTTTGTTTGAAGCTTCTGCCTGTCCATTACCTTGAGGGTAATACGGGGTTGAAAATCGATGTTGGATGTGGAACTTTTCACATAGCTCTTGGACGTCTTGATTTTTGAAAGGCCTGCCATTATCTGTAATGATCGACTGGGGTATCCCATATCTACAAATGAGATAATTAAGTATGAAAGATGATATTTGCTTCCCAGTGATTGTGGTTAAGGGAACTGCCTCCACCCATTTTGTAAAATATTTTATTGCTGTGATAATGAACTTGTGTCCATTAGATGAAAATGGGTTAATTTTTCCTACTAGGTCTAATCCCCACTAACAGAAAGGCCATGTAGTTGTAAATGGATGTAGCTCCTATGCCGGTGCATGTATAAGATTGCCATGGATCTGGCATTTTTGACATCTTTTGACAAACTGATAGGATTCTTGTTCCATGTGTGGCCAGTAATACCCCAAGCGAAGGAGTTTCTTGGCTAAAGATAATCCACTTGAATGTGTACCCCAAATTCCTTCATGGACCTCATGTAAAGCAGAAGCAGATTCGTTATGTTCTAAACAATGCAAAAGAGTACCATCTAGGCCTCGACAGTAAAGGGTGTCAGCAATAATGGTATGTTTGGCCGATTGGCATATGAAGTTGTGCTTTTGGTTGTGAGAAAGATCTGGTGGTAAGGTATTATCTTTTAGATAAGTATAAATGTCTCCATAAATGGAAGATTGGGCACTATCCAAAAGGCTTATGGTTTGGGATTTGGGATTTACGTATGTAGGATTTGACACTTGTTCTACAATAAATCGATAACGATCTTGCATTTCAGGCATTTGTAGAAGAGATGCTATTGTGGCCATGGCGTCTGCTGCTTTATTCTTTGATCTTGGTATCTGCTCAAATTTGATTTCTATGAAGTATTTCCTTAGATTATCTACCAGTCTCTTATATAAAATCAGTGTGTCATCCTTAGTTTGGTAATCATTGTTGACTTGATAGATGATTAACTGGGAGTCTCCATACACCTGTAGTTCTATGATTTTCCAGTCAATAGCCATTTTAATTCCAAGGATCAAAGCTTCATATTCAACCACATTGTTAGTGCAATGGAAGGTAAGCCTGTAAGATCGCGGAATTGTGTGCCCCAGAGGTGTGACAAATAGAATTTCTGCCCCTAATCCATGTTGTGTGTAGGATCCATCGAAGTAGAGTTGACATGGTTGTGTTGTAACGTTGAGGATATCTGCATCAGGAAATTCCATGGTCATAGGATGACTACCTGATAATGGAGCTTCTACTAATTGATCGGCGATGACTTGTCCTTTGATAGTTCACCTTTCAACATACTGAATGCCAAACTCACTGAGGAGCATGACCCACTTTGCCAACCTTCCTGTTAAAGCTGCTTTGCTCAGTAAATACTTGAGAGGATCAATTTTTGCAACGAGCTTGATAGTGTGAGTGAGCATATAGTGTCACAATTTTTGTGTTGCAAATACTACTGCTAAGCATGATTTTTCAATGAAGGTATAATTTACTTCATGTCCATTGAGTGTCCTGCTGATATAGTATATTGCCTATTCCTTCCCTTCTCTATCCTCTTGTGCTAGCAAGGCTCCTAAAGAAATATCCGTTGTTGCGATATATAGCAACAATGGCTTGTCTTTACTGGGTGGCACCAAGATTGGTGGTGTCATCAAATAATGCTTGATTTGATTGAAAGTACTCTCACACTATTCATCCCATTTAAAAGGCACATTTTTATGCAAAAGATGGTTGAATGGATGACACTGATCTGCTAGTTGAGAGATGAATCTTCTGATGGACTATAGTCAACCTTGTAGAGATCTTAATATACTGATATTCTTAAGAGGTGGAATTTCCATAATGGCCTTAACTTTTGCTGGATCTACTTCAATTAACTTTGTAGAAACTATGTATCCTAGGAGTTTTGCTGATGTTACTCCAAAGGCACATTTCTTAGGATTTAATCTGACTTTGAATTTTTCCAACCTATCAAATATTTTGGCCAATATCTCTAGATGTCCTTCTCTGGTGTAAGATTTGGCTAAGATATCGTCCACACAGTCCTCCATGAAGGTGTGCATCATGTCATGGAAGATTGTTGTCATGGCTCGCTAGTATGTAGCTCCTGCATTCTTTAACCCAAAAGGCATGACGTTCTAGCAAAAGGTGCCCCATGGACATGTAAATGCTGTCTTTTCTTGGTCTTCAGGAGCTATCTTGATTTGATTGTATCCTGAAAAACCATCCATGAGTGATAGCATTTGATGGCCAGCTATTAGATCTACAATCATGTCTATGTTTGGCAAAGGAAAATCATCCTTTGGAAATGATTTATTTAAATCCTGGAAATCAGTACATATTCTAATGGTGTTATCTGGCTTTGAAACATGTACAACATTGGATATCCATTCTGCATAATCAATAGATCTGATAAATCCAACATCTAGTAGTTTCTTCAAATCATTTTTTACTAATAATGCAACATGTGGATGCATTTTTCTCAATTTCTATTTTACCAGTTTTGTGCCAGCTGGTAAGGATAAGTGATGCATGATGAGATTTGTGTCTAAACCTGGCATGTCAGAGTATGACCATGCAAAATTGATGCATCATTCTTCAAAGAATTTGATAAAATCTGGCTTTTCTGTATCTGTCATGGATGCGGCCAGGTGTAGTATTCTTGCTGTCTCTATTGTGCCAATATTAATAGACTGTGTGGGTTCTATCAACACTGATGATCTTTCATGGTAATGCTGTGGGAGGATGTCAAACCTTCCATCCTTTGGTGCCTCAATGAGGTTTTCACCATCGGATGCGTTCTTTGTTTTTACTATTTTAGGATCAAATACTGCCATAGAATGGTTTTCACCATTAGATCCATTTTTTAATTTCATATTTTTGCAACTGAAAGGCTTGGCATCCTCCTGCCTAAAAGCATCATTAAAATAAGTATTGGTAGAACAAGTATCGGATTCTTCACAGCAAAGGTAGTTGATAATGGCAGAATCATTGTCAAAAATAGGGAGATCAATAGGATGTTGGGGTTCCCATTCGATAAGCTCGGGATGTAGTAAGGGCAACAAATCATTAGATGGGTTGAGGTCAGCGATTGTGAAAGCTCAGACAGAAATTTCGTCTAGATTGTTAGTGGTTATGTTGAGGCCTACAAAGGTATTTTCTTCCACATCATTTATCTCAATCGATGTCTATTCATCTTCACTTGAGTCATCAAAATTTTGTGTTTCAAAGACAATAGGATTAAAACTTGAGCTTTGACCCTCCTCGTGTTTGGGGGTATACTTTTTGATAATGTCAATTTGAATATCTTCATAGGAAACATCTGATAAGTTGTCCCATTCATACTCATTTGAATCCATTTTAGAGTTATCTCTTATTTGAAGAATACGCTCCACAGTTTTATTGGTGATTTCTGCTCTTGCTTTTTCTGTGTATCCTAGTCCAGTTTTGCCATTTTGCTGAATTGTGAGGACTTGGATTGGTTCTGTTACACTTTGTTTCCCTCAATCAAGAGATCCTTGTTTTGCTGCATATCCTAGTCCTATTTTATCCTTATGTTGGAGTGTAAGAGGCTAGATTGGTTCTGTTATGCCTTGTTTCCTTAACCCAAGAGGTCCCTGCCCTGAATATCCCATCTTCTCTAGAATAGTTTTTCCCTTTCCATATTGATTTGTCTCTATGATGTTACTTGTGGAAGTGGAAGCTTCCTCATCCTTATAAAGCCAATTTAGTATGGCCTTGTCTTTTGATTCTTCATCTAAGCTCCTAGCTTTTACAAATTTGCCATCTAATGCTGTTGTAGATTGTTCTAAATTGTGGGTGTTTGTAGATGGCTGTCCATATGTTTGTAAGGAGGGTAACATTTGTGATAGATGAAATGAGTATCCAACACCATATTCACTTATTCCTTTGTCACTTATCTGTACTTCTTTGGTAATTTGATGTGAGAGTGGAGCCAATTGTTCTTCAACATTTGAAGGGTTAGATTGTACCACCCTTATTTCTTGTGATTTTTGTTGTTTTGGAAGCCACTTTGATATGAAGTTCTGCTGTTGCTCACCATCTGATGTGCTAACTTCTCTATTGTGAGGTATGAATGTATCCTGAGATGTCTTCAATGTATGGCAAGCTTGGGTGTCATTATAGTCTGCTATGATTGTTACCTCCTATCCATTGATAGGAAATTTCAGGAATTGATGATAGGTGGAAGGTACTGCTTGCATATCATGAATCCAAGGGCGTCCCAATAGTATGTTGTATGTCAGTTCCCTATCTAAGACTTGGCAAACCACCTTTTGGACAATAGGTCCCACTTGAATGGGTAATATGATCAACCCTTTAGAGGATCTTTCTTCCTCATCATATGCTTTGATTGTGATTTTTCTTCTTGTATCGATGGCTTCATCTGAGTATCCTAGTGCACGAATTAACTTTAAGGTACAAATATTTAAACCAGCCCCTCCATCTATCAGGACACACTTTACATGGTGTTTATGGATGAGGACTTCAATGTGAAGAGTGGAATTATGTGGATGGGCGAGTGACACATCATCATGTTCAGAAAATGAAAGGCAATGAGGTGTAGATAGATGTCCCACCATAGCTTGGAATTGACACACATCCAAATTGTTAGGTACTGTGGTTGATACAAGAGCTTGCTTAAGAACCTCCTTGTGTGATGGGGAAATCTTTAAAAGTTCCAAGATGGATATTTGTGCCGGTATTTTCTGCAATTGATCAATGAGATTATATTAATTAGAGGGAGGATCCACAGATGGGGATGATATTGATGCTCCTTTCAATATAACTTTGGATTGTGCCCTTGTTGTGGCATTAACCGGTTGGTACTCTTGTTTCCCTTTGAGTGTGATGACATTAATTTGGTTTTCAGATTTGTCCATATGTTGTACCAAATTAGTAGATGTAATGTCATTGTTCCAATTGATTTGATTGCATAACTCCTCATCCTCCTTGGCGGCAGAAAAACAAAGGATTGTTGTGTCATAAACATAACCAACATTCTTGCCTTTGGTGTTTACGGAAGAGGATTCTCCCTTCTGATAATTGGGTAGAAGATTTTTGAACATCGTATGATCTTTGTTTGTTTGGTGTCCCTCTACAAATATTTTCTTTTGATCTATGAGGTCTTGTACCGCATGTTTTAATTGCCAACAATTTTCAGTCATGTGGCCTTTATTTTGATGATAGTGACAGTAATGTAAGTCATTCCACCATGATGGTTTGACTTGAGGGTCCCAATTTCTAGCCTCTTGTACTTGAATGAGTTTTTCATCTAAAATTTATTTGAGGACTGATTCTAATGATTGTCCTAATGACGTGAATTTTTTTTTATTGGATGGTCGTTGGAATGATTGGGTTTTTGTCTCTCCACTGTTTTGATTATTCCCTTGGTCACCACTTTGTTTGACATTAAGACCATTGTTTTGTTTGTTTGTAGGGGTTGGCATCAAGGTGAATACTGGTTTAGATGTGTGTGTATCGATCATGGTATCAGTATTCTTGTTCTTTTGCCAAAATCTTGGCTTTTCGTTGTTGTTGTTAGAGGAATTGTTATTGTCTGAACCTTCAATGAAGTGCTTGATCGTTCCTCTTTTGATGAGAGCCTCTTCGGTTTTGAGCCCCTTTTCGATAACTTGTTCAAATGTAGATGGACATTGTAAATCTAATCTGTAATTCATGTCATCCTCTAAGTTATCAATGAACATCTCTATCTTCTCCTCTTCAGGAATAATTCTAGGGTATTTAGCAAATAGCCTTCTCCATCGTTGGAGAAAGGAAAGAAATTTTTCACCCTTTGCTTGTTTGGTGTTGTAGAGTTCTTTTAAGGTTACCCCATATTGGATGTTGAATGAGAAGTGCGTTATGAACCTATTGATCAGTTCTTCAAAAGATTGAATCCCGGGTTCCAATTTAGAAAACCACTCCATGCAAGTGTTTCCTAAGCTTCTTGGAAATAATCGTAGTAAGTAAGAGTCTTCGTGTGCGAACTCTATGCTCATGGCTCAAAATTCCCATACATGATCAAATGGATCGGTTCTCCCATTGTATTTGTTGTATGTTGGGTATTCACAATACCGTGGAAATGGTATCATGTTAATGTTTGGATCGAATGGATAAGGGCAAATGTCTTGCAATGAATATCTCTTTGTTGGCCCTTGTTGGATATTTTGGAATTGTAATTGTAACTGTTGAATTTGTTTTGTCAAAGCATCTATTTGATTTGGATTTTCCACACTAGTTGTCTTGGGTGTGGTTGTTTCCTTGAGTTGATTGACATCAAATTCTTTAGGAATCTTAGCACCTTTGTTAGCTAATAATAGAAGATACTTTTCCATGTCTTGTTCTAGCATCTTTTCCATAAATTTATGGAAATGAGGGTCTTGTTGAACTTTCTTGATTTCCTCTGCAGTTATTTCTTTCTCATGTGAGTTAGTGAGAGGATCAGTGTTGTTATATCATCCCCAAGGGTTTTCTTCAGCCATGGCTACTATTCTTTCGTTTTCCTCTTGTTGTTGTTTTTGATATGCTAATCGTGTGAAAGTAGGCATACAAATGTTAGAGATTTACTCTAGACTTTGATCTTGGATTTTTGATTGAAGTGTCGAGGATTTTGGTCTAAAATCTGATTTAGTCGTGTCTAATTTCGTGATGGAAGGATGATAAAATCCTTGATAGGGAAATTTTGATAGAAAAATCTCAGATTTTGGTGATAATGACACTTTGCAAGATGTTTCAAGATCTAGGTGTAAGGGTAAAGTTTTCCCTTTGTATAACCCAAAATGTTTTGGACTATGAAAAAAAAAAATGTTCTGGATTGGTGAAAATCTTGTTTATCGATATGGGCAAACTGACAAACTATCTTACCAACTCTCTATTTTTCTGATTTTCTGGAGCGCTAAAATTGAAACCCTATGCGCTAAAACAGAGACTTTACGCACTGGAATAGAGACTGAACGCACTAAAATAGAGACTCTGCGCACTAGAACAGAGACTCTACGTGCTAAAACAGAGACCGAAAGTGCTGGAACAGAGACTCTACGTGCTGAAACAGAGGAGCTACACACTGGAACAGTGACCGAAAGTGCTAAAATAGAGACTCTGCGCGCTAAAACAGAGGAGCTACGCACTAGAACAAAGACTAAAAGTGCTAAAATAGAGATTTTGCACGCTAAAACAGAGACCGAAGATGCTAAGACAGAAACTATCTTATCCTATGAAACTCACTTGGTTTGGTATCGTATTGTATTGCTGGTTGTGGGATGTATTCTGGACGAATTCTTTGACTATGATTGTGGTGTTGCCTAAGAGCTCTTCTTTGATAAAATGCTTGTGAATCTAAGGGAGCTACAACATAGTCGTCTATATAACCTCTAGAGAAATCGTGATACCTATGAATAAAAGTCCTATGTTGGAGTAGAACTTTCCTACTTTGATACAGAAATCGTTACTTTCTTAGAAGTTGTTTGTATGCAAGTGTTTTCTTTGGTTTTCTGATTCGTTTGGCAAGAGATTTCTTGACAAACTTGGTGGATATCCAATCTCGAATCATGAGAATTCTACAAGTGTTTTGATTTTGAGGATTTTCTTGTGATGATCTTATCTGAGTTTAATGAGAGAAAACACGACAAGCAAGAATAGAATGGTTATCTTTTTAAAAATCCTAGAATCTAAGCAGATAGTGTATGTTCTTAAGAATCAAGCATGATTCTTTTTTATTTTCACTGGTTTATAACAGATAAGACACTTTAGATAGACTCACTCCTAGAGACAAAAGGTCATTGTTATATACTCGAACGGCCCACAGCTTGGAATTGTGTCGACTCACACAGCCATGTCACCCCCTAGAGGGCGCCCGTGTTTTTGTCTTTTCCAGGTGCGTACTTAGAGTGATGGAAGTGGATACCGGATCCTCTGAGCAAATAGTCCTTGGCAATTATATGGTGAGTGCTTGAGGGTAGATTCTTCCCCGCCCCTGCACCGCCGAGTATTACAATGTTTAGAAACTGACAAGCATGCTTCTAGTTCTAAGTTCTTAGATAGGGTTTCCGTTCGGAGCGGCAAATGGATAAACTCCCTCAAGAGACCTCCCAATCTTTAGAACAAATATTTTGGGGATGGTTATCCTGCACACTTCCGTTGAAAGAGGGTTTCCCCACATTCACATAAATTTTTAAGTGGGTTGGAATACCATGGCTTTTGGCTGTCCCCACTCAGGTCATTCCCGTAGGGTGAGTACTTTTTCCCACTATGATAGGCCTATCTAAAGGTTTTAAAAAGCTTGAAAATGCATAAAGTAATAGTGAGTCTGGTATTCTGATACACCCAGTTAAGGGGAGAGCATAAACCTATCACCCAATCACAGCAAAGATGTGGTTCTTTTTAAAACCCAAAAGACAAATGATTTACTCTATATGGAGATATTGCTCCATAATAAGCATAATGTTCATTTTTTTTTTTAATCCCACAAAATAAATGTGAAATTTCTATCCTAGGATTGATCAATTTTTATCCATTTCTATCCTAGGATTGATAAATTTTATCCATTTCTATCCTAGGATTGATAAATTTTAACCAAGAAAATAGACAGAAATAGAATCTAGCTGCGGACGCATCGGATCCAGATAAAAGAAATGATTTCGAAGAAAAGAAAGTGGCGCGCTGAAACAGTGACTCGGCGCGCTGAAATATAAACCTGGCGCACTAGAACAGTGACGTGGTGCACTGGAACAGTAACCCGGCGCGCTGTAACAAAAACCCGGCACGCTGAAACAGATCACTGGCGCGCTGCAAAAACTCATGATCCCATGAAAACTTTCACGCTGATACCTGTAGGACACAATTTTCAAAATTTTAGCAAAATATGCGGTTATGCCCCATGGTGGGCGCCAATCTGTAAGTGGTAGAATGGGGAAAACAATTTAAACAATGCATCTACACTTCTAAATAAGATATTGCATCTAAGATTAAAAAATTTAAATGAATTTAAACTACAAATCTACAGAAATCTATCCTATTGCTCTCTAACTCTAAAGATTTCTCTAATCTACTTAGCTCTTAGATTTAGAAGCTAATAAAACTATTGAAATGACACTTAGAGAATGAGAATTGAACTATTCTATTCTAATATGATTAGCTATGCAACTAGAATGATTCTATAGTAAAGCTTCTAAGAATGAAACTACTGTAAATTGCCATTTTTAAAATGCAGGATGGATGCTGGATTTGAATGTTGAATGTTGTAGATGCTAGATGAATGCTAGATGATCTGGAAAACCTGCATAGTAAGATTGCATAAGTTGGGATCCATTTCCTGTAGCCCAAGAGCTATATTTATAGCTTTCATGGCAGCACAATTACACAGGAATATGGGATGAGGGGCTGTGATTCCATCTGGAGAATTCAAAGGCATGGGATGAGAAGATGGAGTTGATCATGGAGAATGGTTTCTCCCCATGAAAACACCAAGCAAGATAAGAGGGAAGGTGGGTGGAAGGTTGTTGAGAGAATTTCCTGCAGGTTTGTCCCTGAAGCTTTTCCCGTGAATGGCAGTGCCATTAATCAAATTTTGAAAAATTTAATTTTATTGGTGAGTGAATAGTGGTAAAATTTATGCATAAATTTAAATATTTTAATTTATTTAAATTTAGCAAAAAGAGGTTTTGAATAATTTAATAAATCAAACTATAGGGTTTGATTATTAAATTAAAACAAAAGGAAAATGATAATTAAACAAAAGATTTTAAAATATCTTTATTTAATTAAGAAGAAATGTGATGAGGTAATTAAATAACACAAATTATTTAAATTGTGTATTTAATTTATGATAGAAAATATAAAAGAAGTATTAATGATAATAATTAAATAAAACAAAGTTTTTAATTTTGTTTATTTAATTAAGAGAGGAATAATATGATGAAAATGATAATAATTAAATAAAACAAAGTTTTTAATTTTGTTTATTTAATTAAGAAAGAAAATAGAAGAATTAATAAATGAACTTAATAAAAATAAATGTTTCGATTTATTTACTAAGTAGAAGAATTTAAGATTAATTAATCAAATAAGTCATATTCAATTAATTAGATTCTCCAGGCCAATTTTAGGTGTCTACAATGAGACTAACACTTTGTGATGTAGGTGGTGATGTATGTATGTATAGACCTAGTTATGCATGGATACTTATCATAATGATGCAAATGTATGGATCCAAAGTGTAATTAATTTATGGTAAAACAAAAATAACATTAATGTCAATAAGGACATACATGATAATGGAAGATAGGTGTGGGCATAGTGTGAGTTTGCACCTGTCACAAACCTTTTAGTATCCTAAGAAGAATAGGGGAGAGAGGGGGAAGTATTTGCACAACCAAAATCATAGGGTGAATGCAACACAACGGTCAAATGCATGAAACAAATACACAAAAAAGAAGGCTATCCCAACACCCCAAAGTGTCAAATACTTTGGTTGGGCTAGGTGTTGGGATAACCACAAGCACAAAGGGATGCCCCAACGTAACACAAGATCACATGGATCTTGGTGGGTACTACGTGGGACAATACAACAGACAACAACAATAAAAGATCAAGATATGCCCCTATGTCAATCAACCAAAACACACCATAATATGATAGATTATGGTGATCTTAACTAATTACAATAGGGAGCTCAAATGATAAACAAAAACCAAAAGCATCATAAGATCCCAATCAAATTTCAAAATTCCTTTTCCATAGGATCTAGAGGATCGATGAGGTTTGTTAGGAAGGATGCATCCTATTGAGACCGATGATGGATACTAAACTAAAAGATGTATATGAAATAGGATACTTGGAACCAATTGGATCTGTTGATACTAGCAGATCTCATTTGTTAAGAACCAACTAGATAAGGGCATAGGTTGATGACACAACACAAGAGGAAAAAGTCACAAGACAGAAGACTAACACATCCTACAGACCTAGGGGCTTGTGGGATGATCATAGATTATCCCTGCCTACGTGAAAGTGCAGATCCCTCATAGTTCTTGAAAAGACCATGGATAAAGCAAAAAGAAGACAATGGTGACTGATGATGAATTACACAAGACACGATAGAAAAACACCTCGGGGGAGGATCAAATGATCAACCTTGCCTACGTGAAAGTGCAGGGGCAATGTAGTTCAGAAAAGATGAATGATAAATGAGCATAGATAAAATAAAAAAGGGATTGATGGAGACAAACGATGAAGGACCAAATAGGTTGGTTCAAAAGGACCTGGGGGAAGATCAATTGATCATCCTTGCCTACGTGAAAGCATAGGGGCAACGCAGTTCGACTAAAACAAAAAGTACCTTCGAGATAGGATGGAAACTAGGTGAGACTGACACGATGGATGATCCTAGATGATGACACAAACTAACAGATGGACAAACTGATGAAAAAAGCTTAGACTAGGATAAAAAGCTCAGGATGAAAGATAGCATATAATCATCCAATGCTCAATTAGAAGATACCAAGCAGCCAAAGATGGAATGGGAGAGGATGTCAGGATAGGATGGATGGAGTCATAAAGTAATTAGGATGCAAGCTAGATAATGATTAAGCCCTCTACAGATGATTCATGTTACCAATTTTTAACCACCTGTACCTATGCAAGGCACCACCAAAGGTGGTTTTCACCATAGGATGGATTTATTTCTCTTTATTATTTTTGAATTTTTTTGATTTTTTTCCTTTTTTTGTATTTTCACAAGTAGGGTTACCAAGTGGACTTAGGTGTAAAACCTCTTCACATGCATGATATTGATAGGCTCTTCTAGGGGTTCTCCTTCAAGGGTAGCAAGTCTGTATGCCCCAGATCCATATTTAGTAATTATAATATAAGGACCCAACTAGTTTGCTTCAAACTTGTCTTTCTTATTGGGGTTTTGTTGAATACGCTAGTTTTCTTTGAGGACAAGATCACCAATCTAGAACTGTCGAGGATGAACCTTATTGTTGTAGTTATGCTTGATGCAGTTTTGGTAAGCTTGTAGATGATCATAGGATTTGTTTCATCTTTCATCAATTAACTCTAGCTATGCAAGCCATGCAACACGAGCATCCTCCTTGCTGATAAGGTTCTTCAGAGAAATCCTTAGCAATGGGAGTTCAACTTCGATTGGAAAGATGGCTTCAACACCATACACTAAAGAATAGGGGGAGTTTTATGTAGGGGTAAGGATGGAGGTGAGATATGCCCGAAGAGTAGGATGAATATGGAGGTGCCAATCTCATCTAGTGTTATTAACAACCTTTTTGAGGATGTGAATAAGGGTCTTGTCGGTTGCTTCTATCTGACCATTACCCTGGGGGTAATAAGGTGTTGACCAGCGATGCTAGATATGAAAGGTGTCACAAAGATGTTTCATGGCCTAGTTTTTGAAAGGTTTTCCATTATTGGAGAGGATGGTGGATGGAATACCATATCTACAAAGAATATGGTAAAGGATGAATTTTGAAATCTGAGTACTAGTGATTTGTGAGAGTAGCATTGCTTCCACCTATTTGGTGAAGTACTTAGTGGCAGTAATTATGAATGTATGGATGTCAAAAGATGGTGGGGAAATCTTTCCAATCAAGCTAAAACCCCATTGAGAGAAGGGCCACGGTGCTAGGAGGGGCTGAAGGTCTTGTGCTGGAGCATGAATCAAATCTACATGTTATTGGTAGGGAAGACATTTCTTCACAAATTCACAAGCATCATGCTCTAATGTAGGCCAATAATATCCACTTTGAAGAATCCTTTTGGCCAAAGCCATACCATTTGAATGGGTCCCACAAGCACCACTATGTACCTTCATTAGTGTAGTATGGGCTTCAGTCTCATTCATACATCTAAGGAGGGTTCCATCATAGCTACAATGATAAATTGTATCACCGACAATAATGTATCAGGCTGAACATTGAATAAATGATTTTTGTTTGTTTCGTGTGAGGTTTGGGGGTAAAATATTATCATGCAGATAAGTATATATGTCTTGGTACCATGGGGAAGCGAGACCTACAATGTCACACACCATGTCTGTCTTAGGGATATCATATGGTAGGATTAAAATTTTCTCCACAAGGAACTTGTATTTTGTTCGATCTTTAGGCATGTCAATCAGGGAGCCAATAGTTTCCATAGCATCAGTTGCTTTGTTCTGCACCCTAGGAATTTGGTCAAATTGTATGAAGGTGAAATATTTCTTGAAATCATCCACCATGTGATTATAGGGTAACAAATTATCACCTTTTTTTAGGAATTCATCATTAACTTGCTTAATGATGAACAATGACTCACCAAAGACTCTCAAGTGAGTTATGTGCCACTACTTTGCAATTCAGAGACCCATGAGGAGGGCTTCGTACTCAACTATGTTGTTGGTACATGAGAATGCTATCCTGAATGATTTTGGGATGTAGTCGCCTTGAGGGGTAACAAATATAATTTTGGTGCCTGATCCATTATGAGTATATGAGCCATCAAAATACAATGTCCAAGCAGGTGCTTCTATAACTATGAAAAATTCTTCATTTGAAAACTCAGTGACTAGAGGGTAAGCATCCATTAGGGGTGCCTTAGCCAACTAATCAGCTATGACTTGTCCCTTTATGTCTTTGTGATCCATGTACTCTATGCCAAATTCACTTAGGAGCATGACCCACTTAGCCATGCAACTAGTTAAAGTGGTTCTAGATAATAGATCCTTTGGTGAATCAATTTTTGCTATTAATTTGACTGAATAGTTGAGCATGTAATGTCACATTTTTTGTGTACTGAAGACCATTGCAAGGCATGATTTCTCCATGGGTGAATAATTTAATTCATAGCTAACTAGTGTTCTACTGATGTAGTAGATTGCTCTTTATTTTGAGGACTCATCATGTTGTGCCAATAATGCCCCCAGTGTGACTGAAGTGGAAGAGATGTAAAGCAGGAGGGGTTTCCGTGGAATAGGTGGCATCAAGATCAATGGATGAACCAATTATTCCTTGATCTTATTGAAACCTATCTGACACTATGGTTTCCATTTGAAGGTGAAGTCTTTTTTTAGAAGATGGGTGAATGACTGACACTTATCTGCAAGTTGAGCTATGAACCGTTTGATGCATTGCAGCTTTCCTTAGAGACTTCTTAATTGTTTCAGATTGTACAGGGGAGGCATATCTAGAATAGCTTTCACCTTGGCTGGATCAACCTCAATGCCTCTTTAGGAGACTATGAAACCCAAAAATTTTGCTGATGTAACACCAAAGACACTTTTTTGGGTTCAATCGCAGCTTGTAATATTCTAACTGCTCGAAGATCTTTTTTAGGATGGTAGGCTGCTCTACTCTAGTTTTGAATTTTCCTAGCAAGTCGTCAACATAATCTTCCATGATAATATGGATGAGGTCATGGAAGATGATAGTCATTTCCCTCTGATATGTTTCCCCCGCATTCTTGAGACCAAAGGGCATAACATTATAGCAAAAAGTATCCCATGGTGTTGTAAAAGTGGTCTTGTGTTGGTCTTCAAGTGCAATTCAAATTTGATTGTAACTAGAGAAACCATCCATAAGAGACATCTCATGTCCTATAGTAAGGTCGACCAACATGTCAATATTGGGCAGGCTTTGTTAAGATCCTGGAAGTATGTGCAAATATGAATGTCTCCATTTGGTTTGGAAATAGGCACTATGTTGGAGATCCAATAAGAGTAGTCAATGAGTATGATAAAACTGACATCCCTTAATTTCTCCAATTCTTTCTTGACTAATAATGCTACCTATGGATGCATTTTTTGGAGCTTTTGTTTGATAGGCTTGGCATCTAGGTGAACATCCAGATGATTAACTACTAGAGAATGGTCTAAGCCTGGCATATCTAAGTATGACCAAGAAAAGTTAATGATTCCATCTTGGAGTAACTGAACAATGATTGAATATTCTTGCTCTGATAGTGACTTGGCTACATAAGTGATCTTAGGGTTTTTTGTAGTAACTAGATTAACTTTTTGAGTTTCTTCAATTGGGATGGATGATCATCTAGATAATTGAGTTCCCACAAGGGGAAGATGAACGTATCCATCCTCCAACACCTCTTCAAGGTTTTCACTATCAGATGCATCATTTATTTTTAATTTTTCCAGGTCAGGAAGTGCCTCGGGGAGGTTTTCACTAGATGACCATTTTTTTTTCTAATTTTTGTGACTGGAGTGTTGATCCTCCCCCAATCCAATGAGGTTTACATACATATCCAAGGAGACATTGACAAGTGTGATATCACATAGGTCCCAATAAATGAGTTTTGGATGGCGAAGAGAAAGGCTAATGGTAAAGACAAATAAATAGGCAAACATGATGATAGGTCTATGTGATCGACAACATCATACACCTGTATGATGGATTCCTCCTCAGGTATGTCTTACGAGGGACCATCCTCAAAAATAACACTATTGGAGGTATTAGATGATGTTGCAGGACCTTTCTACTTTTTTTCATATCCAAGGCCTATGTTCTATAGAAGCTTTGATACATCAATAGGTTGCAACCATCCATGTTCTTCCTTACCTAGGCCACTGCCTTGGTAGTTATTATTTTCTATGAACTTAGTTGACCAAGGGTATACTTCCCAAAAGTATTCCTTTAGAGGAGGATCTGGTTGGGGTTCTTCATGATATACCCACTGACTGATATCCTCTTCTAGTGCATCTGTCTTTATACTAGGAGACTGAAAAGTGGTAGTGGGGATTTTTTTAGCACTGAAGATGGTCTTATCTTCTTTTGGTGTAGACTGTGAGGGTTGGTCATATGTGTGTGGTGATAGTGGCATGGTTACCACATTTAGAGTTGTATGCATTTCATATTCACCATACCCCTTGTCAATGATTTCGACTTTGGTAATGAAAGGATTGGTGGTTGGAGATGGTGTGCCCATCCTGGTGGATGAAAGATTGACAGATGATGACTGAGATGCCCCCATCTCGACCCTAGGACAATAATGTAAATTGGGAAATGACGCTTCTAAAGCACGATGGTATTCAAATGGTTGTGGGCTGACATAAATGGTGATTTCTTGTCCATTAACCATGAACTTTAGGCATTGATGGTATGTGGAGGGGACATCTTGCATGGAATGGAGCCATGGGCAACCGAAGAGGAGATTATATGGTAAGTCCAGATCAAGGACATGACAAGTAGTGTGTTGAACTACAAGTCCAACCTAGATAGAAAAACTAATAATCCCTTTAGAATTTCTTTCTGCATTATCATAAGCCTTGATTGTGATGATTTTATTACTCAAATATGCTTGAGTATACCCTACCTATTTTATGAACTTCAGAGTACATAGATTGAGGGTAGAGACATTATCTACCAAGAACCTTTTTATTTTATGACAGGAAACCAAGACTTCAATGTGTAAGGGACGGTTGTGATTGGCATCAATATTTGGCATGTCATTCTAGCTGAAGTGTAACTAGTAATATAAAGCTAAGTGTCCTACTAAAGCCTAGAACCATGTGGGATAGATGTCATTAGGTATGTGAGTTTCTTGTAAAGCTCTATTGAGTATTTATTGATGTACGAGAGAAGACTTATGCAGATCCAAGATTGAAATCTAAGCAGGGGTCTTTCCTAAGTGATCAAGAATGTTATACTAAGAGTTTACAAGATTTGAATGGGAAGATGTGGAGGCTGCAGGGACAATAATATGGGACCGTCAGGTAGCAATAGCACATTGGGGATCTTTAGCCGTAACATGTATCATAGACACATGGGGTTCTACCTATTCAATGTAATGGACAATGCCATCATAATTAAGGGGTAAATTATAATAGCTTATATTATTTGTGTTGTTGTCTTGGGGATTTCTATTGAAGGTACTTGTGCCTTGATTATGGTTAGGGAAGGCATTTTGGTATATCTGTAATTGAGCATTGGATGATGAAGCTTGATTGGTGTTGACTTTGATATCTCCTCAATCGATAAGATCTTGGACATAGTTTTTGAGACCTTGACACTTATTCAGACTGTGCCCTTTAATCTTATGGAATTCACAATATTCATTCTCCCTAAACTAGGTTGGTTTGGGCTTGGATTCATCAAGTGGTTTGGTGATAGGGTACATGATCAGATAGTTGACTTGTAACAATTTATTGAAGATGATGCTCAAGGGTTCTCCTAATTGAGTACATTGGCATTTACCATTCCCTTGACTATTCTAGTTTGACTATTGAGGAGGATCAGATGCCCCCTTGTGGAATGGATATGGCATTAGGTATAGATGATTGTTGCCTCTGGGATGTATTAGCCACCTGAACATGTTTAGTGTCAGTGATACCATCATTCACTACATTTTTGTTCTTGTTCCAAAAACATGACTTATCGCCAGATGACCTTTCTTTGTCATGGTTGTGTATCTTTATGTGCCCTTTGGCAATAAGGGAATGTTCAAGGATGGGTCCTTTTTCCACTATTTTAGTGAAATTGGTAACACAGTGCAACCTAAAATTATGAGCCATGTCAGAATGTGAGTTCTCTACAAAGAGGGTGACCATGTCTTTCTCTTTGAAAGGGAATTTCATTCAGCTTGCTAGTGCTCGCCACCTTTGAAGGTAGCTAGCAATGGTCTCACAATTACAATATGATGAAAAAGGTGATTGTTCACAATATTGTAATAGGTTTTTGCACTGGATAATAAAATCATTGGATAGTTGTGGTTTGGCGGATGTAGCCCAGATTGGGTGAACCACGTTAAATTCTCGGTGTTATAATTTATTCTATGTTTGTTTTAGTTTCTCTCTTTATTAATTAAATCTACATTTAATTGTTAGATATCTACCATTTCTAACCCTAACAAGTAGTATCAAAGTAGGTTGTGTTTCAATTATCGTCTGTAGGAAAGTCTCACAGTTGACTGGGAGTAATCACAGACAAGGGTAAGAAGGTTGAGAATTTTAATGGGCAAAACTATTAGTTATGGAAGATGTAGATGGAGGACTACCTCTATTAGAAGGATTTATAGCTGCCATTGGAAGGGAAAACCAAGAAACCTACAACAATGTCTGATGAGGACTGGGAGATTTTGGATAGAAAGGCTCTTGGTAGTATTCATTTATGCATAGCACAATTGGTGGCATTCAATATTACAACAAAAAAGACAACTCAAGATTTGATGGAAACCCTGGTGAAGTTATATGAAAAGCCTTCCACTTCGAATAAGGTATTTCTTATGAAGTGTTTATTTAATATGAAAATGGTAGAAGGTGGGTCAGTTGCTGACCATTTAAATGAGTTTAATATGGTCACCAGTCAATTAACTTCTGTAAAAGTAAACTTTGATGAAGAAGTTAGGTCTCTTTTGATTCTGTGTTCTTTTCCTGAAAGTTGGAATAGCTTGGTAATAGCTATTAGCAATTTTGTTTCTAGTTTGACTACATTGAAATTTGATGATGTTGTTGGTGTTATTTTGAGCGAGTAAATTCGTAGGAAAAGCTCAGGTGGAACATCCACATTAGGCAATGTTTTGAATGCAGAAAGCAAGGGAAGAACAAAGGAGAGAGGAAACAATTTCAAAAATTGTGGGAAGTCACAAGGAAAATCAAAGGACAAAACGTCCCAATCTAGAGACAAGAGGGATTGCTGGTACTATGGTAATCTGAGTCATTTAAAGAAAAATTGTTGGTCTCAAAAAAAAAAGGAGACAAAAAGGAAGGAAGTCAAGAGGAAAATGTGATAAATAATAAATCTGATGAGGATGCTTTGATTCTTTCCCTTGATAATGCTAATGATTCTTGGGTGTTAGATTCAAGGGCTTCATTTCATGCTACCCCCCATAGAAGTTATTTTCTTGATTATGTCCAAGGGGATTTTGGGCCGGTTTATTTAGGAGATAACGAACCCTGTCAGATTGTTGTAAAGGGAAGTATCAATATTAAGTTGTAGAATGGAAATCATTGGCTACTACATGAGGTAAGGCATGTTCCAAAGTTAAGTAAAAATTTAATTTCAGCAGGGCAACTAGATGATGAAGGTTGTGTTGTTACATTTAGTGATAAAAATTGGAAGGTCACAAAGGGTGCCTTAATGGTTGCAAAAGGTGTGAAAGTAGACAAATTATATCTTTGTATAGGTCATACTATTTTTTCTACTTTAATTGATATGGAAAAAGGTTAATGTTCAGGAATAGTTGTTGTAGTTAAGCAGGTAGAAGATCATATAATTTTTATGGACTCTGAATCAACATTGTGGCATAATAGACTTGGGCATATGAGTCCAAAAGGTATGAAAGAACTTCATTCAAATAATGTTTTACCAAGTATAAAATGTGTTAATATAGATTTTTGTGAAAGTTGTGTGTATGGAAAACAAAAGAGAGTAAGTTTTCTCAAGGATGGGAAGCAAAAGAGACATGAGAAATTGGAGCTTGTGCATACGGATGTATGGGGACCAGCTCAGGTATCTTCTCTCGGTGGCTCTCTGTATTATGTTACATTCATTGATGATGCAACTAGGAAGGTATGGATTTATTTCCTTAGGAAAAAATCTGATGTATTTGAAACTTTTAAAAAATGGAGAAGCTTGGTTGAGAATCAGATGGGTAAAAAGCTAAAATGTCTCAGATCTGATAATGGTGGTGAGTATTGCAACAAAGAGTTTAAATATTATTGTTCCTCTAATGGTATTCGTAGGAAGAAAATGGTTCCAAGGACTCCATAGGAAAATGGAGTGGCTGAGCGTATGAATAGAACAAGAATGGAGTGTGCACAAACTATGAGATTGCATGTTGGGTTGCCTTTAAAAATGTGGGTAGAGACTGTAAACATTGTTGTTTATTTAATTAATAGAGGTCCCTCTAATCCTTTGGGTTGTGTTATTCTAGAGGAAGCATGGAAATGTAAGAAGGTTAGTTATTCTTTTCTCAAAACCTTCAGTTGTGAAGCATTTGCACATGTAGATTTTGAAAATAGAACCAAGCTTGATGCAAAATCAAAGAAATGTATATTTGTTGGATATGGCATTGATGAATTTGGTTATAGGCTTTGGGATTTTGAAAGTCAGAAAATTGTGAGAAGCAAGGATGTCATATTCAATGAGAAAGTGTTGTACAAAGATCTGTTGCTGCAACATCAGAAAAAAGAAAATGATTATGCTATGTTGGATGATATTCCAAACAATGATGTTTTAGTGGTTCCTCATTCTGGGAAAAAACAACAAAAAATACCACAAAATCATATGAATGTTAGACAATCTTCAAGGAGAAGTAGACCTCCAGAAAGATTCTCTCCCTCTTTGTATACTATTTTGTTAATTGATACCGGTGAACTGGAATATTATGATGAAGTTATGCAGGTGGATACCAAGGTTCAGTGGAAGCATGGAATGGAAGAAGAAATGGACTCGCTGAAAATTCAGACTTGGGAAGTATGCAAGTTGCCTACAGGTAAAAAGGCTTTACCAAACAAATGAGTTTATAGGCTGAAAGAGGAGGATGGAGGTAAGAAGAGATTTAAAGCCAAATTAGTTGTAAAGGGATTTGCACAGAAAATGGAAATTAATTTTGATGAGATTTTTTCTCTAGTTGTTAAAATGACTTCTATTCGTATTGTTTTAAGTATTGTGGCTATTAAATATTTTTATTTAGAGAAACTTGATGTTAAAACAACCTTTCTCCATGGTTATTTGGAAGAGGAAATATATATGGACCAGCCACAAGGACTTGAAGTCAAAGGTAAGGAGAAACTAGTGTGTAGATTGAAGAAAAGTTTATATGGCTTGAAGTAAGCACCTCAACAATGGTACTTGAAATTTGATAGTTTTATGGTTGAGTAAGGCTACAACAGGTGTAATTCTGGTCAACCATTGTGTTTATTTTAAGAGGTTGGATAATGATAGCTACATTATTTTATGTTTATATGTTGATGACATGCTTGTAGAAGGGTCTAACATGGATCACATAAGTGAGCTAAAACAACAGTTAGAAAAATATTTTTCTATGAAGGATTTAGGGGCAGCAAAAAAAATCCTTGGTATGAAAATTTGTAGAGATAGGAAAAAAAGAAAATTGTTTTTATCTCAGGTTAATTATGTTGAAAAGGTGTTACAGAGATTTCATATGGAGAATGCAAAATTTGTCAGCACACCTTTTCCTAGTCATGTTAAATTGACTAAGGACATGTGTCCAAAGACACAACAGGAGGAAGAAAAAATGTCCAATGTACCATATGCTTCAGCTGTAGGCAGTTTAATGTACACCATGGTATGCACAAGACCGAATATTGCACATGTCGTAGGAGTTGTTAGTAGGTATTTGAGTCATCCCAAAGTTGAGCATTGGAATGTGGTAAAATGGATTCTCAGGTACTTGAGAGGTACATCCAATAAATGTTTATGTTTTGGGGGATCTAATACTAATTTAAAAGGCTATGTTGACTCAAATTTGGTAGGGGATATAGATACCAAGTGGAGTACCACAGGTTATGTGTTTACAGTTGGTGGGACAACAATGAGTTGGATTTATTGATTGAAAAGGGTGGTTGCTTTATCCACCATAGAGGCAAAGTATGTTGCTACAACAGAGGTGACAAAGGAGATGATATGGCTGCAACTTTTCATAGATGAGCTGGGAAAACAACAGGCCATAAATTACTTGTTTATAGATAGCCAGAGAGTTATACATCTTGCAAAGAATTCTTGCATTCTAAAAAAAACACATACAGTTGAGATATCATTTCATTCGGTTGGTGTTGGAGGATGGACAGGTCAAGCTGGACAAGATACATATAGATGTCAATCCAGCAGATATGTTTATGAAGGCGGTGACAAGGGAGAAGATGAGCTCCTCTTCAGTTTCGGTTGGCTTTTGTAAATGCATAAAATTGGTCATGTCTATTCATTCCTGACATTTAATTAAATATTTATTATTTAATTAATTTTTCTAAAGTCATCTTCAATGTAATTAAATTTAATCAATTTAACTATATTGTTCATTCATTTTATTCTCCCACTATAATTGAATAAATTTATTTTATTTATTTAAATTAATTATCATATGTTTGAATTTAATTAGATCTTTTGTTTTAATTAAATTTAAATATTTCTTTCTTCTAATTAATTAAATATTTTTATTTAATTAAAGATCTCCTGCTTTCTTCAAATCATAATTATATATTTTATTTAATTATGAGATCTTCTGATTTCCTCAAAATCTTAATTAAATATTTATTTAATTAAGAAAAAAATCAACATACACCCATAAATAAATAAATGAATTGGATAATTCATTATTTATCTTCTTAGTATCTTTCCATTATCTTCTAAAAAAGATGATTTTTAATCATCTCATCTTATCTCTTCCATGAAAATGGAAAAATCTCGCTTTATTCGATTTCTTCTATTTTTCTCTCCAGTCTTATCCATCTTCGACTGTTTGATCTAACAGGAATTATCACAGCCATTGACCAACCCAGCCAATCAAAATCTTTGAAATACTCTATAAATATAGGTACAAATCTAAGCACTGGTTACAAATACAAACACATGAACACACATACACAATTATACTTTTGCATTTACAACCTTAACATTTTAGCAATAATCATATCTTGATAATCATCTTATCATAGCATAGCATAATCTTGCATCTTAGTATAGAATGCACGTTAGTTTATATCTCATTCTTTAGTAGTCTATTTTGTTGAGCTTGATCTGTTGGATCTGAGAGCAACTGGAAACAACAAAACACTAGAGATAGATAACAATAAGATGACTTCAGAGAAGCTGCAATAAGAGTTTGTTTAGTTTTTTAATCTTCTTTTAGTTTCTTTGATCTAATGTTTTAATGAATGTGTTTGAATTCATTTACAATTGACATATTTTCATACACATAGCTTTCAAGGTTGAATTCAAGTATAACAGAGCACCAAGGTCCAAGGTACTTATTTCCAGTGGGAGTTGTAAGTGTCACAGTGTCATCCAGGATTAGTCTCCAAGTGGGAGATTGTTGGCATGTGGCGACTGATCATGCTATATTGTACACCCAATTTTGTAGAAATCTAATCTGGAAGCTTCTAAGCTTGATAAAAATGAGTTTGGATGGGGGTTACAGTATGATGAAAAATGCAATTATTCGCAAGATTGTAATAGGTTTTTGCACTGGATAATAAAATCATTGGATGGTTGCAGTTTGGTGGATGTAGCCCGGATTGGGTGAACCATGTTAAATTCTCTATGTTATAATTTATTCTATGTGTGGTTTAGTTTCTCTATTTATTAATTAAATATTCATTTAATTGTTAGATTCTACCATTTCTAACCCTAACACTCACCTTCATGTTGCTTCTCCTTAAGAAGGTCCAAAGTATCAGTGTCTTTTTCAAAATTGAAGAAGTAAGAAAAAAAATTTCTAAAAGATCCGCAAAGGATTTTATGGACCCTAATTCTAGACTCATGAACCATTCTAGGGCATTTCTTGTCAGGCTCTGTGGGAACAAACACAAGAGGTAGTTGTCATTGTGCATAACTTCCTTACACTGGGAGTAAAACTCTTGCAAGTGGGCCTTAGGATCTTTGTTTCCCTTGTTTCTGTCAAACTTTGGTATCTCAAAATGCTTCGAGAAGTGAATTAGTGAGATGGATGGATCGAATGGATAGGGACATATATCTTCAAATTTAAAGGATTGTTTACCAGTCCTCACTTGGAGATCTTTCAAAGCGGCTTTGATTTCCAATAGATCTGCATTGACCGGTGGCATAGGGGTCAAGGAAAATGAGTTGGATGGATATGGGTGGTAGGATGATGAAGGATCATGCTGAGATAGTGTCTGAATGTTGATGTGTGGATTTTGATAGTGAGACAATGATATCCCTTACTGGTATGTTGAGGGAGTTTGTTGGTACTGGGGTTGTTGTTGTGAGGTATAGTACAGATTTTTTTGATAAGAATGTGTGACCGAATGCTGAGGAGCTTGAATGTGATGTTGCAGATTGGTTTGTTGGTATTGAAGGTACTATTGTGACTATCAGGAGGCCACATAGGGTGGTTGTTGTTGGAATTGATGTTGGTTATAATAGTAATAATACTAAGGAGGTTGTCGATGTGATGTCGACTATTGCATGGGTTGAGATGGGATGTTGTGTTGTGGTTGAACTTGTGGACATAAAATGGATGCGAGGAATGGGGTTATGGTCTAGGTGAGTGGCCAGGATGGATTTCCTTGTGATTGGTGTGGTGGTTGTTCTAAAGAAATCAAAATATTATGCTGGGGTTGTTGCTAATGAGGTGGTTGAGATAATGTAGAGGTGTTTTACAAAGGAGTTTGTTGGTTACCAGCGAGAACATTTGGTTGCGATGTACCTTGTGGAGGTAATTGAGGTGGTAGGTTAGATTGGGGAGGTTGTTGAGATGTGTATGGAGGCAATGGCAGATTTGTGGCCCCCGAAGGTGGAGGCAATGCGATAAAAGAGTTGCCCCTAGCATTGACTAGAGGTTGATTCGAAAGGGATGGTGCTATTAGCATTAATGGCAAAGGTTGCAAAACATTTTGTGGCATGCCATAGGAAAAAGGATTATTGGGATCATATACTTGAGGATCGCCCTTGACTGAGATTGTGGTATGTGGGGGATGGTTAATATGATAAAGAATGGCATTTCCAAATTCAGGTTGATGCTAACCCTCTACTGAAGGAACATTGGGGATGTATGAACTATCTGGTGCATTTTGTGAACCTTGGGTTATGTTAGATGTAGAACTACTATATTTGGATAAGTTGACACCCGGTAGAGGTTTGACACCTCTTTCAATTAGGTGGGCCAAGATTTCTTCCCCATGTTTTTTGAACAGGAAGTCTGTCATTTGCACATTGGCGGGATTATTGAAATGTTCCTCAAGCATGAGTTTGGGTTAATTAACCATACTCTCTTCACCATGTGGCGAGTTGTTCTAATTTTTGGTGTTGGAGTGTGATGAAGTTCCATTATGAGGGTCTTGGGGGATGTTCACTCCATTGTTAGGATCTTGAGAGACATTTGTACTATTAGTAGGATTTACACTATTATTAGGATCTTGAGGCATGCTCACTTGGGTATTTTGACCTTGTTGTTGTGCCATTTGCTTCTTGGCTTATGACCTAGTTTGAATCAGCATGCAAATGTGCTATGGAAAGATTACAAAGATGTCCTTGATGAAAAATTTGATTTGATGAAGACTGATTGATTGGATAAAGGGAATGGGTGGACTTAATTGGACTCTCATTGGATGATTGGATAATATTTAATTCAACTATATTGGCTTTTGATTGGATGAAATTGGATTTTGATTGGTTAAGATTGGATGAGATTGGATGAGATTGGATGGGATTGTTGAGATAGATTGGATTGGATTGATTGAATGGATGTGATTGGATCAATTAGATGCTTGAATAATGGTGATTGATTTGATTGGATGATTAGATGAGTGGATAGGTGTGATTGGATTGAGATTAAATGATGCAAGATGTAATGGATCCTAAACCAAGTTAGAAAATAACCCTTAGTGACCTATGGCATTGATCGATCAGATTGATGGGCAAGTGGATGACTACGACACCAAATCCACCTCAAGATAGAAATGGATTGATTTGGGCCAAGGATGATAACTTACGACACCAAATTCACCTCAAGATGGAAGTGAATTTATTTGGTCCAAAGTTGATGATTGATATGAAGGAAAACAATTGAACTCAAGCACTAAGGTCAATTTAGATAACAATTTTTATAACAAGGTTTAAGTGGTTTGATGATGAGTGGTGTTTATATGATACAGATTAGGCGATACAAATGGAAGGATTTTGGGTGAAATGGGTTCACTAGGTGATGATGTGGGCTTCCCAAATGAGTTTTTTGGAATTCAAAATGAGGGTGTGAATTGGAAAAATAAATGTATGGAGGTTTGGAATGACTAAATAGAGGTTTGGAATGGCTAAATGGAGGTTTAGAGTGATTAAATAGAGGTTTGGAATGATTATACGGAGGTTTGAGATGGCTAAACGGAGGTTTGGAGGCTTGACTAAACTAAATGGGGAAAGTTTTCCCTTCTAGAGTGGGTTGTAGGGGCATGACTACCTTTCTACTATAAACAAGAGGGCGTGACCACCTTTCTGTAGTAAACAGGAGGGTGTGATCACCTTTCTGTAGTAATTAGGAGGGTGTGACCGCCTTTCTATAGTAAACAGAAGGGCATGACCACCTTTCTACCATAAACGGGGTTTGGTTTAGATGGAAATGACTATAGCAAGGACTCAAAATGATGATAATAAATCCAATTCATCAAAAAGTTCATAGGTTTCTCACAAGAAGACACTTTAAACAAGAATAATTCTATGATTAGTCTTAAGGGTATGGTCAAAAAATGTCTTAATCTAGGATGCACAAGGATTATAGGGAGTCCTAGATATACTCTCGGTATGTGAGGCACAACTGTGAACACCAGCCCATCACAAGTGTGAGGCAAGAACCCCAATGAGATACTAAAGGGCTCAAACCAACTCTTCACGTCTATCTAGGCATCACCCTAGCTTTGATGCTCCACCAATTATGATGTGACTAGATTGGGGTACAACTTTCACTCTCCCTCCTTTATATACCCCACCAATATGTGTGGTTGGAGTCGTTCCTTGGCGTGATGAAATCCCCAAACAAGTCCCACTAAAAAGAAGGCACTAATTGTTTCCAACTCCTCCCCAAGCTCACACGAAGTGCAAGGGGAAAGTGAAAACAAACTAATGCCCCCTTGGGTGACACAAAACAACAACATCAAGCAATGAATATTACTTCCCCTAATTAAACTATGTTCTTAGATTAACAAAAACAACAAGGATAACTTTTAAAATATGAGCAAATGAATAGCCCTACAAGCAAATGTTAGTTGTTTTATCCTTCATTCTTCATCCATTACACAAGAATATGTTGCGAAATGTTAGCAAAAACAAAAATATCCTAGGGGGTTAGGATCTACAAACAACGAAAAATGGGAGCAAAAACGAAGCTAAAATGGTTGTTTTACCTTCCAAACCGTGTTGTTTTGGGGCGTATCCACCCCACTACAGTAAGCAGGAGGGCGCAGTTGAACTTCTATAGCAATCAGAAGGGCATAGTTGAACTTTTGCAGTGAAATGTTAGCAAGAAAATTTCAAACTTGGGTGCAGTCGCCCTTCTACAAAAAATATCAGAAATCAAATTTTTAACCAGGGGTTTGGCCGCCCAATTGCAAAAAAGTGTCAACAATCAGATTTTTAAATAGGGGTGTGGCCACCCAACTACAAAGAAATGTCAGAAAAGAGATTTTTAAATCAGGGCATGGCTGCTCAACTACAAAAAAATGTCAAAAATCATATTTCTAAACAAGGGCGTGGCTGCCCAACTATAGAAAAATGTTAGAAAATAGATTTTTAAATAGGGGCATGGCCAACCAACTGTAGAAAAATATCAAAAAATAGATTTTTAAATAGGGGTGTGGCCGCCCAACTGCAAAAAAATGTTAGAAAACATGTTTTTAAACATGGGCGTGGCTGACCAACTATAGAAAAATGTCAAAAAAAATAAAAATTAAATAGGGGTGTGGTTGCCCAACTGTAGAAAAATGTCAAAAAATAGATTTTTAAATAGGGGCATGGCTGCCCAACTACAAAAAAATGTCAGAAAATGGATTTTTAAATTAGGGGCGTGGCCACCCAATTGCAAAAAAGTGTCAGAAATCATATTTTTAAACAAGGGTGTGGATGTCTTTCTGTAGTCAACCAGAGGGTGTAGCCACCTTTCTATAGTCAACCAAAGGATGTAGCCAGCTTTCTATAGTCAACCAAAGGGTGTAGCCACCTTTTTGTAGTCAACTAGAGGGCATAGCCGCCCCTCCGTGATCTGTACTTGCAAACAATCTCAACAACAATGAATGTAAAGTAAAAGAACCTATTTTTGGGTCCAACCGTGTGTGCTAGAAATGTGTATCCTTGAGTTTTACCTATTCTAATGATGCAAAACAACTAAAATGCAATGTAAAAACACAAAGAACACCTCAAAGATTAGCCTAAGTAATTGTTAACATAAAGAGATAAGATGAAAGAAGATTGCAAATGATTATACATTCTCTTTACAATTGAAATTCCTTGGTTGGCCCTTGATTTTGAGTACTTGCGTGCTCCTTGGATGGCTATTGATATGACTAAATGCAATATTGACTATATGATGGGATACAAATGCAAATGGCTAAAATGGTTTGGCTAAGTAAGAGGAAATGCTTGTGTGTTGAGTGTTCAAAATGAAAGCATGTAGGTACAAAATGACTAAGTGTTGAAAATGCCTTAGAGGATAGGGTATTTATAGAGAAATTTGAATTCTCTAGAGAATTCAATGGTTGAGATTGAGCCACCAAAGTCAAGATGTAGGGCTATGGTGAGTTGAGGACCCACAAGCCCTCACATCTTGACATGTGGAATGTGAGATGGCCTAAGATAAGATGATGTGGAAGTGAGGTGGAAGGGAGGTACATGATGTGGAGGAAGGACAAGTACCTTGGGGGGTGAGCAAATTTCCTCAAAAAGGAACTTCTTGTCCCCAAGTGAAAATGAAAGTGACATTTGAGGAATTTTGTAATTCCTCAAAAATCTCCATGGGAAAGAGAAAGTGGTTGGAGAAATAAATGTGAATTAAAAATTCATAATTGGTAGAATCTAATGGATAAGAGAGGGTCTCCAAAAAGGTGGGAGTTGGTCACATGTGGATGAAGTGACAAGTCTAATGTTCTAGAAGTCTTGGAAGGATAAAATGTGAATTAAAAACTCACATGGAGAAGAGGAGGACCTAGGATGAATAAATGTGAATTAAAAATTCACATGGGAAAGTGGATCAATGCCAAGAAAGGTAAATGGAAAGGTTGACTGAAAAAAGGATGCTAAATGTGGCTAATGAACTTGATTAAGGTTGTTCAAACACATAATTAGGATAATTAATGGAAGATTAGAACAATTGGCAAATGTAGGAGGATGTGACATTGATCTTTGATTAAGAGGATGCACATCCTAATCGTGAATTAATTAAATTAATCCAGATTAGAGAGGGATTATGGAGGATGTGACAAGGAGAGAGAAAAAGGAAGAATTTTAAATTGATTTTAATTCAAAAGGGTTAAATTACTAAATTAAATAAATTGATGTATTTATTTAATTCAGAGAGGGAAAGGATGTAAGGTAAAGCATTTAATTATTATATTAAATACTTTAAGGACCTTAGGCAAAAAGTGTAATATTGATTAAAAAAATTTAAATATTAAAGGAATGGATGAATAAGGAGGTGAATTTGATCATATAGGAGTGATCAAATTTGGATGTCTACATGATCAAACCCTGTTCAATTGGAATGCTTTAAATGGAACTTTTAAAGGATTAAAGCATTATATTTTCTAAAAAATGTGATTTCAGCAAAAGATAGAATCTCCCAGAAATTGTAAACCAGATTTGTGGGATCACCCTATGTTGTTATAGGTCAAATACAATTAATAATTTTTTATGGTTATAATATTTGAAAATGTTGGGATGTTAAGGTACCACAACATAGTTGATAGTTTAAAAGTGTCATTGAATGGTTAATTGACACACAGACACACATATATAATTTTATTGAGTTAAAAATTAAGATGATCCTTAATAATTCTTATTATGGTAATGATTATGTAAAAATTTTACTTTTAGTTTTTTTTCTCTAAGCATCTTTATTGTAATAAAATTCTATCATTTTTTAAGTATAATTCATTACTTTACCTTGTCAGTTCTAACAATTATAGAATTGTAATAGTATTGATGATGCAAAAAAAGAAATTTAGAGGTTGTAAATTTGTTGTGTAGGTGAAAGATTGAATTTATGCTTCAATTAATGAATCCTCCTACCTGAAAGGATGAGTAAATAAATTAATTAAAAATAATACTAGAAATAAGATTTTAGAAGAAATTATCATGGAGTGATACTTTACTATTATTTAGACTGAAGACTATCATTTTGACACCATGCAAGTAACTCAATAAACTATAGAAATTCCAAAATTAGATAGGTGAGGATATTAAATATCATGCAACATCAAGGAAAAAACCTTTTCACTCTAACTAATGCACACTTGCTAATTTAGGGTTTTAAGATCTTTACAAAAATTGTTGATGGAAATAATTTTGAGCTTGGAATGTAAGAAAATATAGCAATATAAAAATTTGGTCTAATACGTGTGTGCACCTTCTTACTACTTCAACACACCACGATTTCTAGAAAGGCTCCCTTTTAGGCTTTTTCACTATAGAGTTTGATCCCTCTCCATTGAAGAACTCACTAAATTTCCTTGTGCCAAAGTAAGAGAAACCATCATTAGGAGAATTAAGATAGCATATGTCTTGAAGAGAAAAAGAGTTATGAATCAAAACATGGAGTAACATGAGGGTATGTGCAGGATCATCATGGAAAAAGCAGGCCCTTAAGTGGCAATGAAAATTCAGAAAAATTAGAGTTAGGCAACTTGACGTAAAAATTGAAATAAGTTATCTATATTATTTCCAAAATATGTAAGAATAGAATTTGTAGCAAATTGAATGTAGTTTCTAAACTACTAGTTTTTTTAAATTATTTGGTGAAATTTTGAAATTTCAATGCAATAATACTTAAATTTTAGGGAAAAAATAAGAAGTAGGTGTTTTTCTGGCCACCCTAACCACAATAAAATGATAATATGTTTTATAAGATTTTAGATATAAGTAGGGGATCTATGTCCTGATGTGATGCATATTTTTTTGTAATTGTTTTCCAAGTAAATAATTAATTATGAATTTTTTATTACAACTTTTAAAAAATATAAAAACTCATGTCTGACCACCTTAACTTGGTCAACAATTCATGAAATTCATTTTTTTGTAATCCTATAGTATATGAAGCATAGAATGTGATGCATGTTTCAGATTAAAAAAATGTGATACCGTTAGAAAGCAATAGATAGTTTTCAATCAGCCTATCAATCAAGACTTTAGTCGTAATTCAAATAGAAAATGAATAATAATAATTTATTAAATTCAGAGTAAATCACAATCTATATTTTTGGAACATTGAGAATCTCCTTTAAAAACCCTTTCCATTTCATCAGTTTTGGTAAAAAAAAAGTCATCAGCCACATACCCTACACATACCCATCATATCTCCACTTTTTGGCACATCATCATTCTGCACATACCCAGGATAAAATACCATTTCAAAACATCCTCCAAAGAAATATTAATTAATTAGGACCAACTAAAAATGAACGAAACAAACCTATTAGCCCAAACCACATCAACATCACCAAAACTGCAAACTATTCAACTTTAGACTCATGTGGAGAAGCCAAAACATTCATGTGGATCAAGATGAAAGAATTGAAGTCCATGCACAATATATCTTGAACTTTTTCCTAAAATTTCTGATCACCATATGTTGGCGCAACTAAAGAAATTTACTAAACATATAAGAACAAAGCATTTCGAACAACCTGTAGCAAATTGTCATTTGAAAATTGATCTTGTGGACCACAAAAACACTAGATATTGTAAGGCAATCCACATTTAACATTATTAATCATTATTGAAAACTGTAAGGTCATCAATTCACTTCCAAGGAATGTGGAGCATCCCAACATGCCTTTTCTAATACTTTTTTTGCTAGAGAACAAACTAGAACACTGCCACTTATAACATTGACAGTGCAAGGTGTAATGACTTGAATTCTTGAATATAATAGTTTCACATCTCAATCATCTTATCTTTTGAACCACAATAAAAAAACTTGATGTCTAGAGGGATGCAAACCACATTATCATAACTCTATCATAGAGTATACACTATAAACTCCTTAGCAAAAAAATTTCAACTAATGTTCATGTGGGGCACACAAAACTAGTAAGATATCAATGTAGGAATGCTAGAAACATATTGGAACAAGTGCACCCACCTTCACACCACAATTAGATATCAAACTAATCACCACTCTTCAAACACTATATTGTTGAATTTACCAATAGATATCTTTGCACATCAACTAAATCTAGAGTATTATACAAATCTCAAAAAAAACACTTGACATCAGTGACAACACATATTGTCAAAGATCTCCCCCTTTGTCATTGATGGAAACACTCATTTATTTACAATTCTTATCTCCCCCTTTGACATCAAGGGAAAATGGCATGATATCTTTTATTTGTAACATCCAAAAATTGTATAAAATCCCCCTTACTATATGTTTTAACAAACAATACTTCCCTTGAGATTGAGATGCCTCAAAACTAGATGTTATGTATAGAAATATTAAAAAAAAGATATTGCAATCCTCCCCAAAACTTATACAAAGAAATTTTTTTCTTAATTATACATTTGCAACCTCTTTATAAGATATAATATTCTTGTGAACTACCTTAAGTTTCTCTAGAGTTGCAACCCATTCTTATTTTGTTGAGGTGAGAATATGATTTTGACATTCAAATTCTATGCAAAAATTCTCAGCCTCATCTATACTACTAGGATCCTTCATTTTCTGATCCACCTACTCTACTTTGGCCAACAACCTAGATAATGATGTAAGCCACACTTTAACTAATTCTCTTAACAAGATGAATTTTTTCTTTAACTTCAATCTTTAGTCCAAAAGAAATGTCAACTACAAATGAAGATTTTGTATTTGTGCTCTAGTTCATCCATCTTTATATTTTGATAAATCAAATGCTCTAACCATTTGTGTGATCTATGAATCAATGAAGTCAATCCATTCTTTGATATTCCTGGTAGAATTAGGCCATTTTAAATAAAAATGATACAAGGAAATAACTTCATCAATATATTCCTAAAACATTTTTAGATTCTCTTGCAAATTGTTGTGTACATTGGCACATTGGTCAGTTGCATCAACCATCCTCTTTTCATTTATCTTTCTTAAGGCCTCATGCTCCACCTTGTTTCTAGAGAGATGAATGATCATTGAAAGAATCCATTAAAATATTCTAATTTTATTCCATAGGCAAGGAGGAGTGAATGTTTACCTTAGGTAAACCTTCCTAAATGATCTTCACCCAATCATTAATCAATCCACTTTTCTTCACATGTTCTTGTAAAATTTCCTTCCTTGCGGAGGGATGCAAAATATCATCAATTTGTATCTTATGAAGAGAAATGCTTGACAGGTCAACTTTTCCTTTATGAGTATGAATATGAAAATTTGAGGTGTTACCACAGGTTGAAATTGCATCTACGTTCCTAGTGGATCCTTGAAAGAATCCAAATATGAAGATCCCTGACAAATATCCATAGAAGAAGCTTGCTTCTCAACTATCTTTTTTCTTGCATTCTAAACATTTTCAGGATTATCCTCTTTGTTTTGATCATCACTTCTTGAATTCTCTAGATGGGGAATATTATGTTCCTTACCAAAAAAATTGTTTCTCAAGGAAGAGATACTCATTTCCTCTTGATCTTTTGCACCTTGCACACTAGTGCTTTTTGGAGGAGTTGTCTCCTCATTTTTTTTAACATTTTCATATAACATATTACCTCCAATCACATTTCCCTCCAAAATTGATAAATTTATGTCATGAGTAGACACATCAGGAATATTTGAGTATCTAAAGGAGCTTGATCTTTAATTATTTCAGCATTCTTCAACTCTTTCAATATCTTTGTTGTCTTTTCTTCTATTTATTTCCCTATCTTTTCTATTTCTTCTTTATCTTTCCCCATTAGAATATTTATTATGCATTTTTTTCTAAATTATTTTGCCTAATATTGAGATAATCTGACCCTTTCTTCATGAGAAATAGATACACCAACTTTATTCAATACTTGTTGGCCCATATTAGCTTCTTCTAAAATAGCTTCATTCCTCTTGTTACTTAGTATATCTGCGGGACTTGCTAGAAGTTGATCAATAATTTAATTTTGTTCCACATTAAAACTATTTATATACATAAGTATTTCCTTTTAATTTATTGTTTTTTTCAATAGGGGACATCCCATCATAAAGAGCAACAACCTCTTTCAATGTATCATGTTGTACAATTACATTGATAGTAGGCTTAATTTCTAGAGGCACATGTTCAAGTTTTTCAAGAGGAGACTTCATTTTTTTTCTTGTCCATTTCCTTTTCTATGGATGTTTCTTATTCTTTTTTCTCTTTTGTTTAATATGTAATATTTTATGAGTACCCCCAATGAAACTAGTCGAATTAGATGGAAAAAAAGGTAAAAATTTGAAAGTTGAAGATACATATGGTACATGAAATTGCATGATTGAACCCACATATACTACTCAAAATATAAGATGCAAGTTGAAAATATAGTTACCAAATAGTCTGAAGAATACAAATCAAGAGAGAGATAATAATCTGCATGAGTGTCCCCAATGATACTACTCAAATTAGATGGCAAACAAAGGAAAACATTTGGAACTTGAAGATACAAATGGTACATTAATCTACATGAGTGACCCTAATGACACTACTCAAAATGCAAGATGCAAGTTAAAAATATAGGTACCAATAGTATTTGATCAAATGAAAATGGAAGGTCACCTCAAAAAATAGGAATATAAGAATGTCCATATGGTAAATGATCCATCTCACTAAAATGCATGTAACTAGTCATTGATGTACATTGCATCCAAATGTACTTAGGAACAAGAACTAGATACATAGATCACTCAAATGTGAAACCAATGAAGCATTAGCACTAATAATAGAACCCCCTCATAATGTTGAAAAGGGAGATCCAAGATAGGTACACCAAAACTATGTGAAACTAAGAAGTGCATGTAGGAGAAACAACCTACAAATAAAAGGGTGCACAAACTAAGGCACACACGCATAAGGAAAGAATCATTGAGATTTGTTGATGTCGTGGAAGGGACAATCACTTAAAAAAGGTGTGATTGAAAACCAAAGGCAACCATCAGACCCACCATGGAACTTTATATCATAGCACAAGTACAAGAGGAACAATATGATGTGAAAAATCCCCAAAAATTATACACAAGAATGGAACTTTATTTCAGTGCGTATACAAAAGAGAATGTACATGAAAAAGATGTCTATAATGCCCAAATAGGACAAAATACTATAAATACATAAATAGAAGCCAAGAAAGAGTCATCCCACATAAACAAGTTCCTAGGAGCTAAGATTACCAAGTAATCCATCAAATTGTAAAAACACAAAAAACTAAATAAAATGTACTTGGAGAGAAATATGAAAAATTGCAATGGTGGATGTGAAGATCTCTGAAAGACCATCCCAGTGGCACTAGAATCATGAAAAATGAAGAAACAGGTCAAAAATTATGAGCTTGGGACTAAAAACAACGTCTTTGACTTTAATAGGTTGTAGAATGCACCAAAAGTAAAAGTAGGTCATGAAACCCACATGACTAGAAATTTGGTAGAACCAGCTTTCTGATGATATCTCATTCACCAAAATCTGATATCATATGCCAGTCATGGCGAAAAGAAAAAAAATCTCTTGTAGGGCTCAAGGAGGGTTGAAAGGGGGACATGTGGCAAACCCTACCACTGGCATTAGGATGAAATCATGTTCACATAAATAGAATATTCAGACGAATATTCCCTAGTTTCCAGAAAAGAGTCAACCACCCTGAGAAAACTCTGTGAAAAAATATTTGGGCATGAATGAAATATTCTTTGAAGGATCACCGGTGGGAAAATGTTTAGGTCGCCATGAAAAATGTCTTCTTCCCATAAAAATTTGATGGCTACTAGAAAGTGGGATTGCCAGGAAAAATACGTTGATAAACTTTGAAACTATCAGGTTGTTAATATGCCACCAGTCAATGAAAAGGGTGGCCAAAAGTTGTTTTGGTAGTGGTGAAAAAGGTCACCAGGTGGGCCTTGCAAGGCCATTTGCAAAGGATTTAAAGGTTGTCGTCTGGTCAATGTGGGGCCCGTACGGTTGCAAGCGTAGTACCCTGTGGGTACTTAATGGAGTAAATACATCCCTTTCAATTTTAAACCTATAATTTGATTTTTACAAAATTTGACAACCCTTTTTTACTTTTTTAAATTTCTAAAATAAGAAATTTTAAAAAATACTGACCTAAAAAAAATCTCTTTTTTTACTTAGTACAATTTTTTTTGCCTCAAAATCTCCTGACGGTGAAATGGGACAAATTTATAGTCAAAATTCATTGAATCAACCTCCTAAATCCAACATCGATGTCCGTCCCACCAATATTCATCAAAATTGCAGCTACCCTCTAGATCCAGAAAAAAAATCAACTACTTCAAACCCTCGTAGATCTAACCTCAGGAGTTGAAATCAGGTGAAACAAAAGCCAAATCTAACGTTCTTGACAATTCTAAATCTAACAGAAGACTCCATTTTGATCCTAAATGCATCAAAATTTTCCCACCTCCAAAATTTACAAAAACAAGAAAAGGGGATTTAGATTTGAAGCATGTAACCTTCGTTGAAGAAATAAACCTCATAAATTGAGAGGGGGTTTGCTAAATCCATGCTCTAATACCATGTTAGAATTATGAAAAACATGAGCCAAAAGATCAAACAAAAAAAAAGGACACCTTCCATGCAAGAGATCTACAAACAATATATGCAATATTTCTCAACAAGAAAAAGCTATAGAATGAACCTCAAAGGTTGAGAGTTTGAGAGTAAATCTCTAGAGATAATACAATGAGGTTTGAGTGCTATATAGGAGCAACCTTGAATGATAAAGGGATTAGATCACAACAAGTGTCAATATCTCATGAAATGAGACAAAATGATCTAATAATAGCTCTCTAGTTAACATAGTAAATCACTCCTAAGTTTAGCTTAAACGCATGAGAATAAATTATACTAATAATTAATTAAATATTAATTAATTATTAGGTAATGCGTGATTATTCTAACATAAACAAGGATTTCAAGAGACTTTTTTAGACATATCAAAATTTTGAGTATAGATTATGAAAACAAGAAGGGATGCACAAATAAATTAGGGACCATTTGTGAGGATGGTTTACACATGGCTAGCTTCAACAAAGCAGAAAGGGAAAAAAATATTAGTGATGTTTTGCACAACTCAAAGTGGATCTTAGGAAAGACCTAGGCTTTATGAATCTTGTCTCTTAGCATTCTTTCAATGAGGATCCTCTCTACAAAACATTCTACTTTAAGTCACTTATAGGTGACACCGAAAATCTAAATAGTAAGAACCACATTTGTAGGTGAGTCAAAATGCATATCTTTTGAAACATCTTGGGGATGAAATTTCTTGATCACTTTGTTAGTGGAGCTATTCTCATACATTTTCAAACCTTCAATGCTAGTATTGATTATTAAATTGATGAAGTTTGAACCTATAAAGAAAAACATGTCCATAGTTGTAGCAACCTAAAACCACCCACATAAATGTAATATATATATATATATATTCAAATAGATAGTGTGATAAAAAAAGGGACACATAATAACAACAATGAGACTAAGAAAAAAACTCTAGTGGAATATATCCCCATTTATTATAATTTTATTAGTTGATTACTCTTAAGAATATCATAAATTTAATGTTTTTTATAATTTTGAAAGTTCTACTATGTAAATATTTTATCTGTATATTTTATAGTTATTAAAACTATTAATTGAACAATATATTTTTAAGTATTAAAGGATGTATGATATTAAAACATATTGTGTGCAAGAAACATGAGGTGAAAATCCAATATGATTATTAATAATCTATAATATCAATTAACTTAGAAACATGATATTATTATACAATTTATAAATGATATTACTTAAGAAGATGGTGGGATCCATTTTAGCCATGCACATGTTGCATGTACAATTGGATGCCAAATAGAATTGAAGGGAGTTCCTAGATATGAATAGTGAAATTGAGTGGTAACTTGGTCAATTTAATCGGTTAGTTGACAATTAAGGTTTTGATATTCCTTCTTACATTCCTACACCTTACTTAGCATTGGAAAATCTCCATAGGAGGGTTTGGTGTTTTATTTGTATACATACAAATAAATGGGAAAGCCAATAATAACGGAGGGTAAGTATTTCTATCAATGCCAAAAAAAATTCTTCATACTCAGGTTCCTCCAAATAAAGTCCATCTCTTTGTTGTGCCCAAAAATAACTAATTTTTTGTAGTCAAGTAAAGTAAACTAAAAATGTTTCAAATATGTGTTGAACATTGAATTTGCATAACGTCTATTTCTAAGCATGTTTGAATGGTTAAATCAAGTAGTAGGAGTGGGCACGATCTATAATATATCTTCCATGAATTGTAGTTGTCGACACATAAACTTGACCTAGGCCTACAAGCTTTATTTTCTCCATATTTCTTCTTAACATAATTAAAATATTTAATTATGTCCTATAGTCCAAATTTGACTATTAATTAAATAATACTCAATTATTTAATTAATTCACCTCTTTTATTCCTCTTAACTATTTAAATAAATAAATTATATTTATTTTATTTAAATACATCACTAATTTCCTATGTCCCTCTATAATTAAATAAATTCCTAAATTTATTTAATTATTATTTTTTCACTCTTTCCTCTTGATTATTTAAATAACTAAAATTAATTAATTAATTTAAATACACCATTAATTCCTTTTGTCTTCTTATAATTAAATAAATTCCTATGATTTATTTAATTATTGTCCACCTTGTCCATTTTCTCCATAATTAAATAATTACTATTAATTATTTAATTATCTTATTAACTTTTCTTTTAATTTTAAATAAAGTCATTTATTTAAAATTCCACTTTCTATTTTCCCACCAAGTAAATAATTTAAAATCATTATTTACTATCACATGACCCCACCAGTTTTGAATTAAATTAATTTTTAATTCAAAAGGTCAACATCACTTCTTCAATCAAATAATTTTAAATTATTACTTAATTTTCCAACAGTCTCATTTTCCATGCCCAGTATTCTCTTGTCACATGCATTCTTGTCTATTGATTTAATTTTTCTAAAATCAAATCTCAGCCCTTCATTTCAAATTTCACCCTAATGTTGCCCTAACCCTAATTGATGGTTGTCACATTTAATTCAACCTTTGATCTTAGGGAATTTCTCAATTTATAATCTTGGCCATTCATCCAAAATTGGCTTTCTATAAAAAGGAATTTTTTACCTCATTTAAAAACTTCATCACTTCATACCTCTTAACTTTGTGCTAGCCTAACTTCACATTTTCTGCAAACTTGCATACTTGCACTTGCAACAATATTACAATCCTTCAATATTTTCTTAGGTCTTTGGCATAGTCATAGTTCCTCACAAACATCTAAGGGAAAACATCATTTTTCAGCAAATGGAGAAGGGCAATGAAGGTCAATCATGGAGAGTTTGAAGACTTTTGGTGAGATTGTTCCTTATTTTATGTTATTTTACTCCATTGTACTTCATTGTTCAACTAGGGTTTTGTTTATGCATTTTATTTCATGCTAACTTGAATTTTACCTTAGTTACATTAGTGAACCTGATGTTCTAACTCTTTTTCTTTTGAGCCTTTGTGAGTTTGATTTTGTAGGTCAAGGGGTTTTCTAAAGAGGGCTTGGAGATCAAGTTTTCTATAGGAGCCCTGAATTAGAAAAATAGCCTCACCATTGCAATAATAGGGGATGAGAGATAAATTTTGACTTATAACTTGACATATTTTGCTTGCAGGAAATGTTTTGAATTTTTTTTAGCACCATTTTTCTTGCAAAATATATACATAGTGAATATATATTTTTGATATTTTTATTAAAATAGACACACAGATTCAAAATACATACATAGAGTATCCCCTTGTCATATGGAAGGACCCACTAATAAGCACCCAACACCCTCTAGCCAACATCTAGTCATGTGGAGGGCTGAGATTTGGTGCCTAGGGGCTTAAACATTAGCCCCCCCGCTTTCTTTGCACACCTTTAAAGAGCCAGCTGCACTAAAATGGGCATAACTTTTGCATAACAGGTTAGATTTCTAAAATGAAAAAGGCATTGGAAAGATAGTTCAAAGCTCTTCTCTTTGGTGAAACATATTTTCCAGATTATACTCCAAAAATTAGGTGTACTCTATTAAAGTCACCCCTTATTTTCAAACTTCAAATGCTCATATCTACTACAAAATTCATCTAATTTTTGTGAATTTTTTTTAAATTGCTTAGAATTCCATGTAATTTATTCTCATGCAATCTATTTTCCTATATATGTTCATTTGCATAATATTTTACTAGATTCTTGATTTTTCACATAATGCCTCCATGTGCAAGTTTACTTGGTCTTTTTTTATTTTGTGGCTTGTAGGTGAATTAAAGGAGCTATAGCAGCATTGGGATCATTCATATAGAACATATTGGAAGTGAATAAATAGGTGCACACATTCCATCTTTCATATCTTAGTCTTGTTTGTCACACATTTAGATTTTGGCTCTTAAAATGAATCTTGTCTTCAATCACATTTCCAAATCGGGTCTAAAATTAACCATTGTTTTCCATCACATCTTGATTTGGGATTTAAAAAGAACAAGTTCTTCCATGGTTTTCTTACACACATTTAATTTCTAAAGGAAATTAGTCATTGTGAGTGTGAATATAGTGTGTGTGTCCTCCAAAACACCTCACTTGGTTTGCTTTTGTCATACCCTTCTTAGGAGGCCTGCTTAGAGCACACACCCCTCCAAGGGATGAACTTAATCAAAGTGTGAATCTAAAGACACGCTTCTTTGGGAGTTAAAATCTTGTCACTCTTGGCTAAGCCCCAAAGAACTTTATACCTTTGGGAAGTGAAGGTGAAGGTTTGGTTACCCCTTTCTCCATGTTGTGTGGTAGGATTTTTCTTTCAAATCATTCATTAATCAACCTTTTTCAAACTAGATTGAGACCTAATTGACCATACCCCACTTGACTAGTCATAGGGCTTGTTGATATGTCTTCCATGTGTGCTTGTTTAATAATCATCATTGCATTCTTCAAATTTCAAATTTCAAACTTGTTTATGTGTCTTGCATGTGTGATTCATGTGTGTACATGTGTAATCATTTGTTTAAACATTTCCAAATCAAGCTAAAAACCAAGCACATAAAGACAAGTCACTCTACACATTCTTCCAACACATTCATATCCAATCACTTTCATCATAATCACCCTTCTTATCCAAATCATATCCATTTCATCCTAATTTTATCCTAGCCATCATCCCTAGTCATTCCACCTTGTCCTAATCACATCCAACTCATCATTCATTCATCCTATTCATCATCCTCGCTAATCATATTCATACAATCGTGGAATTCCTAATCATATTCAGGTCAGCCCAATCCAATCCAAATCACATCCTTGTAATTCTATATTATATCTTAATCATCCTAGTCATCACCCTAATTAATCAAGTCACCCAATCTTGTCATTCCAAATCATTCCTAATCATTCTATCCAAATGATAATCCTAATCATCATTTCACATTGATCTCATCCTACCCATTCCTAATCATAGTCCAATCATATCTTCATCATTCAACTTTAATTCTAACCATCCAATCTTATGATCTCAACATCATCACCAACCTAGTCCTAGTCAATCAACACTTATCAAAATGGCCCTAATCATAAAAATTCTCAATCATAATCCTAATCCCAAGATCATAGTTCAAGGAATCCCTCTCCCTAGATCAAATAATGAAACAAAACCAAAACCTAAAATCATACTTCAAGGGGCTCCTCCTACCACCTCTAATGATGACATGAACTATGTTGCATACCTTGAGGAATGAATCAACATGCAACTTAAACACATGTGTGACACCATGCCCACATTTGAAAACAAAGTCTTAGCATCCCAAATTCAAAATGTCCTTCAAATACTTCACCAAATACCACAACCCGTAGACCACCAAACCATACAAATACTTCAAACCCTCTTGCAAAATTTTCAACAAGTTAAATCACCTCAAATCCAACACCTCCTAGCTCAAGCCAATAAATTCATTTCCACTTGCCAAATCCAACATCCACAACATCATCCCCTATCCATTCATTATCAACCAATGCCACCTCAATCTTATGTCCCATCCCCTTCCACCTCATACCAATCTAATCCATACACTTCTTCGCATGTTCATTCCACATCAACTTATCAAGCCACATCACAACAAACACATGTGAACTTAAGTTCTACCTTGCAACAAGGTCAAAATTCTTCATGTTCTAATGCAACCATTGGAAAGGGGAGCACTAATCTAGGTCATGCACCCTATAAGTATATCATACCACTATCCAATAAAAATCCTATCCTAAAGCCACCATGTCCTAGTCCTAATCCAATGGTCCCTACACTTTCCAACCCATTAATCCCTTAATTACCCTTACCATCCTCTAATATACTTTCCAATACATCAACTCCATGTCCTATGTACAAAAATAACAAAAGTAAAGATGTGGATTTTCCCAAATCCACCAACCCACGTAATCCATTCACTCCTCCATCCAATTAAAATCAAAACCCTAAGCCAACACTTTCCAATCCTACACCTATAAAGGATGTCACCCAAGGGATACAAGCAATGAATCAATTTTTGCCATGTCGTTCAACACATATACTTGAACATACAAAATATTCCTCAAACAGCATGCCAAGTCCTTCAAGCCAACCATATCATCCACATACCCTTGAACCAATTCAAGAGTCTCCCCTCGTAAGTCCAAATCACCCTTTGTCATGATCCTATGTTCTTGACCATCAAGAACATTTCAAGTCTCTCCATGAGAAATCCCCTTCCACCTCCATTCAAATAAGTCATAAGGTATGTCAAGAGCACAATCCTAAATATGAGGAAACATTACCTCCTCATCCACATAAAGATCAACACCCTCCTAATGATTCCATTCATAGCACACCTAATCCTATTCATGATCAAGCTCCCATCTTTGATCAAGATCTCTTTTATGATCAAGAAGACCATGATGATCCTCTTGTTGGTATGTGGCGACTGATCATGCTATACTATTTTTTTTCCATTTTTTTTGTGTCATCATCGAAAAAGGAAAAATCACTGAAAAAGAAAAAAATTGACTTTGTAAAACCCTAATTCTGAAAGCTTCTAAAAAGTTTGTTATAAAAGGTTGGGATGATAGTTACAATATGATGAAAAAGGAAATTAATTGAGAGATTGTAATAAGTTTTTCACTAGATAATAAAATCATTGGATGACTATGGTTTTGTGGATGTATCCCACATTGGGTGAACCAAATTAAATTCTCTGTGTTGTTTTGTTTCCGCTATAATTTTTTGTGTTTTTATTTCTCTATTTTATTGATCAAATCTGAATTTAATTGTTAGATATCTACATTCTAACCCTAACAAGTGGTATCAAAGTGGGTTTTTTTCAGTTATCCTTTGTAGGATAGTCTCACGGTTGAGTGGCAGTCCCACAGTTAAGTGGGAGCAATGGAATATGAGGGTAAATTGAGGGTAGATAAATTTAGTCGGTAGAGCTATCGGTTATGGAAGATGCAGATGGAGGATTATCTCTATCAAAAGGATTTATGGAGGCCATTGGAAGGAATAGCCAAGAAACCAGCAACAATGAGTGTTGAGGATTAGAATCTTTTGGACAGAAAGGCACTGGGAGCCATTTGTTTATGCCTAGCACAATCAATGGAATTCAATATTACAACAACAAAGATAACTCAAGATTTGATGGAAACCCTGGTGAAGTTATATGAAAATCCTTCTGCTTCGAATAAGGTATTTCTTATGAAGTGTTTATTTAATATGAAAATGGTAGAAGGTGGGTCAGTTGTTGATCATTTAAATGAGTTTAATATAGTTACCAGTCAATTAACTTCTATAAATGTAAACTTTGATGAAGAAGTCAGGCCTCTTGTGATTGTGTTTTCTTTTCCAAAAAGCTAGAATAGCTTGGTAATGGTTGTTAGAAATTCTATTTCTAGTTCAAATACATTGAAATTTGATGATGTTGTTGGTGTTATTTTGAGTGAGGAAATTCGTAGGAAAAGCTCAGGTAGAACATCCACATCAGGTAGTGTTTTGAATGTAGAAAGTAGGGGTAGAACAAAGGGGAGAGGAAATAATTCTGGAAGTCGTGGGAAGTCATGAGGAAAATCAAAGGAAAAAAGGTTCCAATCTAGAGAGAAGAGGGATCATTGGTACTGTGGTAAGCCGGGTCATTTAAAGAAAGATTGTTGGTCTCAGAAAAATAAAGGAGACAAAAAGGAAGAAAATAAAGAGGTGAATGTGGTAAGTAATAAATCTGATGAGGATGCTTTGATTCCTTCCCTTGATAATGCTGATGATTCTTGGGTGTTAGATTAAAGGGATTCATTTCATGTTATGCCCCATAGAAGTTATTTTCTTGATTATGTCCAAGGTGATTTTGGGCTGGTTTGTTTGGGAGCTAATGAACCCTTCCAGATTTTTGGAAAGGGAAGAATCAAGATTAAGTTACAAAATGGGAATCATTGGCTACTACATGAGGTAAGGCACATTCCAAAGTTAAAAAGAAATTTAATTTTAGAAGGGCAACTAGATGATGAAGGTTGTGTTGTTACATTTAGTGATAAAAATTGGAAGGTTATAAAAGGTACATTAGTGGTAGAAAAGGTGTGAAAGTGGGAACCTTATATATTTGTATAGGTCATATTGTTCCTTCTACTTTAGCTATTGTAGATTAAAATCAATGTTCAGGAAGAGTTACTACAGTTCAGCAGACAAATATTTAGATAGTTTCTATGGATTCTGAATTAGCACTATGGCATTTAATAGACTTGGGCATATGAGTGCAAAAGGTATGCAAGTACTTCATTCAAAGAATGTTTTACCGGGTCTGAAATGTGTTAATATGGATTTTTGTGAAAGTTGTGTGTATGAAAAACAAAAGAGAGTTAGTTTTCTCAAGGATGGGAAGCAAAAGAAAGATGAGAAATTGGAGCTTCTTCATATGGATGTATGGGGACCAGCTCAGGTATTTTCTCTCGGTGGCTCGCAATATTGTGTCACTTTTATTGATGATGCAACAAGGAAGGTATGGATTTATTTCTTTAGGAAAAAATCTGATTTATTTGAAACCTTTAAGAAATGGAGAGGCTTGGTTGAGAATGAGACAGGTAAAATGTTAAAATGTCTCAGATCTAATAATGGATGTGAGTATTGCAGCCAATAGTTTGAAGATTATTGTTCCTCTAATGGTATTTGTAGGGAAAAAATGGTTCTAAGGACTCCACAGAAAAATGGAGTGGCTGAGCACATGAACAAAACAATAATGGAGCATGCATGAAATATGGGATTGCATGTTGGGATGTCTTTAAACATGTGGCCAGAGGCTGTAAACACCAATATTTATTTAATCAATAGAGTTCCTTCTAATCCTTTGGGTTGTGGTATTCGAGAGGAAGCATGGATAGGTAAGAAGGTGAGTTATTCTTTTCTCAAGACCTTCGGTTGTGAAGCATTTGCACATGTAGATTCTGAAAATAGAACCAAGCTTGATGCAAAATCAAATAAATGTATATTTGTTGGATATGGCATTGATGAATTTGGCTATATGCTTTGGGATTTTGAAAATCAAAAAATTGTGAGAAGTAGGGATGTCATATTCAATGAGAAAGTGTTGTACAAAGATCAGTTGCAACAACATGAGAAGAAATAAAATGATTATGTAATGCTAGATGATACACCAAATAGTGATGTTTGAGTGGTTCCTCATGCTCCACAATAACAACAACAACAACTACCACAAAATCCAGTGACTGTTAGATAAGTAGACCTCCAGAAATATTTTCCCCCTCTTTGTATTCTATTTTATTAACTAATGCTGGTGAACCAAAATGTTATCATGAAGCTATGTAGGTAGATACCAAGGTTCAGTGGGAGCATGGAATGGAAGAAGAAATGGAATCCTTGCTAAAAAAATAGACTTGGGAATTATGCAAGATGCCTGTAGGTAAAAAGGCTTTACCAAACAAATGGGTTTATAGGCTGAAAGAAGGGGATGAAGGTAAGAAAAGATTTAAAGCCAAATTATTTGTAAAGGGATGTTCATAGAAAAAGGCTATTGATTTCGATGAAATCTTTTCTCTAGTAGTTAAAATGACTTCTATTTGTATTGTTTTAAGTATTGTGTCTGCTGAAGATTTGTATTTAGAACAACTTGATGTTACAACAACCTTTCTCCATAGTGATTTGGAAGAGGAAATATATATGGAACAACCATAAGGTTTTGAGGTCAAAGGTAAGGAAAATTTGGTGTGCAGATTGAAGAAAAGTTTATATGGCTTGAAGAAAGCACCTCGACAATGGTATATTAAATTTGATAGCTTTATGGTTGAGCATGGCTACAGTCAGTGAAATTCAGACCATTGTGTTTATTTTAAGAGGTTAGAGGATTTTAGCTACATTATCTTATGTTTATATGTTGATGATATGTTTATAGCGGGGTCTAACATGGATCACATAAGGGAGTTAAAACAACAGTTAGAAAACTCATTTGCTATAAAGGATTTGGGGACAGCAAAACAAATCCTTGCTATGAAGATTATAAGAGATAGGAAAAATAGAAAATTGTTTTTCTCTCAGGCTGATTATGTTGAAAAGGTGTTGCAGAGATTTCATATGGAGCATGCAAAAGCTAGCAACACACCTTTACCTAGTCATGTTAAATTGAATAAGGATATGTGTCCAAATACATAAGAGGAGGAAGAAAAAATGTCCAAGGTACCTTATGCTTCAACTATAGGTAGTTTAATGTATGCCATGGTATGCACAATACTAGATATTGCACATGTTGTAGGAATTATTAGTAGGCATATGATTCATCCTAGTGTTGAGCATTGGAATGTGGTAAAATGGATTCTCAGGTACTTGAGAGGTACATCCAATAAATGTTTATGTTTTGGGGGCTCTAATACTAATTTAAAAGGCTATGTTGACTCAGATTTGGCAGGGGATGTTGATGCTAGGGGGAGTACCATAGGTTATGTATTTATATTTGGTGGGACAACAATGAGTTGGATTTCTTGATTGCAAAAGGTGGTTGCTTTATTGACCAGAGACGTAAAGTATGCTGCTGCAACATAGGTGACAAAGGAGATGATATGGCTGAAAATTTTCATGGAAGAGTTTGGAAAACAAAAGGTTGAAAATTACTTGTTTACAGACAACAAGAGTGCTTTACATCTTGCAAAGAATTCTTCCTTGCATTCTAAAACCAAACACATATAGTTGAGATATCATTTCATTCTGTTAGTGTTGGAGGATGGATAGATCAAACTAGAAAATATACATATAGATGCAAATCTAGCGGATATGTTTATGAAGGCAGTGACAAGGGAGAAGTTGAGCTCCTATTTAGCTTCGATTGGACTTCAAGGTTGAATTCAAGTATAACAGAGTAGCATGGTCCAAGGTCCTTATTTTCAATGGGAGTTGTAAGTGTAGCAGTGTCATCTAGGATCAGTCTCCAAATGGGAGATTGTGTTGGTGTGGAGCCTAATCTGTCTCCAACTGGGAAATTATTGGTATGTTGTGACTAATCATGCTATATTATACACTCTTCATGTGTCATCACCAAAAAAGGAAAAATCACCGAAAACAAAAAAAAAATTTAAATCCCTATTCTAGTAGCTTCTAAAAAGCTTGTTATAAGGGGTTGGGGTGGGTGTTACAATATGATGAAAAAGGTGATTATTCATGAGATTGTAATAATTTTTTCACTAGATAATAAAATCATTGGATGGTTGTGGTTTTGTGTATGTAGCCCAGATTGGGTGAACCACATTAAATTCTCTATGTTGTCTTGTTTCTCCTATAATTTTGTGTGTATTTTTATTTCTTTGTTTTATTGATCAAATTTGCATTTAACTATTAGATATCTACTTTCTAACCCTAGCACCTCTTAGCCAACTTTATGCATTCCATGGTCAAGAGCTTCTCACCTCACCCATCCATGATGCATAAACATCCACTTCCCATGATGAGACAAGTGGCTCCCAAGAAAAAATAGGAGATCAAACCATTACCTTGGATCTTAATGAGCACAATACTAATCAAAATCCGAATGATCCATCCACATCCACCATTGACCCTATTTCAAAACCACCATCATATCCACTTGGATTATCTACTTTCATCCATGAATGTTCCTCCTTCAGAAATCAGCAACCATCGTTCATCACTTTTCCTACTTCATCCAATAATCAACTCAAATCTAGTTCCCAAACTACACCTAGTCTTATAGTCAATTGCATGTTCCAAATAATGAATTATCAAGGCAAGTGACTAGGCCTTCTTGAATAAGGAATATTGGACCCTATACATGTCAAAGTCCCTCCTCCATGCTCATATGGCCTTGGAAACATGCCCCAAGGTCAACAGCCTAATGATGTTGGTACTTCTTCCATCCATCATAAGTTCACTTTCCACCACAAGCCTTATCATATTCCCAAAACATACATTGCCATTCCACCTCCATCATCCTACAAATTTCAAAAGAATGTGACCATACGCCTTCCACCATCCAATTTACCCTTGCTTCTTTCAACTCCACATATCCCTCCATCCACTTTTCCACCATTTCTTCCAACACTTATTATCCCAATCATTTATAAATACCCTAAATATCATAGTCATAACCAAAAAATGCACACATTGAGTAAACACAAAGCTTCCACTCATTCCATCAACCCCATGGGATTCAAAAATAAACATTTGGATGTTTCCTTTAAAAAATCCAAAAATCCTAAGGGTCCTAGTCCCTTAGGGTACAAATGCAAGAAACCAAAGAAAAATACATTAAAAAATACACCCAAACCCATACCTCCAAAAGAAAAGTCAAAAACTAAAATGATATGGGTCCCTAAACAAAAATGCAAATCAAATGAGGCATCCACCTCTCAAAAATCCTAACCATCCTCCTCACCCATTCAAAAATGTCATTCCTCCATCCCACATGAAAAGAAAAAATCATAAAAACACTAAGTCTGTGCGGGTCCCTAAATGCTTACGTCATCCATCCACTAAGAAAACATCACCTTTGCTTCCTACACCACCATCCACTCAAAAGCTTCAATGTTTTTCGTGGTGTGTGCAGCCATTGGTCATGATTCCTTTCCATACCTCCACCACTCAATTATTCAACTATTTTCCTACATATTTTGTTCACCCTATCCCTATGGTCCATGCTTTTGTATAAACATTTCACCCATCTTCCTTGCATTATTCCTACATAATCCACATCATAATCCATTATTGCACCTTTCATAATTCATCATCTACCTACTCCATCTCCCTTTCATGTCATCCATTACCAACATCTATGAGCACATTTGACATGGTCCATGCGATGACATCACGATGGCACTATCACCTATCATGGAACTAGACACTTGATTCCATCCTATCCATATTCCCCTTCTTCTATCCAAAAAAAAAAGAAAAGAGAGAAATCCCTTCGTACAATGATGAAAACCTGGTAAATAGGCACCTTAGATAAGTACCATGATGAAAACTTGCCAAACAGGTGTCATGTGTAGATTGATCTTCTATGCAACTTACACTTGGGGGCACAATGTCTCATCCAACCTATCATTTTCATCTTGATAACAATTGGGGGAAAAAAATGTTGACACATGTTTTGGATGTCTCTTGGCATACCTTACCCCTTCTAAGCAACCCCTTCATTATCCATCTTATCATCCTATTATCCTAAGCTTTGTCCTGTCAAATCATAACTACAATGGGGCATGTTATTCCTATTCGACATAGTCTTTGTAGATCACATCCCTACTCTCTTAAAAAAATACATCCATTCCATCCATCCATCTATCATGAGCCTTTTATCCCTTATCCTATCACCTGCCCTTTCATCCATCAATCCCATCTATCTCCTTGTAAGGTCTAGACTTGGTTTTCCCTTGTCATTGGTATCTAGCACAAAGGCTACCCAATTTTTTATCCATTGACACCTCAAAACATTTCAAAAATCCAAAAACATCAAATATTCTCAAAAATCCAAAAAAAATAAAAAATTTCATAAATCCAAAAATAAAAACATTTCAAAATCCAAAAGCAAAACATTTCAAAAATCCAAAAAAATCAAAACATTTCAAAAATCCAAAAAAAATCAAAACATTTCAAAAATCCAAAAAAATCAAAACATGTCAAAAACACAAAAGCATCCAAATAACACTCAAACATCCCAAAAACAGAGTCAAATTTAGTCATGTCAATTAGTCCATATCATTGTTGAACTATGTTGCCTCTACAACTAAATGTAGGTAAGGCCATCTATCGATGAGGCCCCAAGGCCACCTAATTCAGTCCTTTAGGGTTTGTCGCACCAGTCATAATAAATCAAAAATTGTCCACAAAAAGACAAATGGTCATCAAAACATCTGACAAGTCACATATCAACAAGACGACAAGCCAACAACGTCACTCATTCAAACTAAACGAACTTTCAAATCATTCAAACCATCAACCAGACAACTTATGTCTTATACAGGATGTGTCCTTCCTAAAACCAGACATTGTCATTTAGTCAAACCTTGTCATTTTCCTTATCTAGGTGGTCACATGGTCGAAACCAAACTCAACATCTTATATGACATGTCTCTTTCCTGAAACTAAGATTTTTCAAATGCTCAACCGATCAATCCCCTATTCAATTAACCATCAAATAAATCAAATTTTGGCAATTATTCTAACTGGTTGTTGACATTGTGGCTTGTCTTGTCTTATCTTTCTTTTTGCATTAGTCTGTGAGTTAGGTTACTAGCTCCTCGAGGATTTACCATGAAGGATTTAGAGGAGAAATGACGTCTCTAGATTCTTTTCTTTGTCTGTTGTTTGTGGATTGTATTGGAAAAAAGACTAGGGAAACTTAGCCCTTAGTATGAGTTGGGACATTCCTTGTCTATGACTATCTATTTTTCACAAGTGGATGACCTTACACACCTTGGTCTCTATCATACCATGGTGTTTTTTGTCTATTTGTAACATTTTACCTCCCAATGATGATTAATGCAACACCTATTTGTACTTTGGAAAAATATTGAAGATTTCTTTCAACATACTAACATCCATTTTCTCTGTGATACCATTCCTGTTTTCTGCTCTAACATTTCTTCTAGTTCACATCCTCATCATCCTTTTCTATTTTCCCCTATCCTTTTTTTCCTCATCTTCTAGTCCTTTCATCCATTTCGAGAGCCAACTTGTGTTCTTTGAACCCGATTGTCCTCTCAAGGGGGTATACTACTACCTCCTCGTCATTCTTCCTCATCCTATTTTTTGTTGGGGCATGTCTTGAACTGAATTTTCTTTGTCACAATGTGATAAACTACATTATGAAAAAGAGGGGAAAAATGTACACACATAAATTGACCTAGGCCCACAAGCTTTATTTTCTCCATATTTCTTCTTAACATAACTAAAATATTTAGTTATGTCCTATGGTCCACATTTGACTATTAATTAAATAATTCTCAATTATTTAATTAATTCACCTCTTTTATTCCTCTTGACTATTTAAATAAATAAATTATATTTATTTTATTTAAATTCATCACTAATTTCCTATGTCCCTCTATAATTAAATAAACTCCTAATTTTATTTAATTATTATTTGTCCACCCTTTCCTCCCGATTATTTAAATAAATAAAATTTATTTATTTATTTAAATCTATCATTAATTCCTTATGTCTTCTTATAATTAAATAAATTTCTATAATTTATTTAATTATTGTCCACCTTGTCCATTTTCTCCATAATTAAATAATTATTATTAATTATTTAATTATCTTATTAACTTTTCTTCTAATTTTAAATAAAGTCATTTATTTAAAATTTTGTTTTCTATTTTCCCACCAAGTAAATAATTTAAAATCATTATTTACTATCACATGACCCCACCACTTTTGAATTAAATTAATTCTTAATTCAAAAGATCAACATCACTTCTTAAATCAAATAATTTTAAATTATTAATTGATTTTCCAAACAGTCTCTTTTTCCGTGCCAAGTATTCTCTTGTCACATGCATACTTGTCCATTGATTTCATTTTCCTAAAATCACATATTAGCCCTTCATTTAAAATTTCACCCTAATGTTTCCCTAACCCTAATTGATGGTTGTCACATTTAATTTCAGCCTTTGATCTTAAGGCATTTCTCAATTTTTAATCTTAGCCATTCATCCAAAATTGTCTTTTCTATTAAAAAGAAAATGTTTACTTCATTTGAAAACTTCATCACTTCATACCTATTAACTTCATGCTGGCCTAACTTCACATTTTGTGCATACTTGCATACTTGCACTTGTAGAAATATTACATTCCTTCAATATTTGCTTAGGTCTTAGTCATAGTCATTGTTGTTCACAAAAATATGAGGGAAAACATCATTTTGGAGAAAATGGATAAGGGTAATGAAGGTAAATCATGGAGGGCTTGAAGACTATTGGTGAGATTGTTCTTTATTTTATGCTATTTTACTCCATTAGACTTCATTGTTTAGCTAGGGTTTTGTTTATGCATTTGATTGCATGCTAACCTGAATTTTACCTTAGTTACAGTAGTCGTTTGCAATATTGAACAAGGAAATGCATTGAGAAATTTCTTCATAGTTAGATTATTCTCCATAAATAAAGTCTCTCTGTCGTGGCCAATTAGAGTGACTTTAAGCTTTTGGAGTCATGTCAAGTAACCCAAGAAATGTTTTGAATATATGTTGAACATTGAATTTGTAGAAATATCAAAGCAGTTTGCTTCTAAGAATGCATGAATGGTCAAAACTACAATTTATGTTTCATGAACTGTCGTTATTCATCATATTCAGCAAGGAAATGCACCCTTTCCTGACAATGTTATGAATTTACAACAATGTTAACTCTGAGTTTTAAGTTCCAATGGAAAACTATCATACCATGTTTTTCAAACATTGGAATCCATTTATTGATATCTCTCTTCAATGTTAATCATATCTCTTTCCAATCTAAATTTCCATCGTATCTTATCTGGTCATACACAACCAAACCATACCTTTGCACAATGAATACTTTCAATAACTATGTTCAATGTCTACATCTTTTTGAAAACAAGGATTTTAATTTTTTTCCTTTCTCTCTATACATTTTGTTTGAAGGAAAAAATAGAGTAAATATATATGGATTAGGTCATTAGTGTAAAATTTGTGTGGTGATGAGTTCTATTTAACAGTATAAATAATAATAAATGTAGCTAATAATTATTAATTAGTTAATAGTTTAATTGTTATGAAATTTTGATATGAGAGTAGGATTCTAATTGTTTGTTGAAATATATAAATGTAATTTTTTTTTATCAATTTAGAGACCAAAAAATAATTCATGATAATTAAATTTTTAGTTTAAATATATGTTAATAATTTTATTACATTGTAAACAGAGTTCTTGTTAAACTTGCAACACTTTGTGTGATTGTTAATTTAGTCCACAATTGAAATTTTGAGTTTTAGAACAAAAAAAATCTTATAAAACAAGACATTCATTCTCAACATGATAACATTACAAAAAATATTTATTCAAATGCTTGTATTTGGCTATTGGGTAGGGCTTAAGTATAGTGGAACTACTAAATAATAACCAAAATAAAATTAAACTAAATATATTTAATAAACAATTAAATTTTCTAGAGGACACTACATGGTAAATAACACCACTCACAAAGTAATAAGAGTAGGTTTTGGGTGGCCAATTGTATTCAAGGCTGCTCATAAGCTTGTGAGAACATGTGATGTGTGTCAAAGGTTCTCTAGGAAGCTCAAATTCTCAGGTAACTTGCTAGTTAGACCTGTTACAGTTCAAGCACCCTTTCAATAGTGGGGTATTGATTTTAAAGGAGAAATTTTAGATAAGTCAAGTGGAGGAAACTCTTGGATCCTTGTTTCCAAAAATTATTTTACCAAGTGGGTGGAAACAATGCTATGTGTTTTAGGTCTAAAGAATTTATAAATTTCTACTCTAAACATGGGATTCAGGCATCCTACTCTTCACCTTGTCACCCACAAGGCAATGGACAAGCAAAATCAAGAAATAAAAGCTTGATGAAGATCATTAAAAGAATCATTGAAAAGAATAAGAGAGCTTGGGACTCCAAATTGAAGTTGGCTTTGTGGGAAGATAGGGTAACAATCAAGAAAGCAATTGGATATGCTCCATTTGACTTGGTTTATGGCATTATAGCAAGGTTACCCCAAAACAATCTCATGAAAATGTATAAATTTATCCAAGAATACAATGAAGATGTATGACATGATATGAAACACAAAATTGATACCTTGATGGAGGTAGATGAGATGAGAAGAGATGCTCAAAATAAAAATGCAAAGTTGCAATTGAAGGTCAAGAGCCTATATGACAAAACAACATCTCCAAGAAAGTTTGAAGTAGGAAACATGGTGTTAATTTGGAATGTCAAATCTGAGGACAAGGGGAAACATAGGAAATTTGATGCTATGGTTAGGCCCCTATCTAGTCAGCAACACTCATGGTGAGGACTCCTACTTTCTACAAAATTTGACTGGTGAAATTTTTGAGCTACCAGTACATGGAAATACCTTGAAGTCATACTTTTCTTTAGGTATGTTCTATTCCATGTACATTGTATTTTATGTAAATTTCTTTTTTATAGGTTTGGTTTCATTTGGGTTTGGTCTAGTCTAACTACCTTGTCTGGGTAATTTCCTAGTTTTGGTTTTCTTTGTATTGGTCTACTCTACCATGAGATTCTAAGATCTCACTTTGTTCTGGAAGAATAGACATCCCCAACTGGAGCTAGTGCTAGAACACCTAAAAATTTGGTGCTCTACTGAGTTTCAAATCCATATTTAGATTTTCACTAGTTTTGAGATGGCGTTTCATGTCTTAGGGTTTTGTTTTACCCATATTCTAGGGCTTTGTCTATTCTCTAAACCCTTGAAATATGCTAAGTTTTTATGATCCTTTGCATATGCTCTAATTTGTAGTTGACCTTTTCTATCCCATTCATGGTATTCCATTTCACAACTAGTGTCATCTAGGTTGTTTGTTTACTGGCCATTAATGCCTAATTCTACCAGTTGCTACCCATTTGAATTATTTTAATAATGTCAAATATTAAGTGGGATGACAATCATTTAAATATGTGCCACATATCCTAAGTCTAAATTCATGAAAGGCCTAAGTTTTTTTATCTTTCAACTAGCTAATGACCCTTTTTAAGTCATCATTTGATGAGTGTGCTGATTAAAATCCTTTAAGCTATGGTCATTGGGTCCCACCAAGCATATTCCATTGGTTTCCCACTAGCCCGTGACAATAAAATAATCTTTTAAAAATCTCAGTGGGGCAGTAGGTGGGTGACAGTTGTCCATCCTCATGGTGGGATCTACCATCCCCCAAAGGAAGCGATGATAAAAGTAATTAAAATAAATATCTATGATATGATCTTAGGAATGAATCTTTGGTGTTCCATGCCAACCCATAGGGGACCCATAGGTCAGTCTCATTCTTTTGAGGGCTAGTGGGAAAGCACCACATTACATCATTGCCACTAGTTGAGAAACTTTATAGAGCATGAAATATTTGGTAAAATATTTCAAGGTGACCATGGTAATGTTAATAAGTGAGCTACTAAATGGATTGATGTGAATGTGCATAAAAAAATTGTGAGATGTTTTAATCTTGATCATTCATAATTTGTGAAGGATAATAGCCTTGGTGCAGGCTTTGAGGATTAAAGGATGCACATGTCCAAGGGTACTAAATGAATTTGGGTTGTTGGTCCCTAGCCCATGACCATAGATCAAAGCCTTACAAATTGCAGTGAGCTAGTAGGTAATGGATGTGTGGAGTATCTCGTAGCTTGTAGAGTGCGGTGCGGCCTTTGCAATAGTAAGGAAGCTATACACATGGAAATAATGTTAAAGGATACAAGAAAACTAAGAGGGTGGGTGAATCAATTGTCACATAAATTCATCTTATAAAACTTCAACACATATCAATTCCATTCTTCTATTATTAAGCATAAGCAAGAGACACAAAACATAAAGTAAGATAACACATCAAACACCATATTTTACATGGAAAACCAAAAGAGGGAAAAACCACTATGAGGATTAACTTACAATATATAGTTGTTCTAGAACATAATAATCAAGGCTCACTGCCAAGTGTTCACTACCCAGAAAAGGACTCACTATCTAAATATAAACACTCACTACTTATGTGCAGGCTCACTACCCACAAAAGGAATTACAGAACAAAAGAGGGCTTTATAGCCAAAATGAACTGAGAATAATGCACCTAACACTTGTTGATATAGTTCTGGCGATGCTCAAAAAATTGACTTAACACATTTCATTATATTCACTCTTCTTCACATTCATTGTTGCCTTATTAGTCGCTCACACTGTCACACAACAACTCTCACTACATTCCTCACAATCTTCAACCCTATCCAATAAATATACTTGACTCAACCACAAGCATCAATTAGGTTGAATGAATTAGATGCACATCATATTTACCAAAAATGCTAATAGTCAGCTTCAAGTGATCACAAAATCTTCCTAACACACTACATCAAGTTGACACAAACCTAGGATAGGTCACACATATATCTATAAGACAAAAATTAATTCACCATTAATTAGGTCGGCCAAGGATAGACCTAATAGCATATTTACAACTACCAGTAAAATGTTGATACACCATATGATCACTTGAATATGTAAGATTTTGAATGTACATACTCCTGACACCTACAAACCATTTCCCAAAAGCACAAGTAGTAACAGTCAACTACGGAGGGGTGTGAACAAGAATACTAGAGAGAGCAACATGAAAACTAGTTTAGATACCGAACCAAAATACTAGATTAGACACAACCTTAAAATTGTAATCACAGTCATTGTGACATCAATGACAACACAAAAAATGTAGAGATAGTCAATCTTCTTCATTTTTCCAACAATCTCCCCCTTTTTCATTAATGGCAACATGTTCCAAAATGTTATTCCTCCAAACTCTTCCAACATTTCAAATCTCCCCCCACTACCAAAAAACTCTTCAACTCCAATCTCTCCCCCTAACTTCATTCTCTCCCAATTTGACATCAATGGCAAAGGGTGGCCAAAGAAAAAAGGATGTACACAAAAATTTGAACATGGTGACATCAAAAGATTCCAAAACATAGAAAGCTTCCAAACAACCAAAAAATTCTTCTCCCCTTTTTCTTCTCCACAACAAAAAGCAACAGAAATAGAACATTCAAAATTCAAGTAAAAATAATGCTCTTCACTTGAAAAACTTTCTTATATCTCTCCTCAAGAACTGGACGTAGTTTCTTCTAGTTGAATGTGGATGACTCCATCCAAGTGAAGATTCTTTCCAATACATCCAACAGAGTAAAAGATGGTGAAAAATATGAAATCTATTGCACAACATCTTTTGCATCAATAAGAATTCTAGAAAGATGGTCTAACTAAACCTCAGCAATCTTCTTAAGGAGCCAAAAAGTCTTAACTACATCATCTCTCTACCTTTGTACAAAAACTAGTACAACTTGTAGTTCACCAAATCTCAATATTTTATTTCCTTCTTTATCTTCAAGGATGTCAAAATTATTTCCAATACTGTTTACTTTAGACTCAATTGCTTCAATTTTACCTCAAAAATTGTCTATCATAGTAGGCCACTAGAGACAATACTTGTAAATGTCAGATATTTTTTTAATGCACTTCTTTGTTTCCATGATTAGTTCTGAAGTAGGTATTCTACAAAGCATCATAAATTTTTATTCTATCAATAGGAGATGTTGCACTCCATAATTCACCAACCTTCTTCATCTTCCCCTTAACTAACATAGACTTGACGTCATTAGAGGATACATTCTAATTTTCTTTTGAAATTTCAATGATGTCTTGAGTTATAACTTTATTCTTCTTTGACTCTAGAGGGGATTCACTAATGACAATTTCCAATTCTCTTTTACTAGCGGAAGTGCCTACCTCAAACTGACTTGATCAATACAGATATACCAGAGCAACAATTTTCTCTCAAAGATGTGAAATATGATATACACATACTTGCATTATCTAACAACATCTCCAGATACTTGTAGACCTATTTTCCAATAGGAATTCTAGATTCCCATACCACATTATCTCTTCCCAGTAGGGAACTCCAAAAGTAAAACACCAAGCATACCAGCAAAGATCCAAAACGAAAGGGATAACCCTCAATCACCGACATTCAAACATTCTCAAAGAGATTTTCAAGAAACAAGCTACACAAGTCAAATTTTCTATTCTCCCTAACCATCATGTGTGCAATATGAACAACAGTGGTCAATGTGGAACCTTCACAATTTTTGAAATAGACCTTGTAATAAATTTTGTACGGAACATACCTTACAGCCATATTTTCAAGAGTGTTTATCAATAAAGCTCGTAGGTCTTTACAAATACCACTTAATTCCTCCACATCTTTTTACTTTATAGTTTTCTTTCCAGGAAGGTCACTAATATTGCATAAGCCCGTGATAGCCTCAATCACTTCCTTTGTAACCAAGTAGGGTTTGTCCAAAATAATGCTTCTATTCTTAAAATGATTCAATAAGAACAAGATAAAATATTTACCAACAACCCACAAAAATTCACTCCACAAATCCATACCTAGGGTTTTTATATTTTGTAATTCATCATGTTTCATCCCTAGTTCCATTTCTTTCATCTTCTTATGATCAAATTCCTCTAGCTCGACTCCTTTTAGCTTGAGAGGGAGGACATCACTCAATTCTTTGTCCATTTCTATGCTCTCTTTAATTTGTTATTCGAGACTTCTTCATTTTTCTTCGTCCACCCTTCTTGCAAATAGAGAAACAAATTATTTGATTACCTGAGTTAATTTCTTTGAATTTCTTTCAGAATTGCTCCAAGCTCACTTCAAGATCACTCCAAGATCACTTTGGTTCTTCGAATGCTCAATTAACCGAGAAGAATCACAAGATTTCAACTTATACACCATTGAATTTACCCCAACCATGCATTAAATGTAGAAAATATCAAAAAGTTGCTAAAGACATCCTTCCCAACACAAAAAACCCTAATCCAGTCCACAAATTTCAATGCCAACATGGTTTCTTCTAGTTCCTTTCCCAAAACTTTTGAATACCCATTTTTCACATTACATCCTCGTGCTAGCCTTTGAAATGCCATACAACAAGGGGTTTAATAATTTTTTTGATAACGCTCCCCCTAAGATCATGCTAGGTCTAATTACCAAATAAGTCATCTATACCAGATGAGGGCACATACCAATTAATAGTTTCAAGCTTTTTGTATTCTTCCTCTTTCTTCTTCCATATCTTTTTCATCTCTTGTTTCACCTCTTATTTATCAATCTTTTTTACTAGATCATTCTTCTCTACCAGAGTTGAATTCTTTCCATTCTTACTTCTACAAACCTTCGAGATATGTCTAGGTTTATTATAGTTATACCAGACTACACTTTTTTGATTATTTTGATCTTCATTACCTCTCAACCTAAATTGATTTGTTCTATGTCCAAATTTGTTGTAGGTATAGTAGTATCCATTGAAGAATTGATTCATTTTTCCTCCATGCAATCTGTTCATCATCACCCTGCTCGTCATTCTCACTTGAGATCTACATTCAATAGCCTTATGTCCAAACTTCTTGCATGAAAAAAATTGTCCAGAAAAGAGCTAGGGAACTGATTCTAATTCATTTTTCTCCTAAAGTTTGTTGCCTTGTGACCAAATTTGTTATAAGAAAAACAAGTTCCATTAAAAGAAGGGTACCTTTGTGCATTATTTTTTCTCACCAGAGGTCTCTTTGCAAACTTCCTCTTCTGCCTCCCTTTAGCTTGAGTCATTTTCCTTGCCTTAGAACTTTCCCCTGCATCATTTCCCAAACTATCTTTTTCCTTACTTGATTTATGTCCTGCAAGCAATTCTTCAAGCTTATTGGAGCTAGATTTGAAATTGTTCTCACAAAGCTTCTCCTTCTCCAGTTCAATCCTTAGGTTCACCACCTCCTGTTCAAGTTTAGTGCATTCATCAACTTTGTTCTACACCATTGTATTTAGACATTCTTCAATTCTTTTCTTTTCTTCTACCAACACCTTTAGTCCAATTATCTCTTGTTTCAACTACTCACTTACTTCTCTATGTCTTTCCCTAAATTTCTTAATTGTTCTTTAAATTTTTGGACACATTCATTTGCATCATCAACATTTTCCTTTAGATCTCTATTTTCTCTTTCCACTTTGTCAAGATCCTCAAGAGCATTCTAGAGCTCTCCTTTATCATCCATCTAATCAATCTTTAGGATACTCCTCAAGCGATTAAGCTATTCACCAAGGAACCAAAGCTTAGATACCAATTGTTAAAGGATGTGGGACAACTGAGAGGGGGAGTGAATCAATTGTCACAAAAAATCATCTTATAAAAATTCAACACATATCAATTCCACAATTCCATTATTTTGTTATTAAGCATAACCAAGAGATACAAAATAGAAAGTAGGATAACACATCAAACACCATATTTTACATGGAAAACCCAAATAGGGAAGAATCATAGTGAGGATTAACTCACAGTATATAGTTGTTCTAGAACAAAAAAAATTAAGGCTCACTATCCAAATAAAAAATCTTATTGCTTATAGGGAGGCTCATTACCTACAAAAGGATTTATAGAACAAAAGAAGGATTTACAACCAAAATGAACTGAGAATAATGCACCTAACAAGTGTTGGTACAGTTCCAGTGATGCTCAATAAACTGACTTAACACATTTCATTATATTCTCTCTTCTTCACATTCGGTGTTTCCTTATTAGTGACACACATTTTCCACAACACCTCTCACTACATTCCTCACAACCTTCAACTCTATCCAATATATAAACTTGACTCAACTGCAAGCATCAATTAGGTTGACCTAATTAGATGCACATCATAGTTACCAAAAATGCTAATAGTCAGCTTCAAGTGATCACAAAATATTCCCAACACGCTACATCAAGTTGACACAGACCTAAGATAGGTCACACATATATCTGTAAAAAAAATATTAATTCACCATTCATTAGGTTGGCCAAGCATAGACCTAATAGAATATTTTAAAATACCAATGAAATGTTGATACACCATATGAGCACCTAAATACATAAGATTTTGAATGTACATCCTCCCGACACCTACAAACCGTTTCCCAAAACTGCAAGTAGTAACAGTCAACTATGGAGGGGTGTGAATTAGAATGACAGAGATAGCAACATCAATACCAATTCAGATATCAAACCAAAATACTAGATCAAGAACAACCTTAAACTTGTAATCACACTCATGGTGACATCAATGAAAGTACAAAAACTATAGAGATAGTCAATCTTCTTCATTTTTCTAGCAAAGAACGTATGTGGTTGGATGTTGACATAACAAAATCCAATGTTTTCAAATTCCTTTGACTCCATATGAGCTACATGTCAATCTACATCACAATGAGATCAACGACCAAAATTATAAGTTACTAAAATGGACATCATGGAGCCATTCTGGTTCACGTGAGTGAGTAGTAATGGCAGAGTTTATATTTTTTTGTAGAATTGAGGGCTTTATTCGCCATAAAAGCTAGTTTTAAAGCTTATTCTTGATTAAAAAATCATTTCTAATGCATTCAAGAGTTGTAGCACATTTCGAGCTTTTGGAATCATTAAAATAGGGTTTTCGTGTGTCTTCAAACTAGTAAGTGCAACTCACACATCTTGAGCTAAAAAATTCTCCTAGTTTTCATTCAATTGGAATTGCTATCATTTTAATTCCAATTAAGGTTCTTTTAATGTTTTAAGTTTATTACAATTGTTGTGAACATGTAAATTTGATTAGTCTTTATGTTAGATTTGAACCCTAAACCAAGAAGCCATAGTCTTAACCCATGAAACCCTAGGTCGAGTCATTCATTAGCATAATGACAAAAAGAGTCAAAACCCTTAGTTCTGAGCCTAAGAAAATACCCTTAGTTCAAGACCAATTAGACCAATTTTCATTATCAATGAGTGAAAAGCATATTTTGCAACATTTGTTTTAAGGGCCAAATATGAAAGATGGTATTGTTGAAAAATACTATGGCATTAAGGATGTCTAATTTCCATATACATGGTGGTCAATTTTTTAATATTGTTTTGGAAGCTAAAATTACAATATCCCTATTTGTAACCCTAGAGATTGGATATGGGAAAGTTGATTGTCTCCAATATGTATCTAGATGTAGACCTCCTCAAGGCCATTGCAACTAAGTATGACCCTATTGTTAGGGTAATTAGAACTCACTCTAGAAAGGAGATGGCTTGGGTGACTGAGGAAGAAATTGTAGAGGTTTTCAAATTAAACCAATGGAGAAAGGATATGGAGGAAATTGATTAGAAGAAGTTGAGAGTAGATTATGAGAAGGTAAGATCAATCTTCAAGGTTTTTGTATTAGCACACTTCTTGGAATCAAGAAAGGGAAGAAGAAAAATTTTGTTAGGTCCATCTGATGCAAAACCCTTTCCAATTAAGTATTTTTCCCTCTATTTCCATAAGACCTTCTATTTCCTTTATCAGATTTTGGGATTTGATTTGGTCTAAAGTATGCAAATTGCACCCATTGACATCATTGCCAACCTTCAACATCCCACTATCAACACTTTATATGATTTTTATACTTATTTTTTAGAGGAGATATAGAAGGGTCTAGTAGCATTGAATAATGGAGAAAATGGTGTGAGATTCTAGTGGTTTTCCTTCTTTATTCACATGTTCTTGTACAAAGGTGCATATTTCCTTGGTAATGACATGGAGTTGAAAAGAAGAGTGGATGGTGAGGTTATTCCAATGCAAGCATGGACATGTCTTCTAGATAGACATGAGAATTTTTTTTTTTGTGGTTTTCTTGAATCTCTTTGCTTCTAAGTTGAAAAGAGTGTTGATTGTGGACATGCCACGAATTCCAAATAAAATACATGATTTCCTTAAGCCAAAGGAAATGAGGCATAATTTAAAGATTGATCATAATTGGGGAGATGTAATTCCTTATCAGGATTGTACAATTCTTAGAGTGTGTGGAACAAGAAACACACCTCATTTACTCCCTAGGGATGTACCATTGAGGATTCCCTTCCTTCAAGTCATGTGGCAACTAGGTGGTGTAGAAGATAATCACTTATTTAATATGAGGTTCCAAAGGAACCTTCTTTCCTACCTACACTATATTTTCAGATTTTGTTATGATAGCTGATGGATGAAAGAATCTCGTTGACAAGCTCAAGCCTTATTGAATGAAATGGAAAGCACATAGGAACCATGACTTTGAAGGTATTATGGTCTAGTTGAAGGATAGAGTAAGGGGAGGAAAGTTTTTTCATAAATTTTCTTTCCTTGAAGACATTATCTAAAATGTTTTTAATTTTCAAAGAAAAGAGTAAAGGATGAGGAATTGGATTGTATTTGCTAAGCTAGAAAGAGAAAAAAGGGTGAGAGATCTTCAATTCAAGGCTTTGTTTGATATTAAGGATGTAATATTGAGAGTGGAAGTGGTTTTGTAAAATTTTGATAAAGTTGTTGCAACTCCAAAGGAAGAAAGGGTGATCCAAGATAAAGGAAATGTTGTGGTCATTGAAGAGCAAGATAAGGGGAAATCCCCTATGACAGAAAAAAGACTCACTTATCAACCACTAGAGAAGGTGCAAGCGTTTGCTAGAAGAAAGAGTATTATAAAGAATCAACTCACAATTGCCACTCCTACCCAATTAGAGGAGTGAAGGGAACCCTCTCCTCAACAAAAACTAACACCACATTCATCCACCCCATATATTATTGAATTGGATTCCCCTCCTAGAGGACCATCACCACAAAGGGAGCTACCATCAAAGAAGTTGATGGTTGAATCAAGTTTCCTTGTAGATTATCCTGTTGATGAGTCTAGTGAGGATATTTTTGTCATAGAAGATGAAATGATGTAGGGCATTCCTTCTCCCTAGAGAGACACAATGCCACAAACTTTAAGTCTCTAATTGAGTAAGGCTGATGTACACAAGATGAATAATTTAGATGATGTTAGAGTTGAAGCTTGTGAAACATTTATGGATGATGATGAATTTGTGAAGATGAGCATTTTAGTAATATGTTTAGAGGTCCATGAAGGATGAATATGTTATGAGTGTAGAGAGAAAGTGTAAGTCTCGAGTTTCCAAAAGTAGTTGTAGAGGCTAAAGTCTATGAAGAGATGAGGGATAAGTATCATAACATCACAACTACTAAGAGAAGACAACTAGTTAGAAAAGTGGTGTGTTGTTATTGCTAAAGTGGGACCTTGCAGATCAACCATTTCCTTTGACATAGCTAGAAGGCATGATGCCCATATTTTCAACATTGAAGAAGTAACATTGGATTTACAAAAATTAACATTCAGTGCCCAATGGGACACATTAGCTATTTGGGCCTTAGCCTAAAATAATAAGAAGCTATAGGTGACAGAGTCAACTGCTAGAGTTAGAGGAGGGATAATAATTAAAAAATATAAGATACATCAGCTATAGAGGTATCTACATTGAATGTTAATGTAGCTCAATTCACCAAATCCACCATAGATTCCTTAACTAGGGAGAGGGACAAGTTCAAAACAAAGTAAAATGATATAGTGACTAAGTACAATGTGGGACAAAAAAAAATTCTAAGATCTAATTGCAAATTGTATTGTTGAAGGAGAAGTTATAGTTAATGCATGCACCAATCCCATCACAAGCTGCATTTCTTCCTCCCCTGTCTCTACAAGAGAAAATTCTTTTTTCTCCTATTCTTTCACCTCCTTTAGTCCCAACTGAGGTTGTACCTCCTAGCTCTGAGGATCTTACCATTGCACAATCAATTTCAAGTAAATTAGATGAACCCCTATAGGAGAAATCACCAAGGGGGATTTGATGGAGAAAATTAAGGACTATGAGGAGAGATGTCAAAAATTTGATGAATTAATTCATTTTTAAGAAACATGAATATTATGACTATGGAGAACTTGAATAAAGGAATTGAAAGGAGATTGAATAGTATTCATTCAAACTATTCATCTATGTTTAACTCCATAAGAAATTTTGATAGAGATGGGGAATTTTCCATTCCACTGATGGAAAAATAGATACCCAAGGCCTAGGAATTGAGAGATGTGGCCATTGGGTCAAAAAATGATGTAGATAAGCCATCCAAGATTGTCCCAACCCTTAATCTTGTAAATGAAATCAAGGAATTTCAAGGGTTGATTGAAGCACTAGAAATGATGACCAGGGAGCTGATTAGGAGATTTGATGAATGGAGTTTCAGTCTACTCCCATATATTCAAAATGAAGATGGTGAAATCAAACCTCTATAGTTATGGAATGATCAAGAAAGAAAAGTAATAGTAACTCGGGAAGCACTACTTTGTGATGGATTTGATGTGGATATGTTAAAGAATATTAATATCGGCAAGCTCACTTACACAAAAAAATTCCTTGAAGGATTTGATAAGGAAATCGACCAGGTGGTCAGAAAGTATAGTCCATACAAAAAAAAGGTAGATGAAGTTATGACATTTGATTGACCTTCTGATGAAGATTGTGAGATCTAGAAGACCAAATATGTTGACATATTAGACCTATAGGTTGCTACAATTTTCAAGTGGTGATGGAATTTTGATCCTATGTCTTCAACAATGATGGTTGAGGTAGGAGAAATACAACACATGGCCTAGAACTAGTACATATTAGGCCTTTGATATATCAATGTTCAAATATTATATTTACTTCAATTCAAATGTGATGACATGGACTGCTATGTGGATATACTTTGGTATATTCTTTTCTCCTTATTTCATGATTTTTATTCTCAAGTTTTCAATAACATGAAAAGAAAATTGTATCTCATGGAAAGAATATTTGCACCAACTAAAGAACCTTTTGGAAGGTAGGAGATATCTTCATCAATGAATGAGAAATGGTTTTTGTCTCATATGAACATCTCCCTTGAGTTTGTCAAATATAACTTCCTTTTTTAATGTAATTTTAAATGTCAAATGAAAATGTGAAATGTGAACATTGGCCTAAAGCTTGTTTGACTCCATTTTTTTTATAAAAGGGAATTTAAGGCCAATTGTATAGGTTGTTGATTGATCTTAGAGAAAATTTCATAAAAAATTGATACAAAGAATAGAATAGAGCTTGCATTTAGGTTATGATTCTTTGGTTTCTATATGAAAATTTTGATTACAATAATAGAATTGAATATAAAGAATGGAATATCACCAAGTCCAATTCTCTCCTGATGTATTCATATTTTGAGATATTAATGAAATAATCAATGGTTGTTTCAGAGATACTCACTGTGTTTTGATGAGAGTATGGTTTTTTATTTGTTCAAATTCAAAAAATTTGTTAAATTACTTGGATGATATCATAGGGTTTGGTGGAACCCTAAATTTCATTGTTCCACTGTCCTTATTCTCAAGCCTATGAAATCCTCTTCCTCAGGTGTCATTAGGGTTTAAGGTTCTACCACTTTATTCTTTTGTTCCCTCGGTCCATTAGTTTGCTTATGTTTGATCATTTACCAGTTGCACCAATCAATCATTTAAATCAAGTGGTATTTTATGGCCCCTGCTATCATTCATGACCGTCCCTTTCATTTCAAGTCACCTGTTGTGCATAGGAAAGCCTTCTATTTATGAATGAATTATTCGCACGTGTTCTTTTGCACCTTTTAAAATGTTATTCATAGTCTATCGCTCATCATGGTTTATGTTTCAAAATGTCATACTCATCACATGATGAGCAATGTCCTACCTTGTAGCCCAGTCTTTGTCCATCATTTTATGTTTATTGCCCATTGCAAGTTGTGCTTTCCTTACCCCAAGGTAACCCACAATGAGTGATGGAGGTCTTCCAACAACCGTGGTCCTTCACTACCTATCACATGTTATGTCCTCACATTTGGAGGTGACACACGATGAGTGACATAGTAGAAATTTTGACCCATTTTTTATTCTCAAGTAAATTATTAGTTGGGTGTTTTATTATTTCCATAGAATGATAACCCATGATGAGCAATGTAGTTAATTTTTTAACCCATCGCTAGCCCTTGCAGTATCGCCAGTCATCTCTTGTATTTCAAGGGAGAATCCACAATCACTAATGGTTGGAGTTCCTCCCCATCACGTGGATTTGGTCTATCACCGATTGAGGTGGCTTAACAGAGATGGTAACCCGTGATGGGTGAGAGTAAAGGTATGAATCATGGGCAGTGATCTTCTAACGACCAAATCAATGGATAGTATCTCATCATTGGTTCTAAGGCTATCATTTGTTGAGGTCTCAAAATGGATTATAAACTCACGATGCGTGATGTTTTATGGGATGTGGTTGGGATTTTACCATGGTCAACAAGATTGATAGTGGGAAAATCAAGGATGATTAGGTAAGGATGAGAACAGATACATGTCTACTTGAAAGCATCTTCTCATTGTTTCCTAGTACGATCCATAAAGCAAGTGGTGACTCTTAATGTGCCTTGTTGATTGAGTTTTAAATCTATGGTGATTGAGAGTGGAGATGTAGCATGCAATAATTATTTTTTTTGCTCATGCGAGCAGCCGAGATGGACATTAATTGCAACTAGCTTAACATTCATCTATTTAATGAGGATTTATTGTGGCTTGATTGAATCATTTGTAAATTATTGAGGCACAAAATTAATTGATGTGATTGCTGGAGAAATAGTTGAAAAAGTTTTAAGAGAAGGGATTGCAAAGGTGGTGGCATAGCTTATTCTAGTATGTAATTGTGTATACTTGTTGCATTCCTTGTTGTGGTTCAGATTTTCTCTGCAATTTGAATCTGTGGGTGTTTTTTCTATCTATTTGTGTCTCTCCTATAAATTTTGGTTTGTGCTCTTCTACATACTTGCCACTATTTTTCATTGTACCTCAAAAATATGAGTGAGCCTGGCACTCCTATTACACCATTTCAGAGGTCTCAGAGGTTGAGTATGAAAGAACTAGTTGCATACATGCCTAAAGATAAACCTCTCATGGATGAGGTACCAATTTTTCTAAAGAAGAAGAGGAATGCACACAAGAAATGTGATAAGGTGGTTGTTAGGAGCACCTATTCCTTGAGGAGAAAAATTACATGTCGCAGAAACTGATCGAGATGAAAGAGAAGGGGCCTCTATTTGTGAAAGAATTAACGAGGTCTAATTTGAGTCTCAGGGTTTGTTTGGAGAAACCCATCGCTCCTATCTTAGTTTCTGATAGTTCTTCAAGTGAAGATGGAGGAGTTCTCCTTGGTCATAGTTCGTGCCCTGCTTCTTTGGTCCCTTATAGTGATTTGGATGACGAGATTGTTATTTCAACTCCACTCTCTATTTTAAGACCCAGTGAGGGTGGTTACACAATGACTTACAAGGCCAGGTAACATTTGTGTCCTTTTCTAATGGTGTGGGGTTTTGGTTGTTGTGGTGATGTGGTTTCTAGATTGCGAGTTCTATTGGTTCATTTTGTTAGTGATTGGTTTGTGGGTTTGTGTTGATGATTGCAATGGTGGTTACTCTGTGTTGGTAAATGTGCAAATTTTGGTGGTTCCTTTTGGAAGCTTCAAAAAATGGTTTGGTGCTCATTTTTTTCTTTTGCTTTTTCTGTGACAAGGAATGTTTTAATTATAACAGTTTAGGAAATTAACCTCGATGAATTGAGTTTTGAAATTAACATGAAATGTAATTTCATTCGAGTTGAATGCTTTGTTTCTCCCTTGTGTTATAAAAGGAATTTCATGGTTCAATGAACATGGGGTTTTGTTTGAAATTTTTGAATCCAGTACATCCTAGGTAGGAGTTGAGTACATGAAATAAATGATAATACAGAATATTGGATGAATTCGCTAGGAAATAGTCTTGGGTAAAAGCCATATATGTAATAGTCTTAAAGGGTTTTACATAGATTACTAGTATTAGAACAAATTATAAGGTCCAAATCATATACTGTCCTTTTGTACATCATCACAAATAGTAAATGAAATTATCAAAGATGATTTCATCTATCATCAATCGTTCAATTGAATGTATGGCTTCATTTCTCTACTTTAACTCAAGGGGTTAATTAAAATGCTTGGGAAAAGTCATGGATGTGTGAGGATTTACAAGGATTTGATAAGAAGTAATTTTTTGATAACATGAGTCTTCGTCTTGTAATGTATTATAGAGATAGTTTAAATATATCATCATTAGATAATCAATGTATTACTAGTTGTTTCATATTTGACTCCATTTACTAATTGATGAGGCACTGGCTTGTTTATTGACCATTCATGAAATTAAATGAATAAGTCATATACCTAGCTATGGATTCAAAATTAGAATAACATTTATAAAACTTTGCCAATTCTAAATTATATGTTTGAAATGCATCAATATTCTTAGCAAAATAGACATTAATTTACTCAAAGGCCTACCAAATCTTTAGTGAATTTAATGTGTTCCTCAAATAAAAATGAATCTATATAGAATTGTTCTTGAGAAGCTAACATACCAAATGAACACAAAAGGAATACCCTCCTTGGTCCTATAGAGCCAAAAGTGAGGAATAAAGACCTCAAAATCCTCTATTTGTTGTGTCGGCCACTAACCCTTGGTAATTTTTGAACATAAAGGTTTCCTACCTTTCAGAAGATTCCAAGGTTAGCTAGAAAAATTACCAACAGGGTTAAATGGTTTGAGTGTCAGGATATGATAATGAGTTCTCATTTTGAGTGATTGAGACTGATGTTGTAATGTGACATTCTGCAAGCTCTATAATTCTAAGTATTCATTTGTTTTCAAGGTTTATTTGCATTTGTATTAACCTCATACCTCAAATTAAGGAACAATTTTAGGATTTGTGTTGTGTTGAATTGTTCTTGATCTTTCATAACAAATACATTCAAATAATTAAAATCTTTAAAATTTTGGTAAAATTTATATCAAGTTAGAATATGCTATGCTCTATTGCTCTATAAACAATTAATATATAAGGATCTATCAAATATTTGCACTGTTTCAATTTTCAAAGCAATTTCAAGTAGATCTCATCTGTTATTTATAATGTATATGATTAATAGGAACATAAGGGGTATTTGCAGGATCATGATGGGCCAAAAAGTGGCAATATGATGAGTATGTGGCTAAAAACTTTTTTTACCCAAAATTGATGAAACAAAAAGGGTTTTTAAAGGAGATTCTCATCTTTCCACCAATATAAATTATTCTTTACTATGGATTTAATAAGTAATTATTATTGATTTTCTATTCAAATTATGACTAAAGTCCTGATTGATAGACTGATTGAAAAACATCTATAGCTTTCAAACGGTATCACATTCTATGATTTTCATACTATATGATTAAAAAAGGAAAAACTACATTTCATGAAGTTTTGACCAAGTTAAGGTGGTCATACATACGAGTTTTTTATATTTTTTAAAAGTTGTAATAAAAAATTCATAATTAATTATTTACTTGGAAAAAAATTATTAAAAAATATGCATAACATCGGGACATGAGTCCTCTACTTATATCTAAAATATTATAAAATAATATTATCATTTTATTCTGGTTAGGGTGGTCAGATAGATGCCTACTTCTTATTTTTTCCTTGAAATTTAAGTACAATTGCATTAAAATTTCAAATTTTCACCAAATAGTTTTTTTTTAAACAAACATAGCAGTTTAAAACATACATTCAATTTTCTACAAATTCTATTCTAACATATTTTTGAAATAATATAGATAACTTATTCAAATTTTTACGTCAAGTTGCCTAACTCTGATTTTTCTAATTTTTTGCCACTTAAGGCCTGTTTTTTCCATGATGATCCTGCACATACCCTAGGATCTTAAAATACATTGTGGGATCAACCTCTCAGGTTTTGTAAAGCCCAAAGTCTAGGATGAAAGCCTTACAATCTTTCACTCATTCATTGGCCAATCCCTACAATTAACTAACCATTAGAAGACGACAATTCTATAGGCTAGATTATGAGATCAGCTTGGTTCATTAAAAAAACACCATCAGTTTTAAAGGAACCTTGAATAAATCAATCCCTCCTAATAAATTTATCACTTAGATGAAAAATATAGTAACAATCTAGGGTTACCAAAGGTAACCTCACAATATAACAATTCTCAGAATACTCCATGGAGTGGTAAAACGGAATTCACTAATCAAAATAATTTGAATAACTATTTGGCAGAAGAAATAAAAAGGTAAAGATCAGTCTATCATTATTAGAACTACTTAAAACACCTATAATCAAGAAATCTTTCTTAAATACATTAGAATAATTTCCCAAATAAAGCATAGTTAGAAAAGAGATATTACAAGTGAAAGAAAACTCCATTAAAATGAAGGACAAAAACACGGTTCCTATGGTAGATGCGCATGTAGCTTTTTATAAAGAAAAGATAGAGTCATTGCCATTTTTGTTAACACTAATAATTTTTGGTAAAAATATCCATAATTTCCTTATAGATTCAAGAGCATCCACTAATGTGATGGCTTTGTCCATATGTCAGACACTAGGTTTAACCCCCACTAGTTCCTTAAAGAAAGTTACTCATTTGGATAAAATTGAGGTGAATGTAGTTGGAGAGTTAACTAACATCATTATGCAATTAGTGTCAGATCATATGATTAAGTACTACATTGATATCCAAGTGGTTGAGATACCAAATACTTATGGGATGTTATTGAGTAGAGATTGGTTAAAAAATTTGAATGGATACATGGCCATTGATTTCTCACATATATGGTTACCCTAGAATGGAGTCCGTAATCAGATTAGAATACAAAGAGAACCACATATGAGACACACAATTACAAATTACAACCAGAAAAATGAAGTGTTATACATTCATGTAGAACCCAATGTATGTGGGATTAAAATTTTTGAAGTTAAGATAGAAGAGGCCTTCATGTGGAATGCAAAAATAATTATTAGATAACTCTAGGGATGGATGTGCTAGTAGAGTTTGAATATGTCTCTTTCGAAGGAGAAGATAGTCACTTGGACAAAGTTTCAAAGAGTATTGCTAGAGAAGATGATAAGGGTTGGAAAACTAAAGGTTCATTGAGAAAAAAATTGTCACAAGGATAGTACATGTTGCGTAATTCTGCACATTTAAAGGATAGTTGTGTGATGTGTTTGGAGATTATTAAAAAAATTGAAAATCAGTGTTATTTGGGAGGTACAAGCCCTAATAGGTCTAAGCTTGAAACACTCAACAATAAAATTTATGCAACGTAGACTAAAAATGTTAACTTATCAACTTCTAAAAATGCTAAGCTCAAAGTTGTTGAGGATCAAACTTCTACCCTTCGGTTTGATGGATGAAAATCTTAACAAGGGATAGGAATAGGGGTTGAGTTGATCAATCCCCAAGGTAATTCATTTCTTGCTTCTTATAGACTACAATTTCAATATACTAACAATGGGGAAGAATATGACGCTCTCACCCATGGTTTGATGCTCATGATCAAGAAGAAGGTTAAGATTCTTAAGGTATTTGGTGATTTGTAACTAGTGGTCAAGCAAGTCAGGAAATAATATATTTATCATTACAAACACCTATTTAGATACTGAAATAAATTGTGGGACCTTATTGAATATTTTGATGCATTTAACATTAATCACATCCCATAGATATTTAATTGGAGAGAATATTCTTTAGCAAGTGCCGCCAGTGCCTTAGAGTCATTGGATGTTTCAAACTTGAGAAGGTTTACCATTGAGTTGGTATAGTTGCCTTGAGTTTTGGATAATGTAACCAATCTACAAGTATTTGAAGATGACCAACACATTTTGGAGTTTTTCACTAATTCAAGTATCTTTGAAGCTTAGATAATTGAGGAAGCAGGTCATCTAGATGGTGAACTTTAGGATGATGAGTTAGCTCAATCAAAAGATAACAATATTTTGAAATTAATTATTGAGTTAGAAAGATTGTTCAATATGGATAAGATAATTTGGTATAAGAATTTTCCTAAAACCAATGGGGGATAGTCCGAGTTGTATAATTTGAACACCAAGGAAGACCCTAAGAATTTTTTTATAGGCATAGCATGCACTATGGAAGAGCAAAGAAGCATTGCTCAAGAACTTAGGGATTACTGGAAATTTATAACATGGACGTGTGAAGACCTAAAGACATATGAGGCTTCCATTATAACTCATACAATCCTATTGAAACTTGATGCAAAGCCTTTTTGGCAGAAGCAATAGCTGGAAAATTAACTTTTAGAACCCTTGATTCAAAAGGAAGTATAGAAGCTCATCTCAGCTAGGATCATTTTTCTAATTAGACATTCTACTCGGGTAACTAATTTAGTGCATGTCAAAAAGAAGAATGGAGACATTTGATTGTGTCTAGATTTTTTGGAATCTTAACAAGGCATCTAAAAAATTTAATTATCCCCTACCCTTATTAGATTAAGTATTGTGCATTGTTAATGGTTCACATATGATGCCCTTCTTAGATGGATTCTCCAGGTATAACCAGGTAATGGTTGCTAAGGAGGATAGGATGAAAATAAAATTCACCATAAAGTGGTGAACTTTTTTCTTGTAGAAGGATGTCATTCAAGATAATAAATGTTGGATCCATGTTCCAAAGAGCAATGGATTGTGCATTTCAAGACTTGGTTGGTAAGTGTATTATTATATATATGGATGATCTCGTGTGGTGTTTTATAAGAATAGAGCATATCATGTTTGTGATCTTAGAGCCATATTACATAAATGTGAAATGTGCAAAGTGTCACTAAACTTGAAGAAATGCATTTTTGGGTTAACTGAGGGAAAATTAATTGGACATATTATCTCACAAAGAGGTATTTCAATAGACCTAGATCAAGTGAGTGCCCTACTAAAATTGCAACCCTTGGAAAGCAAGAAAGAATTAAATCCTATTTTGGAAAGATTAATTTCATCAAAAATTTCATTACTAGATTTGGTGAGATAGTGAAACCCCTTAATGGCAAGCTAAAGGACACCAAAATTGAATGGACCAATGAGACTGAGCTCACTTTTGAGAACATAAAAGATGAAATTGTAGAAGCACCAATGTTGGTAAGACTAGATAATGTTAAAGCCTTTTACATTTATTCTTTTACTTTTGGTCATACATGTGCAGCTACACTAACACAAATAGGAGAGGGTAAAAGTACAAACTTGTGCCACACTTTTAGCCAACTTATCAGCACAACTGAATTTAAGTATTTCTAATTAAAAATCAATTTTGGTCAAACATATGATCTAGTAAGATTCATTCTAGCTAAGTTAGATACTTACACAACTTTTTCAAATGAAATTGTTGGATAAAAATATATGAAGCACCACCTTGAGGCCAATTTACCAAAAAAAAAAAATTTGAAAAACTTGATGTTTCAATAACTCCTCCTCATGTAAATAACGTTTTTAAAAAAATATACAAATACCCTTTTGTAGATCCATAAGTGTAGTTTTAAAATATATTTATTTTAATAGTTTAATTATTATTTATATTTTATTTTTTATTTTTACTAAAAGTAGGTCATCAACACAAAATATTAGGTTGATTACCATGCCAAGGAAAAATACTAAAACTTGTTAAAAAAAATTGAAAAAATAATGATGCACTAGATAAAAGAATCTATATCAACGTGGTATAATTTGTTTTTCTATTTTAGATAAATATTAATATGAAAGTTGATGTTGAATGCAAACAACTATTTTTTAATACACACACATTTGAATATTTATTTAAAAATATATCCATGCACTAAAGTTTAAAGTTATAAACACACAAAATAATTTAAAGAACAAAAAAAAATTACTATAAAAAGTTTGACGTCTCATGTAACTTCAATTTTCCGCATTTTATCAGTAATTAAATTCTAGTGTTAAATTATTAAAAACTAGTTTAAACTAATTTTTCAAATTTTTTAAGTAAAAACATAAAATATACTTAAAAATACACATAAATTACTAGTCTACATTATTTCAAAATTCAAAACATATATGCCACTTTTTAGTGATTAAAGTTTAAAATTTGGATCAATGTTGGTTGTTTCCTTTATAAATTATGACACAACTTTGTGCTTTTACCTGTGAAAAAAAAGAAGAAAAGCCAATTTCTTTCATGAGTGCTCCCTTTAAAGAGGTTGACCTAAGATATATGAATATTGAGAAACAAGCCTTTACATTTTTCAAGGCAGTAAGAAAGTTTAGACACTACATTCTCAAGAGTATAGTTAAGGTGAATGTGCCTAATACAACAATGAAAATACTACTTACACAAATTTGAACTTGGAGAGAAAAGAGCTAAGTGGGTCACTAATTTATAGGAGTTTGACTTTGATATTATAACCACAAATTTAGTTAGTTGACATGCATTGGTTAAATCCATTGTTGAGATTGATCCTTAGATTTCTAGCCAATAATATACCCCAAATGTAGAGAACCAAGATGATTGGTATTCAGATATATGGTACTATCTAGTTAGTACCAACTGTCTAGACAACATGCAGAGACATCAATGAAGATCCCTGAATATTAAAGCCTAGAGATACCCAATAAATGAGGGGTTCTATTCAAGAAAAATCATGAAGGAATTTATTTAATAAACTTAAGCAAGAAAGAAGAAAGTAAAGTGTTGTGGGAATTACATGATAGGTTTGGTACAACTCACGAAGCACCTTTAGCTACTACACACCTAATTTTAAGAGCCAACTACTGTTGGTTGACTATTTCCAAAGATATGTATGAGCATGTAAAGCATTGTTATATATGCCAAATTGTTGCAGATAAATGAAGATTCAATGCACAGTCTATGATGGAAATGCGTCCCTTTGCACAATGGGGGTTAGATTTCATTAGAAAAATTAACCCACCATTGTCTATAGGCCATAGGTATGTACTAACTACTAATGATTATTGTACTAGATAGACTAAAGTGTTCCATAGAAGATTCTATACCATGGAAGTGGTAATCAAATTTTTAGAAGAGAACATCATTACCAAGTTTGGAGTACCGTATGCCATGGTATGTGATAATGGCCCCACTTTTTCATCATTGAAAATTTCTAATTGGGCATTTGAATATAGTAAAAAATTGAAAATTTTATCTAATTATTACCCGTAGGGAAATGGATTAGTGAAATCATCAAATAAGAACCTACTAGACATAATTAGAAAGTTGATTGAAAATAATCCCAGGGAATGGCATTTGTTGCTAAAATTTTCCCTTTGGGTTGACTGGACCAAAATGAAATTTGTATTGGGGAATTCCCCTTACAATTTGTTCTATGGAGTCAATCCTATATATTTTCCATAAATCTAAAACTCCCTACCTGGAAGTTTTCCCAAGATTATGTTGGATTATATGCCCAAATTGAGGCTCAATTGTTACAACTAATGCATTTACATGATATACATATTAGGGAAATAATCATTTTTCTAGGAATCAATCTATGGTAAAGCATTGGTTTGACAAAAAGGCTAACTATAAATCTCCTAGAATATCTAACTTAATCCTATCCTACCACAAATCCCATGAACGTAAGGGTGAACACGGTAAGTTTGACAAGTTGTGGACTAGTCCTTACTAGGTATCTAAAATATTAGGCAATAGTACTTATAGGCTTAAAATTCTTAGTGGAGAGGATGTTTCATTTCCTACCAATGGGAAATTCCTAAAACATTATTTTCAAGCTTAGTGTCGGTTGATGGTTGTTATTGTAAATATATAAATAGCTTTTTAGGGTTTTTGGACTCTTTTCTTTGTTTTGTTTTCTTTTTGGGGTTTTTTGTTGCTGAGATGTGAAAATAGTTAGTAACCTCCAAAGGTAGTTAAAATTATAGAGTATCAATTATGGAATTATGATTAATGCCTTAAATGGAAATAGTTCTCTGATTATAGATAGTTAGGGAATTGTTTCAGGTTCATTTGCTTTAGTTTGCATAAACCATTTAGTTGATATTGAGCTACAATGCCCACACTTAAAGAATTCCATTGGATTTGGGATAGTAGTTGTTTGCATTAAGTAAAATATTAAAAGGTAACCTTTTCTACTATTATAACTCCCAACCTAAAATCCAGCTTCATTTCCTAGAAGTTGAAGCAAAATAGATTACAATTAAATATCAAATGAAAAATGAAAATGAATATCAAGAGAAAATTAAAATCTTTAGGCTATCCAAATATCTCTATTGGGGCTATAGACATCTAGTTGGAAATAAAGTTATGTTTGGGGGAATTATAGAGATTACCTTGTTGGGGCTATGGATGCTTGACTCATAGCAAGGCTCTATCCAAGGTTGGCTTAAATGGGAATTACCAAATTATGTAGGTCGATGCAAACATTTGTTATGCTATGAATTTACTATAGTGGAACAAATCACTTGCACATATGTGAGATTAGTGAAATTCAACTTTGTTATGTTCATTAAACTGAAATGAATGTTAAAGTGAGTCTCTAACTAGTTATAATTCACAAACTACAAAAGCTAAAGTATGGTTATTATTTCTAGAATTGATTTTATGTTGTTCTAGGTTGGTTTTGTTGGTTGCTAGTTGTATAATCTCACAACATGCCACCTTTTACCCTTTATAAAAATGTGGAACCCTCTTTGTTCTCTTGCTTTTCCCTTTCTTTTATTTTTTCTTACACTGGTTTATTTCTTTTGGATGAAATGGTAAAATGAAATTCTTGCTCCAAAATACTTGACTCCTATTGAAGTTGATGTCTTGCTGGACATGGAGTGTTTGCAAATATTTTTCCCTAGAGCTTTATTGATTATTTAAATTATTGGCTTTTTGGGTATCAAGTGTTGTTGCTTTGACTATAATACATCTTTTGCAAAATTTGCATTGTGCCCAAATAGTCATTGTACTCAGTAAGTTTTCACTAGAGAGAAATTGTCTCAAGTGTTCATGTGTCAGATTTTTCCTTGGTTAAGAATGGTCATAATTTTTGTTTTCTTGGAAAGAAAAAACTAGGAGTTTTAGGAATTGAATTCACTTTGAATCAAACCCATTTTTATTTTTAGATTGACTCCTAGGTATCTGTAATGCCCCATCACATAAACCCCAAAGAATAACTAAAAATGCAACAATTTTTTTTTTGAAAACATAAAGTATAAACACTAAGTTTACTAATGCACCTAACATAGTTAACAATTCCAAATTAAAAACCTAAGTCCCTTGAGGTACATGAAGTGACATTACGTAATCTATCCCATAACAAAGTTGATACAAGTAATTACTAATTCAACTAACGTAACTCATTCATTCATATATCTTCATTTAAACATTTATTAAAGATAAGCAATAAGACAAGAATGAACCATATAGAAAAAATACATGTATTTATAAAAAATTATACTTAGAAATATAAAGAGCTTATTTTCATGAACATAACACAACATCAAGGATATTTACAATTATGGATAAAGTGTGAATTACACATTGTGATTATACATTACATCATTTTGCAAGTATATCTCATTGAGCAATTACCCAAGATTACATCATAAGTCTAACCAATACATGGGAGAGTAACATATCATTACACAAAGTATAATAGAAGTACAAGTATACATCTAGAGACATATAAACTCTAGATCAAGTTGTCTCTGCAAACACTGCACTAAAAGGTGCAACAACAAGATAGGGAACCCAACGGGGTGCGTAGCACATTCCACCTGACCACCCTCGTGCTAGGAGTAGATAAGAAAGGGTACCCAACCAAGAACATCCAAATAAATACAAAAGACTAAACTCCAAGCATGGAAAGCTAAAATACACATAAAGAGTCACACAACATCAAAAGACCACTTCCAGAGGTTAGCATCAAATTCAACTCAACGGAAAGCTAGAGGAGAGCGACATCGCATAGTCCTACATGGGTTATCCTGACTGCCTATCTCTAAGCACCACCCCCATATATGGTTATATTGACAAAATATCTAGGCACCAGCCCCATAGGGTGACTTGTGCAGAACTATTAACCTCTCATGGAGACGAGGCAACGATCTTGCCAACTGCAGCCTTCTCGACCCACCTTAAGTCTGCGAGATCACTAACAGGTGGATGAGGTATCCACAATTATCTTGTTAATTTTTAACTACCCACCCCCTAATTAATTAATTAGGTTATCACTTATTACTCAAACTCTAACGTGGGTTATCCTGACAGCCCCTTTGTGCGCCGGTGCCCACGTAGATCCACTCTCCCTAGAAACCCAAATCATAACAACAAATTCTAAGGGGTTGTACCCACAAGTACTCTATAACACAAAATAGAACATCCATGAGGCAAAACCATCTCACCAAAAGTCATAGATCAACTCCCATAAAAATAGGTACAATCCAAGTCTAAACTTAAAATCACAACTATAGTCAACATCGAGACAAGTATCAAATAAAAAGGTCACATAATAAACCACCATTTTCCCACACCTCTGGAAGTTGTAAACAGTGACCTTAATTCCTATAGAAAGGTCAACTAATTTAAGGCCCCCCACATTATTATAATCAAACACAAGCAAATCAACAAGAACTCAAAGAAAATCAAAGAATTAGATATTTATTCAACATCAAGATTTTGTTAAAGAATGCAAATTTACTTAACATTCACATTAAGATAACTCATTGCACAAAATCCGCCATGGAATTTAATCTATCAGATAACTCAAACTATTTCATTTATTAAAACACTTGATTTAACTTGATGAGATATTTTCTTTCAATTTGTCTAGTAACAACATGAAGTCATTATAAATGACCTACGTAATATTTTTCTATAATTTTGGACAAATGTATATATATATTTCATTTAATATCACATTTTTAAATTAACATTATAAAAATAATCCACATAATTATAATCCATATAAACATGTACACACACACACACACACACACACACATATATATTAATATCAAATATCAAATTTAGATTGAATTAAATTTAATAAATTTAAATCTTAAATAATAAATACATAGCAAATTTTATTAAGTCCCTTTTCTTAAAAAAAAAAAACAAATGATGATTGGGAGGTGCATACCCCCCTATGTGGGGAGGCCGCAACCCCACCAACGCTACACCCAATAGCCTTTGGCTATGCCCAGTAGCCATGGTGGTTGCGCACCACCCATGGGTGTGGGGAGGTATAGCACCAGCTGACCCCTCCCCTCCTCGATATTTTATTTATTAATTTTTTTTATACATATTTTTAATATTAATTATTTTTTAATTTAATCTTAGACAATCTGTATTGTCTGGAAAAATTACACACAGATTTCCTACAAGAACTAGAATTTAAACAGAGTAAATTTTATTCTTATTATTTAAAAATAAAATAAAATTTAGACATATATATTAAATTGGAAAAATAGATTTAAATTATATTCATCTACAGGAAAACTGGATATGGGTTTTTCCTAATTTTAAAAGGAAGTTTTTCAATCCAAACTTAAGAGGTTTCAAAATATCTCTACTATTTTTCCACTATTTTTCTCTATTGTTTCTTTTTTAGTAGTTTCCCTATTGTTTAACAATAATTTCTTTTCCATGAGGCTCTCTGATTTTATTGCAAAAAAATCTACAGAGGCAACAAAATAATCACGGCAAAACTTCAATAGTCGAGAACAATTTTTTTCTATAGACGAACCTTTAACAAAATTTTCTACTCATAAACTATCAACAAACATTTCTATAGAGGGTTATAACTAATTCACGGAAATTTCCTCTTACAGAGACAATTTCAAGCAATCTTTTCAAAACAAGAAAACAATTAAATAAATAGTAAAGGAACCTGTTTCCTTGAAGCTTGAAGGAACAAGGGTTGGATCAAAGCTTCGCCTTTAGATCTCACTTCTAAAACCTTTCTAGAATCTTCACCTCCAGCAAGTTGCAAAATATGAGTCCCAAAATATATGATGTAAACCTCCTCCAATTTTATACCAGAAACCCCCAAATCCCAAAAACTATTCTACAACCAATTTCTTTCCATGAAGAAACTTCCTGCCATTCACAGCATGCCAATATCCTCTCCAAGAATATTTTTAAAACAAGAATTTTTATTAAATTCCCACTCACTCCTGTAAATACTCTAATTATAAATTAACTAATTTTAGTTATTTTTCTTTTAATAATAATAAAGCATTATCAACTATTTAATTAATTTTAAAAAATCAAGAATTAATACCACTTACCTTATGCAAATTTAAAATTCTAATTCACATTATAGGATCTAATATTTTTTTTTAAACCATCCACTCAATCAAGAAAATTAATCAATTAACTTAGCTATAATTATCTACAAATAACTATATCAATTAAATAATATTAATTAATCACACATAAAATAAAGATTAATTAAATAACAAACATTTACATACTAAAATAAATAATCAACACTAACCCAAACTTAAACAAAGATGAGGTTGAGACAAAGACACCATTTGACTCATAACAAGGTGACAAACTTGGGATGAGGACACTTCCTTATCAACTCCCTTTTCAACATCATACCCGTTGGGTTTATGGGACACACTCAAACCTGAAAAGTAGGTGGAGTTGGTGTCTAGTACCTGCATCCTGCATAGAAACAAACGTCAAGTAGCATGTAAATCTCCATTACAGACACACCATGAAAGGTAATCGTGGGGTAGCAGGGCACTCGCAAACAAGTGATGCCACTTCGTCCTTTCACCAGACTCACTAAAAAACACATTAGAAACCATAGCAGCATAGAATCACAACATCACCACTTACATTATTAAAGAAAACCATAACATAACCAAATAACATAATCACCACGTAACGTATCATCAAACATCATAAGTAATGTCAAATGTAGCAAACCAAGTACAAAATCAACACAAAAGAGTATCAACAACACAAGGGGTATCACATCCTCCCCCCTAGAACATGGCTTACTCCTAGAAGCCACTAAATAAATATGGGTAAGCCTCTCCAATATTGGATGCATCCTCCCATGTTACTAAAGTCTCAACACTTGTCTTTAAGGCTACTCAATACCTCTACAGAACTAGTCACTATTTCCCACGTGAGACTCAACGGTGATACTTATGTAATTGGGACTACTTTACCATGATACCATTATGATATTGTTAGTAACAAGGGACAATCTAATTAACTCATTTACCTGACTGATTAATAATTAGGGTAAGAACAACTTTTTAATTTAATTCCTTCCTACTTGTTGCCCCTTATCAAATAAATCATTCTATTTATTAATAAAATACAACCTATACCATAGTATTATTATTAGTATAAACAAAATATATCTACACATTAAAAGCATATTATAATTCATTTCCCTTGCTCTCACTACCCGTTATGAAATAAAGTTAATCATTTACCTAGCAACCACACAACTTGATTCTATGACTATGAAAGAGATTTTATCACTAAATTGAAATTATGAACTATAAAATTATAAAGTTGCACAACCCAAAAACATTCATGAAGGAATACCTCATATGTTGATTAACGAAAACAATCTAAGTCATTTATTTCTACATAAATATTAATTAGAAATTACTATTACCACAACACCTAATATGCAAATTTATACTATTAGAAAATTACAATTTCAAACACATTATACCAATTCACATAGAGACAACACACGTTTATGCATATATATAAACTAACATATCAAGTTAAAATATTACTTGATGCAATAACTCAACATGGTATATGTCTTTTCTCCCACATTACCTCAAAAAGGAGGAAACACAATACTAAGAAAGATAGCTACTGTACAAGCAACACTATCATGACAAGAAAACAAACTCCCTCAAAGGAAAACAAGTGAAAACAAGAAAGAAACTATGATAAATACACCTCAAACACAAGAAGGGATAATTTCACATAAAATCAAAATAACTATTACTGATGATGGACTGCAATGAAAGAATTAAAACTAGATCAACCCAAACACATTCCTAGTAGTAATTAGTGAAAGTCTAGGGAAAAGAAGAGAACACAAACACAAATGCAACTATAATCCAATGCATCATAAAATGAAAATGTCAATACGATGGAAAGTCACATGTGTTACACATAGAAGGTTTAACAATGATCAAGTACAATGGAAAACCAAGCAAAAAGAAGTTAATTTCCAACCATAAAGAAATTCCAGCTATCTCCAAGCATAAGCATTTGAATCAAATTTTCAGACCAATGTATTGCTCCATCAAATACCAATTATAGCACATGTAGTTCTGGTTCATGGGTTGAATTGTCAATCTTCACCTAACTAAAACCATCAAATTGCAAACATGCCCTCCAATTCAAATTTCCAACACTAATGAATATGTAGAGATAACTCAAAGATCACTATGCAAGAATGATAATTACAAGAAAACCACAATGCGAAAACCTATTAGTGAGAAAATGTAGAGTTAATGATTAAGGGAAATTCCTTCTGCACACATTAGAACTCCCTTAATGCATTACAAATATGATTGTCATCATGTGTGCATAAATTGGTGGTGCCAAAGGATCATATACTATTGTAGGTTGAGTATCACCAAAAAAATCAAAAGAGGATAGGCTATTTAGATCTAGCGGCGTTTAATGTGGTATGTTGGAAGTCTCATGGTATGCTATGCTTTGAAGGATTTACAAAAATGGTTTGACAGATAGGGCTCCAAAATTTCCAACAAATGCACTAGACTAGCATAAATCTACAAGGGATTTCATCCATGGTTGTGTGATATAATTGGACCTCCCTCAAGCATAAAGTAGAAAAATGGACTCTTGAAAAATTTAGCAGCTACCTATACTCAGGCAAACATACATGCATCAAGGAAGAAATTGAAAACTACAACAAATCATGACTATGCGGTTGGAAAGAAAGGGTGCAAACATTGAAGGTTAATGGCATGATGAGTAATAAGTGGGCATCGAATTTAAGATACAATAAGGACCATAATATGCTTACTGAGATCAAGTAATAATGCAAAGTATCATAGTTATAACACAAAGAATAGGAACCCAAAATCGAATACCAAGCTCAGTCTACATTCTAGAATGCAAGCATACTATTGAGATGGAGTCTTCATAGTAAATCGAAGGGTTTACTAATGATGCCAAACTAACATATAATGATCTTCAAGCTTTTTGTAGCAAGCCAGAAAAGTAAGGAAAGAAAGATGTATCGAAGCTTAGAAACTTTCAAAAAAATACCAATGGAAATAAGACTAGAATATCAAATTCTATAATGGAGTACAAAGTTCTGTGTTGAACATCAAACAATAAATTAAGTAATCAATCGTTTGCAACCAGAAATAGAAAGAGAAAACTCCTATTGCATAAAATGGTTAAACGAATGAAAAATACAACTATCAGGAAATCACCTACTATGATAGGACATAGCACATTAGTGTCAATAGTTCAAACCTCATCTAAACTTCAAAATACTATAAAATCCTAGCATGATTATTCATGCTAGTATATTTTTTTTTTTAACTTCTCCATTTACACACCATAAAATTTACTTTATTCACTTTTCAGCACAAGTTCTTACACATTTACAACCAAAAGGCCAAGATTCCACACCACAACTTTCAAGAAAACACCACTCTTTATATCATAACACAAACATTATAATAGAGTATCACACATACTAGTTATTCATACTATCAACCAGTTCAAAAAGGGTGCACCTACACCAGCAAAAACTTATAGTATCAAGTACATTATTAAAAAGGGTTCACAAAACAAAGGTGCCTACTCGTGATCCCCCAGAGGACACTCTTTCTTTTCCTCATCTGAGTCTCTCATGGTAGTCTTAGAGGAGGGGTGATGTGCTCATAGGAATTCTACCTCCTCTTTCGTCAGCTTGGGGGTATGGGGTCCACACTGCAATGACCAGTCTTGAACTGTTGATGGCTTCTTGGTCCTAGTAACAAATTTAGATTCAATGATTTTTCTACTTTCTTCTATCTTGATCCGGACTAGAGCATGTGTTAGGGTTTCATCGTCAAATATTTCTTCTAGCGGTTGACCTACTTGCACTTTCTCTATGCTTGGTAGCTTTGGGTTCAAACCACCACCTGTCAGATTGCTTTGGGAACTTTGTAGTTCCTCATGCTCTAAACCATGGGAACTTGGAGGTAATGGACTTTGGTGGTTGGCCCCATGGCCACCACCTCGGCCTCTTCTTCGGCCATGAATTGTACCACGAGGCATGATCTTGCACAACAATTGGGGTTATAAGAGATCAAGAGTTAATGCAATTTTTTCCTAACAGACTCAAACTACCCAGAGTACCCAGTGTTAGCAAACCTGGCTCTGACACCAAGTTGTAACTCCCTATCACATAAACCCCAAAGAACAACTAAAAATGAAAAAATAAATTTAAAAAACATAAAGTATAAACACTAAATTTACTAATGCAACTAACATAGTTAATGATTCCAAATTAAACACCTAAGTCCCTTAGGGTATTTGAGGTGACATTACGTAATCTATCCCATAAAATTTTTGATAAAAGTAATTACCAATTCAACTAATGTAACTCATTCATTCATATGTCTTCATTTAAACATTTATTAAAGATAAGCAATAAGACAAGAGTGAACCATATAGAAAACATAAATGTATTTATAACAAAATGTACTTAGAAATATAAAGAGCTTATTTTCATGAACATAACACAACATCAAGTATATTTACAATTATGGATAAAGCGTGAATTACATAATGTGATTATACATTACATCATTCTACAAGTATATCTCATTGAGCAATTACCAAATATTACATCATAAGTCTAACCAATACATGGGAGAGTAAAATATCATTACACAAAGTATAATAGAAGTACAAGTATACATCTAGAGACATATAAACTCTTGATCAAGCTATCACTGCAAACTTTGCACTGAAAGATGCAACTGCAAGATAGGGAACCCAATGGGGTACGTAGCATGTTCCACCTAACCAACCCCATGCTAGGAGTAGATAAGAAAGGGTCCCCAACCAAGAACATCCAAATAAATACACAAGACTAAATTCCAAGCATGGAAAGCTAAAATACACATAAAGAGTCACACAACATCAAAAGACCACTTCCAGAGGTTAGCAACAAAATCAACTCAAGGGAAAGCTAGAGGAGAGTGTCATCACACAGTCCTACATGGGTTATCCTAACTGCCTATCTCTAGGAACCACCCTCATCTATGGTTATCCTGAGAGCCTCTCTAGGTGTCGGCCCCATAGGGTGACTTGTACGGAGCTGTTAACCTCTCATGGAGATGAGGCAACGATCTTGCCAACCAAGGCCTTCTCGACCATCTGCAAGAGCACTAACAAGTGGATGAGGTACCCACAATTATTTTTTTCATGTTTAACTACCCACCCCCTAATTAATTAATTAGGTTATCACTTATTACTCAAACTCTAATGTGGGTTATCCTGATAGCCCCTTTGTGTGTCAACGCTCATGTAGAGCCAATCTCCCTAGAAACCCAAATCATAACAACAAATTCCAAGCGGTTGTACTCACAAGTACTCTATAACACAAAATAGAACATCCACAAGGAAAAACCATCTCGCCAAAATTCATATAGATCAACTCCCATAAAAACAGGTACAACCCAAGTGTAAATATAAAATCACAACTATAGTCAACATTGAGACAAGTATCAAATAAAAAGGTCACATAATAAACCACCATTTTTCCACACCTCTGGAAGTTTTAAACAATGACCTTAATTCCTATAGAAAGGTCAACTAATTTAAGGGCCCCTACATGATTATAATTGAACACAAGGAAATCAACAAGAACTCAAAGAAAATCAAAGAATTAAATATTTATTCAACATCAAGATTTTGTTAAAGAATGCAAATTTACTTAACAATCACATTAAGATAACTAATTGCATGAAATCCACCATGAAAGTTAATCTATTAGATAATTCAAACTATTTCATTTATTAAAACACTCGATTTGACTTGATGAAATATTTTCTTTCAATTTGTCCAGTAACAACATGAAGTCATTATAAATGACCTACATAATATTTTCTATAATTTTGAACAAATGTATATATATATACATATTTGATTTAATATCACAATTTTAAATTAACATTATAAAAATAATCCACATAATTATAATCCATATAAACATACACACACACACACACATATACACACACATACATATATATATATATATTTATTAATATAAAATATCAAATTTAGATTGAATTAAATTTAATATATTTAAATCTTAAATAATAAATACATAGTGAATTTTATTAAGTCCCTTTTCTTTAAAAAAACCAAAATGATGATTGGGAAGTGGGTACCCCCCTGTGTGGGGAGGCCATAGCCCCACCAAGGCTGCATCTAGTAGCCTTTGGCTGTCATGCACAACCATGGTGGTTGCGCACCACACATGGGTGTGGGGAGGTACGAAACCAACTGACCCATCCCCTCCCCCATATTTTATTTATTAATTTTTTATATATATATTTTTTATATTAATTCTTTTTTTAAAATATATATTGTTTTAATTTAATCTCAAACAATTTGTATTGCCTGGAAAAATTACACATAGATTTCCTATAGGAACCAAAATTTACATAGAGTAAATTTTATTCTTATTATTTAAAAAAAATAAAATTAGACATATATATTAAATTGGAAAATTAGATTTAAATTATATTCATCTACAGGAAAACTGGATATGGGTTTTTCCTAATTTTAATAGGAAGGTTTTCAATCCAAAACTAAAGAGGTTTCAAAATCTCTCTACTATTTTTCCACTGTGTTTTTCCATTGTTTCTTTTTTAGTAGTTTCCCTATTGTTTAACAATAATTTCTTTTCCATGAAGCTCTTCGATTTTATTGTAAAAATTTCTACAAAGGCAACAAAATAATCACGGTAAAACTTCAACAATCGAGAACAAAGTTTCTCTACAGAGGAACCTTTAACAAAATTTTCTACTCAGAAACTATGAACAAACATTTCTACAAAGGGTTATAACTAATTCATGGAAATTTCCTCTTACACAAACAAATTCAAGCAATCTTTTCAAAATAAGAAAATAATTAAATAAATAGTAAAGGAACCTATTTTCTTGAAGCTTGAAGGAATGGGGTTGGAGAAAAGCTTTGCCTTCAGAGCTCACTTCTAAAACCTTTCTAGAATCTTCACCTCCAGAAAGTTGCAAAATATGAGTCTCAAAATATATGTTGTAAACCTCCAATTTTATACCAGAAACCCCCAAATCCCAAAAACTATTCTACAACCAATTTCTTTCCGTGAAGAAACTCCCTGCCATTCACAACATGCCAATATTCTCTCCAAGAATATTTTTAAAACAAGAATTTTTATTATATTCCCACTCACTCCTATAAATACTCTAATTATAAATTAACTAATTTTAGTTATTTTTCTTTTAATAATAATAAAGCATTATCAACTATTTAATTAATTTTAAAAAAATAAAGAATTAATACCACTTACCTTATGTAGATTTAAAATTCTAATTCACATTATAGGATCTAATATTTTTATTTAAACTATCCACTCAATCAAGAAAATTAATCAATTAACTTAACTATAATTATCTACAAATAACTATTATCAATTAAATAACATTAATTAATCACACATAAAATAAAGATTAATTAAATAACAAACATTTACATACTAAAATAAATAATCAACACTAACCCAAACTTAAACAAAGATGAGGTTGAGACAAAAACACCATTAGACTGACAACAAGGTGAGAAAATTGGGACGGGGACACTTCCTTATCAACTCCCTTTTCAACATCATACCTGTTGGGTTTATGGGACACGCTCAAACCTGACAAGTAAGTGGAGTCAGTGTCTAGTACCTACATCCTATATAGAAACAAATGTCAAGTAGCATGTAAGTCACCATTGCAGACACACTGTGAAAGGAAATTGTGGGGTAGCAAGGAACTCACGAACAAGTGATGCCACTCCGTCCTTTTACCAAGACTCACTAACAAACACACCAGAAACCATAGCAGCATAGAATCACATCACCACTTACATTATTAAAGAAAACCATAACATAACCAAATAACATAATCACCACGTAATGTATCATCAAGCATCATAAGTAATGTCAAATGTAGCAAACCAAGTACAAAATCAACACAAAAGAGTATCAACAACATGAGGGGTATCATAGTATCCTTTGCACCCGGTCCTCATAAAACTAGTAAAAAAAAGTCTCGACCCCGAGTAATTCTTTGATGTTGGATGTCAAGTGTTTCAAATCTTATTGATAGTTAACCATTTAGTAAGAACTAAAGTGACACACAAGTGTTCCACACCTATCATCTGTGCCACTTTCCTTCCAAAGGTGGGCCCTCGACTAGAAATCAAGAAGTTTGTAACATGAACCCTAATCCACCATGTAACGCCCTGCCACACAACCCTAGGGGAAGTTGCAATTAACCACTCAAACACAATAATTTTTTCTTTGATTAAGTACAATAAACATACAAGTTTACTACCCATTGCAACAACCTCTAAGGTTATGAGACTAAGGTTACTTTAAAACTCAAACAAGAAACATGAATTGAAACCATAACATTTAATTACTTAACAAATTAAATACACATACATTCCATACATGATAAAATTCATCAAAGTATAAGAGATACCAGATGATTCCAATAACAATAATTTACAATACGATTACAACTCTCATTCCCCGAATGAGGTAAATCTAATACGCATGGTTATAAATTACATCTTCCACATCAATAACAAATGAGGGGCAATAAATTACAAGTTTCAACTAAAATGAATAAAGAACGAAATGAAACTAAATCCCACAAGCTCTCCAACTGGAAATCTCATCCACATGAACAAGAAGATGACCCAACATATTAAGGTGCACGTTCCACCCAACCATGTGATACCCGAAGGCTCACCCCCCGTGCTAGGAGATAGTAACAAGTAATTCCTATACAAGACCATCTTCCTCTAGACACAGGCTAATACATAACTGAAATAAAACAAATAAAAACACAACAACACTTAACACAATGGTTACAATGCTTCCAGAGAACAATGATCATCTACGCAGTACAACAAACTAAATCATGGTTGACATAGAGAGAGTGTCACACATCATTTGCTACGAGTTACCCTGGCTCAACCTTCCTAGGCTATCGGGCCCCCATCTTCGGTTACCTTGGCTTGCCTCTACCAATCGTCAGACCCTCTTACAAACGGTGCTTCTAGTCTCATCTCAAGTCTTGATAAGTGCATGAGTCATGAGAGAGGCATTCATTATCTTAATTAGTCTGAGAGTTTTTCATTTTATTTTTTAAAGTTATCACTTAATTAAACCCTAAGTGAGTTACCCTGGTGCCCCTCTATGTGTCAAACCCCCACAAAGATCCACTCTCCTATCGACAACATACACGGTACAAACCACAACTCAATGGGTAAACTAGATAAGACAACCTCTCCAATCCAAGGAGGAAAAAAATAAAGGAAACTCACTCCAAACACTGGAGGAAACAAAATACATAATCCACTCCTTCCAAAGGAGGCATAGACCACATAATCCACTCCTAAACCAAAGGAGGCAAAAACCATCCCTGTTCTAGAAAAATGGGTAAAACAATAGGATACATCTAGACGCACTACCCAAGACAATCCAAAGGTTGGCAACATTTTACGACCACCCACACAATTAACTGAAAAGCCCCATCTAGAAGACTTACATAAACAAGTGACTCAATTTCCCAACATCGAGAATGAATGAAAAAATCACTTAGAAATATTTCAGGCAACTCAATAAACTTATGTTAGGATTTCCTAAATCCAAGCCAAGCAATGACATAGTGCATGAAATTAATTAAATAATTAACTTTATTTGCACATACTCCAAAGTAAATCAAATCACATTGGCAACATTAAGGAACTTAAACTAATAATTTAATTACATGTTTTCTCGATTATTCATAATAATCAAAATCAAATTTTTAAATAAATCATTTGATTATAAAATCAATTTGTGCATCATTTATAATAAAACAACCAACACAGGACCAATATAATTAAATATAAATATATGTTATTCATACATATATATAATTGTATACTCAATGAATATATATAGACAATTATATACAAATATATTTAAATATATAAATATTATTTAAATATGTATTTAAAAAAATCAATTTAAATACTCAATTATTTAAATCAACTCCAATTTACTAACTAATTACACCAAGAAGATATACACACACACACACATATATATATATATATTATATTTTAGAATTAAAAAAACATATATACATAAATAAATATATATACATATATATATAACATATATTATATATATTATAATTAAATAATATATATATCAAAAAAATTATAATATATATAAAAAAAAAAACCAAAAAGTGTTAAAGTGTTGTTGTGCAGCCCCCAGAATAGGGGACACGGCCAGCGCCTCCCATGGTGGGGAATCAGCTATGGGGCAGCATCCTAGCCCCTTCCACAATATTCTAATTTTTTTTTTTATAAACTTTTTTAATTTTGTAAAAATACAGACTCCTTTGTATTTAAAATTTTACGAAGATAAATTTTTTGGGTAAAACAAAAAAAAGTATTCCCAAAATAATTTCACCCATATGAAATATATAATATATATATGCATATATATAATAGTATATATATATATATATATATATATATATATATATATATATATATATATACACACACACACATATACATATATATGTATACAACCAAACAGAAGAAATTCCAAAAAAAAATGACAAAAGAAGAAATTCCTTCAAGCACAATTTCATGAACTCAAATTTTTTTAAAATTTTCAACTTCAAACAGAGATGTTTCAAGAATTTCTTTTGTTTGAATCTTTCTTTGTTTTCTTTTCCCATGATTTCAACGGAGGTTTTCCAAGTTTTGAAACAAGATTTGACATGGGTTTTCCTTGCAAATCAAACAGAGTTTAAATATTTTCAGCAGCATAATGAAAATTTGCAAAACATTTCAAAATGAAAACTAAATTCATAGAAAGAAAACTTGGTTTTCTCAAAAGCTTGAAAGGTTGCCAATGGTGCTCTGAATTCTTATTTTGTTTCCAATTCCTCCTAGAAGTTCAACTTGCTTCTCCAAATCCAAATACAATCTAGCATGAACAAAACCCTCTTTCCCTTTTTTTTTCACAACAATTTCTCTCCACAATTGAAAATTTAAAAAATTAATAATCAAATTGGAATGGCTCTCCTAATTCTTCCCCAAATTTAGTCAAATACCCTAAAATATCCCATCCACCATAGTTATTTAAAATTTGGAGATATTTGATTTTCTTTTTTAAAATTAAAAACCCAAAATTTCTTTCAACATGACTTTATTTCATTATTTTATTATTTTTTTTAATTTCTATTTCAAAAGAATTTAAATGCTTTTAAATATTTTCATTTCCAAAAGAATTTCATACATTTAAAAATTTCTTTTCCCAAAAAGAATTTAAAACTAAAAAAAAAATTATTTTCAAAAATAATCTAGCACTTATAATTCCAAGATGGATAACTTAATTCAATTACTCACAATTAATTTAATTAATCAATAAAATAAATATAATCCAAGATTATATTATTTTATTAATTAAATTAAATTAATTAATAAAATAACTAACATTTCTAACATTACAACAATATATATCTAATCATCAATTGAACTACACAAGCCATTTATTTACCTTTATAATTTGAAATTAAATAAAAACCAAGGTGAAAAGGACAACATTAAAACAACTAAACCCGACTACAACATGATGATAGACTATGACCAGGGTGATGAATTGGCATGGAAAACCTAGCTACTATCTCCCAATCGATTACTGTTGGTCAATGGAAACGCTCAAACCTATGAAATCAGGTGGATTTTATGTCCTGTACCTATCAACCTGCGAATAAAGAGTATATCGAACATGCATATATATGATATAATAAAACACACCATGAAGAGGAAATCTCAGAATTGTAGGGCGCTCACAAGTGAGTGATACAATCACATCCCATTCACCAATACATAATTTCTAACTGACGAATCTAACATCAATAAAATAATCAAAAGAATAAAGCATCATTAATTCAAATAACTACTAGGCTAATTCAAAGCATACCATAAAGATAAAATGAGAGTAAAATACCATCACATCAAAATATAACATTCACATCGCTTTAAAGTTTGCAATCAAATAGTAACCAAGTACCAAAGTCAAAGCATAAACATAAACAACATAAAAAAGAAGAACACTGCTGATCAAAGAGCCCAAAATGGAGGGGTGTTACACACCATGATTTCACCTTTGTTTAGGGTAATTAATGCACTATAAAATAAATTAATGAAGGTTGTGAACAATAAACATACTTGGCATGACCTTGAGCATGCATTTTCTTCCATAACACTCTACCTCATGTAAAACCATCCGTCTACAAGGACCTTAATGAATTAAAACAATGGTTGTGGTGCGTAGAGAAGAGTATGTTTCAGAACACTGAAGAACATGTCTATTAGGGTTTTAACTAGTGTTTATTCAACTGCACTATTAGTGAAATTGGTTACTTTTATTGTAATTGAATTCTATTAATATTTATGCATGCATGTCTTTGGTTAAACAACATTAGTACCTCTAGTTAAATTGTGAAGAAAGTATTGATTATTCTTAAAAAAATTAGCCTAATTTTAGTTAGTAAATGTTCATCAGTAAGGAATTATCATGAATTATTAAAAATTCATGAATAGAATTATCCCTAATTCATACGTAGACAAAATATCCATTAATAATGGAGGAAATTAAAGATGATAAGATTTTTTCAATAAATAAGAAGACTAGGAAGGAATTTGAATTTCTCGTCTTGCAATTCGTACCAACCTATGGAATGATTATAGACACTCATCCAAAAGCTTCGATGAGTATGAATTTTCTAGAAGGATTCAACAAGAATACACCACTCATTGTATCAATAATATGGTCACTAGTGGAATGCATTTGGAAGGAGGCTTCTTGTTAGTGATGGATGCCCTTGGGTTGATATTGGAATGTATAAAATTGCATGACCCAAACAGGAGGATTGTTGTGAAAGAAAGGAGATTCTATGCAGACCTCTCAATAGATGGCATTGTGTATACATTTGGGCTCCTGAGCTTAAAATAGATGAATACATTAGATATGAAGGTTGTTGTTGTAGCATATATGAGATCAGAAGACCAAAATAGGAAGTTCATGCTCTCAACATGGTTCTAGGAGAAGGCAAAAAAGATGATAAAATAGATCCTGAGGTCATTGTTTATTTGGGAGATTTAGGAAATGATAACCCTATTGAGAGAAGTTGTTGGGTGTAGAGATGTTGGAAAATTCAAACCCTAGATGTTTATAATTATGAGGAAAATGATGGATAGCCCCATGTAGATTCATTGGAGAAGTTTTATCAGTGACAAATTGCATGAACAGATGTGAATATTACCATATACCCAATGGTTTAAAATATCTTCATATGTTTTCTATTCTTGTGACCTAAGGGAAAATATACAATATTTAAGCAAAGTAGGTACCCTAAGGAGAGAAACAAGAAATAATTTGATTTATCATAATCTTCCCTAGATTACTATTCACCAGTATTGAGAACATTACCAGATGGTAAATGATGTGTTTTCTATGAAGTTGGTAAGGTTGATAGAAGGGGATAAAGCTAATAGATTGTCTATTGAATCATAGGGTGTCATACTAGCTATTGGATGCTAGTTTATTCAGTTTCTTACTTTCACATACATCAAAATGGAAGGGTTTATATATTATCCATTCATGCTACCTAGCTACCCAATAGACAAGATATTGTTACTTGAACTTGCAAGGTAGGTTGTATCATCTCATGCTATTTTTTCACAATTAAACAAGAAAGGATCTGTGAAATTCCCTATCACTACTGGGAATTATAAATGCATTGCAGCAAAAAATTCCAAGTTGTACAAGGTTGAGTTAAAAATCTATGGTTTAGAGTTCTTCACACTTTAGAGGGAAAATTATGACCCAATGGATAGTCTTGCCAAGAATATAAGCAATAAATATGCCCATATTTATCACTTGGAGGACTATTGGTATAACTGTGATGATGATCATGATGTGAGAAAGTGCTCATATTAGAGGTTATCACTGTATAAAGTAGAGGTTATTGGAACTCATGATATTTCAAAACAAATGGATATCATTAATGGAGAAGTAAGCAATCCATCTTATGAATCAGAAAATTTTTATGATGAACCCATCCTAGACCTGGACTACACAAAGAAGGAGGTCATGAATATTGAAGGAATTTCTAGGAAATTATTGACATATACTCAATCTTGAATTTTTGGCTACCTCAAAACAATGAAGGAAGTTGGGATAACACCTGTATACTAGTGTAATGTTAAGAGAAATAAAAAGTTGGTGAATGAATTGGGGTATAGTTGGGGTACTAAGAAGAAAAGGAAGGTTGTTGAATCAAGGATAGATGAGTAAGGTAGGGAGGAAGCTCCTGATACTTCAAGCCAAGGAATTTCAATGGCATCACATCTAGCTAGCCTACACAAAGAAACTATGGCCACTCTGGAAAATATAATGAAAATTCCAAAGGTGACATTTTCTTCCACAACAAAGCCAATAGCTCAGCCTTTGACTGGCAAAGAAGTAGGAATCATATCACATGTACATTATAAGACAAGGTTTTAATTGTAGAATGTAGTAGACATGTTTACCTCTCCACCCTTGGTTAATATAGTAGCAATGAGACAAGCTTTAGAAGGGAAACCCATAATTACAAGGGAAGATCCTAAAATAACTTAAGAAGAAGCTTCAAAGCAACTCAAAAATTGCTTTTCTCTATTGGTATAGTTTAAGAAGAAATTTTCTAAAGGAGATCAAATAATGCAATTTGTGGTGGAAGAAATGCTTGATACAAGGTCATATCTTGAGAATAGAGAAGAAAAAGATGTCAGAGTAGGATCACTCACCCAAGAGGTGAGAAACCATGAGGAAATAAATGTAAGGGAAGAAGTGTCTCCACTAAGATAAATGGGGGTTACTAAAATTCAAAGCACTATTTCCATGATTGATGAAGATGTAATTGATAATTGTATAATTGAAGATTAGCCTTCACAAGGAAGAGCTAAAATGATTACTAAGCAACCACTGACTTCTAGAGAACTAGGAGAAATTTAGGATATAGATAAAGGTATGGAGTCCTCATAGAACCTGGGTGGTAAACAAGGAAATGATGAGAATCCTAATGTTTTAGGATAATAGGAAAATTATTATCTAGGGAATGATGCTAAAAATAGGGCAGGACTAGAAAATACAAGTCTTAGAGAGAAAGAGATAGAGGTAGAGATAGATCATAGTAATCGAGAATCCTTTCTAGTAGAGAAAGAAAATGTAAAAGTTATGGAGGTTGTCATGGGTATATTGGATAATTGAGAGAAGAGGTTTCTAAACTCTCTGATCATTAGGAACAAGTTGATACTAAAGAGGTAGGACTAGAACTAGAAATCCTAAGCCTAGAGCTAGAGCCAAGACTAGACATGTTAAACAAAATTCAGATGGAGGAAGAACTCTCTAGATAGGTACTCTAGTAGGAGGAATGAGCAATCATGAAATGATAGCTAGGGATTACTAGGTGACAACAATCAATGTAGGAAATTCATCATGGGAGAAAGAGTTACAAGAGATCAAGATGAATTTAGAAAGTATTGTTGGATGAGTGAAGAAAACAAACAAAAGAACACAAAATTAAAAGGAGTTTCTTACCTAGAAAATTTTATCAAATCATTAGCCCAATTTGGTTAGTCATAGACTGAATTGCTGCAAAATCTAGTGTTGATGTCTAAACAGCATGTAGATACTATCTCAATGCTCTAACATAAGTTGGGAATGTTTGAAGAATGGATATAACATTTGGTGAGACAAGGTGAAGAATCAATAAAAGAGGAAATTGGGTAGTGTAAGGAGGCATATCATTGGCTTGGAAAGTCCATAAGACTTGAGAGTGAATGTTGAGACTGCCAAGAGAAGAATGGCATAGAAGGATGAAGATTAAAGATACTTCTTCAAATGGATGTTTGAGAATTGATAAGTGAAAAGGTGATTGCAGAATAGGAAGTTCTGGTGCTTGAGAAATGGATAATATGTTTATTTTGGGAATGTGACACTTTATTACAATGCATAAGTGTATTAGAAAAGGTCACTAAAGTATGTGGAAAGTTAGTGGACAAAGATGAGAGCTTCATTGAAATAATAGGTCAGAAAAATTATGATCATCGGACTCTAGGAAATGATGACAAGGAAGTAAAAGCTTTCAAGGGATGGATCAAAAAGGTAAATGAGGACCTTGTTTAGTCATTAAGTCAAGAGGTCATTCATGAAATCATAAGATGCAAGAATTTCATTAGAAAATATGGGATGGAAGTAATGTGGAGGAATGAAACTATTATTAAAATAACAAAAGAATATTCAAGGAATAGGTACAATTGGAAGGTAATTCATTTTTTTCCAAAAGAGTGTATACATCAAGTGCTGATTTCTTTTTGGGAATATTAGAAGAAGAATGGTGAAGATGAGTCTTCAGATCATGAGCCTAGTGAAGAAGAGCATACAGTTAGGTAGTGGAAGACTAGGAGTTTTGTACATAGGTAGAGTTTTAAAGTAAATTTTGTATGGTTATTCTTGGACATGAAAAAAGACTATTAAAACTGGATATTTTAAAGAAAAGTGCTAATAGTTTTGAATTTTTTGTGAAAGTACCTACAACCCAAAGCCTAAAGGTTGGAATTTTTCTATTGAAGAAAAGTCAAAGTATTTTTGACTTAATCTAGAAAGTTCTTGTACCAAATTTCATCTTCCACGTGCTACTATTTTATTTGGTCCTTTGATTCTCTTTCATATGTTTCATTTGAACACTTTGGGGTCTTGCTCTTATTAAAGGTCATTGGTCATTTTATTTTCATTTTAAGTTTAAAATTTGTGGACTTTAGAGAATTAAAACTTTTCAAGTTTTATTCTTTTTCTTGTTTTCTATTCTATTCTAGATTAAATACTTGTATGTTTCATTTGAGATTAACTAATATCAAATCCAATTCAAAGCTATTTCCTAATATGAAATCCTACATACCTGATTGTTTGTTCCTATCAAAAAATACTGTGTGTTGTGCTAGATTTAGGTGCATACTGACACTATCTGTTGACAAATAATGGACCATTTCTTTGAACTCTTGTATCATTCTATGTATTGTTGTGAAGTAATATGGTGAAGTATATAATGGTTTGCTTTGATTTAGTTATTTATTGAGGCATGCGTGGATAATACTTGGGAGAAATCCTTACATTTCAGTATTTTTTGCTTTATTTAGAATAGATGCTTTATATTTTTAGAATCTGTTCCAAAATTGATGAATGCATGGAGAATTTATTATAAATATTTTTTTTCCATGAATATTTTGAATTCTTAATGCTAAATCTACTTCAATGTTTGCAAGTAATTTTAATTTCATGAAATTTAATTGCAAATCTTTCATTTTCATGAAGTTGTTGAGTGATATGTGAAATATCAAACTCAAATTATGTTTCTATCTTTCAGATACTAGCCAATTTTTCAATCCTATAGGCCCCCCATGTTTGACATCAATTTACACAACAAACCCTGAGTGAACCTAGTACATCAAGACTTAAAATTATTGAGCCTTTGGATTGAGCTAACATCACCTTAGATTTAGGTTTTCCTAGTGGACCTTTCAAGAAAAGTAGGTTCCCATGGTATTGTGTGAGGATTTATCTACCTATTGGTGTACATGTACAACATTCATGTCAATAAGTATCAAATTGATTCTTTTTTCATTTATTGTGATAGTGTAAGTATTCCTTCTTCCATAATGAATTACTTTCTTATCATATTTCCATTGTCTTCCTAATAATAAATGACAAGCATCCATAGGTATAATATCACATAATACTTCATCCTTATATGACCCAATATGAAATTTCACCAAACATTACTCATTCACTAAAATATTATGCTCATCTTGAATTCATACTACCTTATTAGGGTTCAAATGCTTCAATCTATTCAAATTTAATTTGGTCACCATCTCCTCTAAAACTAGATTATCAATGCTGCCACTATCAATGATAACTTTACATACCTTTCCTTTGGATTTAAATATAGTTTTGAATAGAATTTTCCTTTGCAATGGCTCCTCAATCACTTCTTCATGCATCAAACCTCTTCTCATCACCAATGATTCACCTTTCTTTGGCTTCCTAATCAAATTAGGGGACTCAATAGGTTCTTCATCCATATATGATGCTCTTTCAATATGTTTAGGTTTCTTTCTGGTACTTCCTTGATGACACTCAAATTCTCTATGTCCTTCACATCCACACTTAAAATAGGTTCCTTTGAATGGTCTCTTCTCATATCTACCTTCTTCACTCTAGTATCCATCATTGCAGTAAGAATTATAACCTCCTCTATCACTACGGTAGAAAATTATATCTTCTCTTCCTTTGTGGTGTGAATTAGCATCCTTTTCTTCACTTTGGTATGGATTCACATCTTTGTTTTGACCTGCATAAGGTCTTCTTTCTTTGGATTAGGGTCCACTCTTCAAGAATCTTCCTCTTTTGCTCTTTTTTCTTTGTTCATACTTCTTGTTTAGCTTCTCCTCAATTTTCAATGCTAACTAATACGCTTCCTCAACTAAGGTCATCTTCACCAAACCCAATTCTTCTTGAATATTAGATCTCAATCCATTGATGTATCTTGAAATTTTTTCCTTGCTTGCCTCACTATGTCTAGTCCTAATGATAATCTTGTAGAATTCTTAATTTTATTCTTTCACAAATCTCTATTTTTGTCTCAAATTCTATAGTCTCTTCAACAATTCCAATTCATAGTTGGCTAGTATGAATTGATTCTTCAACTTTGAAATCATTCAATCCCATTTTATGGTTTTATCCTTTCCTCTTCTATATCTATCCAATTGAACTTCTTTCCACCATAATGCAACATGACCCTTCAGTTTTGTCTTTGCAAATATGACTCTTTCTAGATCTTCAATTTCCTCATATTCAAAGTATTCTTTCATCTCATTTATCCAATCAATTAATTCTTCATGATTCAAATTTCCCACATAATTTTGATTTTCAACTCTAGTTCACTTACCAATTTTTAAAATTTCCTTTAACATCTTTATTTGATTTGATTCTTCTTCTAGGAATTCTTCAATTTGATTTGCAACATGTTCTACTTCATCATCGCTTTCATCTATGTTCCTAAGGTTTAGGCCTCACCTTCAATCTTCTTCAATTGAGCATCTGATTTGATTCACATTTCTTGCATCATTTCCAACATTTCATCCATTCTTCCAATGGAATTCATCATAGTAGGCACTCTCCTTGGTGGCATATATCCCCTCAACTAGTGCAACTACCTCACATTCAGAAATTGGTTGAAAATACATGTAGTTTTCTATAGGTCCATGATTTTTTCACCAAAAGGAATGCCTTTAGGACTCACAAACTCTCTTTGATACCACCTATTGGAGTCACGATTGGAGGGTTTAGAAATAATTGTCCAAACTATGCATCTTAGAGTCAACACAACTGAAATAAGACATGAAAATGATCTATAAATATGATTCTTTATTGAATTGGAAATAGTACATGTAAAATATGCCTCATGGGTGAATACAAGGGATCACAGGCCTACTGCAAGGGCATTCAACATTACAATTGGCTAAAAGCCTTATTACAATCCCCAAAGGGTTGATGAAAAAATCTATCTATCAAACCATCTCTAACTAAATTATTGAATTCCTATAAATGACAAATGAGTACAAATATGCTTCTCAAGCCCCAACAAAGGTCTGCATCAAATACAAGGGTTTACAAACTTGAAAGATGAACTATGAAGGTCAGCCTCATAATATAAAATGATAATCCTTTATGAAATAAAATATCTTGTGAATCTCCAAGATATATCCCATAGGGACCAAAATTCTTGTAAGGTGTTCCATTTAGGCTTCACATATTTGGAATAGGTTTGCACTAAGAAATCTAGACCAGGTCAGCCCCAAATGATATGACTAAGAAATATAGTGAAATTCTAAGAGTGATAACTTATTGGTATTAAAATGAAAATGATCTGAAACATGGATATGTGGTAGATATCCATGTGTAGATTATATATCCTACTTTGTAAGTAGAGAAACTATAATGTGGTAAAATGTGAAATGAAATGCTAAAATTTCTACTGAGTGTAATGCTAGAAAATAATTTTCTTTGGTTGATACAGTATTTATTTACAACCAATGATGCTCCTACATCATTTAGAAAATTTGAAATTAAATTTGAAAAAAGATGGAAAGGAAACAACCTCCTTTCCTATGGGTGGATTATTTCATCGTCAATCATGTGCTTGATACTCTTTATGATTTGAGGACATTGGTCTTTGAAAATCTATTGAAGTTGAGCATCATCTAAATAGTAAGTGAAAGGTTATTCCTAATCATTTACAAGAAAGAAGGCCCTATATTTGCATGGGAAGTACTCCTTTTTTGACCTTCAGTAAGCTCTGCAACCTCACGGCCTCACTTGTACCTCTCCATCACTAGATGATGAGCCATGAAACATGTAGAAAACCACATATAAAACATCCTATAAGATCCTTTTTCTAGAATAAAAATTGTCAAGAATGTTGTAAAATGTGAATCCAGGTTGGGTTTAAAACATCAACTTTGGAAACTTAGCCACAAAAATCACTCAAGAATTAGTTCCACCTTAATACCCTAGTCTTTTCACCAATGAAAAAACATAAGTGTTGACACAAGCCAAGGATACATTAGATATTTGCATTAATCCCCCTAATAATTTCTTTATATGCTTTCTATGAGTACCTTTGTGATTGAATTAAAATATTAAATATAAACCCACATCACAAAAGAAGCTTTTAAATGACTAACACATGACATATCGTAATATGTATGCATTTAGCTCATCAATAATTTGAAAAGTATATCCTTCATCATTGAAGTAACATTTTTATTTGATGTTACTCTTTAAATTCCTTCACCAAAGATCAAAGCCAAGCCTTTAATTTTGACAAGATATCAACCTCTTACCATCCTAATATTTTCATTATGCATTTGCAATCACACTTTTAGCCTTGATCAGCTCCATGAATCTCTCACTTAAATTATTTTCCTTAATTCCATAGACAATTTCATGTTGTTTTTCCTCACAACTAATATTTGCAATCAAATATGTAATTTTATTACCTTTCTTGTAGGTGTTCTTGATATGATAAGTTGCTAAATTATTCATTATTCCCCAAATTTTTTTCAGAATATAGGCTAACTTCCAATTTTGAAAATTTCTCTCTTTGTAAGCATTTATGATTACCAATGAATTTCCTTCAATCAAAAGATTCAAAATTTTAAGATTTATATCCATTTGTAGACCATAGAGAAGATCCTACACTTCAATTGCATTATTTGTACCAAAAGGAAGATTAGCAGACTTGGCTCCAATAAGAGAACCCACAAAATCCCTAATGACCAAACCTACTCCTAAGATACCAATATTTCCTCTCAAAGCACCATCAAAGTTTAAATTACACAAATTTGTTGAAGGTGGTATCCAAGATACCTTAGACCTATCAATTTTATTTTTTACTTGATAGTGTTGGCTTCCTTTGAAAGGAAGAGCACATGGTAACTCTAACTCTTTAATACATTAGCATCCCAATAAGTGAAAAAAATCCTATAATTTTTTCCCTATACATAAGCTCAAGTATCTAAGAAGTAAAATTTTCTTAGGAAATACCTTCTCTAATTTCAATGTTTCCTTTCTAAAGATGCAAGCATTTCTTTCCCACCAAATGTTCCTAATAACCACTATCGAAGTCACTCATCAGATGGTGGAAAATAATGAATACTTATAAAAAACATGCCAACTTGTAAATAACTCTCAAATAGTACAAGGTAGAGGAGAATACCATCTAAAATTTTCTTTGATGAATGACCAACAATCTTGAATTTTTTTGCAACCAATGAAAATATGATTTGTATCTTCCAAAACCTCTTCAAAAAGAATAAATTTAACAAGATCAAATATACCTAGCCTTGCCATTCTATCACCTATTGATACCCTATGTTTTATAGCCAAACCTTATAAAAAACTATTAAATTCAAATATAAAATTATTATAATTAATAATTAATATATTTTTATATAGTACAAATTAATTTAGTATATAAATATAATATAATATTTATTTGATATAATACAAATTAAATTATATATAATATAATTATATTTTACAATAAAATTATTAAATATAAATATTAAATTATTATAATTAATAATTAATATACTTTTATATAATACAAATTAAAATAACATATAAAAAATCTAATAGTTTAACTACCTTTGGAGAGAGAGCAATAGAGAGGAGGGAAAATAAAGGGAGATATAGTGGGAAACAATTCTATATAGAGATATGTGTATATATAAAGAAAGAAAAAATCAAAAGATAGAAGAGAATGAGTGAAAGGGAGAGATTGAGATAGATAGATAGATAGTGAGAGAGAGAGGTTGAAAGATATGAAGAGTGGTAGAGAGAGAAATAGAGATGGAGACAAAGAGAAATATGGATTATAGAGATAAGTGAGAGATATAATGGAGACCAAGATATAAATAGAGGAAAAGATAGAGAGATAGAGAATGAGAGAGAAATATAAGAGATACAAAAGGAAAGAGATAAAGGAAAATAGAAAGAGAGAAGAGGAGAAAGACATACATAGGGATAAAGCCACATAAAGAGAAATAGAGGGAGGTAAAGATATATACAAAGGTAGAGAGATTTAGGGATGAAGAGGGAGTGTGAGAAAGGAAAAGATAAATAGTGAGATATAAATTATTAAATTCATTTTTAAATTAATATTATATTTATATGTTATTATATACTATATTCTACAATACAAATAGTTAAGTATAATATATAATATATAATATTTTTAGTGTAAATTAAATTATCATATAAAGATTTTAATAACATAATTGACCATGAGAGAGGGGATAAATAAGAACTAAGAGAGGAACAAATAAATTGAGAGATAATTTGATAGAGAGAGATAGATGAAGATATAAGAGAAGAAAAATATAGATAGAAATAGGGAAAAGAGAGGAAGAGAGATTGAGTGATAACTATCTCTCTCTATTTCTCTATATCCTTACATCTCGCTACATCTCTCTTCCCCCTCTATATTTTCCACTATATTTATCTCTCTATCTCTCTTTCTTCCTAAACCTATCTATCCATCTCTCCCTATCACTCCCTATTTTTATATCTCCCTACTTTCTCTCTATCCTCTCTCTATTTATATCCCTCTCTCTTCCCCATCTTTGTCTATATATATATTACCTCTCTTCCCCTCTATATTTTCCACTATCTCTCTCTCTCTCTCTCTCTCTCTCTCTCTCTCTCTCTCTCCTTCTTCCTAAACCTAGTTATCCCTCTTTCCCTATCACTCCCTCTTTCTATATCTCCCTACTTTCTCTCTATCCTCTCTCTCCACCATCTCTGTCTATATATATATAATCTCCATATCTCTCTCTCTCAAAAACACACTCTTGGTTTCTCCCTCCCCATCTCTATCTCCATATCTCTCTCATACAAATACACTCCATGTTTCTCCCTCCCTATCTCTATCTCCATATATCTCTCTCAATAACACACCCACACTCCATGTTTCTCCCTTCCTATATTTTTTTGTATCTATCTATCTCCCCCTTCTCCCTATATCTCTCTAATACTTGTCTATATCACCTCCTTTATCTATCATTCTTGTACACTTCATATATCCCTCTCTATACCTCTCTCTATTTATCACTACCTCTTTATATATATCTCTAATTTTCCTCTTTCTATTTATGTCCCTCTCTCTTCCACATCTCTATCTATTTATATATATCCATCTCCCTCTATCTCTATCTCCATATCTCTCTCTATCGCACACACACATTTCTTATTTATCTGTCCCTATCTCTATCTCTATATCTATGTCTCACTAATACAACCAACTCCCTAGGTCTTCCTCTCAATCTCTATCCTCATTCCTCTATGCCCCCCTTCTACCTATCTCTAATGAAGGGTACTCCCCTTACCATATCATACTCACAATGTAAACAAAGGTTTACATAGAAAAAAAGAAAAGAGAAAAATGATATTTTATTAATACTAGAATGGAAAAAAAAGTTATAGAATTACATGGGCTGCTTCATTATGAAACATCATATACAATCGATCAAATATGCAAATCGGGCATTCAATCTCTGCTTCACTGTCTCACATTCCATAGCCTCATGTCACACCCTTCTTTATCTATCTCCTCATTCATGTTAGCTTCACTTCACCAAATTTTTTTCCTCACATTGCCTTAGTACCACCTTCTTATCTAATGAGCACCATGATCTTGTAGGGAGTTATCTCATTATTAGTAACTTTAACCATCAGATTCATGTTTACAATTATTGGCCAATGATCGCATTGACCCAGAACAATGATGTGGAATCAATGAGTAATATCATGCCATGTGTCACCAACCAACTCATCCATTCATCATCTCTGGCCAACTCACATCTCTGTCCACCTTCCTACCATCACAATATTGAGGGTAATCAAATCCTCCTACCTCGATATCCCATCATTACCATGATACATTTCACCGCCATACTACACTATATCACTCAACCATGGCCCTTCCAAATGACCACTGTGGTTTTCGTAGGTTACTGCTATAGCACACGCTACCCACATGAGCTTTAATAGGTTCATGCAAGCTTCCTACCACCATACTAAATCTCTTTCCTTGAATTATCGTGGGGTTGTAGTTTCATCATTCTATTGGAGGGACTTGCAAATGGATCCTACCAATAACTTAGAGTCTCCTTGACCACTTGTCAGATGTCTATGGTTTTTCAGGTTGTCGAAGGGACAAAAAATGTTGTCTCATCAATATGTAATCCTCTTGCAAAAGTGAGTTCCTCATGCCCATTTACTAATGTACCCAAAGCCTTTTGTATGTTGTACGACATGAAACAAGGTGCCACCAAGGTCACCCTATCACGTCGATGAACCAATCCAGTGAATCATACAACGTTAGATGAATTCAAGGCATAAACCTTAATGCTATATCTAAAAGCCCAACTATCACACTTGTTAAACTTAAACTAATTAGCCTTTATTGAGAGCGAACAATCACAAATTGATGGAAGATTTCTCATTCACCCTAGATGCTCCTGCATTAGACACCCAAGGAAATTTGAAAAGTGACTCTATCACTTCTTAGGAACTAGAGGGAAACCAAGATGGATAACCTCCAACTGAGACAACCATGTTGGATCTTCAACATGCCTTCCTCTATATTTTACCAAATACTTTGTATACTTCTTTTCCCTAGTGCTTCTTCCAACATGACTCTTTAGAGTTTCTTCAATCTCTTCCTTTTCAGAAGTAGGTGTTGGAATTGTTTGTGGTGCCTCTGTCAACTTGTGCTCCTTATCCACTCCATCATACTCTATCAAATTATAAATTTTAAATAGAAATGAAACATGAATCTCACTCAACAACTCCACCTCATACGCATTTCCTAAATCATGCTTCTTCAGGATCTTGCATGGTCTGAACTTCTTCATCTTTAGCTTGTTGTATGTTGCAACTGGAAACCTCTCCTTTTGCAAATGAACCAATACTTCATCGCCCACCTAGAACTCTGTAAACCCTCTTTTCTGATTTTCCTTTGCCTTATACTATGAATTCATCTTCTTGATATGTTCCTTCACCTCTTCCTGCAAATTCTTTAAGTGTTCAAAAAAATCTTCAGCCTCAACACTACACTTTTCTCCCCTATCCATCTTTCTCAATTCAGAAGCAATTCTAGGACTACTCCCATACACAATCTAGAATGGTGATCTACCAGGGCTTCTGTTGACAATTTTTTTGTAAGAAAATGTCTCTTGTGGTAAAATAAAATCCCATCCTTTGGCTTATCACCTCCTAATCATCTCAACAAGTTACCCAAAATCCTATTCACCACCTCTATTTTTCCATCTATCTGTGGATGGTGTGCTGAGCTAAACTTCAAATTAGTCTTCATATTCTTGGAACCACAACATCCTCCAAAAATACCCAATGAACTTGGTATCTCAATCTGAAACTATACTCTTGGGTAGGCCATGTAGTCTTATCAGCTCTCTAAAAAATTGTTCTACAATATGAACAACATCACTATTCTTATGACATGGAATGAAGTGTTCCATCTTCAAAAAAATTTCTACCACTATAAATATGGAGTCATGAGTTTGTTGTGTCCTCAAAAAACCAAGAAAAAAATCCATGCTGATGTCCTCCTATGGCTTCTCTGGTATAGGTAACGACTGATATAATCTAGTATTCTAATTGGTTCCTTTTTCCATTTGACATACTTTGCAACCTTGCATGAATTTCTTCACATCCTACTACAACTACAACCAATAGTAATGCTCACTCACAACAACAATTGTCTTATCTCGACCAAAATTTCTAGCTAATCCTCCACTGTGTTTCTCCTTGATCAAATTCTCCCTCATGGAACTCGTTGAAATGTACAACTAATTCATTCAAAACATCATACCATCTTGGATTGTAATATCCAACTAGTACATCCTATCCAAAGTGATAGACTCCATGCAAGCTTTCCAAGCCTCTGTGAAATCAAGATCCTCATATACAAACTCTTGAGTTCTTTGAACCCAACAACTTCAATCTACATTTCTATTAACAAATTGTGCCTCCTACTCAAGGCGTCTACAACTCTATTCAATCTTCCACTTCTATGATTTAAAATAAATGTGTAACTTTTTAGAAATTCAACCCATTTCAAATTCCTTTTATTTAACTTTCCTTGACTTTTTAAATACTGTAAAGCCTGACGATTAGTAAATAAAACAACTTCCTTTGGCAATAAATAATTTCTCCATTTCTTCAAAGCCGAAACTATAGCATAGAACTCCTGATCATAAATTGAATATCTTTTGTTTGCATCATTCAACTTGTCACTAAGTAGGAAACAAGTTTACCTTCTTGACTCAAAATAGCTCCAATGGCACTACCATTAGCATCACAATCTACCTAAAATACTTTGTTGAAATATATAAGTGCCAAAACAAGCTTCTCCATAACCTTCTTCTTCAACAAATCAAAACTATTAGTTGCTCATGTACTTCACTTAAACTCTTTTCTATCCCCTCTCATTTTTTTTGTCAGGGGTACACAAATACTACTAAAAACTTTGATAAAATTCCTATAAAACTTGCTAGACCATGAAAATATCCTACTTGTACAACACTCCTTGGTGTAGACCATTCAACAATATCTTTTACCTTATCTAGATCCATCTTAAGAACCTCTATTGAGATCACTAATCCTAGGTATACCAACTTGTGTTTCACAATACTACACTTCTTCAAGTTTATTAACAATGTTTCTTCCCTCATCTTCTCAGAAACCTTTCTAATCTGCATGAGATGCTCATCCAATGTCTTATTAAAAATAAAAATGTCATCCAAGTAGAGAATAAAAAACTTACCCAAAAATTCTTTCAATACCTCGTTCATGAGCCACATAAATGTGCGTCATGCATTGGTTAGCCCAAAAGGCATGACTAACCACTCGTACAAACCTTCTTTGATTTTGAATGTTGTCTTCTATTCATCTCCTTCAATAACTAATATTTGGTGGTAACCACTCTTCAGATCTATCTCCCTGAAGTACTCAGCTCCACTCAAACAATCCATGATGTCATCCATTCTTGGCAGGGGATACCTATACTTGATAGTGATCTTGTTGATGGCCCTAGAATCTATACACATATGCCATTCTTCATCCTTTTTAGGTGTTAATACTATACGTACTGCACATGGACTCAAGCTCTCCCTAATCAATCCTTTTCAAAAAATCTGTTGAACTTGTATGTTCAACTCTTCATTTTCTGTTGGAGTAATTCGATGGGATACCTTATTTGGAAAACTGGCTCAAGGAATCAAGTCCATCTAGTGAATAATATTCTTTACCAGAGGCAAACCTTTAGGTACATTATTAGAAACAATACTCTAAAATTCTTTCAACAAATCTAAAAATTCTACAGGTACATCACTATTTCCTTCTTTGTCAACTCTAGTGATAAATTTAAAACACATATGCTCATGCTTCATAACTTCTAGGAATTTTCTTCCATCAACTAAAAAAATCTATGTATTGTCTCATACATTTTCTCTTGCATCCTTGAGGGGCTTTAATTGTTGCAAGAATGGAAATATTGAAGGTGTTGTCATTGATGTCAATTGATTAATTGGTTATAAACTGATTGTTGTTGTCATTAGTGCCATGGATGAAGGTTATTGATTGTATATGTTGAGGATATTGAGAAAATTGTAATGACGATATATTGCAAGTGTTCAATGGTTGCTCTTGGTTTTTCTCCAGGTTTGCTCCCATATTTGTGTGGTTCAGATATGTTGATCATGGTTGATGTAAGCTTCTATATCCATATTTTTGGCTATTTATTCATTGTACATTGTGAGTTGTGCTCAGTAGTTATGAACTATGGTTTTCTATGTTTCTAGTTGAGGTCCAAATTTCACTTTAATGAAGTCTTATGACTTATGATTCTAGAGTTGAGTTGTTTTGATTGTATTGAAGATAATTTTGGTATCTAGAAAGTTCTTGTTTAATTGTTCTATGTGTTTTACACTAGTTTGGATGACCTTATGTGGAATACTAGTTTCTTAGTTAGTGAAGCATGTTGAATCTATTTGGGTCCTTATGAAGTGTGTGTTTTGGTCACCTTCATTCTAATTCTACCCTAGGATATTTTGGCACCAACCTAATTTGAACTTAAATTTAGATGGTTGACTTTGGATATGTTTTGAAGTTGAATATGGTATAAATGCAGAATGAGTTAGGGAAGAAGAAGCGAAGAGAACAAATGAAATAGAGAGAAGAGTGAAAATATAATAGAGATAAGTGTGAATCAATGTGTGTGTATGATGTGACTATGGAAAATCAATGTGAAGGCTAAATGTTGAGTTTCAAAAGTAGTGAGCTAAAGGTGCACTCTATCACTCATACACATCTGCAAGTGGATTATGTGAATTGTGGTGGAATGATTTCTTGCATTGATATTGCATTCTTTCTATAACAAGTCTTCTTTATCTTTTGTGTATCTCTGTGGCAGTGAGCCCTCTGTGTTGTTATCCCTATTGGATAGTGAGTCGTTGTTTCTCAGGAAGTGAGGCTCTTGTAATCGGTTTTGATATTCTCTATAGTGCGAGTTAATCCTCATCATTTTTTTTCCTCATTGGGTTTTCCACGTAAATCTAGTGTTATTATGTTTATTTGATGTTATTTTGTTTTTACACTAGTATTTAACATTTAATCTGATAAGCAGTGTTAAGGGTTAGTTCTAGTTTATGAATTATGGTTTGAATTTGTGACAACTGCTTCACCCCCCCTCTCAGTTGTCTTTTTCAACAATTAGTATCAGATCTTGGTTCCTTGGTGAAGAGTTTAACCACTTGAGGAAGGTTTGGGATGGCTAGAAAGATGACTTATGATTATTCAAGGTTTGATGGAACTAATTATGCTATCTGGAAAATATTGATGGAAGAATATTTAGAGTATTGTGGATATGATGTGGAGAAAGCTTATGATAATTCTTATACTTCTCCTATAAATGGTCTAAGTATGGCTGATGAGATAAGAGCATATGAATTGAACAATAAGGAAAAGTACATTTTAAAGAATAGTCTGGTACACTCTGAGTTGTTTAAGGTTCAAAATCTAAAGACTACTAAGGGAGTCTGGGATGCTTTGGAAAGGGTGCATGAAGGTGATGAAAGAGTTAAAGAGTAAAAATTATAGAATTTGGAGACACAGTTTGAGCCTCTACACATTTTTCAAGATGAGAATGTTAAAGCTTATGTACAAATATTGCATGAGATAGTGGCCAGAATGTGAGGACTTGGTGCTACTATAGACGAAACCAGGATTATAAAGAAGATTCTTAGAAATCTCCCTAATTCTTATAGTGAGAAAGTGTGTTCTTTTGAACAAAGTATATATTATAAGACCTGCACTAAAGATCTATTGTTATGATTTTTACATGTTATGAGATGAGGAAGCTGAGTTTGAGGAATGATTGCAAATTAGAAATTGCTTTTAAGGCTACAAAAGCTAAAGATCTAGATGAAGAAAATTTTGATGAAATAGAAGCTAACTTTGTGAGAAGGATGATGAAAGGATCTATTAAGTATGAAGGTAAGTTACCCTTTAAATGCTTTAGTTGTGGAGAAATAGGTCATGTTGCAAAGTGTTCAGAAAGAGCTAAGAGGAATAAATAAAGATATGAGAAAGAAAAAAAAAGAAAGAAGATTAACATAGCATATTATGTGAATGATAATGCTAATATATCTAATGAATATTTTGAGTATAAAGATCCTGATGAAAATGAATGCTTGTTCTTGGCTATAAAGGATGAACCTACTACTAATTCTAAAAAATAGGTGAAGGAAAGCTCTCTGAAAAAGGAGAAAAATGAAGGTACTATTATCTCTGCCCTACATGCTAAACAAAAAAATAATTATTGGGTTGTTGATAGTGGTTGTTCACATCACATGACTGGTGATACAAGTTATTTGGTTATATTTGGAGATGATACTGGTGCTAAAATTTAAGGGATAGGTTTAGTAGGTTTTGATGGCAGGAATAATACTAATGATGTCTACTATGTTAAGTGTTTAAGGAATAATATTTTGAGTGTTGGTTAGGTGTGTAGTAAATTATATGATCTTGTGTTTAAGAATGAAAGATGTGAGATCTAGAGAGGATCTGGAACATTGATTGTTGTAAGAAAGAAATCTTAAGGAAATATCTATCAACTTAAGGGTGCTGATGGATGATGCTTTATGAATCATATTAATAATATTTCGTTATGGCATAGAAGAATGTGTCACATTAATTTTGATAACTTGGAAAGGATTAGTGCAATTCAGGAAATGAGAGATTTATCAAGAATTACAAATCCTTTTAATGCTATCAGTAGGAATTGTCAGTTTGGAAAGAAAGCAAGAAGTCATTACAGATCAAAGGAACAATCTAGTACTGGACTATTAGATTTAATTCATACAAATATTTGTGGTCCTACAAGAGTGATAAATATACAAGTTGAAAGATACTTTATGCTTTTAATTGATGATTATTCTAGATATACATGGGATACATTTCTTAGAGAGAAATCAAATGCATTAGATAGATTCAAGACATTCAAAGCTATGGTTGAAAATGAAGTAAATTTGAGGATAATATGCTTAAGATATGATAGAGGTGGAGAATTCACCTCCCATGAGTTTAATATTTTTTTTGAAGTGCATGGAATACAAAGACAAATATCTACTCTGAAAACTCCTCCATAGAATGGAGTTGTTGGAAGGAAAAAAAAATAGTTCAAGAGGCTACTAGATCAATGATTGCTGAGGTTGTTTTACCAGAAGTTAGTAGCCATTCATACTACTATTTATGTATTCAAGCAAGTTCAAGCAAGAGCAAACAGTACAAAGACCCCCTATGAGCTATGGTTTGGAAGAATTCCTACTATTAATTATTTCAAGGTATTTGGAAGAAAATGCTATATTAGAAGAGATGAAGAAACTTTAGGTAAGTTTGATGCATAAAGTGATGAAAGAATTTTTTGTGGATATTATACTAAAAGAAAAGAATACAAATGTTTCAATAAAAGACTGAGAAAGATTGTAGAAATTACAAATGTCAAGGTTGATGAAACAATGAATAATTCAATTGATATTGATGGATATGTATCTAATGAATCTAATTGTGTAAGAATTGAAGAAATTGTGGAAGAATAGGAAAATGATGAGAAAGAGAATAAGAATGAATAAAATGAAAGAGAAGAACATGTTGTGATGATGTCACCTAAGACACCTAGATATGTACAAAAGAATAATTCAGAAGGTCGGATTATTGGAGATTAGACTAAAGGAGTATTACTAGAAGCAGAGCTACTACTAAAGTAAACCTATGTTTACTTTTTGAGATTGAATGAACACTGTAAGTGAATATGCATATATTATTGATGCATCTTGTTGTACACAAGTTATATGAATGAAAAAAACATTGAAAGATATCACAGTGATGTATGATGATCCCATTTCTATATTCTGTGATAATACAAGTGCAATTAACATTTCAAAGAATCATGTGATGCACTCAAGGATGAAGCATATATATATTAGGTATCATTTCTTGAGAGAGAAGGTCATGGATAATGAAGTAAATCTTGAGTATGTTTTGATGAAGGATCGAGTGGCTGATATATTTAAGAAGTCTCTACCTAAAGATACTTTTGAGTATCTTTGGGAGAAGTTAGGGGTCATTCCCCCTCCTTTCTAGAACTAGATGCATATGGAGATGCATCAATCTAGTGGATCTATGGATCTATCTTTCTTCTAGACTGATGCTTTGGTGGCTACCTAGATTCGGGGAGCAGGTAGTATCAGGCATTGTCATTGTGAGTATTTTGTTTTCTATGTCAAAGGGGAAATTAACATAAAATGTTTTTTTCTTTTTCCATTGATGTCAAAGGGGGAGAGGAAGAATGTGAAAAGAAATTTGAAAAAAAAAGAGAGGAAGCATGTGAAGAAAAATGGGAAGAATATAAAATACTATCTACTAACAAAAAGAAACAAAAAGAAAAATCATGAGAAATGTATTCAAAGATAGTATGTTGTCTTTGATGGTTTTTCACATCATGTGTTTTCATCAATGAAAAAGGGGAGATTTTTGCAAGAATGGAAAGATTGAAAGTGTTGTCATTGATTTCAACTAATTGTTGTTTTCATTAGTGTCATGGATGAAGGTTATTGGTTGTATATGTCGAGGATATTGAGAGAATTGTAATAAAAATATGTTGCAAGTGTTCAGTGGTTGCTTCATCTTTTGTGTGATTCAAATATGTTGATGATGGTTGTTGGAAGCTGCTATAACCAGATTTTTGGCTATTGATTCATTGTTCAATGCAAGTTGTGTTCACTAGTTGTAAGCTATGGTTTTCTTTGTTTTTGGTTTACGTTTGGATTTATCTTTGATGAAGTCTTATGACTTTCGGTTATAGAATTGAGTTATTTCAATTTTATTAAAGATAATTTTGGTATCTGGAAATTTTATGCTTTAATTGTTCTATGTGTTTTACACTAATTTGGTTGACCTTGTGTGGAATACTACTTTCAGAGTTAGTGAAGCATGTTGGATCTATTTGAGTCCTTATGAAGCATGTGTTTTGGTTGCGTCATTCTATTTCCACCCTAGGATGTTTTGGCACTAACCTAATTTGACTTTGAATTTAGATGGATGACTTTGTATATGTTTCAAAGTTGAAGATTGTATAAATGTAGAATGAGTTAGGGAAGAAGCAAAGAGAAGAAAGGAAATATAGACAAGAGTGAAAATACAATAGAGATAAATGCAAATCTGTGTGTGTATGATGCAAGTATGGAAATCCAATGTGAACCCTAAATGTTGAGTTCTAAAAGCAGTGAGTTGAAGGTGCAATCTATAATTCATGCATTTTTGCAACTGGATTGTATGAATTGTGGTGGAATCGTTTCTTGCATTGATATTGTATTTTCTTTGTAACAAGTATTCTTTATCTTCTTCATATCTTTATTGCAGTGAGCCCTCTGAGTTGTCAGCCCTATTGGATAGTGTGTCCTTGTTTCTTAGGTAGTGAACCTCTTGTAATTGGTTTTGATATTCTCTATAGTGTGAGTTAATCCTCACATTGGTTTTTCCCTCATTGTGTTTTCCATGTAAATCTGGTGTTATTGTGTTTATGTGATGGTTTTTCAATTTCTGCACTACTATTTAATGTTTAATCCAATAAGAAGTGTTAAGGGTTAGTTCCAATGTATGAATTAAGGTTTAATTTTATGACAAATGATTCACCCGCCATCTTAGTTGTCTTGTTCAACATTAACTTATGATAAAAACCATCCTTGGCCAAAGAATATGTGTTAGCATGTCCATCATGCACCATTCGTTGATCAAACTACTATGGTCTACCTAACAACATATGACAGATTTCCATAAGTATGATATCACACAAAACCTCATCCTTATAATCACCAATATTAAAAATTTATTAGACATTTATCATTAACCAAATCCTTTTGGTCCTTCTACAACCATGCAATCCGATAAGGACTTGGATGTCTTCTCCTTTCCAGCTGTAACTTAGTGACCATTTCCTCTGACACAAGATTGTCAGTGCTACCTCCATTAATGATAATATTGTAGAAATTCCCTTCACACTTATAGCAAGTGTGAAACCAAATATTTCATTGGTTTGGTTCCTTCTCCTTGTTCAACAAGGCTCTTTTGACAACAAGGGACTCACCCCTTTCAGTATCTTTAGACTATGAATATTGAGTGTCTTCATCCACATGGGTAACCCTCATTGTCTTCAGGTCATCTATTTTTCCTTCCTTGATGTTGAGAGAACTCATAAGCTTATGTCCTTATCCACATTGAAAAAATGTTCCATGAAAGCCTCCTCTTCTTGGTCCTCACTAAGATGTTCCTTTTCCTCTTTAGTCTCAACTATTCTAATCATGAGGTTGATATGAGTCATCTCTTTTCTAATCTTGACTAGTACTAGATCCTTCACCTTTCCTTTGATTTCCACTTCAGCCTCCATATGGTTGTATACCAATCCTTCCACCATGGCCTCCACCTCTTTGTTATTTTTAAAATCTTTTATTTAGTCATTCTTCAACTTTCAAGGAGAACTAATAAATTTCCTCAATGATGTTCATTCTTACCAACACCAATTCTTCCTGTATGGTAGGCTTCAACCCATTGATATAACAAGAAACTTTCTCCTTATTTTCCTTTGAATGTCTAGTTTGAATTAGGATCTTGTGTATCCTTTCATGGCCCTCATTCCTTGTCTTAGGCTCTACATCTTCTTGAGTAGTTCCAACTCAATAAATTGGAATAAATTTCTTCTTCAATTTTGCCACCATTCTAGCCCATTTGAAAATATTCTCTTTCACTTGTCTACCTCTTTCAAGCTAGATCTCTTTCCACCATATACTTGCATGACCTTTTAAATTTTTCTTTGCATACCTTACTCGGTGAGGGTCTTCAATTTCCTCAAACTCAAAAAGTTCCTCCATATCACTGATCCAATCGAACAACTCTTTAGGATTTAGGCTTCCACTAAAAGTTGAAACCTCCATTTTAGGTCTTTTTCCAATGCTTGAGATTTCTCTCAACAATATTATTTCTCTAGGATCTATTTGATCTTTTTCTTCCTCTTCTATTTCCCCTTTAGTTTCATCTTCACTATCATCTCTTTCTCGATCCACTTCTCTCCTATAAATTTCTTCTTGCAAGGTCTTTAATTTCCTTCTGATGGCTATAATTTCTTCTCTAGGTGGATTTCTTCCTCCACCACCTCTTTCTCTACCTCTGTTGTGCTAGGAAATTCTTTGAGGCATTTTGATCTTGACCCACACTCACAGGTCCTACTACAACTTCCTCACATTTGGCGATCCATTTACATACTCAGGAACTCATGTTCTAATACCACTTGATGAAGGGTACTCCCCTTACCATACCAAACTCACAATGGAAACATAGGTTTTCACAACAAAAATTCAAAGATAAGAGTGATATTTTATTAATACTAGAATGGAAAAATAAGTTACAAAATTACATGGGTTGCTTCATTACGAAATATTAGATATAGTTGATCAAATATGCAGATTAGGCACTCAATCTCTGCTTCACTATATTAACATGTCCATATCCTATTTTCACCCCATTCTTTATCTCTATATCTCGATTTATCTATCTCCTCATTCATGTTGGCTTCACTTCACCACATTATTTTCCTCACGTTACCTTAGTATCACCTCGTCATCCAATGACCATCATGATTTGATAGAAAGTTATCTCATTATCAGTAACTTCAACCATCAAATTCATGTTTGTGATCATTGGCCAATGATCATGTTGATCAACAACAATGATGTGGAATCAATGAGTAATACTATGCCATGTGTTTCCAACCAACTCGTTCGTCCATCACCTTTGGCTGACTCACATCTTCGTCCACCTTCCTGTCATCACAATATCAAGGGGACTTCAAGTCCTCTTACCCAATATCCCCTCATTACCATGATATAGTTCACTACCATATTGCACTATACTACCCCACCATGGCCATTCCAAATGACCATTGCGGTGTTCATGGGTTACTGCTATACTAAATGCTACCCACATGGACTATTGCAAGAATGGGGGCTTCATACCACCATACAACATGCTCCTTCCTTGAACTATCACAGTGTTGTAGTTTCATTTCTCTATTAGAGGGACTCATAAATGGCTCCCATCGATAACTCAGAGTCTCCTCAATCACTTGTTAGATGTCTATAGTTCCTCAGGCTATCGTATGGACAAAAAATTTCATCTCGTCAATATGTAAGCCTCTCATCAAAGTGAGTTCCTCATGCCCATTTATTGTTATTTCCAAATCCATTGATATGTTAATGTGACATGAAATAAGGTCCCACTGAGGTTACCCTATCATGTTGATGTACCAATCTATTAAACCATAGAATGTTGGATGAAGTCAAGGTATGAACCTTAACACTATAGCTCAAATCCTGACTATCACACTTGGTAAACTTAAACTGATTATCCCTTATTGAGAGAAAACAATAAAAAATTGATGCAAGATTGCTCATTCACCCTGGATGCTCTTGCATCAATCTATATCCACTACTTGTCTCAATTAGGTAGAAAAGGAAGATATAGGTGTAGAGAGAGATGAAGAAATAATGAGATAGAGATAGAGGGAGAGATGGAAGAAGAAATATGGAGAGATAGAGATAGAGAGGAAAAGAGATAGTTTTATCTCTTTCTCTCCCTTTTCTCTCTATCTCTCTCCCCCTCTCTATTCCTTGTCACCTCATTTATCTAAATTTGTACCCCCTCTATCTTCATATCTCTCCCTCTCCCTCTATATCTATATCTCATTATCTCTATCTCTGTTATTCACTCTATCTCTCTTACTCTCTTTCTATATCCCTATGTATACCTCTATCTATATATCACTTCGTATATATTTTTATTTTTATCTCTCCATCTCCCCATCTCTCATTTTCTCCCTCTTTCTATCTCTATTTATCCCTCTCCCTCTCTACCTCTATCTCTCTCTTTCTTTCTCAAGTTATATTTATCTCACTACCTCTCTTTCATATTCCTATCTCTCCCTCTTTTTATCCCTATCCCTCTCCCTCTCTCTATCACTCCCTCTTTATGCATCTCTCTCTACTTCTATACCCTCTCTCTATTTCTCTCCCTTCCTCTCCCTCCCTCTCCATCTATTTATACATCTCTCTCTATCTCTCTCTCCCCACATCTTTCTCTATCTCCATCTCCCTATCTCTCTATATATTTCCTCTACCCCTCTCTATTTCTCTATATTTCCCCCTATCTATATTTATCCCTCTCTCCCTATCCCTCTCCCTCTCTATATATTTAGTTACCTCTTCCTCTCCCCACTCTTTTTCTCTCTCCCTCCTTTACCTATTCTCTCTCTCCACATGTTTCTCTGCCTCTATCTTAGTGCTATCTATCCATCTCTATCCCTATCTCTTTGTCTCTTTCCTAGGTATCCCTCTCATCTCTATATATTGTGTGTATATATATATCCCTCTCTCCCTATCCCTCTCCCTCTCTGTAAACTATGCACCCACTTATAAGAATCTAAACATGACCCAACAAACCTCTGAATTTAGAAGATAATCAAGATCCATTAACAACAAGCTCATGTTTTGTTTGCAATAGGGAGATGGGAAGAGAGCGGGATAGATAGGGATAGAAAAAGGGAGAGATAAAGGGGGAAGAGTTGGAAATAGAGGAAAATTAAATGTTTGGATATGAATTGAATACATGCCAATAAATATTGCAATATGGTAGTATGTCCCAATTTTTTTTACTTGTTGATGTAAGGTGACAATGCTAATAATGATGCTCTATTGATGCAACGAATCAAGTTCTAACATGGATTAATTTTGATCAAATTAATTGATTGGATTGCTAAGGTGAAATATTATTTGTACTTCTATAAAACACTCTAAAGTGCAAATCACACTTCTATGCTTATGTAAGTAATTAGCAAGTAGTAGGAAAGTTGTCAACTTGGACCCATTTTGAAATTTGAATTTGAAAATTCAAAGGTCAAAATTATAACTATAGTTTTGAATTAACTCTTATAAATCTATACTTTAAAAATAAATAACCTAAGTAAGGAATATAAGGTGTGAGTAAAATATTAGTATTATGTCATACTATTGTAATGGAAATGACTAAAATATATACAAATTTTCAACTTTGATGACCTAAAAGTGATATTTATGTTTTGAATTTTTAAATAATATAAACTAATAAAATGTTAAAAAATTAATATAATTTATGTTTATAATTTTAAAAATTAATTGAAATATAAACTAATAAAATGTTAAAAATTTAATATAATTTATGTTTATAATTTTAAAAATTAATTGAATATATCTTTATGAATTAGGTTGGTATATATATATATATATATATATATATATATGCACATATATATATATACACACACATATACATATATATACATACATACATATACATGCATACATGCATGCATGCATGCATACATACATACATGCATACCTACATACATACATACATACATACATACATACATACATACATACATACATAAGAGGAGATTTTTAATTGTTGAATTGAAAAAGGGGAATAGGTTTTTTTTAAGAATATTATTTTTAACATTTTTCAAGGTAAAAAATTTTCAAAACATCATAATTTTCATGGAATACTAACTTTTGTTTGATTTTTTTAATAATTTTAAAAAGTATATATCTTGTTGGAAAATATTCTCTCATCTAGTGCATCGTATATTTTTTATTTTTTTAAAAAATTGTCTATATTAAATGCTAATTAGCTTCATATTTGATTATAGTAAATTAAAAATAAATAAAAAACTAATTAAAATATCAAAAAATGGGATTTTAGACTTTGAGCTATATAAAAATATATTTTCTTATATTTTTACTAAAGTACGTAAAGTTGGATAAATTTGAAATTGAAGTTGAGTTTTTATTGAATTTTTATACTAAAAGAGAGGTTGATTTTTTTCAAAAAAAATTATACTAGAAGAGGGGTTAAGCTGTCTAAACTCTTACATGTAAATTCAATTTGGTTTGATTTTTAAAATTAAAAAATATATATTTAATAGTTTTAGGTGAAAGGATTTTTTTTGAAACTCTTTGTACTACACAGGTATCAAATAGTTTAGGGCAAAACAAACTATTTTATTCACTCAAAGTGTGACATAGATCTAAACTTTTACCCATATAAAATTAGGTACAAATCCAAAAAATTAAATAAAATTAAGTTCATAATTAATATGATTTTTTCATAATCCATAACATAGATATAAATACAAACATTTAATTTTAATTGTACATATTTTTCAAATATATATTTCTCAATTTTTTAAATTCATATAAAATTAAATTTAATAAAAGATCATATTATTTATCAATTTTTATATATAACATGACACCAATATTTTAATCATCACATTTAAAAGAAATAAAAATTAAAACACTTTAAAAAAACTACAAAATTATGTATGTTTCTAATTGATAAAATTTAATGAAATAAATAATACGATGCACATATTGTTACAACCAACACAACTGGAAGAAATAGTATTGTTGAAGAAAATAAAATTCAATCTATGCTAGAAAGACTAGAAAGTTAAATTCATGAAAAGTTCAAGTCGACTTCACTATGATATAAGTGTTTTACCTAAAAAGTTAAATAAATGGAAAGAGTCAAAGTCTTCCTCTTGACTCTAAAGCTTATTATTTTTATCTTATAGGGTATCACCAAATAATTTCTTCCAAAAATAAGTATCTTGGAAATTGTGTGACTTTGGTTTGTTAGCATACCATTAATGACTGATGACAAACATTACTCAAAAAGCTTCAACTCGTTCATTTCGAACAAGTGATGCACATTCAATTTAAGGGTAAGGGACCAGTGGTCTGTAGGGTGATGTTGAGCGAGGAGTCCATGTCAGCTGAATCCATGTTGGCATAATTTTTTCTACATGTCCCTTAACATAACACTTAAAATTTAGTAGCACAAAATTTGTGCACATTTCCCAACTTTCTTTTAGACTATTTTCCAAAATCCACAAAATTTGAGCCCATATTTGGTGTCGACCAATGGTGGACACATATTATTCACTTCATGGTTTCTTTCCATGCCAGTATTGGGTCACTTAACTCCCAATAAATGCACATTTAATTCCCAACATTCTTCCATTGCTAGCCTCTTTCCTATCACCTCAGCATGTATTTCATTTAATATCTCTTCTGTTAGCTTCACAACTACGCCATTCATGCTAACATGCAACACTTTACTCCATTACTTGCAGGACCAACGCTAGTTTGGCTTGAGGCCAATTGTGGTGAGGGTATGGATGAGTGGTGGTGATACTTAGTTCATAGATTCTATGTTTCTGAACACCTCCATTGCCAAAATGAAAAACTTGTAACTTTTTTTAAGGTAGGTGAGGTTGTGTTCCAACCTCACAATGGAAAAATCTATCCATTTCAAAAAAAAATTGAATTTTCTTGTATTTTTTTCTATAAATAGCTTTTGAAGAAAGTTATGATATGATTGAATCTTGATGCTTTCTTGCAACTATATTATGGCCGCCTAATTGTGTATATATATTTATACAGATATATATTTATATATACAAATATATTTGTATACATATATACACACAAAGATGGTAAATAAATGTTATTTGTAGCAATATTACACCTATTTTATGGTCAACTATGTGTATATGTATCCATACCTATATATATATATATATATATATATTTGTGCATACATACATATAAACATAATTGGCCATAATATAGGCCTCTTTTTTCATTTCTATGCCTCTGCAATTTGTATATATATACTAGAAGTGATTTAAGTTATTATACGCTTCACTATTAAGGGTTTCTTGCAGCTATATTATGGATGACTATGTATATATATAGAAATGCATACATATATATGTATATATATTTATGTGTGTGTTTATATATACACGCCATTAATAAGTTTCATTAGGTGGAATGTTAAGGGTTTCATGCACCTATAGTTTGGTCGACTGTGTCCTTTTCTGCCATGAACCCCTCACCCAATAATACCTGCTCCCCCATCCTCCTCTCAGCCCTATCCATAGTAGATTCACCTCTGCTAGTAATAGTATGGTCAAATTTTTCTTAAAATTTTACAATGCATTTATAGGATTTTCATCCTAAATTTTGTAATCATTTTAGCTATCTAAATGTACATAACATTTTAATATTATAACTAACATATTATTATTATATAGAACATATTAATATTATAATAAATATTATAATATTATGTATGTATGTATGTGTGTATACGATACATACATACATATGAATTTTCATATGTATGTATTTATGTATGGAAAATTATTATGTAAGTATGTATGTATGTATGTATTGCATATAATACATACATACATAGAACCACTTTCATAGACACATATTAGGCCACTTTCACAGACACATAAAAATACTTAGCCAAAAGATAGGTGCATGAGACCCTCAACTATGGAGTGTATGATAATGTTCCAATACTATCAATATAAATATACAGCTTGTAGACTTACGTATACATATGACATAGATAGAAATTGATGTTTCATATAGCCTTATTCATTTACATTTAAATGGATTAGATGTATGCTTTAATTTATATTCAATTACTTTCGCAAGTATGACAATGTTGTTTCAATTCATATGAAAATTCTGGTTGAAGTTATATATAAGTATCATAATGTTGTATCAAAAAAGGGCTACAAATAATAGAATTATTTGGCTATTTTGAGCTATGTATAAATATCATAACAATACTGAATTTGACTCAATTTTCTAACAAACATTTTTTGGTCATTCGACAAACATTTGTCAGAAAATTGATGAATTAAACGTCAAAATATTGATGCAAATTCATCAGTCATTAGCATCATAAAATGACTCAGATGTTCATCAAAATATTGACAAAAAAATTGTGTATCCACCGATGAATTACAACCAAAATGAAATTGCAATGGCTCTTTTGAAGCGTCAAAACAACACCAAAGTTTGTCACCATTTCGACGAAATGGGCAAGGAGTTACGATGAAGCCTTCATCACAGATATAATAACTTTGTTGGACCTTTTCGGTGATTCGTCGGTGGCCTTCGTCGAAATTGTGATGAAAAAATGCAATTTAAAAAAAAAATTCATTGAAATGTACTATCACGAAGACTCTTTGCGATGATCACCGAATCTAACCCATTGGTGAGAGATCAATCATCGACACAAGATAGAAAAATCACTCTGATAGTCCATGTCTTGCCGATAACTTCCGTCAGCAAGACAGATCCAATGTCACACTGATCTAGCGTCCTCAGGAGTTTTAAATAGACTTACACCATGTCATCGCGGAGACTCTTGGCAATGACCATTGAAGCCAACCCATCAGTGAGAGATCAATCATCGACACAGGATAGAAAACTCACTCTGATAGTCCATGTCTTGCTGATGACTTATGTCGGCAAGACATCCAATGTCACACTGATTTGACCTCTTCAAGAGTTTCAAACACTACTGGTTATCAATAAGACATTTTTAGGGTCTCGCCGATTAAACAAGTGTCTAAGAGCAAGTAAACAGATGGAACCTATTAATTATCTTATTTTGGGGTTCTTTGAATCATATAATAGATACCATCTTCTTTTGTATAATGTACTTATATTCAGATTTAAATTTGAGACCAATTGTCATTGTACATTCCATTTTACTTGCACAGAGTATTCTATAAGCAATATATTGATAATGCCAAATGATTTATGGTGTTGTAAAACTCTACCTATCATCACAGTTATGTTGTTCCACCCTAGAGAATCCTGCAAAGACAAGTTTACAATACCAAGTCAAATAATATGAAAAAGACTTACTTCCATACAAATTAAATGATTATTGTCACAATGGGAATTGTCTAATCACAACAACAATTCCATGAAAGGTTATCCATGCTTCATAAGAGATGATTGATCATACATACAGACTACAAGATGCATAGAAAAATCTTTATAGTTAAGAACAACCAAGGGATAACAAGGGAAGGAGTTAAGAAATGTCTGGATTGAAGAGAAAATGTGTAGGGAAAATGTTGAGTAGTGTCAAGAGAACAAAGCTTGTAGAACATATTCTTGATCTAATCAAGCTCTTGAACAACTTAAACAAAATTAAAATACTAACACATACATGAGACATGTAATGAACTTCCAATATCTGCTATCCTTTTCATTAATGCAAAGGTAGGTAAAGGAGAAATAATTATAATTGTAACACTATTCATAGTCCAGTAAATTATGTTTGTAATTTGTGTTCAATGGACCTCGGTTTTATCATTATACTGCCCATCTAATACCATATTTTAATCCAAGGTTCAACTATCTTAGATCTAAAGAAGCACCTTCAATTAACCATTTAAAGTACTATAAAATAAGGTAAGACTTTTACTTGAGAAAGATTGGGTACACTTGTAGGATTAAAGTTCTCACAATCATCAAGATTTATTGGCACACAGACACAACCTGCAACATATGAAGTAATGGATGACTAAAAGTTAGTGAAATGGTCCTTAATATGTGACTGGTTTGCAAATTGATTGGTAGAAAACAAGGTTACAAATAGATCTACATAAATTTTTTTGAGGAAAATCTATTGTAATCATCAAAATAGATGAAAAGTGCAAAGGAAAGAGCCAAGCTACATCTCTAGAGCCTAAAAAAAACACATGCAAGAAACATAAAAAAAAAGAACAAACCAATTTTTGGATGAATACAAAATGGTGCCTTCAGCAAGTGATTCATATGCTTTCACACCTGATAGGACATTAAGAAGATTTTAGTCTTCCTCTATGAAATTAACTACTTACAGAAAAAACACAGAAACCAATATTATATACCTCCATGTCTAGCCGAGGGTAGGTATAAGAGGAAAAAAATTCCTCAATGCAATGCTGAAAAATATCAATGTGTGTGTAGGTTTGTATTACTCAAAATGTCATTTCACTGCCTAAGGAAAAATACCAAAATGATGTTTTAAATTTCAATCTTCACATAGGCTCCCTTGTTGCTACACATGCATATACAAGCATTATTTGAGCTCTAAACTATTCAAATATTAAGGATTTAATTAGCTATAAGATGGAAAGTTGTTGTTTACACATAATCCATCATCTTTTACATATTTTTATTCACTCCTAGTGCTTCAGATAAATTTGTGTAAATGAGAAAGAAATGAGAATCTTTTATGACAAAGAAAATTCTTAAAAGGAGGGGGGAGAGAGAAAAGGGTAGGGGGCAAGAGAATGCTTGAATTTATAGCAAATTATAACATTTTGATAATTATAACAATGAAACGATTCTTAAGTTTGAAGCATTAATATCATTTACAACATTTATGATCAAGAATGAATGTAAGTAGAGAAAAATTTGCATACCTACAGATGGTACAAAATTTCATGATTAAGTGGAAGCCTCCCATCAACAACAAGATCCAAATATCCATGTATCTATCTCAATCAAGCCTCTAAACCGTTCAAAGCTATCAATTTTTCCACTAACTTGTTATGCACAAAAGTCAAATTTTAGAGTTATCTCACCACTAAAAATAGAAGAAACATAGCTTTGAAACCAAATCCACACACAACACAATGTGCTATTCATACAAAGCCATACAAACAAACTAAACTTAGGACATTGGAATGTAACAACTTCAAATTATGATGTAGAGTATGGATTCAAGGTATAAAGAATCATTTTTCTACCACCATAGTGAAAAGTTAGAACTTTCTTTCATCTTTGCATATTGGTTTGATGCTTCAAACAATGCATTTCTTATATTGAAAAGTGCATTACCTTATTGAGATTCTCTTTGTTTTGAGAATAGTTTAATATTACCTACTTAATAGGGCCAACCACGTGATGGTGGAAGCTCATTTGGCCCCTCACCCCCCCCCCCCCCTCACATCACTCTCAATTCCCCATACCCAATCATATAACATTAATCATTCATTCATCCATTAATAACATATAACATTCATTCATTAACATATAACATTCATCATTATTAATTAAATTATATTCACATTCATTCATTAACATATAATATTCATTCTTTTTCAGTTTTACATATTATAAAAAATATGGTTGTCATGATATGATTACAATCACTTTTTTTTTTTGTTTCTTTTTTAAAGCTAAAAAAATATGAAGTGGAGTATCATTTTCTAAATCATTTTTCCCCCATTTAGTTTTTATTCCCTCTGCTCATGATCTTAATGTACGCCTAGTCATCTTCTCACAACATGGACACCGCTGCAAGGGGGGTCTGCTGCAATAACAAATAAATGTTAAACTAATATGTTTTATTATTATTGTTACAAATATTTCATTAATTAAAAGAACATTAGAGTGTTTCTCTTTACCTAATGGGTCCACATCATGTTCCTAAACTTTTGTTATAGAATCATGCTCAACATGTTGAACACCCTCTAAATCCTTATCTTTAGTTGAAACATGAAAGGTTACATTAATTAATACACCAATTGAAATTAAATATGTTTAAAAGAACATTAGAGTGGTCCTCTTTACCTGATGGGGCTACATCATGTTCTTGATCTTCTCTAGCTTGATCATGCTCTACATGCTCTAAAGTTAGAACATAAAAGGTTACATTAATTAATACACCAATTGCAATTAAATATGTTTAAAATAACTTTAGAGTGATCCTCTTTACCTGATGGGGCCACATCATGTTCCTGATCTTCTCTAGCCTGATCATTCTCAACATGATGATCACACTCTACATGCTCTAAAGTATCAGGATGCACACCATGACCTTCATTTTTAGGTTGTGCTCCACCCTCACTAGGCTGCATTAGAATGTCATGTGTAGTATTATCATTGCTTGAATGTTTAAAACAAATAGGAATGTAATTACTTTATGGTGGAAATTAATATTGAATAGATTGCATAAGTATTCAACTTTAAATAAACTTTATTGAGTTTATTTACCTATGTGCCAGATGTAGTGGAAGACTGTGTTTATCTAGTCAAGACTCTTAGGCATTCAACCACGACTCCATAGCCTTGCTAGAAGGAAATCTTTAGGTCCTCTTCTATGGGAACTCTGTTGAATTCAGAGCCCTACATTTTTGCATAAGATCATAAATTTTGCTTCTATAGTGTGATAAAACCAAAATTATTTTCAATTTATTATTTGGACACAATATTTCATTTATTGATACTTACAATTCATGCGGCTAATTTCATATAACTACTAGAGCCAAGTTTGTGTTGCCTATGTTTTTCTAGTCTTTCCTTTGTTGCCTTCGATGTGTCAGGCAACCTATGAAAAGTTTGAAATATGTTAGATTATGTAAAAAGAAATCAGTATATAATTACATTGTTGATAGTATCACATACCTTCCTTGGCCCAATGGTGTCTTTCCTTTTTTCTTTTCAGCCTTCTCCTTTCCATCTAACACTAGGTCCTTCCACTCCCTCTCTGAAATCATGGGGGGGTGCTCACACTTTCTATTCTTTAAATGTGACCTATATTGGTCCCTCACATACTTTAGATAGGTTCCAGCTTTCTTAAGGACCTTGGTTCGGTTGAATGTTTTATCATCAAAGAGCACAACTAAATGGTTAATGATCTCATCTTTTAAAGCTTGATTTTGCGCATTCCACCGTGTACATATGGTGGGCCCAAAGAGCTCCAATGTAATATCACTTAGATGTTTATAAAAAACATCATTTCCTAGAAAATGATCATGGGATCAATACTCTAAAAAGAGTGATCAATAAGTAAATTTCAATTGGATTATATATAATAATAATTAAAACATTTTAAAGTACCTGAGACCTTCTCTATCTTAATGGGAATGAAATCCTTGGTCACTACAAATGTGACCAGCAATGTTCTCGTACTAGTAATACGGGAAGATCCAGGAAATGTTGCTAAAATATCACCAGTACTAGTGGCCTCTACATCCCCAGGTACATGTCTTGATGCATGTTCTAGCATGTGTTCGCTGCCAGAGGGTGCACTAATGGATGCCTATATGGTATGTGTTCCCAACATTTTAGATGAAAATATAGGCATGGATGATGGGTCAGATGATGTGATGTATGCGCAGGAAGATCAGGATGGAAACTTGTACCAACCCCTACTCCTTGGGCAGCACTTGTAGTACCCTAATCATGGCCAAGAGCATCATGAGGACACAAAAAACTCCTGTAAAAACAACACATATTTTAGTTCATGACATAAAAGAGTACAAAATATAAAACCATGAATGAACTTATGTTATAATTAAAGACCTCATGATAACTTACTTGCAAGTTTTGTGATCTCTCAGTTAATATTTTAACCCTCTCTCTTATCTCATCTATTTGAGGCACTATGAATAACAACTTAAGGATTTCTTCATTGCATTTTTTTTGGGTCTTCCTTATCATATCGAGATGGTTTGTTGAATAAGCGATGTCATCATCACATAATATTGACTACACCTCCCTATGGATGCTCTCGTCTACTGCTAGTGCCTTTCCCCGATCAGTCGACTACAACAAGAATATTAAAAACATTATTGAAATTAATGCAATAAACTTATGAAAACAACATAATAATAAAACATTTTGCTTGTATCTAATTTGTACAATTACAATTGGTAAACCTGTTGGGTAGATGCACCTGAAGATACATCACGATCTATGCTCTAGGTCAGAGCCTTCTCCGTACAATCAATGTCTTGCTGTGAAAAAAAATTAAATATAAAAAAAAAATTACCACATTGAAACCAATAGACTTATGAAAAAAACCATAAGAATAAAATGGTATATTGGAGTCATTAATTGGAGGTTGGGTAAAATGGTACATAGTACATATCACCCCCATAGTAACTCTGTTTGTAACTAAGCGATTCAAATTGTAATCGATTAGCAACTCTTTTCCTATAGTTATTGATTTTATCGCACATACAAATATACGGTTTTCCTTGCACACCTTGAATATGCAATTGGGTTGCTTATTTTTTGACCCAGGTCATGTGCAAAAACAAATATCCGGTTTTCCTCACATGCCTTGAATATTCAATTGGGTTTCTTATTTTATCGCACATACAAATATACGGTTTCCCTCGCACGCCTTGAATATGCAATTGGGTTGCTTATTTTTTGAATATGCAATTGGTTTGTTTATAAACCCTGCAATATTCCCTAATGCTTTTGGCATTCTGTCAATCTACATAGCCACTCCTTTATTTTGATCCTTATCTTTTAGTTGTTTATAATTTGTTGACAATGCATACCTACGCATACTTTGTGTATATTGAACTAGTTGCATCCAATCTTTGTAACTATAACAAGGTCCGACATACTCCATCAATTCAGTAACTTTTTTATAACAGACATTTATGTCATCCATACAAAAATAGGCCCAAACCATGTAATGAAAATGGTGCTATGCGATATATCCTCTCATTGACACAAAAATCAATGTTTATTAGAGGAAGTTCCTTGGGTACCCAATGTTTCCATAGATGTTTGTACCTCAAGGGCACCTCGACATCGCCTATGCTCTCATCATCATAAGAACATGACCCCCCATTCAGCAAGAAAAAATTCCATGCGTTTACAGAATTTTCTTCTAATCTTTTGACCTCTAGTTGATCTCCCTCTTTTAGACATACTGCATGTCTCAATTTCCTCTTCTCTTCCTAAATTTCCCTCGCTAGAGGAAGATAGATTTACCTATTTGGTGGTACCTGCACTCATAAGGATGTTGGATGAAGTTCTTTCATAGTGATGTGATCCTAAGGTGACATTATGATTAATCTATCATTTCATCATTAGAATTTCACAGGTTATAAGTTAATCAAGTCTTGATAGATTGCAATTTATTGTTACTATTGTCCAAATGTTTCCATCAAAAATCAAATCTACTTAATATTTTAACTCCCAAACTATGTAACAAGTGTTAAATGTGACTATGGTCCACCAATTACACAACCAAGGCCTCAAATGTATTTTCTAATTGTAATCAAAGGACTTTTTATCTTCTTTCAAATAAATAAACTTGAAGGGAAAAACCACCAAGTGGTTTATTGGACACCAACATGACTAAAAATAGCAAAAAAATTACATTTAATTTCCATATGTCTAAGTGGTTAATAGGGAGGGAGTGTGTACAAGGCACGGTTAAGTCATCATAAGTTTATTCTTTGGCAATAATTTTTTTTTAAGTCATCTTAGATCTTCCTATGTCTAATTGCTAGGAGACTTTTGGTATGTTTTAAGGTAGGATGATTGATGAAAGAGCCCAAAGAGCCTTTCTCCATGGTATCCAGGTACACATAGCAGTAGTTTTCTCTTATACGGTTGGACATGATTTAAAGAAATTAGCTATGAATTATTCATTTAACCTAAGGTTTTCTCATAATGCCATCATTGGAAAAGTATGAACAAATTCTTCTATTATGAAGAATTGGTCTATGTGCCTCTAGTAATCACTATAATTTTTTGTAAGGATAAAATGACTAATTGCATTAGGTAGGAGAGAATCAACTTTGAGTTCTTCAAAGATTATATTTCTCTATTCATAATTTTTAAGGGTTATGTGTGGAGGAGGTTATCACTACCAAGAAAGGAGGAGACCTTTCCTTGTGATGGAACTTCAAAAAAAATCTCTTTTTGTTCCATTTTTATCTTTCCTTATGTCTCTGGTCATCTATGGTGTTTGGGAAAATCCTAAGGTTGGGGTTTTACCTTTGTCTTCGTGTAAAACCCTAGTGTTTATCTTACGCCTTGGGTGGGATCTTTTGGGCCGTTACTTTTTGGGGAGGGTTTTAAAACAACTTAAGCCCATTGCTTCATCTATGTTAGGCCCCTTTTGATTCATCATTTTATTTCCTTCTCCTGACTTTATTATTTCTTAAGTCTTGGATGGTCTCGTGCTCCCTCGTTTAAAAAAAAACTTATGTCATTGTTTATCATCATCCTAGTGATGTCCCCTCGTTCTTTTAATAAATGTTTTATATTTTCCAAAGGGACAAGTTTGTGTGACCGTAGATCAATTATCATTTGATCTCAGTCGTTCCCCACCATCCCGTGATGACCCCACCACACTATTTTGGTTGATCATGATATCATAGAAAAGCGCCATGTGTCTCATTTAATGAAGTTGAAGAGATGATATAAATACTTTGATACATTTATCTAGATTTAATACATTATGTAGCAGGTTACTAAAGCATTTATGAGATGCATGTGTTTCAAATCAATGGAGATGTTATAATCTTAGTAGGAAAGGTGCTTGATGGTTAATGACAAAGCTGGCGACTATGTTCAACGAACAAGATTACTAATGGTTGAGATCCATGGTTTTCCGCCATAGCGTGATCATAAGTTGCGAGGTCTTTATTCATCACAATATCGCGGGAAAGCGCCACGTGGATTTCCTTGGAAATGGATAGTATGGTGGACCCTTATTGCCATGATGGAGATCATGTTAGTTTTTTTTGAAGGCAGTCATTTGATCATCTGACCAAAGTGAAGGATCGATGGCTAGTATTTGAATCTGCATCCAATGTGATTACAAGGTTCTATTATTTTATTTCATATTTTTGTTTAGCCCTCCTAGAGAACTAAAAACTCAAGATTACAGCTACCCTCCTAGAGAACTAAGTGTTGAAGAGAGCCAAGATACATACACTAGACAGATGTCATATAGGTCATTTGTAGCAGATAGTGAATTTTGATATATAGGCTTAGATTCATGTATTTTGATGGAGTAAATGAAGATATCTAAGTTGCAGATTAAGATTTTGGTATCGGTTGTTTGTTAAATTTATGCAGTTATTTGATTGTCTCCATTCTAATGCTTCTCTATTTTTTAAATTGATATAACAAGTTTATACTCAGTTTATCATTGTGCATTTTCTATATATGTGTGATCTGGTTATTCAGTTCTCTAAAGTAGGGATTAAATAATTTTAATCAATCACAACAATTGGGAAGTGTTACTTGGATTAATAAGAAGAATCACATAACTATAATTTCCATTCTATCTCAAGAAGAGTTTGTCAATTATTCACTCACACATTTACACAAGTTGTAAACAATTTATGTGCTTGACAGTTTGAATTATTGCCATTATTGAAATCTACATTTCCAGATATTCATTACAGTCCATATACCCAATAAGGCACTGGTCTCCCCTTGTATTCTTTTATAATTTTTATTATTCTTATTTATTTTACACTTATATTTACAAATACACATACATATGCATTTACTATTTTCATTTATTTTTCATGTAGTTTAATAGTTTGATCAATTTCATATTATGTGTGTTGAAGACTTTACAATTTCAATTACATTAATTTATGGATATGTTGTATCTATAATACTACAAAACCATATGCTCTTTGCATTTACACTTGCATTTAGAAATAGACATTTATATACATAGAAATAGATTTCTTTAATGATATGTTGCATTTATTGTTCTTGGAGAGCATCCAGTAATTGCATTTACATTTACATTTAAAAATACATATACATACATACCTACATACATATGCATATACATATACATATATATATATATATATGTGTGTGTATGTGTGTGTGTGTATGTATATCATTTATATTCAGTGTTTAAAAACAACCCATTAGGTCTACACATGGATAAAAATTCATAAAATCAGATCTCCCATACATGTTTTGTTGAATCCTAGGCTTGAACCTCTCATTTCACATGCTTTTCTTCACAAAACTCTTGAGGACAGCAACTATACCTTCTTTATTTCTCATCCTATGCCCTATTCATGCACCCTACAATTACAATAGTATCCATGGGGCCTCTTGTACAAGATACAATAATCAAAAAAAGTGTAAGAGCCCATTTATATCATGTTTGGACTACAAAACCCTCAAAAATAGGGTAACTCGGATTATGATTTTTTGGTGAGCTGTATGGAAAAAATCATTAGCACCAGCTCATTCTTGGAGTCTTTTGCAAGATAAGCAAATCAAGTGGCAATTAAGAAAAAACCTTATAGTGTTAAGGTGAATGAGGTGATCAATTTTGATTGGCTAGCTGATGAAGAGTACCAGAAATGGGTAAATGTATATTTAATTAAGGAAGAGTGAAACAGAGTAGGCTGCTAATGATTGAAAAATTAGCTATTGCAGTTACAATAGATTCCAGTTTTTGTTTTTTGGTGATAGTCTAGGCGCAGAATTCTTGAAGTTTTTTGTTGTTGCATCAACCATTCTAAGCAGGCACGATGAACAAGAAGATTCTCTGGGGAGATTGTTGTTGTAACAAATTTTTGGAATATCATAAGGCAGTCCAATTAGCTGGTGACACATGTGCTTTCTAGCCTGATGCTTGTTTTCTCCTTCTTTTTCTATAAGAAGGATTTCAAGGCCAGAAGTACAAGTTAGCAAGTTAGATATTTCTGGTCGATGAAGTTGTAGAGAAAATTGTAAAGTCTGATGGTTTTAGGGGAAATGCAATTTAGGTTTTGAGTCATTCTCTAGTAGGTTTTGAATTCATGGGGATTTTATGTTTTATGACATTACTGGCATTTGAATTGATATGATTAATTCAAACTCATGTCTCTCCATTGTACAAGAATATCTAAATTTTGAATAAAATGATCAGAGGTTGTTTCATTCATCTCACTGTTGTGGTGTGTATGATTCTTGTTTTAGCTTTAATTCAAGGAATTAATTAAAATTCTTGAATGGGATTGTAGGTGGATATGCTATGTATAAGGATTTGATAAGTAGTATTGGGTTAGAATACATATTGATGAGATTGTAAAGCAATTTTATCAAGGATCTTATATGTTATGTGTTAAATATGTCATAAACCCTTAGATGCTTATAAATTTGACTCCTCCAATGGATATATGACACTGATCTAAGTTGTACTTATTCGTATGGTTCAGTATTTTTTTCTTTTACCTAGAGGTTGCTACAAATTGAAAATCAATGACTATCTTATACTGTGAAATGTGGTTGTAGTTATCTCATGCTCCAAATAGTTGATATTATTGATAAACAACCAATTCTATTCGGTATTATCCTATTATGTTGAGCTATTAAATGATATAATCTTTTGTTGTTAATGTTGTTTATGATGATGGTGCAGAGGTTGTAAATGCATTAAGGGATCACCCTCCTAGGTCTTGCAGAGCCAAAAGTGTAGGAGGTCTTTAAAATCCTCATCAATTGGTCTAGGTCCTTCGAGCTACCCTTTATTGGAATTGGAAATTCCATAGGTAGATTAGAAGATCAACCTGCTTACTGTAAAAACAACCAACAACATGCATATGTTTGTGGTGGAGGTATTAAAGAAGAATTGTATGCCTCTATTTACATTCATTAGATCTACCTTAGCCTAGTATATACTTGGGCTAAGTCTACAATTGCTTCATACTCATGTGATGAAGGCTATGTGTGATGAAATCCTAGACCTCAACCAAGATGTGGGTAGATTATGGGATTTTTTCCAAGACCTAAGGTTGGTCGATAAAAATGTGAAAGAATAAGCTATTTTTTTTTGTCTATCTTATCTTATACCATTTTACAAGAATGGATGCGCCAATGTTCAAGAAGATCTTCGGAAACTAGGCATGAAAATTGCAAGTTAAAGAGAATGGGGATGCCAAACTTACAATACTCATTTCCCCTTGGTCATCAATTTTCCCTGAGTTCCCTTAACCTCATCCTCGGCGCTGGTATTGACCTTGTTTTCACTCCTCTAGACTCTTCCTCGGCATTGATATTAACCTTATTTTTACTCCTCCAAACTCTTCGTCAGTGCTGGTCTTGACCTTGTTTTAACTCCAATCTCTTCCTCAGTGCTGGCATTGACCTTGTTTTCACTACTTCAAACTCTTCCTCAACACTGCTATTGACCTTTCACTTCTCCAATTTGATGAGCTACAACCTGATTTCATTAGGTTTTACAGTATGTTAATTAAATTGAAAATTTTGGCACCATTTAGCTAGGTTTTAATATTCTACAATATAGTTAAGTATATATTAACTATATTTTACATAATAAATAATATAATTATTCAACTTATTATAATTATATATTATATTCTTTAACAAAATTATTAAATACATTATAAAATTATTATAATTAATAATAAGTATATGTTTATATAATACAAAATATAATTAATATAATATATATTTAATATAATAGTAATATATATTAATATGAGAGAGAGAAACTAAATTTTTATTGGTTGTTTCATGTCAAAAATCCAAGGATGGCATGTGTCCTTGGGGAGTTATGCTCAAGGTAGCATGCCATTTGATTAAAGATGTGATAATTCTCCATTAAGACCTCTTCAATGTACCCATTGCACACTTAAGGAGACAAAGATACATATAGGGAAGAAAATATAGAGAGAGAGGGAGAGAATGACAAACATACAAATAGAAAGGGAGACAAAGAGATAGATAGATGTATAGAGATAAAGAGATAAGGATGAATAGATAGAGATATAGGGAGGGTGATTGATATATCTCTCACTGTCACTCTCTATATCTCTATATCTCCCACTATCCATGTCACTCCCTCTTCCCCCCTCTATCTATTGAGCTATCTCTCACTCTCCCCCCTTTCTCTCTCATTCACTCCATCTCTCCCTCCATCTCTCATACTCTATATCTCTATCTCTATTTCTCTTTTTATCTCCCTCTCACTCCTCTCTCTATCTCTTTCTATTTATTACCATTTCTCTCCCCCCCTCTCTATTTCCCCCTCTATATCTCTCACTATCTCTCCCTCCCTATCCCCCCTATCCATTGACTCTCTATCTCCACCTCTCTTCCTTTCTCTTCCCATATATCTCCATCTCTCTTTCTCTTCCCATATATCTCTATCTCTCTCTCTTTCTCTCCCCATCTATCTCTATCTACCCATATATTAACTAAGAAGCCATGCAAGCATACAATAGTATATGTTGGTAAAACTATAATAGTGGTTTATTAAACTATAAGTAACACTTATCTTTCTAATGTCAAGCCTTCTTATAAAAATAGTGTTTTATTAAACTATAAGTAGATTATTCTCACCACTCTTCATTCAACGTGAAATGCCAAATGTAGCAATTGTTTTGTTTCTTTTTGTCAAGTTTCATTAACCAAGCTATTTACAGGGTTCAATAAATTTGTGTTATGACCCTTCACATCTTTAAAATAATTAGACAATATTAGCGATATCAAAAAGGGGAGAAAACTAAACTTCTTCAAAATAGGGGTAGTTGTGGGTTTGTTGGTTTTTTTTTGTATACTATATACTTAGTTCCTCTAGGATAAATAAGCCACTATAGATCATTTTCTTAGTAGTGTATCCTAACTAATATAGAGTAAGCTCTTTCATTTTAAATGACTACTACATAATAGTTTATGTGTTGAAATAATTTTTTCCATTCTTTGTAGTTTTTACATTGGAATACAAATCATATTTAATTTCATGGCAATTTACTTCTTTCATAAAGATATTTGTTTGAGATAAGTGCTTCATAACCCATCTAATCAAATCATAATTAACCTATCAAAAAGGAAATAGGAATTTTCTAAAGAAAATAACACTTGACCCAATCATAAGTGTATGGCCTTCGAAGAAAGGAGTGATCCACCTTAGCAATAACAACTACCTGATTTAGACCTGGGTATGTGCAAGATCATGATGGGCCAAAAAGTGGCAAGATGAAAAAAAATTTAGCATTTTGAATTCGCCAAAAAATGCCAAAATCCTGAGTTAAATTTTTTTTTGGGTTGGGTGTTAGTACATTGCTCCATAGCAATGCCCAAGCCAAAGTACTACAAATTGGATATACAATTCAAATTGGATATACAATTTCTTTTGGATATCCAATTCGTGTCTAATATCGAATTTGAAAATATTTTTAAAATGTAATATTTTGGTGCTTTAAATCAGGTATCCAAATTTTGCAGACATATACCAAAGAGTAATTAGGTGGAAGGTGGGAAAGAGAGAGAGAGAGAGAGAGAGAGAGAGAGAGAGAGAGAGAGAGAGAGAGAGAGAGAGAGAGAGAGAGGGAGAGAGGGAGAGAGAGGGAAAGGGGAGAGGGAGAGAGAGGGAAAGGGGGAGAGAGAGAGAGAGAGACAGAGGACAAAGAGTCTGAGAGAGAATTAGGAGGAGACAGAGAGAGGAAAGGAGGGAAGGTGAGAGAGAGGGGGGGAAAGGGAGAGGAGAGAAATATAAAGGAAATAATTATGAAGGAAGGAGGGAAGAGGGGAAGAAGGGGAGAGAGAGAGAGGGAAGGGGAAAATGGAAGGAAGGGAATGGATGGAGGTGGAGGGAGGAATGGAGAGATAAAGGAAGGGAGGAAGGAAGAGAGACCTAAGAGAGGGAGAGGGGGTAGGATATTGAATATACTTTAGAGAGAGAGAAGGAGGGAGTGGGAGAGAGATAGAGGGAGGGAGGTGTTAGCTCTCAAAATCATAGGAAAAATGCCTCAAGAGGTTGTCAATCTCTTGGTACATTTTAGGGTAACACACAAGGCCAAAATGGTTTATACCTTCTTCTCTTTAGGTGCTGCTAGATTGAGGTGGGTATTGCTATATGAATGAGGTAGACTTGGTTTGTGTTTATTTCCTAAAATAATTCATCCACAATGGAAAATGGGAGTGGATAAATGAATTTTATTTTGGTATAGATTGTATAGTAATATCAAGGCTAAAACTTAATATGTTCAATCTAATAGATGTAAAAATGAGTGAAACCTAAATGGTGAAAATGTATAGACTAGTGCCTTATTGGGTATGCAGAGTCAAATGAGTAACTTCTTTCTCGTAGATACTCTAATTGTTTGGAAAATAAATTTGATTTTATAACTTGTATAAACATGCAAGAATATGCAAATTACCAATTTATTCTTAATGATCCAAATGAGATTCCCTAATTACTATGATCAACTAAAAGGATTTAATCTTTTCTTGAAAGAAACAATTAATCAACCAGACAAATACAATAAGTGTGCACCGATAAACTGAATATAAGCTTGTTATATCAATTTAAATAAATAGAAAACATCAACCTTGGAGACAACTTCAGTAATACTTTCAATTAACACAACAAACAACTGATACTAGAAATACGCCACCACATTAAATGATTTTCATTGATATCTCCATAGTTTCAAAGATGCATCATAGTCTCATAAATGCAAAACATTATAATCTACTGTATCTTTCTCTTATTCAATATTTTCTATTTGCTACCAAAAATGGATATTTATACATCAAGTGCTCGAAAGGACACATCCTATCAGAAATGTCTTATGTTAAAATAACAAATAATTAAAAAGAATTAATTAGGGTCTGTTAAGCCACAAATGAATCTTCCAAAAGTGGTCCAAGTAGTCCCAGCACTCATGTGTATCTACATCTCCCAATGCATTATGGATCACGATCTCCATTTTCACCATCTTTTCATTATGTTCGCATGTTTCATCCAGTGTTGTATCTTTCATAGTAGCTATCTTCAAAATTTCTTGCAATATTGATTCACTTTCACCTTTCCACCTAGTCATTTCTTTTAATTTTCCTCTATCATCAAAGAATGCAATCAATTCCTTTTTGGTGGCATCAATTAATCCCTGTGCATCCCCTCGCAATTATTCAAAGAAGTCTTTGTGCTTGTTCACAAGATGATTTGTAGCCTCAATTGCTACATTATTGGAAACATCCCTCTAGTTTATTTATTGAAGCTTCTCCAGAATCCTACCATCCATTCTTTCATGTTCTTGCAATGCAACAGAGTTATGTGAGTGTGTTCCCCAGAGCTTAGTCAACCAAGTTGTTAGACTAGCTTGTTTTTTCTTAATTATTACTACAAATGCATCATATTTCCCTTGAGAATATGCACTTTGTCCTTCCCAATGATATTTTTCTTGTGAACTCTCACCATGAGTGAGCAACTTGGTTAACTTCATTGTAACTCCTAACAAATCTTCCAGGTGGTCATTTTCTCTCAACATCCTCTCATTATCCATTTTGTACATTTCTCTTTCCTTGATTAACATCTGTATTTGAGCTTTGTTCAGTTTTGCCATAGGATCAACATCCCCAACCTTTAGATTCATAACATTCCTGAATGCTTTCTTAGTATCAGTAACAAATAATTTCCTGTGAAGTGGATACAAGGCCCAAATCATCAATGACCCTTCATCTGGATTGTATTTTGACCCTTCATATACTTTTGTCACCTTTTCCCGATTGAGCTTGTGTGTAGCATTACTGTCATTCAGAAAACTATCAAAGACTAATGCAGAATTGAGATCCAACCCTATAAATATCATAACACCAGCATTTTCTAACATTCTCCTTCCCTTCTTATGGATCATACCCGCCATCTCTTTGTCCACAATCATCTTTAGGTCCTTCAATAGTTGTTCCTCATTACTTGGTGTAACATTATCAACAATTTCTCTTATCTCTTATCCTTTTTGTTTATACAAGAATGCTTTAAATTCTGGAGAATTTATTAATTCATTATTTGATACAAATGACTTATAATCCACGTGCCTTGCATTTGTATGTATACTCTCTTCCACATTCAATTCCCTGGCAGGGCGGGTGTAGTCCCGAGTTCTCAATCTTGGCATCTTATTGGATTGACCCTATGGCACATTACCCTCAGATTCCTCTTCCCTAGAAGATAACAACTTTGTATCTTGCAACCATTGATTATATTTTTCTACCACCATTTATGCTTCTTCAACTTCCAAGTTCCTGATCATATCATCAAACTGATAGGGTACATGTTGATATCCTCCAAAGTTTATCTTTTGTCTAGCATAATTGATATACCCTTTTAGATCAAATTTTTTTCTAGGTGGTCCTCTTTTCATGTTGTATTGCAGTAGCTTATCAAGAATCAAATTGTACCCATCCTTCACCAATATAGTAAAATCACCAAAGCACAATGTACTGGGCATGAAATCCTATTTTCCAAAGGAGCTCAAATTCATAACACTAGAAAAGTCCATCTGCCTAACAATTTCCAAGTATGTAATCTTGTCTTAGATTGTTTTAGGAAAAATGAATGGGGCATCTTCAAATCCATAAACCCTAATCATGGTAGCATCATCCAAACAATATCAATCCCCCCAATTGTTATTAATTGGCCCATTGAAGTCCTTAGGCCTAAGAAACCTCTTTATCTCATCAGATAGAGAATAAGCACATGGATGATTATAGAATTTGTACAATGGTTTTACAAAATACTCCTCAAAGTGTATGAAACAATAATTAGCAAACCTGTATCCCAAACAGTAGTCCATAATTGAATAGGTAATGACATACCTTCCTTATCAAATTGGGAAATTCTCATCTCTTGGGGCCACAATCCTAACTCTTGTCCAAAATACAACACTATGTGCATCAAAAATGAATAATTCCTAAGATGTAAGATAGAGGCTCCACTTTTCACTGCCATCAACCTAGAATCAAGCCCCTTAAAAATGTATGAGGCATAATCAAAAGCTCTAGAGTTATGATACTGAATATCTGTTGAAATTATCATAGGCACGATTGACATGTATTCTGGGAATTCCATTCCCAATACTTGGCCTACCGAGAAATAAGTATACTTCATATAGGGTTCAAAAAGATCAACATGGAAGGGGGTCCATCACTATCCTCTAGTGGAACTAGTTTTCTGCCCTATCTAATTCTGTGCAGTGGCAACCTCCAACCTTTATAAATTGTGCCCATCCTCTTGAATTCCCTTTCTAATTCTTCACATATTATTTTATCATTGCAAACCCCTTCCAATTTGAAAACCTTGCCTATTGCATCTTTTGATATATGTATCAATGGTTTCCTAGATGGGTCATAGATGGCTCTGAATTTTGAATTATAATTAGTGGCCAACAATCTCACCAATTCAACATTGACAAATACATTAGGGCAGACCAGCTTTCCTAGGTTAAGCTTCCATGAATTACATACTAGTTCAAAAGGATTTCTTCGATAGTAATGAAAACTAAAAAGTTCAAAGCCTCTTATTGGTGTCCAAATATCTCCTATGAGCTTACATTTTTCATCTAGTTTATCCACTTCTATCCTAAGTTGTGCAAATCTCTTGACTTTAGGTCCAGAGCCAGGTAATTGGTCGATAAGATCTTGGCTTAGCTTCCGCTCAGTGCCCTTTGGCTCAATTTGAGTTTTCTATTTTTTCCCTCTAGACTGACTACTTTCACCATGTTTTCTCCCCTTCAATTTTGCTGAAGTAGTGGCTTCCATTCTTCAAAAAATGTAGAAGTGAAAACTATAGAATTCAAGGCACAAAGAGCTTACTGTATTTTGCTTGAAACTTTTGAGTCAAAAAATTCCCTGGTTCTTCATTTGTCCTTCTGCTTTCTCCATTATCGATTTCGCAACAATTTTTTCAATTGAATTTTCCTTAATTCATGAAGTTACTTATGCTTCATGGTGCCATTAATGTTTTAGCTAAAACATGAGTGTAGTAGGTCTTTTTTCGAAACTATCACTGTCACATCATGTAATATTGTTGGTGAGACATTTTCAAATCTTGGGCGATCCTTCTATTAGGGCTTTTACCAACATTCATTAAAACATTTGCTAAGACACCTTGTAGTTTCCTTGACACTTCGAGTCTCCCTGAGAGTTATTTTGATTCACTTGTATCTTTGCTATCGATAGATCATATATTGCTAAGATGTCTCATAGTTTCATTGACATTATGAGTCTCCCTGAGAGTTATCCCTTCAATCTCAAGTATATCTCTATAACTCCCACCGATTCAAACATGTCATTGTTACTTTTGTAAGTTGGGTAGATGTTCCTCCGCTTACTTCGTATCTCACCGAGATATTTCCTTTGATTTTTTTTCTGATCGCCGAGACATAATTATTTTCCTGCCGATGGAACAACACTCAGCATGAATCTCATATCTCTCTTTGATGATCAAAACGTATCACCAAGGATTTACAAATGCAATCATTTCGGTGTGACATAGGGGGTCAACAGGACTCCATGAACTCATATTGACAAAATCCTACTTCGCTTTACTAGCAAGACCAGATGGATGCTACAAGACTTCACTCTGACGGCCCAAGTATGGCCGATATAGTTCTTTGTGCTTCGGTGAGTAAGACACATATGTTCTCAATATGACTCACCGTAATTACTATTGTCTTGTCGATAGGATCCTTTTTTCATTGAGCCTGTAAACTGCATCATGTTGATATGAATTCTTAGATAAAATTATATCGGTAAGACATTCACAACCTCTTGCCGATGCACTGAAAAATATGTGTTAGTATAAAATAACTTATGGGTCAGGAAGATGTATATCATCTCATGCTGATATGACTAGAACATGGGTGACAAAGCAAAATACATCAATTTTATATTCATGATATGGGCCTCTTTGGAAAACTTTCATGAGTATAGACAACTATAAAATTTTCAAATTTTATAGTTAAACGGACGGTTAAGGGTAGAGGGTAGATCATTTAAGGGTTTAGGGTTAAGGGTGGAGGGGAGAGAGATAGAGGGAGCGAGTGAGTGAGAGAAAGACCTAAGAGAGGGAGAAGGGGTAGGAGTGAGAGACTTGAGATAGAGTGAGTGAGTGAGTGAGAGAGAGACCTAAGAGAGGGATTGGTGCTAGGAGGGAGAGACTTGAGAGAGAGAGATAAA
>VDFB02168118.1:150508617-150772555 GCA_007258455.2 Sequoia sempervirens
AGAGAGAGACTTGAGAGAGGGACAGGGGTTAGGAGGGAGATTCTTGAGAGAGAGAGAGGGTAGAGGGTTTAAGGTTTTGGGGTTTAAGGGTTAAGAGTTTAGGGTTTAGGGTTATGGGTAAAGGGGAGAGAGATAGAGGGATTCAGTGAGAGAGGGAGGGACTGGGAGAGAGATAGAGTTTTAAGGGTTAAGGGTATTGCTGGTTGTTTTTATAGTAACTAGGTTGGTCTTCTAATCTACCTATGGAATTTCCAATTCCAATCAAGGGCAGCTCGAAGGACCTGGACCAACTAACAAGGATTTTAAAGACCTCATACACTTTGGGCTCTGCAAGACCCGGGAGGGTGATCCCTTAATGCATTTACAACCTCTACACCATTATCATAAACAACATTAACAACAACAGATAATCTCATTTAATAGCTCAACATAATAGGACAATACTGAATAGAATTGGTTGTTCATCAGTAATATCAAATATTTGGAGCATGATATAACTACAACACATTCCACAGTGTAAAATAATCATTGATTTGAAATTTTTAGCAAGTGCTAGCTAAAGACAAACAAAATACTTAACCATACAAATTAGTACAACTTAGATCAGTGCCATATATCCATTGAGGGAGTCAAATTCATAAACATCTAAGGGTTTATGACAGATTTAACACATAAGATATAAAAGCCTTGAGAAAATTGCTTTACAATTTCATCAACATGTATTCTAACCCAATACTACTTATCAAATCTTTATACAAAACATAACAACCTACAATCCCATTCAAGCATTTTAATTAATTCCTTGAATTAAAGCCAAAACAAAAATCATACACACTACAACAGTGAGATGAACGAGACAACCCTTGATTATCTTATTCAAAATTCAGATATTCATGTACAATAGAGAGACATGAGTTTGAATTAATCATTTCAATTCAAATTCTAGTACTGTCATAAAACATCAAATCCCCATGAATTCAAAACCTACTATAGAATGACTCAAAACCTAAATTGCATTTTCCCTAAAACCATCGAACTTTACAATTTTCTCTGCAACTCTACCCAGACTCAACCAAAAAATATCTAACTTGCTAACCCGTACTTCTAGCCTTGAAATCCTTCTTATAGAAAATGAAGGACAAAACAAGCATCGGGCTAGAAAGTACCTCTCATTTCACATGCTTTTCTTCACAAAACTCTTGAGGACAACAACTCTACCTTCTTTATTTCTCATCCTACACCCTATTCATGCATCCTACAATTACAACAGTATCCATGGGGCCTCTTACACAAGCTACAGTAATCACAAAAAGTTTAAGAGCCCCTTTATATCATGTTTGCACTACAAAACTCTCAAAAATAGGGTAACTACATTGTATACAAAGAAATGAAGCTTTCTAACTCAAATCAATGCCTTAATCCCTCAAATAAGATTCAAATCAAAGCTAAAACATATCTTCAGGACCTGGAATTTATTTCACATCAAAATATGGCTTCATGTGATGGTATAGTGCTACATAATAGGAAAAATAAAAATTTTCAAATGTCAAGAGATTGTATTTTAAATCCTCAACCATCAACAACCATTACAATGATCACTTTATACCTTTTAAAGGCCTTTACACGTCAACCACTAAACAACCACCTCTATAACTGATTTTTAATATTTTATGATCACATGAAACATAAAACACACTAATTTCAAGGTTGTTAACATCATTATTGAAATGTTTTAATTTTTTGACCTTTCAAACATTAAAAAGTACATCATTAAATTAATTATGTAATGGCATAAAAATTAAAAACATCATAAATTAATTATGTAACCACATAAGTCAAATATAATTTTGTCAATAAATTAATATCAAATAGATAATATAATCGCATAACTCATACATTTCAATGTCATTGATCTTCTTCTTCATCCACCTCTTTCTCTGTATCATCTGATCCAGATTCGACATTGTAAGGATTGGTCATAACATCATCATCATCATTGATATTAGTTTTGATAATGTCATCATCCACACAGATATCATCTTCATGAACATTAAATCCTACATCATCATGATCTAGTTCCTCCTCTTCGACATCTTCGTCAGGGACATCATCAACTAACTGTTGATCCTGATCATCATCTACATCATTGGTGCAGGAGCACCAAGGCCAATCTCCAAATTGATTTGCACAAAATTTTGGTTTGAAAAGTTTTGGCTTGTACTGACCTTGGCCAATTCAGCATGTTGTATTTAGTCTGGACCTTGAGGGTCTTGCATTTGTGTGTTTAGTTTGTCTTTAGGACTAAAGTTTATTAGGATGTCAAAGTTTTTAAATTCTAGCTTTAATTTAGCTATGGACAGTTGGATGAATTTTAAATGTTTACCCACTACTTCCTCATTGTTGGAAAATGCCATGGGAAAGTTGAAGTGTTGTTGGCTCAAGATCAGGGAGATAACAATCCTAAAATGAAGGGTCATGAAGGAGTGGTAACATTGCATGGTGAAATTAGTTGTTCGCATGCACTTTGATTTGGTATTGGGAATCCCTCAAAATTAGGGATATGGAGGCGTGTAACCTCTCCTAGAATGTGGGAAAAAGACTCCAAGAGGGAGTAGTGGCTCGTATGAAGAATTAGTGGCATTGTATTCGAAGTTTTTGATGTGAATAGAAAGGCAGATTTCTGGTTTTTTGAATTCATAGTGTATTTCTGCGCAGTGACTTTTTAAGTGTTGTAAATTGATTTAGCTTTTTGGTTTGTAAATACAAAGTAGTGTTAACGTTGTTCTAGGCAAATAACTTTCATTTTGAGTGTTAGTAGTTTTTGGTTTCCAAGGTATAGGAAGAAAAAGGACGATACTCTGTTTTAACAGAAATTATAATTTCTGAATCTGCCCATGTTTTTTTTGAGAACATCACTCTAGAAGGCGTTGAGTATGTGAATTTACCACTGTACAAATGCTTAGTAGATAGGTCAGAGTGATTTTAATTTGGTCTTAGGGTTGCTTAGAGTAGAGTTGCATTTTAGTCTCCATAGTTATTAGTTTGGGAAGCACTCTAATTGTAGTTTTGGGACAGTCTTTTGTAGAATGACTCCCCCATAACCACAGACCATGGGATCTTCCTAAGACAGGTGGAATATGGGAGTAGAGTCATTTTTTTGCACATATTTGATAGTAGATAGCATGGAACAAAGAGCCAAGGAGAATACACCCAAACCCTAGGCGAGCTTAGGACCCGGTTAGGGAATTAGGGTGGGAAACAAAGAACCAAGGTAGGGGAAAGGTACAGTTGTACAGCCAAGGACATTTTCAGGTGGACTAAGTTCAAATACAAAGACACCAGAGCTATGAAGGCCTAAAAAATTTGTTTGGGTGAGAAATAAACAAAAACCAGTGAAACCTAGTGAAAAGGGGCAATTAGGCCTCCATTCCAAGAAGTTTGGAATCACGTGTACGGACCAGTTGGCAACCTAAAAATTTTCCAAGATTTAAAACCCTGAAAAGGGTGTCCAAAACTACTATTTTCTTGGTATGTTATTTGGGAAAAGTGAGAGTAAAAAGCCAAATACCGACTGGTAAGGGCTAGAAGAGATTTGGGACTGTCCAAGGCAAGTTCACAAAATGGGTGATTTGAAGGTTGAACTAAAAGCAAGATGTACCCATTTGGAGATGAAATGAAAGAAACCAACATCTCTAGCTCCCCTACAAGAGGTTCAAGTCAGTTGGAGAACAGGGCACTTAGATTCTTCTAAGTCCTAGAAAGAGCATTCAAATTTCAAGAAGGTGATTGATTACCCAAGGTAAAGCACAAGGTAGAAACTCTTTGAAAAGAGTTGGAGCAGGGTTTAGTCAACCTAGAAGCTCAAGAGGAAACCATTGGAGACAGGTTTTAGGCAGTAGATAGTGGGAAGTCTTCCACAAGACCGTGCAAGAGCAACCTTGGGTATTGTAATACACCATATTGGTATCAGAGCCATGTTAGTAGATTCAAGGCTTGTGATTAATGAGCCAATCCACTGAGTCAGTAGGAGAGAATACACCAAACGAAGGAACCATGGTGACAAATGCAGAGCTAGCAAAGAAGGTAGAAGAGCAAGAGGAAGATAACCGGTTGCTCGGAGAGAGGATATCTCAGATGGAGAAACTCCTAGATGAAGTCAAAGAAACAACAGACACTGTGAAGGACAAGATAAAGAAGAAGGAAGAGTAGGAAGCCAAGGAAAAAGAGGTGGAATTGGAGGAGGAAGCTCCAAAGCCTGATCCTGTTCTTGCAGAGGAACCATTCTTGAAGGCATTGCAGACCTTGAGTGGTAAAGCAGTGGATGGTGTGCCACTTTTCAGTGGACAAATGGACCCAGATTCAGTTGTGGACTGGATTGAAAGTATTGAGAATCACTTTGAGTGTGATGGCATAATAGAGGCCCAAAAGGTGAAGGTGGCCAAGTCTAGGTTGAGAGGAGCAGCTCTCACATGGTGGAAGTTTGTGCAATCAGAAAGAGAGAAAGAAGGTAAAGGTCCCATAGTTTCATGGAGAAGAATGGTGACCAGGATAAGGCAAACTTATCTCCCAGATGATTATGAAGTCCAGTTGCATAGGAGAAGACACAATCTGAGGCAAAAGGACATGGATGTCCAAACATATATAGAGGAGTTTCAAAAATTGTGCCTTAGATCAAAAGTGGTTGAGGATGAAAGCATTAGGTTAGAAAGGTACCTAAATGGACTCAAATGGTCTATTCAAGAAGACATGAGCTTGGTAAACTTCAAATCAGTATGCCAATATTACCAAATGGCCTTGAAGATAGAGGAGAAAGGCAAAAAGAAACAAGAATAGAACCCTAAAGGTAGAGGTAAAGGAAAAGACAGCAGAGGACAAAGAGGGAGCTATAGTGGAAGAGGCTCAGAATCAAGAGCTCAAGGAGAGGTCAGATTTTCTGATCACCAAGAGGGAAGTTCTAGTAGAGGTGGTAGAGGAAGAGGTTTCAGCCCTAGGGGAAGAAGTGGTGGACAAGGAAGGAGTAGTTACTTCACCAACATGAAATGCTATCATTGCAACCAGTTGGGACACCCAGCCTATAGATGTCCTGAGAAAGGAAGCACTTCTCATGGAGGAGATAAGAGAACCCATCTAATTCAAGATGAAACAGCTGCAGCAAACAAGCAATCAGAAATACCTTTGAACTCAGAGGAAGGTGAGAATCTCATGATGAGAAGGACCTTAATCAAGGAACCGGTCAAAGAGGAACCAAGCCAAAGAAGATATTTTTTTAGGATAAAGTGCAAGATGATGGGGAAAGTGTGCAAGGTGATTATAGATTCAGGTTCTACTGACAATATTGTGTCAGAGGAGGCAGTTAGCAAACTGAAATTAGCAAGGATATCTCACAGTAATCCTTACAAGGTTACATGGCTCAACAAGGGTCAGCATGTCTTGGTAAATGAACAAGCATGGGTGGAGTTTTCAATTGGCAAGTACAAGGACAAAGTATTATGTGATGTGTTACCTATGGATGCATGCCACTTGCTCCTAGGTAGGCCATGGCAATTTGACCGCCAAGCTGTGCATGATGGAGCCAAGAACTCATACACCTTCAAGAAGGACAATGTCACATACAAGATTCAATCTTTGTTGGAAGATAATGAGGTGCAGACAGTAGGTTCTAAGTTGCTGATAACTGGTGAAAAAGAGTTCTTAAAGGCATTAGAAGAAGGAGAAGGAGTTGGCTATGTAATCATGATCAAGCCAAGAGAGGAAAGCAAAGAGAAGGCAGCTGAAAAGAAAGAACTACCAAAGGAGATTCAAGAATTGTTGTAGACCTATGAGAACATAGTAAGTAATGGTCAACCAGCAACTTTAACCCCTAAAAGAGCCATAAGTCATAGGATAGACTTGATACCAGGAGCCACCCTTCCAAACAAAGCAGCCTACAAGATGACACCTCAACAAAATGAGGAGATAGCCAGGCAGATTCAAGAATTGCTTGATCAAGGTCTCATTAGGAAAAGCATTAGTCCTTGTGCAGTACCCACCATCTTAGCACCCAAGAAAGGAGGAGAATGGAGGCTTTGTACTAATTCCAGAGCAATCAACAAGATAACCATCAGGTATAGGTTTCCTATTCCTAGAATTGAAGATCTCATTAATTGTCTAGGTGAAGCTAGGTACTATACCAAGATAGATTTAAAGAGTGGATACCACCAAATTAGAATACATGAGGGTGATGAGTGGAAAACAGCCTTCAAAACTAATGAGGGTCTTTATGAGTGGCTAGTAATGCCATTTGGTTTTTCTAATGCCCCCTCCACATTCATGAGACTCATGAATGAAATCCTTAAGGACTACATTGGCAAATTTGTGGTAGTGTATCTTAATGATATACTGATTTATAGCAGAACTAGAGAAGAGCACCTCCAACACATTGAGCTGATTTTCAAGAAGCTACAGGAGGAGAAGCTGAAGATTAACCTGGAAAAGTGTGAGTTCATCAAAACAGAGCTGGTGTACCTTGGTTTTGTGTTATCACATGGCAATTTGATGATGGACAGCAGCAAGGTAGAAGCCATTCTTAATTGGCCTACTCCCAAGACAACAATAGAGGTAAGAAGCTTCCATGGTCTTGCTCAGTACTATAGGAAATTCATCAAACAATTTAGTGCAATTTGTGCTCCTATGTTGGATACCATTAAAGGAGGCATGAAAACTAAGTTTGTGTGGAATGAACAAGCTAACAAGAGTTTTGAGTTGATGAAGGAAAAGGTAGCTACTCAACCTATTTTGGTGTTGCCAAGTTTTGAGAAACTATTTACAATTGAGTGTGATGCTAGTAATGTAGCAATTGGAGTTGTTCTCAGCCAAGAGGGCAGACTGGTGGCTTTTCATTCTGAGAAGCTAAGTGAAGCCAAGAAGAAGTACTCTTCTTATGACCTTGAAATGTATGCATTGGTCCAAGCACTAAGGAAGTGGAGGCACTACTTGCTTCCCAAGGAGTTCATTGTGTACTCAGACAATCAAGCACTCAATTTTCTGAATTCACAAGAGAAGTTGAGTCACATGCACATGAAATGGGTGGAGTACTTGCAAGCCTACACCTTCAACATCAAGCACAAGAAGGGAGCTCTCAACAAAGTTGCTGATGCATTGAGCAGGAGAGTTCTTACCATCCAAGAAATCCAATTGAAGAGCATGGGAATAGATTACTTCAAAGATCTATATGCAGATGATGAAAACTTTGCAAAAATTTATAAGGTATGCCTTGAGTTTAAAAACCATTTCCATAGCAAGTATGCTGAATATACTTTACAAAGTGATCTGTTGTTTAAAGGCAATCAGCTTTGTGTTCCTAGAGGCTCCATTAGAGAGAATTTAATTCAAGAGAAACATAATGGTGCATTGAGTGGTCATTTTGGGATCACCAAAACTCAAGAGCTTGTCCAAAGGTTTTATTTTTGGCCTAAGATGAATCTAGATGTCAAAAAATATGTAGAGAGTTGTGTAGTGTGTCAAAAAGCAAAAGGCACTTCTTCAAATGCAGGCTTATACCAGCCACTGCCAATCCCTTCTAGGCCATGGGAATGCTTAAGCATGGACTTTGTAGTTGGTTTACCCAAGACAAGGCAAGGAATGGATAGTGTGTATGTTGTGGTTGATAGATTCAGCAAAATGGCTCACTTTATACCCTGCAAAACAACCAATGATGCCAGTCAAATAGCCTCACTCTTCTTCAAGGAGATAGTTAGGATTCATGGTTTGCCAATCAGCATTGTATCAGACAGGGATACTAAATTTATGAGCCACTTTTGGAAGACACTTTGGCAGAGAATGGGCACCAATGTGTCCTTTGGATCTGCATACCATCCCCAAACTGATGGTCAGACCAAAGTTGTGAATAGGACACTTGGAAACCTTCTTAGATGCTTGACCAAGGAGTATGGTCAACAATGGGATCAGATTATTGGGCAGGCTGAGTATGCATACAATGATACAGTAAACAGGTCAACAGGGAAGAGTCCCTTTGAAATTGTGTATGGTTTACACCCTAGAGGAGTTTATGAGCTGAGAGAGCTGAAGGATGGAGTCAAAGGAAGTGGTTATGCAGATGATTTTGCTTGTGCAATGCAGGAGATTCATGAGACAATCAGAAAGACCTTGGCAGAAAATACCATGAAGCATAAGGCTAAAGTGAATGAGCATAGGAAAGAGGTTCAGTTTAATGTTGGTGACCTTGTGATGGTGCATTTGAACAAGGCTAGATTGCAGAAGGGAGTCCCTCACAAGCTGCAGATGAAGAGGATAGGTCCCTGCCCTATCTTGGAGAAGTATGGCAACAATGCTTTCAAAGTGCACTTGCCTGATGACAGTGGACTGTCCCCTGTTTTTAACATTGCAAACTTAGTCCATTACAAAGGACCACCACCAAACATGGATCAGACCATCCAAGAAGTCATTCACGATGTTGAAGAACTCAAACTGCCCCCTGTCACAGTCAAACAAGCTGATCAAATCTTGGACACAAGGGTCTACCAGAAGACTAGGAACAAGGAATATAAAGAACATCTAATAAAGAGGCATGGGAAACCTAATACAGATGCAGTATGGATCAAGGAGGCAGAATTCAAGAAGTTAGGTATTGATCCTAACTTACTCAATCCAAGGATGGCTTGAATTCTCTGTTTTGGGGAGGATGGTGCAGGAGCACCAAGGCCAATCTCCAAATTGATTTGCACAAAATTTTGGTTTGAAAATTTTTGGCTTGTACTGACCTTGGCCAAGTCAGCATGTTGTATTTAGTCTGGACCTTGAGGGTCTTGCATTTGTGTGTTTAGTTTGTCTTTAGGACTAAAGTTTATTAGGATGTCAAAGTTTTTAAATTCTGGCTTTAATTTAGCTATGGACAGTTGGATGAATTTTAAATGTTTACCCACTACTTCCTCGTTGTTGGAAAATGCCATGGGAAAGTTGAAGTGTTGTTGGCTTGAGATCAAGGAGATAACAATCCTAAAATGAAGGGTCATGAAGGAGTGGTAACATTGCATGGTGAAATTAGTTGTTTGCATGCACTTTGATTTGGTATTGGGAATCCCTCAAAATTAGGGATATGGAGGCGTGTAACCTCTCCTAGAATGTGGGAAAAAGACTCCAAGAGGGAGTAGTGGCTCGTATGAAGAGTTAGTGGCATTGTATTCGAAGTTTTTGATGTGAATAGAAAGGCAGATTTCTGGTTTTTTGAATTTCTGTGTTTTTTGGAAAACACAGTGTGTTTCTGCGCAGTGACTTTTTAAGTGTTGTAAATTGATTTAGCTTTTTGGTTTGTAAATAAAAAGTAGTGTTAATGTTGTTCTAGGCAAATAACTTTCATTTTGAGTGTTAGTAGTGTTTGGTTTCCAAGGTATAGGCAGAAAAAGGACGATACTCTGTTTTAACAGAAATTATAATTTATGAATCTGCCCATGTTTTTTTTTAGAACAGCACTCTAGAAGGCGTTGAGTATGTGAATTTACCACTGTACAAATGCTTAGTAGATAGGTCAGAGTGATTTTAATTTGGTCTTAGGGTTGCTTAGAGTAGAGTTGCATTTTAGTCTCCATAGTTATTAGTTTGGGAAGCACTCTAATTGTAGTTTTGGGACAGTCTTTTGTAGAATGACTCCCCCATAACCACAGACCGTGGGATCTTCCTGAGATAGGTGGAATATGGGAGAAGAGTCATTTTTTTGCACATATTTGACAGTAGATAGCATGGAACAAAGAGCCAAGGAGAATACACCCAAACCCTAGGCGAGCTTAGGACCCGGTTAGGGAATTAGGGTGGGAAACAAAGAACCAAGGCAGGGGAAAGGTACAGTTGTACGGCCAAGGACATTTTCAGGTGGAATGAGTTCAAATACAAAGACACCAGAGCTATGAAGGCCTGAATTTTTTTTTTGGGTGAGAAATAAACAAAAACCAGTGAAACCTAGTGAAAAGGGGCAATTAGGCCTCCATTCCAAGAAGTTTGGAATCACCTGTACGGACCAGTTGGAAACCTAAAAATTTTCCAAGATTTAAAACCCTGAAAAGGGTGTCCAAAACTACTATTTTCTTGGTATGTTGTTTGGGAAAAGTGAGAGTAAAAATCCAAATACCAACTGGTAAGGGCTAGAAGAGATTTGGGACTGTCCAAGGCAAGTTCACAAAACAGGTGATTTGAAGCTTGAACTAAAAGCAAGATGTACCCATTTCAAGATGAAATGAAAGAAACCAACATCTCTAGCTCCCCTACAAGAGGTTCAAGTTAGTTGGAGAACAGGGCACTTAGATTCTTCTAAGTCCTAGAAAGAGCATTCAAATTTCAAGAAGGTGATTGATTACCCAAGGTAAAGCACAAGGTAGAAACTCTTTGAAAAGAGTTGGAGTAGGGTTTAGTCAACCTAGAAGCTCAAGAGGAAACCATTGGAGACAGGTTTCAGGCAATAGATATTGGGAAGTCTTCCACAAGACCGTGCAAGAGCAACCTTGGGTATTGTAATACACCAATCATCTTCTAGTTCTTCAATATCTTCTTCTTCCACCACATTATACTTTACTAGCTTTCCTCTTGGATCATGTCTAACAACAAATGACCAACCCAGTTTACCTAGAACCTCTGAGTAAAATACCTACTCACATTGGCTTGGAAGAACATAGGGCTCATTTCTAGCTCACTCGATCGACCTTGTATTAACCATGGTAAATCCATTATCATCTTCAATAATAGTTCTCTCAGGATCATTTTCATTCAATCGTAGCCTATACCATAGGACAACGAAAAAAATTAATCTGAAGGACTTAAAGTCACACTCAAGTATATCATCCAAAATCCCATAGTATTGATTTTCTGAGACTTTTAGATGTATGTCGCTTCTAGATGAAACATTGGTCACCTGAAAGACTATAGTTATACTAGAATCACAAGTTTTCTTCATGTCATCCAAAATTTTGATTTGAAATTTACAACCATTGCACCACATAGCATTGTGGTGTTTTAGCTACAATATGTCAAATATGTAAAAATTATTGCAATATCGTCAATTGATAAACATATTTATTCTTGGATGAATGTATGCAAAGAAAACAATCGCAACATATATATACATCAATATAATTGAAAATAATTAAATAATATGGGTGATTAATATATTTATACGTACCCATTTATCTCTTAAACCATATGCTAAATCAATTTCCCTTTTTGTAACATTTGAATCTCCATTACGATGAGCTTCTTTAACCAATGAAGCCACACCTTCCCATGTTAATGTGTGACCAGATTGTTGACATCATTCAATCCATACTGTCATCCAATCAAGATTTTCTATGTACAAATGTAGTGCATCCCACTCTCAACCAACTGTATCAAAAAAATTTGAAATTCACACACAACGTATAATTAGTTAAATACCACAGTATATGACCTTAATTTATAATTGATGTATATTGAAGATTAAAAATTAAATAAGTACAATATACATAAAAACCATATGTAAAATATATTCCAATTAATCTCCATGACCATCTGATAATTACCTCCCACTTTCCTCAATCTATGTTTCCCCATCAAGTACCCCCTTTTGAGTTTGTTAATGGAGTTGGGATCCCAAATGCGTTCTACATGGATCTTTGCTGCAAAATTAGGAAGATATTCACTAATTGTACACCATGGTCTGGTATACCATATATCCCTCCACCATAGAACCCTCAAGATGTGCTCTTTGTCTAACCATAGCCTTCAAAATTTTCAAGTGCCTCTCAACCATCCACATTGACCTTGTGTGTACAGGTCCACACAATTCAATCTACTCAACTTGGTGTATGAGGTATTTTTCTTGTGCATTGAAAAATGTCGAAGCTAGACACTTTTGCATTTCAAACATTAGATGAGGAATTTTTCTCTTCCAATAATTTATATCTTCTTTATGGATTTCTTTAGATGGCAGTCATCTACAAGTGATTCAAGGTGCAAATATATTAACGATATTTAACAAAAATATATAGTATATTACATAACAAGTAAAAAAAATGGCAATTATAGGATGTATACAACGAATTGAACAAATATCACTACTTACCTCATGTATTTTCCAAGATCATATATAACTTGCTTGAAATTGTTGTTGAAGTTGTCTGGGAGAGATAGAGGTAGAATGTACTGCAACAATTATAAACTGATCTTTTCATTGTTTTTCCAAAAGTAGTAAACATAATACACTAAAAATTACATGCATTATACAAGTGTATATAATATACCAGAATAATTACCTTAATGAAGGTATGTCAATCATGTGTTTTCATCCCTAACCCAAATTCACCTTTCTTTGTTATTATATTGTTTATGTTCGCAACAAATTTTGTGGGAAATCTATTTTTTCGTATGACTTCTTTTATAGCATTGCTTTGCTGCTCCGTTAATAACCAAGGAAGGGCACTTATATTAATTTGGTCTCCATCACTATTTAATTGAATGGAATTTTTCATTGCATGATTGACTTCCTAAATGTCACTACAGATTTTGACAATTTTTTCTTTGTCATGCCTTCCATCCAATATTTTTCATAACATTTCTATTATATTCTTTCTGATATGCATTGTATCAAACAAATACAAAATTTGTAGTTGCTCATAGTAGGGAAATCTACTAAATTTTCTGGGATAAATTTCTAGTCCCTATGGATGTCAGCCATTAATGCCTTGACGACCTTCATGAAGAATATAAGTTAAACAAATCAACAACGACAATCATTGCCAATTACAACATGATTAAACACAACATAATATAAAAATATAAATTCAAAACATATCATATATGATAGATAAACAATTTGATCCGATGTATAACCTTGATGATTAATTCTATTATATTCCAACTTCCATAGGCGAGGTGTCATTCTTCGTGGTTTTGATCTAGTCTCTTCTTTCCCATTGAAAAGATGTTTTTCAATAGCTATACTTATGATTTCTATGGAGGAAGTGCCTATACTCATCAAACACCTGCTTTCCTAAACTTGTTGAATGATGAGATTTCATCTTTGGACCACAAATTGGACATGCAAAATTTCCCTTTGTTTGAAGACCTGGAAGATAATATATAATTGGATTAAATATGTCAATTTTTATAATTATATATAATGAATAGATTATTTTAAAAACATGCATGATATTTACTTCATAAAATTAAATATTGTTAAAGTGCAGTCGAATGTTATAACATACTGCAAAAATGTGTTAGCCCTAGGGCATCATGAATTGTCCATACAAGCATTCCATGGAATTGAGATTGTCTTTGTCCTATTCGTCTAGAGACATCATACATAGTGACACCATTCCATAACTTTAGTAACTCTTCGATAAGAGGCTCAATATATACATTCATATCTTTAACTTGGTACTTACCTAGTTGAATGAACATAAACATTACATAATTATTATAACCATTTACTACAATATATATAAATTAATGTATATGACTATTCAATGAAAAAAATATGTCATTATGCAACAAATAAGAAAAATGAGATGCTGCTACATTAAAGAAAATTGATGTAAACAAATACTTAGAAAAATCATTGACAACATTATGTGCTCCCTCTTCATTGACATCCATGGAGGAATTTTATTGTTGATAACAAAAATAGGCCACACTGAGTAAATAGATCTCAGTTCTCCAAATGGATTGACACCGTCTACTCCCAATGAAATCTTAAGATTACAAGGTTCTTCTTTAAAGTGTGGCCATTTTTCCTCCATGTCCCTAAATGCAAAACCATCTGTAGGCATTTAAAGAATCCCATCTCCACTTCTGTTCCATGCATGGTAATCCATAAATTGTGCTAAGCTTTCGCACCTAAATAATTGTTGCATACATGGAATAATGGGAATATAATGAAGAAACTTGCGAGACACCTTTTTTGTTAGTCGTTCTATTTGAAATCTATTGATATGACATTCTGAACATTATTTTGCAAATTCGTGTTGTTTATGATATATAATATGATCATTGGGACATGCATCTATTGTTTGATACTCCATTCTGATATCTTTCATAGTTCCAAATAAATCTCAGTATGAGTGAAGTAAAATATTTGATGGTGGTAGCAAAAATTCAATAATCAATCTATAACGAAAAATAATTTGATAATATAAAGAATATTAATGGTACATATTTTTTATCCTTTATTTACTAGTGATGAACCAACAATTAAAATAGATGAAAAAGATGACATATATGACATACCTTAACATCCATGATTGCTATGTTTGATAAACCATTCATAACCTTCAAGTTCAATAGCAACAATACAAAGAGAGAAGAGTTGTTTGGGAGCCTTCATAAAGGGGCTCATATGCCTTCTCAAGTACAGGTAAATCATGAACATCATCAAAGTCATCTCGATCATCATGATCAACTCTACCACTAAATGTGTCATGGATCAATGTATCTGTACCATCATCTTCAACTGTGTTTTCTGGTGCAAGATCATCTTCTTCCATAGGATCATTAACTTCATCTTTGATATTGATGGCTCCATGTTCATCCGCTTACAAAACCACATTCTCTAGGCCGTGATAATCGATATCATGTGCCCTAGGGTACCCCACCTTTATAATAATGATAGACACAAATAAACCATGATCATGATCAAGTGATTTTATATATATATAATGTTAAAGCGATATAAACATTTACAAATTCAATCAATCTAAACACATATAATGAATAACTTACCAATGGACGATAATCATGCCCCCATCAATGTGACCATGTTTCCTACAATGTTTCTCAGTTGTTGTGATTAAAAGTCATCTCATCTTTAAGCCCTTGGAATTATTGCAAGGAAAATAACATTTCCCATCACCCTTTCTTTTCAATCTAGCCCGCAATCTATCAAGTGTCCTTCATTTTGTTCTGGATTAATATTATTTGACATGATTTTCTCTTTACCAAGCTTGACTATTTAGATCTTCAAAAAATATCAAACTCACACTCCAATAATTTTTATTCATAGACAGTAACAAAATCTAATAATTCTCGATATTTTACACCAAAAAAATTTGGCATGCAACCACCCCTGCAAAAGAGAAGATAGTCTGAAGTTAATGACCCAAAAAAACACTTTAAAATGCTAATTCCAAAACTTATTAAATTATAATTTTACTATGATTTCCAACTAAGACTCCTAAAATTAGAATATTGAACTTGATCGCAAACTTCCTACAATGATGGAGGTAGCGAGCTAGTAAGAGAAAGTGACCCATTCCTAAGGAGCAACAATTCAGAATCATCATTGCTAATGTCAATACGGATTTATCCTTTTAGTTAAAGATGCAATGTGTCACTCTTATGACGAGCTTATCCCTAGGGCCCTCAACAATGAGAGAGCCCTAATCGCACAAGGAAGCACACGGAGTAGAATTTGGCAAATAAATGACTAGGTGACAAACTTTTTTAGTCACAACAACTAAAAATCACTAAATTCTACTCATTTTTTGCAACTCAGCTATAAATGAGTAAATAAATTACTAGGTTGGTCATTGACTAAAAATTATTTAGTCACACAAATAAAAATGACTAAATAATTTAGTCATTTATTTAGTCACAATCCATTTGAATAAATCATTTAAGGAATCAAGAATATAGCCCACCAAAATACTCTAAAACTTTTAAACATACTCTAAAACCTTCGTCAAAACATTATTTTCAAGCATAGACCACCAAAATGGAGAAGTGTTTCAGTAAATAATGACAGAGAATGGTGAGGAGATGTGCATGAAAGGAGGCATAGGATTCATTGTTGCTTATCTCATTCCTACTCTACTCAACAAATCTTACATTGTTCTCGCTACTATTTGTAATCTAGGTATTTACTTGAAATATATTTTCATAATCTCAAATTCCTTCAGAAGCTTTTGAAGTATCAATGTATCATATATAGGGTTTAGAATGATTTATTTTAATTAAAAAAATAAATAAATGATTTATTTCCTTGTAATTAGATAATGTGGAGATCTCCTAAATCTTCCCCAGCATACTATCCTCTTTGGCACTGTATTCATTACTCCAGCTACTAGGGTTTTGCATGTGACATATTTAATATCTTCATGACTGTGGCTTTTCAATAGATCTCAGGCTTTGCTTTAATCATTTTCATGGTAACCCTTGAGTTCCATAATCCACCTTCAATCTCTTATAAGAACATTGTCTTAAGCTAGACTCCATAGTATGCATATAAAGAAAGTCCTTCATACCTGCCATTGTTCCAAACCACCGCTCACTGCCTTGCTTAAAATGTTGCCTCTACAAGCACAATATCATGTTTTAAAATCATGGTTGCCAATGATTGACCATTAAGGTCACCACTTTCATCAAAATACAATGAGATTTTTGTCTTCAAACTCAAGGAATTATGCAAGATAACATTGTTAATTGTTTGTTGTGTACGATTTTATTTTCTTGCACATTTATTGTTTTGCTAACTTGCTTTAAGACTTGGTATTACACCCTCAGCTACAATCTCAAACAACTCACTCACTATCACTTGAAGATTCCTTTCATGAGCATCCTTCTATAAAATCAAACTATGCCCTATAGATTGCCTACTTACTAAAAGGGACTCATTGTTTCATGGTATTGTAGATCTTAAGATCCTTCAACCTTATTGACACTACTTCATAGTCCACAACATATTATTCACTATTCTCCCATCTTTGATGAGTCTTAAAACACTACTCAAACATGCAATCCACTACCTCCATTATACATTAATGGCTAAGAAGAAACATTGAACCTATGATTACCACTATTACTTCACTTGGATAGTCATTCCCTTATTGCATTTTCCTTGTCTAACACTACCAAAAGCATTTGAAAAACCCTTAAGGTCAGCAAGGGGGTAAGGAAACTCACTGTTAAAATCTCCACTTTACTATGTAAGGTTTGAGTTTTATTATCTTGTCACTGCTCAACCTCTTTTTGACTATCACATCTCAAGTGAATGTCATTCTTCTTACCGTAGATTGTGTTTACAAATGTCACTAAGTTACATAGTGTGCTTGTTATTAGCTACAATCTTTAGATTGCAAGATTTTGTTATTAGCTACAATGTCTCAATCTTTTTGGTATTGCAACCTCACTAATCCGCTAGAGTTATTGTTTATGTTTCTACATAGGCCTAGGGTTTGTACCCTAATCATGCTCTTACCAATGCTTCTGTTGGTATTAAAAAACAACCTTAAATCTTGGGTCAGAAAATTAGTTGTCTTGATAGGGTTGTGGTATGATCTTGGATTGTATCCTAGAGTGTGTGGGAAGCTTGTGTTTGATCATTAAGGTATGTAAACCTAATCAGGGAAATGTATCCTATATAGCGTGGGTCTTGCTTTAATACTTTCCATAATGATTATTAGTAGATCACATTATTATAGTTTGTGGTAACCCAAGATTGCATTCAAGTATGTAACAAACTTGGTTTGTAGTTTAATCTATACACTTTTAAGTAACATTCATAAGGTTTAGAAAATATTGATCACTCTCTAGAATAGCCCATTAAACATGGGTTGTGCTTGAATGCACTACATAATTGATATAACACAACCACTCTGCATATCAACCATAGTTATAGGCTCTTTATTGTAGCAAGAGGTAATCACTCTTGGATCATGCTATAATTACATCATAACCTGTTAAACTTGAGACAACCTGAATGCACCCAATGATGATTGAAACCTACATTATACAACTTGAATTAACTACATTATATGAGTTCCTCCATTTCTATCACTACATAGCCACATTAAACTTGGGTCATACATGAATGCATCCTATATTTTTTATAGCACAACTTTGACACATGACCAATAGAGTTATGGATCACATAATTACAGTCACAAGAATTTGTTCCTTCGTTGTGATCTTATGGTGATTCCACACAACAAAATCTGGACATGAAATTCTTAAAACCCTAAACCTCTAAAAATGAAATGTGATGAGATGTTTCTTTAAAATATGATTTTCAAACCTGGAACTACAAATCTAACTTCACAACTGAATTCTGCAAAAAGACAATGACTACCCTCAACCTGGCGATATCTTCTTGAATTTTTTTTTATTTTTCCTAAGAAAATCGTCCTTAGTTCTCTACAAACTATCTCAAGTAGAGAAAAACACTGTCGCAATAAATCAATGAACTCACTTTTCTTTATGTTGGCCACAATTTGATTTTTTTCTTATTTTTCATGTTTGTCAAAATTTTGAAAAAAATGATAGTCAAAATTTCAATGAACGTTGGGGATAAAATTTTAAAAAATTGAAAATTACACAACAAATTTTACAAGCACCCAACAATACATCAAATTATACATATTTCATCAAAAAATTTCATCAGATTTTGTAGTCAAATGAGTTAGTGTAATGTTTTATCAAAAAATGGCTCCAATTATTAGTATCATTGAGCTGATCCATCTTACATGAATGAATTTGTTGTTTCAGTTTATATCGTTCTTTTATTTGTAAGAGTTAGAATTGTGGATGTGACAGTATAACATGCATTGCTTATTTCATTGCACACACACCCTTAATCATTTGCAATCTACTCAATTAGATGCATGGTTAGTTTTTTCTTCAATTACACTCACTCTTACATGTATCAATTTGTTGTTTGAGTTTGTATCATTATCTTAATTGTAAGAGTTAGAATTTGTGATATGATAGTATAACATTCATTTTATGTTTCATTACACACACATCCTTGATCATTTGTAATCAATTGAATTAGATGCATGGTTAGTTTGTTGTTTCAGTTTGAATCATTTTTTTAATTGTAAGAGTTATAATTGGGGATAATGTAGTATATAATTCATTTTTGTTTCATTTCACACACACCCTTGATCATTTTCATTCAACTCAATTAGATGCATGGATTTCATGTTCTTCAATTACACTTAGTCTTACATGTATGAATTTTTTGTTCCATTTTGTTCATTATTTTAATTGTAAGAGTTAGAATTGTGGATATGATAGTATAACATGCATTTTTATTTTCACTGCACACACACTCTTGATTATTTTCAATCAACTCAATTAGATGCAATGTTAGTTTGTTCTATTACACTCACTCTTACATGTATGAATTTGTTGTTTTAGTTTGTTCATTCTTTTAATTGTAAGAGTTAGAATTGGGGATAGGATAGTATAACATGCACTTTTTGTTTCATTGTATTCAAACCCTTGATCATTTGCAATAAACTCAATTAGATGCATGGTTAGTTTGTTCCTCATTTACTCTCTCTTACATGTATGAATTTGTTGTTTCAGTTTGTTCATTATTTTAATTTTAAGAGTCAGAATTGGGGATAGGATAGTATAACATTCATTTTGTTGTTTCACTACACACACACCCTTGATAATTTGAAATCAACTCAATTAGATGCATGGTTAGTTTGTTCTTTATGTACACTCACTATTACATGTATGAACTTGTTGTTTCAGTTTGTTCATTCTATTAATTGTAAGAGTTAGAATTGGGGATATGATAGTAAAACATGCATTTTTTGTTTCATTGCACACACACCCTTGATCATTTGCAATCAACTCAATTATATGCATGGTTATTTTGTTCTTCAATCACACTCACTCTTACACGAATGAATTTTTATTTTTAGTTTGTATCATTATTTTAGTTGTAAGAGTTATAATTGGAGATATGATAGTATAACATAATTTTTTTGTTTCATTGCACACACACCCTTGATCATTTACAATCAACTCAATTAGATGCTTGGTTAGTTTATTGAATACAAATATAATTAACAATGGTGAGACATTTTTTTTGAGTTCTCCCCTAGTTCAACTATGTTGTATTCTACCATTCAAAGTGAATTAGATGACTATTGAAACATAGTTTAATGCTATCAAAGACTTCAAAAAATAATGTTTCTTTATTGCATTCATCTGAATTAGATGCATGGTTAATTTGTTCTTCAATCACACTCACTCTTACATGTATGAATTTTTTATTTCAGTTTGTATCATTCTTTATTTTCTAAGAGTCGAAATTGGGGATTTGATAGTATTACATGCATATTTTATTTCATTTTGAACACACCCTTGATCATTTACAATCAACTCAGTTTGATGCATGGTTAGTTTATTCTTTAGTCACACTCACTCGTACATGAGTGAATTTCTTATTTTAGTTTATATGATAGTATAACATGCATTTAGGGGATTTGGTTTTTTGAAGGGCTTTCATGGTAACCTGATGGCAGTTTTTAAAGAACCAAGAAGATCTCACCAAGAATCAATAAATTTTCCAGATTCAATTCTTGAATACTAGGAGATGATTGGCCAATTAATGAGAATATGTTATAAGGCTTCTCTCCTCCAATTTGGGCTCTTAAAAACCTAGGAGGGTGATACCACAATGTGTATCTTGCAATCTTCTAAGTAACTATATCACACATTGTATAACAAAACTATTATTTTCACTAAATTGCTAAATAGATGAAATCCTTCAAGAAACTGGCTATTCCTTAACAAGATTAAACACCTAAAGTTGAGAATATGAAGTAGGAGGATAAACAAAAATACCCCCTTTTCATACAATTATTCTCAAGAAAATAAAATGCATTGAAAATGCAACAAATCAGATTTAAAAATCTGCAACATGAACACTTGATTGTTCATTCATAATCTCCTACAAACATCACAATAACTTCTCCAAATTGACAATACAAATGGTGTTGCCTAATGGGATAATAATAATAGTACAAAAACTGATATAAAACTGATGAACAATATAAAAATAATTTAAATACAACACAAGTTCATTCTTTCAAATCTTCTACCAAAAACTGTGAAACAAAATCATCAAACACTTGCAAACTTCAATGTCAAATCTGCAACAACTCAATCATGGATTCTAAAATTCATTTGCTGCTATGCCTTCACTTCCAAACCTGCAAAAACATACATACCAAACTTATTTCTCCTTCCCTCAACTCTCACCAAACTTCACCTACAAAATCCCTCTTCTTTTCTCATATTCCTCTTCTCTTCATAAGCTGATTTTCTGCACCTTTTCTTGTGCAACTCTCAGGAGAAACCTGCAAGTTCTTTCTCAAAACTTGCTGCTATTTCTTGCTTCCCCTCCAAATACATTAAAGACTCCATTTTATATAGTTTAAAATATTTTTGAGATACCAAAATAGGCACCCCAAATATTCTCTTTCATTTCCCTTCAATTGTATTTTGAAAATTCTTCAATTTGTGTTAAAATTCATCATTAAATGCTTCCAAATATGGAGCACAAAGTTGCTGCACCATATTCCATGACTTTCTATTGTAAATTCCTCATAAAAATCAATAAAATCATGACCCAAGTCGTGCTCATTCACATTGATTTGAATACTGAAGTCATTCATTGATTTTTCCCAAAACACTAGCTTTTATGCATTAAAGCAAAAATTTGTTTTTCTTATCTTGGGTGTCCAATCTCTCCATCCCTATTTTTTAGGGATTTGGAATCTCAAAAATAATATTTTTAATGGAATAGAAAGTCTCCAAAAATCCTATTCCAAAATTTCCAATTTTGAATTTCAAAGTCCAAAATTACCTCCTACACTTTTTCTCAATCCAAAAATGCAATATTTAAATAAAGACCAATTATTTAATAAATTATTTTGGCCTCAACATTGAAATTTATTTACCTATTGCATAATTAAACCAAAACTTATGAATTTAAAAATTAAATACTTTCTTTTTGGTTGATGAGGACAGTCATTTGACCATGGATGCTCCTGCATCAGACACCCATGGTAGAAAAGAAATATTTCATGAGCTGCACTCAGAAATATTTATAGAACCTGTGCTTATCTTGGATCCACCTCTCTTCTTTTTCCACTAGTATTTATTTGTTCACCAATTTCTGCAACTTCACAACATTATCCTCTTTCATCTTTACTCCTCTACCCTCTATTGTTGGTTTAATTTCTCCCACTCTTTCCACCATGTCTTCTTCATGAAATTTCATTGTTTCAATGCCTTTTGTAAAACACAACATTGCTGCAATCTAATTTCTTTTACTCAAAACAACATTAGTACCATTATCAAGAGACTCATTTTCGATTCCTCCTAACAAGGAATCATAGTCACAAATCAAAACATCTTCATGTCCACGATTCTCTAACAAAGATTTACTAGAAATTTTTTTATTTACCTTCACTTTACACTTCCCCAAATTAACTTCATCAAATTTATCTAATGCTGCAATAAAATACTCTATTTCTGCATTCTTATTGTCATCAAAGTAAACACCAAAAATCTGATTTTACCTCACTTTTACCTGCAAACTTCATCTCACCTGAGATTAACTCATCCCATTCTTTTTCAATTGTTGTGATTTGCATCAATAAATCATCCCCTTCACTTTCTTCTATGTCCTTCAAAGGACACTGTTTGGCTGCAACTTCATCATAATCACATTCATCTTCATAAAAATATTTATCAAAAATGAATTTTGCCTTTGTATCTTCCACTGCTGCAACTTTTTCTTCCGTTGCAATAATTTGATCCCATTCTCCTTCAATCTGAATGAGTAAATCATCCTTATCAACTTCATAGGTCTTCTTTAAAGAAATATCTTCTACTACTATAATCACGATAGTCTCATCCTCCATGTCTTCCAATAGACATCCCTCTTCAGGTTCATCAATCTCTTTGTGCTCATACTCTTCTTCTTCCTTTGTGTCGCATGCATGACACTCTGTTACTTCTTCTTTCTTTCTTGCAGTCAAAACATCATTAGAAAGATAAAACTTATCTTAAACTCTTATGTCCTCTTGTTTCCTCCTTTCAATCTCATCCCTCAATTCATTTACTTGTTGCAACCTTATCATTTCTCTTTCTCTGAATCTCCTTTTGATTACCTCTAGTTTGGGAATCCTTAGAATCCATCTAATGATAATGCCATTTCTCCTTTCCATTTTCTAGGCTTCTCAAATCCTCAACAACACAAATTTTAAAAACCCTCAAGTTCTTCACATGTAAACTACCTCACATTCGGTGATCTGTTTACATTATCTTGACTCTCAAGATCTGCTAAATTCAACCCACACTCACAGGTCCTACTGTAACTGCCTCACATTCGGTGCTCTTTTACAGACTCAGGAACTTCTGCTCTAATACCACTGAAGTAGGAGGATAAACACACATACCCCATTTTCATACAACTATTCTCAAGAAAATAAAATGCATTTAAAATGCAAAAAATCAGATTTAAAAATCTGCAACATGAACACTTGATTCTTCATTCATAATCTCCTACAAACATCACAATAAATTCTCCAAATTGACAATACAAATGGTGCTGCCTCATGGGCTAATAATAATAGTCTAAAAACTGATATAAATCTGATGAAAAATATAAAAATAATTTAAATACAACACAAGTTCATTCTTTCAAATCTTCTACCAAAAACTGTGAAACAAAATCATCAAACACTTGCAAACTTCAATGTCAAATCTGCAACAACTCAATCATGGATTCTGAAATCCATTTGCTGCTATGCCTTCACTTCCAAACCTGCAAAAACATACATACCAAACTTATTTCTCCTTCCCTCAACTCTCACCAAACTTCACCTACAAAATCCCTCTTCTCTTCTCATATTCCTCTTCTCTTCACAAGCTGATTTTATGCACCTTTTCTTCTGCAACTCTTAGGAGAAACCTACAAGTTCTTTCTCCAAAATTGCTGCTATTTCTTGCTTCATCTCTGAATACATTAAAGACTCCATTTTATATAGATTAAATCATTTTTTAGATACCAAAATAGGCACCCCAAATCTTCTCTTCCATTTCCCTTCAATTGTATTTTGAAAATTATTCAAGTTGTGTTAAAATTCATCATTAAATGCTTCCAAATATGGAACAAAAAGTTGCTGCACCATATTCCATGACTTTATATTGTAAATGCCTCATAAAAATAAATAAAATCATGACCCAAGTCGTTCTCTTTCACATTGATTTGAATACTGAAGTCATTCATTGATTTTTCCCAAAACACTAGCTTTTATGCATTAAAGCAAAAATCTGTTTTTCTTATCTTGGGTGTGCACTCTCTCCATCCCTATTTTTTAGGGATTTCGAATCTCAAAAATAATTTTTTTAATGGAACACAAAGTCTGCAAAAATCCTACTCCAAAATTTCCAATTTTGAATTTCAAAGTCCAAAATTACCTCCTACACTTTTTCTCAATCCAAAAATGCAATATTTAAATAAAGACCAATTATTTAATAAATTATTTTGGCCTCAACATTGCAATTTATTTACCTATTGCATAATTAAACCAAAATTTATGAAATTAAAAATTAAATACTTTCTTTTTGGTTGATGAGGATAGTCGTTTGACCATGGATGCTCCTGCATCAGAATACCACACAATACCAACCTCAAAAAAGGTAAATCGATTAAAAGTTTATTTAAATTTTTTTTTCTCAAATTGAAGCACCAAAACCATAGGAAATGCACTAACACCTATTAGATCAGTGTCTTATCTTAGGGAAGGGAGTCAAATCAGAACAAATTGAATTAAAAGGTGAATTTAATTTCGAACAACCATGATCTTTGTGTGATTGCATTAAAATACACATATCAAATACTTAGATTCAAAGACTACTTATCAAAATCCACATAACATTCACATGAACTCATGCTTTAATCAAGGTATTATAACTAATTCATTAAACCAAAGCCAAAATTAAAACAAATTTCATTGCAAAACAACAATGAACATTAATTAATGATCATTGATCGGATTTTCATTAACAATTCAAGTGAAATATTACAAGTGGAGAGACAATAGAATCAAAATATTTGCATTGTTCATTTAGACATGCTTGAAAACCATAAAATTTACAAAACTTGATATATTGACTAAAAACCTAACATAAAGACTCAAAACATATTTCTTTGTGTTCTTAATTTGCATTTTTAGGTCTAGAATTTAGAAAGAGACCCACACTAATGACCCTAAATTCCCTTTTATTAGAAACAAGGGAGCAAAACAAGCTTTATTTCAAGAGTACACATGTCACATTTTCATTTGACAACCTAATCCAATCATTCCATGAGGAATGGTTACAACAAACTAAAGAATATTCTCATGTGAGACAAATGTTTTATTTTAGTCAGTAGAGACTCTCATGCCTTCCAAAAGGTAGTACATTGAAGAGAGTGGTCTTCAAATAGTTAGAGAATATTTATCTTCCTCCTTACCAAATGATAAAAAGTGTGCTGAATAAAAAGAACCATGTGGATAAAAATCTAGATCAACATCCAACACCAGTCCAAGTCATCAATAGTCAGCACTTACCCATTATATTTTGAATTGGGAGAAAATATCTTTTATACATTACCTCTTCTAAGGCCAAACCTATACTATAATCAACCATGTATATATGTTCTCTATCCTTCTTCCTACGGATCCAACTCATCAATGAAAGTCCTCTTCCACAATTCATATTTTGTGTTAGAAGGCCAATTTAATCTAATAATTTCATCCATCTTCTTTTTGTAGGAAGCATATTTTGTCATCAGTAAATTGGCTTCTTTATCAAAATCTTCCAGGAAGCTAATGATGAAAGATAGATTCTCAAGAGTGTTCTTCAATACATAAATGTCAACAAACTCACCTATTAGTCATTCTTGGGAAGCAATTGTTTTTTCCACTTGATCTTTCTATGTGTGTAGAGGTTTTACCTCATCATAAGTGTGTTGGATATCATGCAACAATACCAAATATGCCTCATAAATTTTTTCCTTTAACTCTTTTACTTTCACCTCCAAAGGAGCAGCATACCCTTGAAACCTATGTTCTTTAATCTCTTTAATGATTTTATAAGTTGGGTCAATCTTTGGATACTCATCCTTCTAATGTGATGACCTAAATGAAATAAGCTTCAAGTTATCAACCCTAGGAATCCATTTGTCCAAGATTGGGGTAGCTAATTCCTTCTCTCTTTGAGATAACTTTATTGCTTGCAACATTAAAGAATAATTGGAATGAATACTATTTAATTTACCCTAAATCTTCTTACTTAAATGCTCTAAAACAATATGAAAAATCTTTGAATTATTCTCATACATGGTATCCTAAACCTATGCAAGAAAATTATTATAGACTTCAATTTGCAAAAATAATTGCTCCTTGGTGGGCTCATTTGATGGAGTTGTACCTGATGTGCTTGGCTCCTCAACTACAAGTGGTTCTTGGACCAAGTTATATGGAATTATTTCCAAAGAATTTTTTGGTGGTGGAGGAGGAGATTGAGGATGTGCTATTGGAGAAGTGGGTACAACATGACTTGAGCTAGATGGACCTTGGGTCCTTAATGTTTCCATTTGTGGCTTCAAAAATGCTAACTCTTTTTTCAATTTAGCTACCCTTTGTTGAATCTTATTGTACTCATTAATAATGTCATTATACTTGCCCCTGTATAAGTGTCTATCAACAGTGACAATCTCCATAGTTTCCTTAGTGAACTTAGCAATGTTTATTGTATTTTCAACTGCTTCCAATGTTGGAGTATCAAAAACTCCCCTTATAACCAATTGCCCACTGAAGTTAGCAAGTTTTGCAACTCTTGGCTTCCTAGAACCCAAAGACAATGACTAAATGGCCAAGGCATCCCATTCCTCACTAAATGTTGACCCTTGTAGTGCTAATTTGGACTTTTCCTCTATTTGAAAACATGACCTATTTTTCCTTGTTATTGTATCTAGTACAAAAACAACAACAATATCCCATTTAGGCAGCAATAGTACACCAATTTTCTACACAAGTGCTCTTCCTTCTTCAGGTGTGATACCTTGGAACTCCTTCCTCATAACCTTAAATTTGCTTGAATAATGCTCTAAAGAAGTTATTGATGCAGGTTCCTCTCTTTTGCCACATTCTCTAGATATTCCTAAGCATTAGCTCTCATTATAAAGTCCTTGAATTATTTAGTCTAAACAAAATAATCATCCTCCATAAACGCCTTGTAGGCTTCCCACCCCAAATAATCAACATTTCTCAAACCACTGATAGATTATTTTCCTAGTCTGAGGCTACCTTCTCTTTTGTCTGGTTCAAACCCTCTTGGGGGAGAAGGAATTCCTTGTTGCATCTCCTCAGGTGTAACCAAGATGTCATCCTCTTTTGTTTCATGATAATCAAAAATCCCTACTACCTTGATTTTTTGCCTCTTTAGTGGTGGCTACTCTAATGGAGAAGGACCTCTTGGAGGTGAATCAACATCAATTAAAATAGGTGGAGTCTGTCTAGGTGGAAAAGGTGCTGACCTCACATGAGAAGATTTCCTTGACCCCTCTAATATAGCATGGGTTGGAAGTGTTTGTTGTTTATTTATTGCCCCCTTCTTCCTGGAGTATATTCTAATTTTTTGTGGTGGTTGATAAGAGGGTATTTCCTCCAATAATTTTGTTGGATCTTCTTCTACTACTACCACTGCCTTCCCCTTGTCAATTATTGTGTGCTCTTCCCTCAAGACACCCACTACATTCTCAAAATTGTCGAGAACATGCATGACTCTATTGAATTCACCCTTAATATTTGGTAGGGGTTCATAATCATGGTGTGACCTTTTTTCCTTCTCTACCATTTTGTTGAAGGTGAGGTACATTACCTTCTTCTCTTCCTAGACATGAATATAAAAAATATTCCTAATGACATCTTCAAGATAATAAAAATTGTGAATGAAAGAATCACTTCTATTTTTTTTATCTCAAAGTAGCAATGAAGCCTTCGAGGTCATGGTTACTTGGGTGCATAGTCCTTAGTCCATAAGGTGCCAAAACCTTCCCCAAATCTTTCCATCCTCCTTTGGCCATTACATAATTAGAAAATATTGTCCATTTAGGAAAGAATGGGCCTTTCTCATATTGCTCTAGTAAGTGCCACATTTGTGATTCCTCCAATTGCCTCATAATTTCAATGAATCCAATTCTTAATGGTACATCTCTAAGTAATGCATAAGGGCTTATATTTGTGCCATAGAATATGAAATTTTTTGTACTGGGTATAGAATTATATCCCCCTAGTTGTGATTTATTTTCAAATCAGGTCTTCTCTCCAAAGGCCTCAAAAAATCATCTATCTCTTTGGGGATCCTTGGTGGATCATAAATCAGGAACCTCCTTAGTTTTGAACCAAAACTATTATGAAAGAACATAGTATAATTTCAAATCATCTTTATCAAGAATCTGAGTCCAACATTGGATAGGAAACTCAATATCACCTACCATCTTCTTTAATGTCATATCTTCACCAAAATGCTTTTCTCCCTTATATAAAAACATATGCATCATGAGGGAATACTAGTAGAATCTAACCCAATTCTTCCCTACATTCAATGCAATCAAACCTTGATGAGTGTTTTCTACCAAGTATGTGGCATGGTAATAAACTACATTGAAAGTTGCATGTTGAAAATGTGCTGCCATATACATATAATATACTAGTAAGATGGATGATGGCTCAAAACCAGTAATTTGGCACAATGAGTAAACTGTCTTCTTCAAGTAGTTAGCAAAGCACTTCATGGGAAAGGGTTCCTTTTCATCTTTACCAATATGTATCTCTTTTCTAGACTTCCCAACTCCAATACTTGTAGTATGTATGGGTAACATTCTCATCTTGAGCATAACCCTAGTGTTCTCATATTCCTTTTTGAAAACGTCAAGATCAATGGGGATCATGTATTGAATCCACTCATGTAACTTGAAAATATTTGCAATATCTTCCTTGGTTATCTTAACCATTTCAACACCAGCATATGCCCTAACCACTCTAGAAATAGGGTCATACCTTCCAGCTATGTCTTTTAATAGGTCCACATCCATGTATGCATTCAACACTATTAGTTTTCCCATATCCAATCTCCATGGGTTGCATAGAAGAACCCCAATATTTTTGTTCCCAAATCAGTTTTGGAACATCTGACACCCTATGTATGGCACATTGGCATCCTTTATGTTGTTTTATTTTTCCACTAACCCTTCTTTAACCTTAGGACATTGAAACAAAGAAAATCCCTTGACTTTTTTGCTAGTTGACAATTTTAATTGATCAATAATGTCTTTGGATAGAGGTCTTAATGCAGTTTTAGAACCTGGAACTTGTGCTTTGGTTTCCATTAGTAACAAGGTGGGTTTAGGCTAGTCTAGGGTTTTGATACAGAAAAATTTGAAATCTATCTTTTCTATTCAAAACCTAGAGCACAACTTGAAGGTACAATTTCAATGGTTTTGACAACAATCCACAACATACATAATTTCAAATGAATTATAAAGGAATTAAAAAGCACACAGACCAATTCCACTGAAAGACACAATGAAAATTTACCCTAATTCAAGGAAATTTGGATAAAATGTAGAGAATGGGTTTTTTTTTACTTATGGCTTTTTCAGATGAAGGAAACGGGTGATCCCATAATAGTGGTTTACAATTTTTGGCCAAACTAGACACTGAAATTATTATTTTTAACTAAATCTTCACATTCATGCACCTATAGCGGCTAAACTGTGAGGAATTTGAAGATGGTGCAAACTAGAGTCTCATCAAATTTTGTCTGTAGATTCTAAAAATATTTTTTTCAAAATTTTTGGAATCAACTTTCACTTCTTTTTCCATCTCCCACGAAAATTGATTTTTTCAGAAAACAACATTTTTAAAAAGTGACACACACCGTATAACGTATAGATTTTTTTCCATGAAGGATAAAATTCTAATTCTTTCAAATTTAGATTTCTAACTCTAATATCTAGTGCTTCCACTTGGTTAGATAGTTTTTTATTTATTTATTTTCCTTGATCAAGTTTCAAAGTCAAACAAATTACAATTCAGACAGCGACTAAATAACGCGTAACTTTTTTTGTATATGTCAAAATTTAATTTAATTTTTTTTGTTGGATCAAGGACTTCAATATCTGGTGCACTCATATTTTTCAAATTTTTTTTTCTATAATCTTCTATTTTTCCACATGTGAAGAACAACAAAATTCATTTTTGATGAAAAACCTATGTTTAATAAAACTTAAAAAACAAATACATAACAAAACCAAAACATATTAAAATTATATTCATTGGATAGCTTGTTCTGAGGAATACCATAATCATTTGAAATAAATTTTAAATGAATTCATTTGATCCCCAAAAGCTAAATCAAAAGTGATTTTTTATCAGCATTTTGATAGGTGTAAAGGAGACGCATTTATAGGTATGGTTTAAAACTAGCGAGGTTCTATCCAAGGGGTTTTGATCTAAGGTGATTTGATCAAACCCTTTTCAATTGGAATCCTTAAAATGGAACTTTTTAAGGCTTAAATCATTATATTTTCTAAAAATATGTGATTTCAGCTAAAATTCGTTCCTCTCAGGAATTGTAAACCACTATTATGACAGTACCCAAACCCTAATTTTGACCATGTTGAACTTTGGAATGCTCTTATCGATCTCCTAGATGCTTAAAATTCATTTGCAATCTTCAATTATGCAAAAATCCAATCTTTGATGTTCCTTTAGATCAAATTTTGGTAGGTCTAGACATCATTTCCACCATTACTACTCGCTCATGAAAATTAGAATGGCTCCCATATCCACTTATTCAACTTTGAATATTAGTCATTGATCTCCCTATGAGATGGCACTTTGGATGACTCAGATTGAGTCAACAAGGTTTTAATTTCCATTTTCATCATTCACTATCCTTTGATCAATGAAATTCTACCAACAAGAATTCTGACTCATTCATTCTGCAGGAACCACTTTATTTTCCCAGTGGTGGAAGAAATCCACATGTTGCTAGCCCACTAACCCCATTTCTTTTAATAAAGCAATATTTGATTACTACGGGGCAAGCAAGGAATGGTTGAAATTAAATCTCAAAGTTGCATCTCGGTCATTGATTTAAAACCTTAAAGCATCGGGTATGTGAGTGGATAATGGGCCCCACTCTTGCAGTGGAACACGTGTCATCAACCTACTAACCACGCAACATTTCAAAAAGTATTATTTTATTCCCTCGAGACTGGTGGGGAACAACCAAGATCAAATCCTCCAATCTAACAGTCAGAAAATCTACACATGCATAAAAGTTAGTTTAAAAAGGGGACTCGACTAGGTCGATGTGACTAAGACCCTTGAGATTAATGACTTAAAACTTAAGTCATTCTTAACTATGAAATATTTCACCTGACTTAGGAAATATTTAAACAATGGTAATGTTGGGTGATTGATGAACCTAGACCAAGGGGCCGGTAATAATATGTTCACGATGGCTCAAGTTGCAACTCAAGTGATTGGTAATTAGGTGTAACAAGTCAATAAAGAAATATAATGTCTAGGGTTTAAGACTATGCAAATATGAAATGAGGGATTTTGAACCAAAATCCTAAACCCTACCCTAAGGCAAAGTGGCAAAAAATTATCACAAGGCAATGAACTATCTCAAAAAATTTCAAAATTCAGAAGCTCTACCAGTCGTTCATACTCGGGGATGCATACCCCTGGTGGCTATGGAAAGAATTCAAACCTCATGGTTGAAGCAAACTAACATAGAGAAACAAAAAACCCAGGAGCTTAGCAGGATAGGGCAAGCAGACACAACCAAAATAAAACACACCAAACCTATATACACTAATTACAAGATTTTAATAGTGTACATGGAAACAACCTATTTCAAGACAAATAGGGCTTCAAGAACTATCCATGTACTGGAAACTCTAGAAATTCACCTCTTAAGGATTGCAAGAAATATGAATCCTCTCCATGTGTATCTGTAATCAGATATGGGTGCAAACACAAAGGATAAAATTTTCCATGTTTCCCTTTATCCTCCATCCTTGCATTCCACATTGGGACCATGCTTCCCACTTCAAATTTTTTTTCAATATCCCTCTTATCATACAAACACTTGACTTGAAGTTGTTGTAGATACATAAAATTGGTCATATATGATTAATCCTGGCATTTAATTAAATATTTATTGTTTAATTAATTTCTCTAAAGTCTTTTACATATGATTAAATTTAATTAATTTAATTATATTGTTCATTCAATTTATTCTTCTATCATAATTAAATAAATCAATTTTATTTAATTATTTCACATTCAAATGTCCACTTGATTAATTAAATAAATACACTTTATTTATTTTAATTAATTATCACTTTTTGAATTTAATAAAGTCTTTTTTATTTAATTAAATTTAAATATTTCTTTTCAAATCTTTCTTCTAGTTAATTAAATATCTTATTTAATTAATTTCATTTACAAGTTTAATTAAATATCTTTATTTAATTGAATATCTTCTATATCTTTTCAAAATCATAATTAAATATTCTATTTAATTATGAAATCTTCCATTATTCTTCAAATCTGGGGTAAATATTGTATTTTAAGAAAAAAACCTTTGTATCATCCATAAATAAATAATTGAATTCAATAATTCATTATTTATCTTCTTCAAAATCTTTCCATAATCTCACAAAAAGATGATTTTTACAATTCATCTATATTATCTTATCTTACCTCTTTTACAGAAAAGAAAAAGAAATCTTGCTTTTTATTTTCTTCTATTTTTCTTTAGTCTTATCCATCCTCAACCGTTTGATCTGCTAGGAATTTTCACAGTCATTGATCCTATCAGCCAATCAGAAGATTTTGAAAAACTCTATAAATAGCACTACCGATCCAAGCAAGGGTTATAACACACAATAGATGAATTAGAGATTAATTGCATTCTAGCATTATCATTATAGTTTTATTATTCATAGCATCATCATAATATGTCATCTTAGCAATCATGATTTAGAATAATCATGTCTTAGCTTACCATTACATGCATTTCATATTCAATCTCATTCTCTAGGAAGACTGTTCGTTGAGCCTAGCATACAATCTGAGAGCCAGCTGGAATCAATGAAAATATTGGAGATAGAGGACGATAGGATGACATCAATAAGAGGATACTGAGTTTGCAAGCTCTATTATTTTCATATTCTATTTTTGATATAATTTCTTATTGGTGTGTTTGATTAATTTGTTTTTACATATTTAACATGCACAAAATCAACCACATATTATTGGCGCCCACCGTGGGGCATTGGCCCATTTTTAATATTTATCTGCAAGTTTTCTGACAGGATTTCACATTTTGGAATTTGGATTTTTGACAAAATTTTCTATTTTAGCGCATACGAGGATTTTTGAAGTGCATCTGCAAGTTTTTAAAGCACATTCGTAGTTCCTTTCAACACTTTTGCAGGTACTTCGATGCATCCAGGAATTTTTTCGGTGCATCTACAAGATAGAATGGCGCATATACTTGACTTAGTTTGTTAAAAAAAATTGAAAATAAAAAATAAAAAATTAGCTACATTTTGTTTTAACGCATTTAGGAGTTCTTGTAGTGCATTTGGGACTTTTTGTAGTGCATTTATGATCTATTTTTGCACATTCACTTATTTTTTTTGTGCATATAGTGGATCGTTTGGCGCATATAGGTTGTAACTAAACAGGTTTCTGAGTCTGACACCTTCCACAGATAGAACCTTTTTGTGGCTTAAAAAGAACCAATCTAGGATAGTCACAGCTGGTTTTAAAAGGAAGCAACCCTAGGATAGACATACATTTAAAATAAAGTAATCCAGGATAGTCACCACACACTGATTTTGCGATTAAAATGAATCCCATGCTTTCTATGAAGCAACATCTTCACATAGTTTAGATCATTGTGATTTTGGTTTTTAAAAAGAACTATCTATTGTGTTTGTGGCAATAGGTCTATGCTCTCCCCTTAACTAGGTGATCAAAATACTAGACTTTCCTTTTACATTCATGCAATCTTACTGATTTATTACATAATGTAGAGGGCTTGCTCTTGTGGGAAAAAGTACACACCCAAGAGGAATGACTCAAGTGGGTTCAAGCCAAAGCTAGGCTATTCTGCTCCACTATAAAATTTAAAGCAAATCAGGGGAAATCCTTTTTTTTCTGGTAGTGTGCAAGATAACCATCCCCAAAGACTTTTTTCTAAAGGTTAGGAGGTCTCCCGAGGGAGTTTATTATTGTCGTACCGAACAAAAACCCTTCCTATGAACCTAGTGTAGTATCCAACCAAAGTCAGTTTTCAAACATCATAATAATCACAGTGCAAGGGATGGAATAATCTACCCCCAAGATACTCACCATATAACTGCCAATGACCGTTTGCTCAGGGGATCTGGTATCCACTTCTGTCACTCTTAGTACACACTTGGAAAAGACAAAAAAATGGGTGCCCCTTCGAGGGTGACATGACTATGTGAGTCGACGCAGTTCTAAGATGTGGGTTGTTGATTATTATGATGACCTATCTGAGTACTAAGAGTGAGTTTGCTTGAATTGTCTGTCATGTGTAAAACCTGTGAAAACACTTTTTGATTTTTTTTTTGAATCATACACTTAATGTTTAGTATAGGACTTAAAAACAATTATTTTCAAGGTGTTTGTTGTGTTTTCAATCACACTAATTCAGATAAAAGATCATCTGAAATGAACATGTCAAATTTCAGCTGAAAATTGTTCTCAACTGTTTAGAAAAATATTTGGGAAAAACCTATTTTAGTGCATCTAGGGTATATTTTGGGGCATATAAGGTCTATTCTAGCACATTCACTAGTTAAATCAGTGCTTTTAGGGTCTTTTTTAGCACATACATTGGCTATTCTGAAAACAAAACTTTTCAGTCAGTCAAAAACATTTTCTAAAGTGCATATAGGATACAGATTAGCACATCTAGGACATATTGAAGTGCATTTGACCATTTCTTTGGCACATATCCCTATTTCTTAAGTGCATATAGCCAACAAAAAAGCGCATATGTCATTTTTCTTGAATCATTGTTTTTGATAGATCTGAACTTATAGCATTCTCGGTCTAGTAATGTATCAACATTTTCTCTCATACTAAGGGAGTGGAAATCTACCAATTTTGTCAAGAACTCAATTTCCAATAGGATCAAGAAACCCAAGAAACCTCTAAGTTACAAGAAAACCTTACAATGAAGGAATTTTTTATACAAGAGTCGAAACGTCTTGCTCCATTATCGCAAGTTTCTCCATAGATACCAAGATTTCTTCAGAGGATTTACTGACGAATACATTGTGGACCCTCTAGATTCATGAGCCTATTTTCAAAGAAGAGCCCTCTCTCAATGACACAATCACAATCAGGCTCTTGATTTCAACTATATACCACAACCTTCTATTGAATATTCGACACATCCTAGTCAAATACTTCAATGATTTGAAATAGGCTATATGATATATTGACCATTCTTTGAAAAAAAGGATCAAATCCTACAAGTGCACCTTTTATCACAAACTTCTAAATTCTTGTTTCAACTTCTCCCAATAGGATTCTAACATCCTTTATCATTGGAAGCCACAACCACGAATTAGGAAAACATAGTTTTGATCATATCATAAGATTTTCATCTTATTAGATTAAAACATCATCTTTGATTGCACTCATCAAACTATGATCTAAGTTTAGGAGAACATCTTGAAATCATATCCCTGTTTTTACACAATCACAATACAATAAACTGAAGGAAGATATTCAACAAGAAGATCATACCTCAACAACAAAAAAGGAAGGTGAAAATAGTGATCCCCTTTTTGAATACAACTTGGTGGAAGGATCAAAAGATTTGTTTACTTCCGACAATGATCTGAGAAAAACCCTTGAGGATAGTGAGGATGAACAAGAAGAAGAATGCCACATTAAAGAAGCAGAACAAGATCCTAAATTTCTAAGAGCATTAGAAAGGATCGTAGCATGAGACAAACAAAAATATTTCCTATTTCTGGCCAAAAAAGGAGATAAACTACCTCATGACTTTAATAATGAGAACATAAAGAGTAATCCTAATGAAACACCATTTTCTGGTCTTAGTGCCTTGACTCAACATGTTAAAAAATTAGAACGGAAAATTAAAGATCTAGAAGGGGGAGCCACAACAAAGACATATGATCTTGATGATATTTTTCCATATCCTTTTGATCGATGTCTCAATACAATTCTATTTCCTAAGCATTGTGAAATTCCAAAGTTTGATCATTATAATGGAAAATCGGATCCCATTGACCATATTAGAGACTTTCGAAACATGACTTTAGAATTCTCTCATGAGGATACATACTTAATGCATTTGTTCCCATGAAGTCTTAGAGGCCAATCTATGGAATGGCTATAAAAACTTATACCGCCTATCAAAACATTTGAGGAATTGATCAACGAGTTAATCTCTCAATATTCCTATAACACACAACACCAAATCACAATGATTCATCTATGCAATGCTAAGAAAAAACCTAGTGAACCGTTCATCACATTTCCTCATAGATGGAGAAGATTGTGCGCTAGATATCCATGTCATGTTCCTGAAAAGGAAAAGATCACTACATTCATAAATATCTTGGATCAAGAGATGAGTTATCATCTAAATCTTCATTGTCCTCCCTCTTTTCAGAAAATGATTGAAAATGCATTAGTCCAAAGGGGGATAATCAAACTTGATAAAGACAGTCCTAGCTCCTCAAATCACCACAATGACAAATCTAAGTTTTGGACTCGCAACAAGAATGTGGTGAATGATGGTGTTGTAAATGCACATCATGTCTCACCTAAGCCAATTGTTCTTAGTGTTCCTCACAACAACAACTACAACAATGTCAACTTGGTTATGAATCAGGGAAACAATCCTCCTCCTCCTCCTCCGAGGAATAACCAAAATCCAACTTTTTTTCCAAATCAAAGTAATACCAACAACCAAGGGTATCATGGAAACAACAAAAATAACACCTTAGGAAATACATCAAACACGAATCCACAACGATCTTCATTTTTCTCCAATAGAACTTTTACTCCATTAGGCAAAACTCTAAAATCTGCCCTTAAAGACTTGATGGCAAAGAACGTTAGTACCCTACCACCTCAACATAACTTTGAACCCAGTGTGAAGTTGCCATCATGGAATGATGCATACTATTGTGAATATCATAGATGTAAAGGCCATCGTATGAATAATTTACAAGCCTTAAAGAATGTTATTCAAGATTTAATCGACAAAGACATTGTCACAATAGAAGGGAACCAACAATCAAATGAAGACCACCAAGCATTTTGAAATCCTTTGCCCAACTATGAAAAGGGTGAGTCTTCTAGAAAGAATGTGAATCATATTGATGAGTATATAATCAATCATATCTACACTGATGATGAGCGGGTTAATGTTATAAAAGTCAAAGAGAAAGCCTAGTATCGAGAAGTTAACATAACAACAAGGGTACAAGCTAAAGTTGTCCTAAAAGGTGCTCCTTCAAAATCCATTGTGCCACTACCTCCACATCAATATGATTTAATCAATCAACTTGGAAAAAAAAATTCTTAGATCTCTATCTTAGAACTTTTGAAAATTTCTCCAACACATAAGGAAATTCTAGACAAAGCCCTCATTGAAACAGCTATATCTGATGATCTTAATGTGGATCAATTTCAAGCCATGGTGGGACATTTATCCTCACCCACATGCCTCTCATTTTTTCAAAAATATGATGTTTCCATGAAACATCCCCATAATTCATCATTATACTTAGAATTCATGGTCCACAAATTTCATGTTAGATGAGTTCTAATAGATGGAGGTGCTGGTTTGAGCATATGTACCATGAAATTAATTTGGGCTTTAGGACTTTCTGAGGATTCCATTGATCCCAGACAAAAGATCACCATTAAAGCCTATGATAATGAGGAAAGAACATCCAAAGGTTTAATCATGTTACCAATCAGAGTGGGGTTAGTTATGAAAAATACTTTTTGTCAAGTCTTAGACCGTGATCTCACCTACAATATATTGTTGTGTCATCCTTGGATCCAAGAAATGCAAGCTATACCATCCATGTACCATCAATGTCTTAAGTTTCCTTACTATAGATAGAAGATCACAATACCAGCCAATAATTCTCATAGTCAAACTTGTGCCAACATCAAAGCCAGTTAAGACAACTTGGTTCCCAACAATTGAGAAGTGCCTACTAATACTTCTCTCAAAGTTGATACGCAAATCAGATAGATAACCAAAAGCTTTGACAAGAAAATACAGTTCAAGGGCAATGGAGTAGGAGAATATTCTCTCTATCTGGCTAATCTTCCTACATCACCTCGGTCACATGGATAACCTTCTATCATGCAACATCAGATATCTAAAACATCAACATCAACATAATCACTGGCAAAACCAATCACAAGGTTCAATGGGAAATTTATCAAGGAGAAATTCTCGATGGAAGATCTTGAGGATAATGAAATTCTAAAATGGCTCTATAGAGATGAAGATGTAGATGAAATAGTTCTTAATATCAAGTTACCAACTAATATGGTAAGGGATATTCAATCATGCAAAAGATGGGCTATGAGGGTAATGGTCCTATTAGAAAAAGAAAAGGAGTAGTTGAGCCTATTGATCCTCTGGGACTTGCTGCAAAAGATAAAATAGGACTAGGCTATGATACTAGCTCAAAGGAAACAACATCCAAACAATTGACTAATACTGTGCTCACATTGCAAGAAAGTTTTGATCCAAGGGAAGCATGCTTGATAGCAATTCATAATTTCATCGATAATAACTCTAACATAGACTCTAGAGAATATGAATGGGATACCACCCATAATGATGAATTCTAGAGGGATAAATAGGTTGATGTAATACACAAGTATATGCCTACTCTAATCAAAGGAGAAGGTTTGGGGACCCAACCACAAGAATTAGAACTATAACGCAACTATGATTCTAGTGATACTGAGTTAGATTTAATCGAACAAGACTATCGTGAGGACAGTACCATCATTGATCTACCTCATACCTTATATCCTATAGAAACCTCTACTATGACCATAACCATAGCTAATTTCATGCAAGCTAATGACCCACTACCACTAATGCATCTCGATCTCATTGACTGGGATCTATCTGAACCTCCCGATATACCTATGTTCCCAATTGACAAATCTATCATAAAATTCCTTTCCGAAGATGATGTAAATGATTGTTCCACTAGAAATTTTTTGCACGAGATCCTTAGTCAGGAGAGTGTCAAGTTTCCTAGCTACAAAATTAAAAATAAAAAGAAAGATCTAATGGTGAAAACTAGAATCTAGCAGTGTTAGATCAAACAAAAGATAAAAGAAAGAGCATATCAGATGATGAAATTTTTTTTAAGGCACCAGATGATGGGATGCTTGACACTCTCCCAAAGCACTATAATGAGTGATCACCTATTTTGATTGAGCCTACAAAAGTAGTTAATCTTGAAACTACAGAGAAACTGAGGATTCTACAGTTAGCAACATCAATGATAGATAAAGAAGTACCCAAGTTCATGGAATTTCTTAGAGAAAATCAAGTCAACTTTTCCTAGTGTTATGCAAACATGCCAGGTCTTGATCCTAATCTTATAATGCATCACTTGTCCATTAAACTAGGAGTAAATCCTGTGAAACAAAAACTTAGAAAGATGCATCCTCATGTGGCACTACTAGTTAAAGAAGAACTTAAGAGACTCCTCGATGTGGGATTTATAAGATCAAATGACTATGAAGAATGGATCTCCAACATTGTTCCTATATCCAAACCTAGAAAAAGTGTTAAGAGTGTGCACATATTTCATAGATCTTAATAAGGCATGTCCTAAGGATGATTTTCCTCTTCCAAACATTGATACTATAGTTGACCTGATGGCTAGCCATTCCATGTATTCACTAATGGATGGTTTTTCTAACCAAATCAAGATTGCACCTAAAGACTAAGACAAAACAACTTTCACATGTCCCTGGGGGACTTACTATTGGAATGTCTTGCCATTCGGTTTAAAGAATGTTGGGGCTACATATGAAAGGGCTATGAATACAAATTTTCATTACATGATGCACACATTCATGGAAGATCATGTCAATGACATATTGGCAAAATCATACACACGAGAAGGACATCTCGAGATATTATCCAAAATATTTGTGAGGTTGGAAAAGTTAAAAGTTCACCTCAACCCTAAGAAATGTGTTTTCGGAGTCACATCTAGAAAACTCTTGGGATATATAGTTTCAGCAAAAGGAGTTGAAGTAGATACCACCAAGGTACAAGCAATCATGGAAATGCCTCCACCAAGGAATATCAGTCAGTTGAGATCACTACAGGGATGACTTCAATCTATACAAAGATTCATTGCACAACTAGCAGATAAATGTCTACCTTTCACACATCTACTACATAAGAATGTTCCTTTCAAATGGGATGATAAGTGTGAAATGGCCTTTCAACAAATCAAGCAGTATTTAATGAACCCACCAGTTCTGATACCACCAAATCTGGACAAACCACTCATCATATACATTGCTGCCACAAAGACATCTTTGGGGGAATTGTTATCACAAGAGGAATCTATAGGGAAATAACATGCAATCTATTATCCCAGTTGAACATTAACAAGTCATGAACTCAACTACACTTTCATTGAGAAGGATTGCCTAGCAGTAGTATTTTCCTCACAAATTTTTTGAAACTACATGTTAACTCATACAATCACTCTTGTTGCAAAGATTGATCCACTTAAATATCTATTAAGAAAATCCACATTAATAGGAAGATTAGAAAAATGGGTCATGATCTTAAGCGAGTTTGATATCCATTATATTGATTGCAAGGAAATCAAAGGACAAGTTATTGTTGATCAACTGGCTGAAGTACCTCTACAAGTAGAACATCCCATGTACATTTAATTTCCAGATGTTGATGTCTTCATGACAGAATCAAAGCAACCTTGGTCATTATATTTCGATGGCTCTTTTACTCAACATGAATTAGGTGCAAGCATACTCTTTGTCACCCCTCAAGGAAATACGATTCCTTGATCATATCGGCTAATGTTTCCATGCACTAATAACATAGTTGCATATGAAGCTTTAATCACTAGACTCAAAATAGCATTGGAATGGAGAATCACATAATTACAAGTTTATGGTGACTTGCAGTTAGTCATTAACCAAATCAATGATGACTATCAGACCAAAGATGAAAAATTGTTGCCATTTAAGAAAATGGTTGATGATTTCAAGAAATACTTTGCAAACATCAAGTTCATTCAAATTCCAAGGCTTGATAACAAGGTAGCTAACGCTATGGCCACAATCACTTCATTGTTACAACTCCCATAAACTCAGGCTCGCTATGAATTTCTGGTAGAACAATTTTACACCTGCCTATGACACAGCTGAAAGCCAAATCATTTGCCACTTAGTAGGATCTGATTCACTTGGTATGGCAAGATTTATGCCTACCTAAAAGATGACATCTTACCACTTGACTTATCCCATAACCAAAAGCACAACTTTATCTGCCAATCTTCTCACTATACCCTCATCACTGACACTCTCTATCGCCATAGTCTTGATGGTACTTTACTTCGATGTCTTGAATGTGATGAATCCGATAAGGCTTTACAAGAAGTTCATGGTGGAATTTGTGGTACTCATTCATGTGGACTAACCTTATCCAAGAAATTGATTAGAATGGGTTACTACTAGCCTACAATGGAGAGGGAATCATTCACTTTTGTAACAAAGTGCTCTAAATTTCAGATACATGGAAATATCATTCATACACCGACATAGGAATTACAACCATTTTTTACCAACCTAGCCATTCTCTCAATCGGGGTTGGATTTATTTGGAAAGATTCATCCTTCATCCTTGAACGGACACAAGTTCATCATCATAGAGATAGAGTATTTTACTAAGTGGATTGAGGTAGTCCCTCTTACTAAGGTCACTAGAAAATAAATCTCATCATTCATACATAACTATCTCATTTTTAGGTATGGCATTCCCAACTCCATCATCATAGATAATGGACGACCATTCAAGAATCAAGATGTTGAGGAACCTTGTGAGAGATTCCATATTCAATAAAAATACTCAACACCTTATTATCCACAAGGGAATGGCCAAGCAGAGGCTTCAAATAAAACAATATTGAAAATTTTAAAGAAGACTGTGAATGATGCAGAGAAAGATTGGCACATTCAACTTAATCTTGCATTATGGGCCTACCAAACTAGTATTCGAATGCCAACAAGAGCAACACCATTTTCTCTTGTCTATGGAGTAGAATCCATTTCTCCACTAGAAGTTGAGATCCCATCACTTTGAGTATCACTGAAAGGTCTCATAATAGATGATGAATACAGAGTTTCCCGACTCAAAAAACTGGAACTTCTTGATGAGAAGAGACAACAAGTGTTGAGCATTTGAAAGCCTATCAAAAAATGATGTCTTATAGCTATAATCACAGAGTCAAACCATGTACCTTTCAGGTTGGTGATCTTGTTCTAAAAGAGAACCCACACAATCAACAAGACAGAGAGAAGAAAGGAAAGTTTGAACCTAATTGGTTGGGTCTGTATGTGGTCATACCAATATATCATTCAGGAGCATACAAACTATCAACACTAGAAGGGGACCTGTTTGATGAACCCATCAACAACATGCATCTGAAAAAGTATTATGTCTAAAGCAGTTATCATCATTCAGAAAAAGTCCTAAAAAAATACAAAAACATCAAAAAAAGTCCTGAAAAAATACAAAAACATTAGAAAAGTCCTAAAGAAATACAAAAACAACAAAAAAGTCCTAAAAAATGGTTACCCTGGTGAAAACCTAGCAAATAGGCATCTCGGTAATGAAAAAAGAAAAAAGAAAAAAGAAATCAAAAAAATGCAATAAAAAAGAAATAGTGAAAATCTGGCAAACAGACGCTATTTGTAGCTCTCCATCTATTAGTTCATGTTTTGCACTAGGATTTCATTTCATGCATCTTTCCTTCCTCTTAGGGTCATACCAGCATCACGTTGCTATCATTTTCCTAGAGCGATAATTTCTTACCATGGCTTGATTATTGTACATATCCATTTTAGCAAGTTGTGTCAAATACTGGGGGAAAACATTGACATAATCTGGGGCAACCGACTTTCAGTTTCTACTAAAACAACTCGACAATGATATAAAACTCAGTCATGTGAACAAACAATCAAAACAAACGAACAACTATCCAACCATTGACCCATATCACAATGGTTTTCAGCAAAATACCATATCATGACTCATATCTAGATGATCTAAAATCTGAATAATGATTGGAATATTAGTTTTACATTTTGAACAATGTTTGTTTTTATTTTTTGATATCATCTCTCTGGAGCACACAATGATGTACTAAACTAGAGTGGCAAGGAAGGAGGAGGATTTTTCTTTGTATGTTGTCTTGAGGTTAACTATCAATTTGATGAAAATATGTCGTGAAACATGATTTCCAAAGAATATCATTGATGACATTTCCACATTTGCATCAGAAGGTGGTTATTCTTTGCCTGTTTATGCAAGAAATGCTCAGGTCATCTCGTTTTAATTATACCTCGATGCTTTTGTTTGCTTGCTATATCAAAAATCATGAAAGTTGTACTCAGGTCATCATTGGTGCTAATCTCCCCTATGATGCTTGTACATACTTCCTACATTTTATGAGGCTCTATGATGATTCAACAAAGCTACCCAAAGGCTCAACAAATAGTTGGTTTTATTTAGTTGCATTTCATTTAGATCAATGTATATATTTTCATATTGGATTCGCATTAGAGTTTTAAACAAAGCTGAACAGATAAATCAATGGTTGTCATGTCTCTTTAGACTATATGTGGAGGACATTTGGACATTTTTTTCATCCTTATTTCATTATCATTTCATCTAGACCTTATGTATATCATATAGTTTAACTTTCATCATTTGGGACCTATCTCAATCATTTATCCTTCAAGATGCATTATCATTTCATATTTCATATCATTTCATTGCATATCATAGGACATTCTCATTTTTATCATCGTGGTTTCATTCTCATATCATTCCAATCCTTTATCATTTCATATCATTCATTTATTCATTTAACCATTTTTCATTCTTATCCTATCCATCATTTTCATTTTACATTTCATCCTTTCATATCATTACATTTCATCTTATCTCATTACATTTTACATATCATCTCATTTTCATATCATTACATTTCATCTTGTTTCATCTCATCTCATTTCATTTCATCATATCATTCATTTTCCTTTCATTTTATCACTCCATATCATTTTTATACATTACATTGCATTCAATTTCTTTCATTTTATCAATCCATATCATTTTTCTTACATTACATTGCATATCATATCATTCATTTTCCTTTCATTCCATATCATTTTATTACATTCACTTTCATTTCATTTTACCATCTCATTTTATTACATTACACTGCATATCATATCATTCAATATCATCACATACCATTTCATCTCATCTCATTTTATTACATTAGATTGCTCATCATCACATTCAATTTCATTTTATTTCATCATCACATATCATTTCATTCCATTTTACCATTCCATATCATCGTATTTTATTACATTACATTACATATCATATCATTCACTTTCATTTCATTTCACCATCTCATTTTATAACATTACATTACATATCATATCATTCAATTTCATTTCATTACATTACATTGCATATCAGATCATTTAATTTCATTTCATTTTATCATTCCATTCCATTTTATCACCATCATCTCATCAGCTCATATCATTTTATCATCTCATCAATCTTTTTTTTTTGTATTCATTACATTTCATAAGCATACATTTCATCATTTATCATTCACATTTTTCCTCATTTTCAATACCATTTTATTTATCATTTTTCATACAACATTTGATTCATATTACAAATTCATCATACATTTTATAAACATAGCATCCATCACATCATCATCATTTAAAACATTTTGGAAAATAAAATAAAATAAATTCATACAAACATTACATTTACATATCATTAATAATTCATATCATATCATATCATCATGACACATTGCATTTTTACCATCATCATCCACATTCCTAAGATCATTAGTACACATTATATTGCACATCATCATATCATAATTATATCACATCATCCTACAAATCATGTTAGTCAGTAGATCATATATCAAAATCCATATCACATAAACAAGGAAATAAATGCATATCCATCTCATATCATCATATCAAATGCAACACATCATCAAAACTCATCACCATTGCATATCATCACTCATAAAAAATACATACAAATTTCCAATAGTCCAATGCCACTGAAAAGTCTAGAAAGATATATGAGATATGATCAAAAATCAATATACATGCTCTAAGAATATGAGATACATCATATAAAATCCTACATATATCAAATCACGGTCGGCGGGTGGAACCCCCTGATGGAGCTAGTCTCGCGAATGGTGGTCTACCACTAGTCCCTATGTATGGATCCCATCAAGGCCCGATAATGCCCATGCTCTGTGTCATTTTTTGTGTCCTACTCCTGGTCCTAGTGTGGGACCATGGGAAAGGCTCTCTGCACTCAGGAGGACACAACTCCTCGTATCTAACCCAGTAATACTCAGCCTCTCTAGCCATCTTGAAGCCCTCTGCAATGGCCTCTCGTAATGCTGCACTCTCCATGGTGCCCATTAGCCTCTTAGCAACACCCTCAGCCTCTACCACCCTTCATCTCAATGCATCCCTCTTTGTGATCAACTGGGCTACTTGTGGGTCTAGGGTAGGAGGATGTGCCTATGCCTATACTTGTACATGTGCCATACTCTATGCCTGTGCCTATAACTGTGCGACCAACCCCTGTGCCTAAACCAACTGGACCTGCAACTGCACCTATTATCCCTGTAATGTTTGCACCTAGGCTTGCAAAGTATCTATCCACCTTTGCTGAGAGGTGGAGGCAACCCTAATCACTATCCTCCACCCAATCCCAGTCCTCAGCCTCCACATGATCTACACACCACCTAAAATGTCTAGCCTCAGTCTCACGGGCACTGACCCCTCATCTCCACCATCATCCCCATCATCCCCATCTGAGCTCTCCTCCTCCTCTCAGCTCTCCTCATCCTCTCCCCCAACCACTGCCTACTCACCACCTGCCACATCCTCTTGTCTCCCAGCTCCTAGTTGTGGTACTACCAAAATGGGTGTTGGCTCATTAGGACATGTCAACTGTGGAAATGGATGTGTATGAAAATAAATAGAGTACTCCTCAGACATCCGGACATCAACAATATCCCACTTGTCATGACATGCCTCGGGCACTAAAGCAACATACTCTATATAGGCTATCTGGTATGAAATGTCAGGTCCCCATCTTGCCTCATCCTTGCTCCGCTCATAGTGAGCAACTCCCTAAGGCATACCCTGAATGATTCCAAACTATCATTGTACTTGCAGGGCTAGAAATATCTTAATAATAAATGGAGTCCTCCGTATAAAAAATTGGGGTATACATACAAACAACATCTCTAAATGATCTATATCCTAGGGCTCACAATCTAGGTATGGCTGCCATATCACAACATCCATGTCATCAAGGCACTACCTATAGTAATCCAACTTTCCCAGCTTGGGCTGAATAAGAAACATCGCATATGCATACACATAGGGCCTACCTGGTGGCCTCACTCTGGGACAAGCTAGTCTCGTCACCGCAATATGCTCCCATGCCTAGATCTAGAGCAATGTCACACCACAGGATATACTCGAAGCACCTCTATACACCACTTGATGAAGGTCATGATACAGATGTGCCAACATGCAACTCCCCTAGGTGTACCTCTGTGGCTGTACTAGCATCTACTCAAGGATCCTCCCCCATCCCACTAATAGTCCCTTTGACTAGTGATCTAGACAAAGGAGACCTCCAATAAATGCACCCAAAACTATAGGCAAGGCTGGATATCCCTTGAAGTCAGCCCATGGCACCCAGTACCCTATTATTTGCGCATCACCAAATACTCTCCTCAAAGCATCTATACCACTGAGCTCCTTGTGATCATAGAACACAAGGGCGCCAACCACTGGGATACCAAGAATCCTATACACATCCTCTGGAGTCACAGTCACCTCACCTGTCGACAAATGGAAGGTGTTGTGCTCTGAATGCCACCTCTCTGCCAATGTGGTCAATAGTCCCTTGTTGACTCGAATTAGAGGCATGGCCAACAAAGCTCTGAATCCACAGGCCCCTATCAACACTACATCATCTGGCATTAGCTTGAGTATCCTATCCCTCCTGCTAAGTGATGCTCCCTAATCTGGAGGTTTTTGAAAACCTCCTATTTTTGGTTATCACAAAGATAATCAATTAGCATCATATCAATGATTCAATATCAATCAAGAAAAATCAATCTGACTCATATCTATCTATGACCCATATCAAGTGTTCTATCTAAGTGATTCACATCACACAATCAATACACCAACTATCTATCTGAATATCACATCAATCTGTTCTATCATCAATTATTATTTGTTTTCTTTTTCAAGAATGCAAATTTATCAACAATCAAAACATCATCCTATTTGTATTTCAGTCACGAATGAAAATATGTTTTCACATCAATAATCTACTATTTTTTTCTATCGTAGAAAGAAAATTTATCAGAAATCATCTCAATCATCTACTCTTTAATTTTTGTATAGGGGAAACAAAGTTATCAGCTATCTAATCTTTGATTTCTATTTTGGAAACAAAGTTATCAATTATTTATCACATTTTCTATCCATGTCAACACAATGATAAGACAATTTCTCTATCTATTGATCAAGGAAAGAATATACATCATCATTCTTTCATCACTCTCATCAAATCACACATTCTGCCTATTTTTCCTAGATGCGCTAATCTACAACCTCTATGTGCTAAAACTCATATGCGCTATTTTGTATCCTAGATGCGCTAAAAATCATATGCGCTATTCTATATCCTGGATGCACTAAAAATCATATGCGTCGTTCTTTACCCTGAAAGTGCTCAAACATTTCCTCTATGCGCTATTTCCCTAAAAGCACTAAAACTCTAATCAAAAGTGCCACTTTATTTCCTAGATGCATGACAACCCTAAATGCGCTAATTTTTTTCCTAGATGCACTAAAACCCTAATTTTTTTGTGGCATCCTAAAAGTGCTACTCTTTCTATCGAATGCGCTAAACTAGTTTCTACAACAAACATGCTAAATTCATCCTATATACGCTAAAACACACATCGAAAGTGCTAAAAAATTCCTAAAAGCACTAAATTTTTTTTTAAAAACCTAAATCCACAGAAAAAATGAAAATCGATTCAAAATGAAAAAATTTGATAACAAAAGAGGTTGGATTGACTCACCGGTGGTCCATACGTAGCTGGTCTCTGGTATCGGTGGGCTCGCTCAAATCTGTGTAGGTGGTATGGAATCTCCATCTCGCCAGATCACTATCAGAGCAACATGATTCTAAAAGTCAAAAAGTGCAAATGATTTGTTCTTTTCTACCATTTTACCTTTTAAAGGTCAACCAAAGGTAAGTTTTGTAGCATTTTTTATCTTTTTATTTAACTTTGACTTTATTTTTACAATGGGGCATCCTTATACATCATTTTTTGAGAGCTAAATCACTAAATTCACATCAAAATCCAAATCTCATCATCAAATCAAAATTTTCCACCATTATCAACAACTCATCATCAGCGATTTACCTCTTGAGGGGGCATCATTAACACCAGCAACATCTTTCAATCAGAAACATATCAGAATCAGGTCAGGGGCATATTTTTTAGAAAAGGGGCAAAGTCAAACACATCAAATTTCAAAAGAAGAAATATTTTCTTTGAAGCAATGCGTTTCACACATCACTTCAAAGAGGGGTAAAATGTAGATACATAAAATTGGTCATATCTGATTAATCTTGGCATTTAATTAAATATTTATTATTTAATTAATTTCTCTAAAGTCTTCTACATATGATTAAATTTAATTAATTTAATTATATTGTTCACTCAATTTATTCTTCTATCATAATTAAATAAATCAATTTTATTTAATTAAATTTAAATATTTCTTTTCAAATTTTTCTTCTAGTTAATTAAATAACTTATTTAATTAATTTCATTTACAAGTTTAATTAAATATCTTTATTTAATTGAATATCTTCCATATCTTTTCAAAATCATAATTAAATATTCTATTTAATTATGAAATCTTCCATTATTCTTCAAATCTAGGGTAAATATTGTATTTTAAGAAAAAACCTTTGTATCATCCATAAATAAATAATTGAATTCAATAATTCATTATTTATCTTCTTCAAAATCTTTCCATAATCTCACAAAAAGATGATTTTTACAATTCATCTTTATTATCTCATCTTACCTCTTTTACAGAAAAGAAAATGAAACTTTCTTTTCGTTTTCTTCTGTTTTTCTTCAGTCTTATCCATCCTCAACTGTTCGATCTGCTAGAAATTTTCACAATCGTTGATCCTATCAACCAATCAGAAGCTTTTGAAAAACTCTATAAATAGCACTACCGATCCAAGCAAGGGTTATAACACACAATAGATGAATTAGAGATTAATTGCATTCTAGCATCATAGCATTCTACCATTATCATTATAGTTTTATTATTCATAGCATCATCATAATATGTCATCTTAGCAATCATGTTTTAGAATAATCATGTCTTAGCTTACCATTACATGCATTTCATATTCAATCCCATTCTCTAGGAAGACTGTTCATTGAGCCTAGCATACAATCTAAGAGCCAGTTGGAATCAATGAAAATACTGGAGATAGAGGACAATAGGATGACATCAATAACAGGATATTGAGTTTGCAAGGTCTATTATTTTCATATTCTATTTTTGATATAATTTCTTATTGGTGTGTTTGATTCATTTGTTTTTACATATTTAACATGCACAAAATCGACCACACAATTGTAGTTTTTCATTTCTTTTATGAGCTTCTCTTCTAGTTTCATCAAGCTCAACTAATTCCTCCATTATGTGTTGCATCTCATCATAGATGTTTGTATCATATTCCTAAATATACTTGTACATTTTCAACAAGTTGTTGTGAGGTATCCTAGCTTCTATCCCATATAAAATTTTTAATGGGGACTACCCAATGACCTTCTTCATAGTAGTCCTATCAGACCATAATGCAAGCTGCAATTTTGAATCCCATGCCTTTATTTATTTTTCTCAATCATCCATTTGATGATCTTCATCATACTCTTATTTCTCAATTTTTCTTGTCCATTCCCTTGAGGATGATAGCAAGATGAATAGGAGATACATATTCCATGCTTACTACAAAAGTTAGCGAATTCATCTAATCTGAAACACATGGTATTGTCAGAGATAATCCTTTTGGGGACTCCAAATCTAATCAATATGTTATTCATCAAAATATAAATCACTAATTTACTTGTTGCTTTCCTTATGGGGATTGCTTCTACCCACTTTGTAAAATATTCTGTTGCAACAAGTATCCAAGAGTGTCCCCCACTAGACTTCTCTAACATTTCACCAATAAAGTCAATACCCCATTGTTGAAAAGGAGCCTAAACTAAAATTGGTCTAAGAGGTAGATTACCTGAGAACTTCAACTTGCTAGTGAATCTTTGGCATGCATCATATTTCCTAAAAAATCCATGAACATCCTTAAATATAGTTGGCCACCAAAATTCTACTCTTAGTATTTTATGAGCAGTGGTATTTGCCTTGTAGTGACCCCCACATACTCCATTGTGCATTTCATTTAGAAGTTCTTCTACCTGATCTCCATCCACACATCTCAGCAATACACCCTCTGGGAATCTCCACCAGAGTTCATTATCAATAATTATGTATTTAACGGCCTATAGCTTTAGAGCTCTTCTCTCATCATTCTGCATGCCTCCAGAGCATTGCATAGTCTACAGGTATTCTACAATTCTTCTGTACCATCGACATGTCTACATGTCACACATAGGTGCAAAATTTTCATATTCTACTTGATTTATCTAGTTTGTTTCTATGTTAGTCCTAGCCATCAACTTATCCAAACCTTGACCTCTTACTAGTTTTGTAATCTAGACTTCAATATTCAACTCCTGGATCCTGTTGATCCATCTGCACCTTTGGCCTATGGTCTCTTGTCGGGTAAAGATATCTTTGACTATTGCACTTGAAATGTATGCCACCATAGTTTCCCCCATCAAATATGTTCTAAAAATTTTCACAACCTTAACCAATGCATAGGCCTACTTTTTTGTCATGTCATACTTGTGCTCAGTAGCCTACAAAGATTTGTTGAAGAAAGAGATAAGCTTCTCAAAGCCTTCATTGTTTTTTTGTAGTAATACTCCTACCCAAATCTGAAATGAAGTAAAAGTAAATAGTTGAAATGGATTTGAATAATTTGATGACTTAAGCACAATAGCCTCCTTGATGGCCTACCTTATAGCTTGAAAATATTTAGAGGACTCTTTATTCCATGCTATTTTTTCACCTTTCTAATTCAAGATAATTTGGAAACCCTAATTTTGATTGCATTGAACTCTAGAATTCTCTTCTCAATCTCTTGGATGCTTCAAATTAATTTGCAATCTTCAATTATGAAAAAATACAATCCGTTATGTGCCTTTAGATCAAATTTTGGTAGGTTTGGACATCATTTCCACCATTACTGCTTGCTCGAGTGAAGTAGAATGGATCCCATAGCCACTTCTTTAGTTTTGAATATTAGACGTTGATCTCCCTATGAGATGGAACTTTGGATGACTTAGATTGAGTCAACAAGGTTTTAATTTCCATCGCCATCATTCACTTATCCTTCAACCAATGAAATTATGCCAGCTGGAATGTTGAATCATTCATTCTATGAGCCCCACTTTCTTTTCCAAATGGTGGAAGAAATTCACATGTCGCTAGCCTGCTAACCTCGCTACTTTTTATACAACATTATTTTATTCTTGTAGGGTGAGTAGGGAATAGTTGAGATTAAATCTCAATGTTTCATCATAATCATTGATTTAAAACCTTCAAGCATCAGGTATGTGAGTGGAGGCTGGGCCCCACTCATGTAGGGGAACACATGTCATCAATTCACTAACCCCGCAACATTTTAGAAAGTATTATTTTATTCTCGTGGGGCTAGCGAGGACCAACCAGGATCAAATCCTCCAATCTAACAATCAGAAAATTTGCACATGCATAAAAGTTATTTTAAAGAAGGGGACTCGACTAGGTTGATGTGACTAAAACCTTTTACATTAATGAATTAAATCATAATTAATTCTTAACTATGAAATATTTCACCCAAATTAGTAAATATTTAAACGATGGTAATGTTGGGTGACCGAAAAACCTAGACCAAGCAGTCAGTAATAATATGTTCACAATGGCTCAAGTTACAACTCAAGTGACCAATAACTGTCATGCAACAATTCAATGAATAAATAGGTTTAAGACAATATGAAATGAGGGATTTTGAACCAAAATCCTAAAGCCTACCCTAATGCAAAGAGGTAACATATCATCACAAGGCAAGGAACCATCTCAAAAAAAATCAAAATTCAGAAACTCTACGATAACCTATGTTGCACTTCATAATTCAAAGGGAATTGTGGACAACTACAACATAGATTACCATTAGAAGGTAATTTGAAATGTCAATTCTCCCTTAAGAATTGTTGAATACATATATAATTAAAAATTATGAGATATGGTTTTTGATTTCTCCCTTTGTTCAACTATGTTGCAATCTACCATTCAAAGTGGATTGGATGACTACTACAACATAGTTAAAAAATATTGAAGACATAAAAAATCCATGTCTCATAATTGCATTAATTTGAATTAGATGTATGGTTAGTTTGTTCTTCAATTACACTCATTCTTACATCCATGAATTTTTTGTTTTAGTTTGTATCATTCTTTTAACTGTAAGAGTTAGAATTGGGGATATGATAGTATAACATGCATTGCCCGTTTCATTTCACACACACCCTTGATAATTTTTAATCTACTCAATTAGATGCATGGTTAGTTTGTTCTTCAATTACACTCACTCTTACATGAATGAATCTGTGCTTTTATTTTGTATCATTCTTCTATTTGTAAGAGTTAGAATTGGGGATATAGGTGTAGTATATGTATATGTATATACATGTGTACGCATATGTGCATATGTATGTATACATTCAACCTACGTATCTATCTATCTTTGCTATATATATAATGCAAAGATAGATAGATACAGAAGTTTCCAATAGCATTACATTTATTTTAATTAGATTTATGCTTTGTTTGTTCTTCAATTATAGTGACTGTAAATATTGTCCCCTCTCCCTTACAACTAACTGTGATAACTAATGTTATAGCCATTTTTGAAACAACATTATGAAATTTATATATAACTTCATACAACACTATAGTACAAATATTTCCAAAACTTTTTGGTACATCATTATGAAATGTATATGTAACCTCAAATAACATTATGGTACAAATATTTCCAACACTTCTAATACAACATATTTGAATTTATATATAACTTCAAACAAAAATATAGTAGAAAACCTTAAAAACAATCACAAAAAAACTATTAACAATCTAGAAATTGGTTAGAATATTAAATTTGTTGGAAACCATAAAAACTTTCAAAACAAAATAATTCATCCCTAACATTCTAATCAACTAAAAAATATTGGAAAACTGAAATCTAAATAGAAGCTATCTTTTGTGTTGTTTGTGTCCCATGAATGAGTAGGACTCCAACTTTGAGTTGTTTGGGTAATACTTGTGGTAGGTGAGTGTGGATAGGAATCTGATTGAGTAGGAATCTAACTTTGAAATGGTTGGCTAATACTTGGGGTAGGTAAGGGTGGACAATATTGGGGGAATTGAATAAACACAAAGTCTATGAATATTGTATGACAGTTAGCAAAGGGATTTAAAGGGTTACTAAGTCGCCTTTTCCTTACTACCTCTTTTCTATCCCTTTCCAATTATTTTTCATTTTTGTAGCTTCCCTTTCAATCCTTTTCTGCTCCCTTTTCTACTCCCTCTTCTTAATTTTTAGTTCTCTTTCAAACTCTTCTAATACTCATTGTTGTTCTCTTTCAATTTTAAATTGTGGCTTCATCTCATTTGCAACAATTCTTTCTATCGTGCACACTTCAATATATTCCTTCTTCCTCTCTTTCAATTCATGGATTTTCTTTTTCCTATCATCTTAATCATTTTGCAAGACCATGTAGTCACCAATGGTCAAGAGTCAGGATGCTCTTGGAAGTTTAATCCCATGGTTAGCTACCTTATTAGACTTGTCTTTTACTACATGAATAGGTATCTTCAAGAATTGAGAGAGGTGTGAAGTTGTTTGGCCTCCCAATGGCTCCATCGAATCATCATAGTTTGTTTCCTACACCTAACTAGTTGTTTCATCCAATTTTTCTCCTAACTGCTTAGCTTGATTGTCTCCCCAATTAGCATAAAAATGAACTAATTGGTGCAGGAGCACCTAGGTCATGTAGTGCCTTTGACAGGCTAATTTTTCCAATTTGTATGTTCAAGCCAAAATGATGTGTCAAGGCCTTGTAATGGGTAATTTGAACATAATAAAGTCATAAAATAAGTCACTAGGAGGTGAAAATGTAAAAATGAAAATAATACAATGTTGTCAAAAGTAATCATGATGTAATTATGCAACAAAAGAAAGCATAAATCAAGGAAGATTAAGAGTTAAAAGAGTAGTTGCACCAATGAGAAGTTAGAAAAGGTAGTTGCTAAGAGGGAAAAATTTATAAAAAGCATGGCAAGGCGTGGAAGAAGTCAATATTTGTATTTCTTGTAACCTAATTTTGAATAAAACCCTAATTTTCTGAATTTGCAGCAATCTTTCACAATTTCTATCTTTTTGTTGATAGTTAAAAATTTTCTAAAAGACATATTTTTGTGTGATCTCATTTAAGGAAAGAGTTATCTTTCATTCCAAGTAGTTGGGAGGTTAACCTTTTACGGAACAAATGAATTAGAAGAAATTTCTTGTGCTTCAGTTTGTATTCTACCAACAGTGGTTTTGAGAGTCTATTAAGGAATCTATGGCCATTCCACCGATGTAGGGTTAGAGGGTCAGTGGAATGGATTGTTTTAAATGTCTTTTAAATTTTAGTTGAGTGTGTGATTACAGGGGTAATAGGAATATGGAGAGGAGTTGTTGTTTCAAGGCTAAAATCTAAGCTTTCCCTTTCAAAAAAAGAGGTTTCAAGCAGGGTTTTGAAGAAACATCATGTGCATGCACTAGGAGATGATTCTAAAAGCATTTTAAGACATAATGAATCATGATCCAAGTGATGGTTGGAGTATTGGATGTTTGCAAATATTTTATATAAGAAACCCTCACTAGTTTTTTGTGTTTTTCACCCTAGAATCAAGGGTTTAATGGAACAATTGGTGTCTATGATTTTCAATCTTTAAAGGTGATGAAATTCTAAGTTTTATGGTGTAAATAAAGACTGTTTGTGGTTGGTAAATGGTTTTGAGTAATCTAAGGGGGGTCTCCTTTGTAAAATAGTGATACAAAGCTAAAAGACACAAACCCTTTCCAATTAGCAACTTGGCTTCAAAAGGAATCCATCAAGATTATATTGATCATATAAAGCAAGGAAAATAGTCCTCCAAGTTCATCAACCATTGGAAACATAAAGTCCACAATTTCACCCCTCAACTCTACTAGTATCGGGAACCCATTTTTCAGACCTTAAGAAACTTTGCATAGTACTTAACCAAATCAAGGGTGATTCAGATACCCATTTTTGAGACTCATAACATATCAAAAGATTGCATCAGACTCCTTCAAAATAGTTCTTTCAAAATGGCTTTTTTCACTATTTTGAGGCCCCAATTAGCCCTTTTTTTCAAAGGAAATCCCCTTTTAAAGTTAGTTATCTACCCAAACATCTTAAACAATCTTGAGTTATGATTCCAAACCTCTGATTTTGAATTTAGTTTTCACCTACAGGGTCTCTAACCCTCTGCCCCATGTAACCCTCCTAAACACAACCAAAACAAGGGTTTTTAAGAATCTCACAACTCCAAACCTCTCCCAGTCCTCCCAGGGGTCCAAACACCTTTGAATTCCTCTATACAAACTTATCAAACACTCACAATGCCACTACACTCCTTAGTTCTTAGAATCACCACTTTGGCTTCTCATTTCCACAAAGAAATATCACTATTCAGCCCAGGACAGTGTGCCATCAATAGATCCCTTCACTTCCTTACCTCCTAAGACATTGATACAACTAATATTACATCATACTAGCCAATACACCAAACAATAGGAGCACTATAGTAGGTGGATTGGTTAGATATTCATTATATCACCCTGAAACCCTTATTTAGAAAAAACAAAGCAGTTATTAAAACTTGTTGATCCCTCACGCAAAAAAATGAATTTAGGCCTCCAAAATAGGTGTAAATGAAGGTAACCACATACATATACAAGCACCCATATCATCAAGTCATGATAGACCTGTACGGGCCTATGTCAAGAAAAGAAAGTTTAGAAAAATCAATGAAAATTGTGATCAACGTTACAAAAGAGAATTCTTCTTTTAAAAAAAAATGAATAGCCAACCTCTATCTCAAGTAATTACATAATTTTTATCATTGTATCAACTCCAACCTACCCTTAGAACTGACCGACTGCCTTAACCACCTTTTTGTTTGACTTTAAAATGATAATTTGGCATTTTTTGTTCTTAATCACCACCCTTTTACAACTTTGCTATGTAAATTCCTCTTAACTGACTTACTATGAATCAAAAACCTTCAAATACATATTAAATGGTCATTGAGACCTTATTCATATGGAAAACATGAAAATAAAACTATTCTATCCCCTATACCTCATTGTCACCTTTTGACATTAATGGACAACTTATTGCATTACATCCTATTTTGGCATATTTTGCAACTTCCTCATTACATAGTGATTGAAAGACCTTCAAATCATTTTTTGAACCTTTAAGACTACTTTCTCTTTCATTCCAAGGTGATGGTGCCCCTACACCAAATAGGCCTATTCTAGTAGCCTTTTCAACACACAGTTTGAAATATTTGATGGTTACTTTAAAGCAAATCCTTGGAGGTTTATGTTTTGTTCTTATGGATAGTAAGAGGTGTCTAAAGATGTATTTGTTTCTTGGAAACTGCATTTGAATTGTGAGATTTACCCGGTTTAGGGTATGGAGACCTATTTTCCAAATAGTGCTTTGATTCTATAGATAATAGAAATCTGATAACACAGTGTAAAGAATGGTTTCAAATGGTTGAATATTGTCTTTTTATGTTGTGAAAAGTTGTTTCTATGTTTATACAAGGTGTAGAAGGTAGGTTTGAATGTTTTGAGGAGTTGTGAAATGAGAACCTTATGAGCTTAAGTGGTGATTTGACTACAAGAAAACCATGAATCTGATAAACTAGTGACAAGTGAGAATGTTCTTATTTGTTTCAATTGAATTGATAAGAATTACAGTGATGTAGTGGTTTTATGTTAGTCAGAAAAGAGAATTTAAGAATGATTGGTTGTTTGGTGCCTTGGGAATCAAATGGTCAAAAGTGATAAGTTGGGTGAATGGTAATGTGGAATGTTTTCAAAGATTGTATTCAGGTTATGTTATGTTTCTGATCTGTATAATGACATTAGTGATGCATAGAGGTCTAGTTAATGGTTTTTGTGATGAATAGGAAGCCTTGAATCTAAAAAGAGATATACTAATGATGTGATCTACTGAATTTGAGAACTTGATGGATTTTGCAAAGATGGTGAATGAGTTTGATTTTGATGTAAAGTTATGTGAATCATAATTTGATCTTCTCCTAATTCTATTTGGGATTGAAATCCCTTGAAGAAAATATGGTGTTGAGGGGTTTGGTATGATGCTCTACATCACTAATCTATTTGGGCCCATGGTGTGTAGTGGATAAGGCATTTCAAGAGTTTTACATAGCTCCACATGTAGATCAATGCCAATATTTGAAACACCCTCTAACAACCACGAGTGCTCCTTAGGTGGAGTTGGTAGTGAAAGAGAGATGTCTGCAATACTATTTTGTTGTCCCAAAACTATTTTTGGTGGTGATTGGTGGCTTGAAAAACATGAAATTTGTAGTGGACTTTGGTGGTCTACACATTTGGTTGCTTCAAGTAGAATTTACTAATCTATAATTTATGCTATTCCATCTCTACACTTACCCTTAGTTTGTGGCAAACCATTATGGATAGACTGAGAATGTTTTCAGCAACAAATGATTCCTCAGGGGCAGCAAACCGAAATGTCTCACTAGGCCTCTTGAACCCAACTAGAATGTTCCTAAATTTCAATGCCTTCTCAAAAGAAAGGCTACCAAGTGTAGGAAATTTTACCCTTTGAATCTCCAAATTTGGATGTCTAGTACTCCATGTTGTTCTCTCCATTTTGAAATGAGATTTGAAAGAGGAAAATACAATCACATCAAGTGGTTGTATCTTATGTGATGTGTGGGCTATTAGGTTAAGCAAGTTAATGCCCAGTGCCCTTGCTTTAGAAATGGTAGAAAAGGCTATGGTTGCCATGGCCATCAAATATTAGGAGGTGTCTATGGTTGGGTGAGTAACACCTAGGTACTTGCATAGAATAATGTTTCAACCATCTCACAAAAAGGTCTTTCATCATCCATGCATGAGGCTGAACAACCATACATGCTCCTAGATCATAGTTGATTATGTAGTTTTTGACATTATTTTTTCTTTTAAACAAGTAAAATCCTAGAATTTTCTAACCGAGATTGTTTGCACAAGCCAAAATTGTGATCCACTCATGTGTCTGTTTAGGAAAATATATGCAACACTTTTTCTTTCCTTTTTGGAAAGAACCCTCATTTCACTATTTTTCCTAACTTGCAGACCTATCTCATCACAGTTCCAAATCATTTATGGTCCATTATTCCCAACTGTGTATTTCCTCTCTAGTGTTTTGTAGAATTCATCTGCAATTGCAAGCCCGAGATTGATAGAACGGTCTCTATCTTACCCTTGGGTTGTCCTCAAACATTAATTAGGATGCCTTATTTTAAACCCCATCCACCAAGACTTACTGGTAAGTCCATCTTTGAAGGGAATAGGCCTCGACTGGCATATTTGAGACACTTAATATTTCAGATTCACAATCTCCAAACCATGACCAATAGCATCCATCTCCTTGCACCATTCCACAACCTTTGACTCTTCCTCATCATTTAGGACTATTGGGGGCCTTTTCCTTTATGTAGTGGTAGCACCATTCATCCAATTTGACAATGTTGTAGTTGGAAGACCCCACTTTTTGGCTTCCCCTCTTGTTGACATGTCATTGTCTTCAACATCTTCAATGGAATGTTCCATGTCAATTGTGGTCCATTCCTGCCACACTACAACCTTTTTAGTTGTTATAGTTGGGTTTACTTGGACTATAGGTTCAATTGGTTGCTCAACAAGGATTGATTTTTCCTCATCACTACTTGGAAGATCCATAGGTTTGATCAGTTGTTGAACATTAAGTACATCATCATCATCGCTATTTGGTAGCTCCTCACACCTCTCTAGGAACACTTTTTCACCTTCACTTGGCTACAACTCACATGGTTTTTTTTTGTCCCTTTATTATTCCTTTGCATTAAGCCAATCGTAAGATTAGTAAACAACATACAATTCTAACTCTTACAATTAAAATAATGATATAAACTAAAACAACAAATTCATACATGTAAGAGTGAGTGTAATTGAAGAAAAAACTAACCAGGCATCTAATTGAGTTGATTGCAAATGATCAAAGGTATGTGTGTAATAAAACAAGCAATGCATGATATACTATCATATCCCTAATTCTAACTCTTTTAAACCCTTGGGTGATCATGTTAAATGAAACAAGAAATGCATGTTATACTATCATATCCCCAATTCTAACTCTTATTAATCCTTGGGTGATCATGTTAAATGAAACTAGAAATGCATGTTATACTATCATATCCCCAATTCTAACTCCTATAAACCCTTGGGTGATCATGTTAAACCCATCCTAAAATATCATAGTGATACAAATATGCATAAACTTGAAACAATAGTATGATACAAATTTATATAACTTAAAAGAGCAGTATGTTCCTGGAAAGGGTTTGAAATATTTCTATCCTACTATTGTTTCAAGTTATATAATTTTTTTATAAAGTTGTGTCAGAAATGGTTACTATACATGTAACAATAATTGAAGAACAAACAAATCATAAATCTAATCAAGTTGAATGTAAATGAAGAAGTGTATAGGAAACTTATGTATGTATCTATCTTTGCAATATATCTATATATATATATATATATGTGTGTGTGTGTGTACGTATATAAATACTATTGTTCCAAGTCCTATATGAATTTCATAATGGCATTTCAGAAATGCTTATAACAGAAGTAGGAGTTAGCCATTATCACAGTTAGCTATAAGGGAGTGGGGCTGATATTTACAGTCACTATCATTGAAGAACAAGTAAATCATACATCTAATTAATTTGAATGTAAATGAAGAAGGCTATAGGAAACTTATGTATCTATCTCTACTATATATATATGTATGTATGTATGTATGTATGTATGTATGTATGTATGTATGTATGTATGTATGTATGCATGTATGTATCATAATGTTATATCAAAAAGGGTTGGAAATTTTTGTACCATATTGTTGTTTGAACTTTCAAGTTATATAAAAAAATCAATATGCAATTTTAGTAATAGGCATCATATATATATATATATATATATATATATATATATATATATATATATATATATATATATATATATATATATATATATATATATATGTATGTATGTATGTATGTATGTATGTATGTATGTATGTATGTATGTATGTATGATAATGTTGTATTAGAAAGGGTTGGAAATATTTGTACCATACTGTTGTTTGAAGCTATATAAAAATATCACATTTAGCCATAAGGGAGAGTGATCGATATTGGGTTGGGGTTGTGTCATGGGTATAGAGTGTGACAACAATAACAAAAATCCCATAAAATAATATGATGTAAAAATAAATGAACATGGTGTATGAAATACCAATTTTGATTCATTTAAATGTAAATGGACAACACATATGAAACTAAAAATTCATACATGATTGCCTAAGTATAACTAAAGGTAGGTTTTAGACATACCATAGAAGCTAAAGGAGGATACTACATCACTTTGGAGGAGCTCATTGTAGATTAGGTGTCCCTAGCACGAACTCAAAAATTTCAAATTGTGAATAGGTAGCTTGCATCGCACAATTGAGGTCTCTTGTATAAATAAATAGGTTGATAGAATTTGAATTGGTAGGTGCAAGTGGATAAATTTGAATTGTAGGAGGTAAATTAATCTTGAATTGGAGGAATTAATGGTAGAAGTGATATGAAATGGGTACGTAGGAAATCTAGTTGGTGGTTTCAAAGGAAATTTTAAAAAATATGTAATTCTAATCTATAAGAGATGGTATAGACTGGTATAATACCATGAAAGAGATGAATATTAGCTCAATACCCAAGACCACCTACAAAAACAATGAAAATATTCTAAAAGAGAGTATGTGAGAATGCACGAGCATGCTTGATATTAAAACCTATCAAATGATGATGAGGTATGAAGTATGATACATATGTGTACAATGACCTTCCTTATATAGGAAAGGTGAGGAATAGGATTGAACATGATTGTGACATGTGTCTTAATCCTATGAAATGAGATGACTAAATAACTAACTACCTAGGATTTGATACATACAGATAGATAAACTAAGTTCTAGAAAAGTTAACTAAGACTTCTAGAAAGGATCTTATATCCTAAGTAAACTTAATCATGTGAATAAGTCCCCTAATTCCCTAGTAAGATAAATTACTAGGTACAAGAATTTATATTTGCACCAAAATAATCAGTTTTAATATTTTATTTTGATTATTTTAATTTTATGTTTATTTGTAAGGAATAATTCCATAATTACATGGTTTTTTGTAAAATTTTAATGCATAGTGAGCCTAAGAGTTCATCTTTGTAGGTAAATTCACAAAAATATTGGTGTATATGGACATGGTGGAACCAATAGTTTGTCAAAAAATGATGACAAATGGAACATGGTTTATTGTAATTTTTTAAAATATATTTACAACTCACTTGGTTGACAATGGCTTTTGTACATGTCAAATCACTTTCAATGCATGTCAACTCATGTTCAATGCAATAAAACATACATTCTAAATAAAAATACATCCATTTGCATTAACCTATTATTGGGAAGGTGGAAAACAATATTATATTGTGGAAATAAATATATCTACTTGCATTCACCTAATATTGGGAAGGTGGCAAATTAATAGTCTACCTATGATAGGAAATATGTGAATTTGATATGAACCTATCCTATCATATTAACACAAAATATTTTATTTTTTTTGTTGGCTCACTTACTACCCAAAAGTGGGCCCACTATTGTCATATTCTATACCCATGATGTGTCCCTTGCCCATGATGGGATCTTCTCCCTTAGTACATATGAGAAAAGCACACATCAATGCTTAAGTGCTAGTTAATAATTAATTTACTATGTAAATTTTAAATAAATATTAATTAATATTTGAAATATATTTATTCTATTTTTCAAATTGAATTAATTAATTACTAAAATTCAATAGACAAAAAATTAATTATTTATTTTAAAAATAATAATAATTTGATTTAGTAAATAATTATTTAAATTAAATAGTTTTTATTATTACAAGGATATGCACTTATGAACTTGGTAGAATGGGGTTTGAAAGTTTGTGTACATAAAATCAAAAAGTGAGGATAAGATAAAATAATATAATAATAATATAATAATACCTATCAATCATATCTTGGTGTGCAATGGGTACTTCAAAGAGATGTGGAAGGTTAGTTAGGTAAAATTTTGATCTATTGGTTGCATACATTTGTGCAATACACGAGGTCAATTGGCAAACCATTTATCAAATGATTTTGTGTGTGCAACAAAGGTCTCAATGTAGAAGTGGTAGATTATAATAAACTACACATCCACTTAGAAGGAACCAAACATGTCTGGAACAAAATATCTTAATCAATAAGATAATCAAATTCCATTACCAACAAGTTCATGTTATGTTTGGAATACCGAGAGAGGGAGAGTGAATAATATAGGGGTAAAGAGTGAGAGAGAGGGGGGATAAGGTAGACATATGGAATAAAGATAGAGAGGAAGATGGATATGGAGATGGAGATGGAGATGGAGATGGAGATGGAGAGGAAAGGGAGAGATAAAGATAGAGAGGAGAGGGATAAATAGAGATAGAAGAGATATATATAGGGATAGATAGAGATGGAATATATATATATAGAAAGAGAGGGAGAGATAGAAAAATAGAGATAAAGGAAGTAATAGAGATAGATAAAGAAAACGACAAGTAATAGAGAGATGGAGATATAGAGAGAGGGAGAGGGAAAGATAGAGAGGAGGAAAGATATAGATACAGAGGGATAAATGGGGAGTGCACGTGCCTAAATGAAAATTGATTTGATATTATTCGCAATTAATAATCAATCCACCTAAACTTGTTTAGTTATTGCTTAACTATAAAATTGAACCTTTTAAACTCCTTTTTTTCTTTCCCCAATATAATTGGATACCCCTTTATTCCATCACACTATGATACTTGTAGTGTAGAAAAATGTACTCCTTTACATTTTCACACTATGTTTGGGTCCCTTAATTAATTGGAATTAATTAAGCTTCTAATGACCTAAATTATGCATTCCAAAGTCTTATTGTTCCCATTTTTCGAAAGTGAAACTGACATTAAAAAATTTCCAACATTAAATTAATTTCCTTTCAAGTTATGTATCATGGACTTAGGTCCTAGGACCCATTCACCCGTGAATGGGTCCTCCTTAAATGCTAAGACCCAATTTTTAATATATTTTTAGTAGCATTTTAATGATTCAAAATTCAAGTTTTAAATGTCAACTTCTAGAATTTAATTTTCTAGAAATTAAATAAACACCTTTAAATACATAGTTATTTTATAAATTCAAGTCTAACAAAAATTCTACCATTAAGGAAACTTTTGCAAGATAAAATATTATTGTCAAGAGCATTGAAGAGTAGATTTATTAGTCATCTATTGTAGCAATCAAGATCATATCATCGTGTCAAATTTCATGTGTGTTCATATCATGTTTTGGAGCTAACATCGTGTTGCAAGTATGAAGGTGTTGTGATTGAGTTCAATTGGTTGTTGTTGTCATTGATGTCATGGAAGTTGGTTTATGGTTGTATATGTCGAGGATATTGAGGAAATTGTAATAAAGAAGGTTTGTAGGTATTTAGTGTATGCTCCAAGATATGCTCTTCAATGTACTAATATGTAGTGAGGATTTGAGGTATTGTTCATGGATGTTGGTAGTTACTATATCCAAAATTTGGGATTTGGATAGTTGTACAATGTGAGACATTTTCACCAGTATGTGTACTATTTTTTTAGTATGTCTGGTTGTGGTCTAGGAGAAATGTAGTTGCTCTATATTTTTTTGAATTTTGGTTTCAAGACACTTAGTTATGAGAATAAGCTAATAAGATCATGTTCAAGTAAAGTTTGTTATCTGAAGAAATTAGATCGTGTTAAGGACGTGTGTGCTTAATTGTTTTATTTGTTTTGTACTATTTTTGGCCAACCTTGCATTAAACACTACTTACAAATTTGATGTAAGTGTGGTGAAGTATGTTGAGACTTATTTAGGTCATCATTAAGTATTTATTTTGGTTTACTCATTCTAATTCCATCGTAGAAGGTTTTGGCATTGATCTAATTTGAATTTGTAAATACAAATGGTGTGTGATTGGCCTTGGATGAGTTTGAAGGTTGAAGATGGTATAAATACAAGTTGAGATGTTTATGAGGGATAAGATAGAGGCAAGATAGATGTGAGATAGATGAAAAATAGTGTGTGTGATATGAGTTTGAGTAGATCAGTGTGAAACTCAAGTGTTGAGTTCTTGGAGGAAGTGAGTTGAAGCTGTACTCTAAAATTCAAGCATGTTTGCAAGTGTGTGAGTGAATTGTGGTGGAAATCACTATTGCATTAAGATAGTTTTCTCTTTGTGACAATCTTCTTCTATCTTTTTTTAACTCTATGGTAGTGATCCCTCTTAGCAATGAACACTCACTAAAAAGTAAGTCATGTTTTGGACAAGTCTTGTCTTGGTAGTGAGCCTTTGTATTCAATTTTGGAATTATTTATATTGTGAGCTAATCCTCACCATGGTTTTCCCTCATTGGGTTTTCCATGTAAATATTGTGTTATTATGTGTATGTTTTTACTTCTTTTATTTTTTGCTACTACACTTAATGATTAATCACATTAGAAGAGTAAAGGATTTTTGAACGGTTCTTGATCTAACTTTGGTGAAAGTTTCAAAGGTTAAAATTGATACAAATGATTCAACCCCCTCTCAATTGTCTTGTTCAACAATTGGTATTAGAGCTTGGTTCCTTGGAGAAGAGCTTAACATCTTAAGGAAGGTTTGGGATGGAGAACAAGATATTTATTGAGTGCCCTAAGTTCAATGAGACCATGTAATGCCCTAAATTTTCATGAAGGGCACTAACACAACTGCCAAATTTTTTTTGAAACAAAGCTACAAGGTGCTAGCTAAAACACTAACAAATGATAACCATGTACATACAGGGTTGAATACTATATGCATTCAGAAACATGCTAACACAATATTACAATCAGTGTGATGCCCGAGAGCGGGGAGTGGAGGAGTAAACAAAGTCGGGTGCACAAAGCCCAACGCATGCACCCTCAATCCCCATGAAGTAGGCTCTAAAACCTAGGCTAAACAAAGATTTTAAAGATGACCTAATTATCTCAAGATATGACATATTAGATTTACTTAGCTTTTAATTTCAACGTTCACAGGGCTAGGGTTGGTATAGCGGTTATTCATAATGGTAATATTCATTATTATTTTCCTTTTATTTTTATTTTTGGGTTTCAAATCTAAGAGTACCAAATTTTGGTTTCATGGCATACATTACCAAAATTTATCCTTAATAGACATATTAATGAATCACCACGATGGTAATACTAATGGCATTGTTCCAAGAAAGTTAATATTATTGTTATGATACTCATCTAGAAAGATGCCAATACCAATAGAATAAAAACAACCATATTATTGATACTCTAACCTTACAGATATTAATATCATTTTGTATTAATAGAACATTATAATTCTAATAAAGAAAAAAGTTCATTTATTATTACCTATATATATTATTACATATCAATTGATTTATAATTAATCATTATTTATTTGATTGCTCACTTATTTATATACAAATAATTACACTATTGCTACTTACATACATATTAATTTCTTTTGCCCTAGTAAATAAAGTAAAGAGAGAAACATAACCTAGTAATACTAAATTTAGCCTAAAAGAAAGCTTTCTATTTTTTTTAAAGAATATGGGAAATGTTCCCTTCACTTTATTTAAGGAATAAGTTAACTTAAAATTACCACGATGGATATTTTTCTTTTATTTACTTTAAAAGATAGTGGGAAAAGAATCAAGGAATCCTTAAACATAGGAATACGTGGGGACCTCCTAAATCGTAGGGATAGGAATTATGAGTAGAGGTAAGGAAAATTGTGTTTTGTGTTGTTTTTTTATTTCTTTTGTTCTGTTCAAAACCTCACTACAAAAACTGTGGGAGAACTATTATAACTACCATAAAGCATACCGTGGCACTTGTATTGCACGTATTAGAAGAACAAAATTTTCTTCTTAAGCTTGATTAGGTGACAATTCCCCAATTATTCTTGTTTTTATATCTTATTCCTTCTTCTTTCCCTTATGTTAAAGTTGCATGAAAATCTTCCTTATGTTTTCTTTTTTTTAAAAGACAAGACAAAGAAGCATACTTTCCTAAAAGTGATGATGAAGGGTTTTAATTATTTTTAGCAGATTGTATCTTCAATGATGCTTTTATCGAATGGACAAGGAATGTAATGATAACTCTAAGCCCCTATTTTAACGTGCTGCAAGAGGATGTTGCATTTATACAGGCCAACAATTATGAGGTTGACTTAAAAGCATTTGAAGCTCGATGAGGATTTGCAGATCAAGGCAATCAGTATAGGATTTAGATAGCACCCAGTACCCACCAGAAAATAAGAAAAAAGACGTAACTAGCACAGAGATAGGTATAAGCATTAATTTCCTTAAGTGTTGATACGAATAACAAAGAGTTTGGATTGGACTGAATAAGGAAACATCATTGCTTGGTTGACTTCGAGAAGGCAGGGTAGCTGTAGACAAGGCTCGACAAACCTTTTAAAGAGGAGCGAGATGATGCTGATGTAGCCCTAATTGGAATATCACTATTTAATTTTGGAGTCCATTAGTAATAATATCATTTTAACATTTCTTTTTTATTATTATTATTGATATTAATTATCAATATACTGATCATCTTAGCTAACTGTTCTTGATGTATTGCAAATATTAATGCCCAGATCTCTTCCCATTATTACAATACACCAATAATGAAATTGGCAGCCCAAGCAATATTAATATTTCAACTGCCAATAAAATTAAATATGATATTTAAACGCAAGGAGGAGATCATAACAAAGTTCAAAGGCACTTAGAGTAGTTATTTATGAGACATGAGATGTTATTGATATCATTTCCTTTAAATAAGAAAAAGTTGCTATTTCCTTTGAACAACATAATAAAAGCGCAATAAGCTGACATCAATTAACTCCACTAATTTACCAGCTGCAGTGAGATGACTAATTAAGATCTTCTCTAATGCAGACCATTTTTGCTAATATCTAAATCCAATCACTACTCAAGACATAAGGCTACTTGTCCCTACCTCTGGAATTAATTTTTTTAACAACCAAATCTGAATGTTGATTGGACGGTTGAGAGGAGTTTCGGTGGAGGGATTTTTTTGATTTTTCTTTTTTAAAATAGAAGAGTTTAGCTTGAGAACATAACTAATTGCACCAAGATTAGGGTGACACTATGCCAAAAAAAAATAGTGGGCACAGACAACTAAAGAAAGCCCAAAATTCGCTAAGCTTATCCAGGCATCGTCGTTTCCATTTGCATTGTGGTTTGCAGTGCAAGATTTTTTTTCTACTTTAATCCCTTCTTGCTCAACTGGCCTGGGTGGATAGACGTTTAAGGTTGCAAGCATCATTAATAATGCAAGGAATGTACAACACATAGGGAGATGCTGGCAGTGAACAAATTCAGTGGTTGCGATGGGGATTTTCAACACACCGCTAGAATATTTTAAGCATAACATTCACCATACTATGCGTGGATACACAAACCATTCCCCAACAGGCATGCAATGGTAGACTCTAGTTCAATTACTTCTCACATAAAAAAATGAATACTTTCATTCATATACATGTAAATACTAGAGAATTAGGAAGTCACGTTTTTAATGCAGCTGCAACTATATGTGACAGTTACAACATGGATATGCCAAGCTTTTGCAGACAATCAGAATACCAGAGCTTCTATTTTATCCTTTCTTTCTTATTGTTATTTTTATCTTTGACAACAATTACAGCATAGATTGCAACAACCAACTGTTCTTTTGTTAAAAAACAAATAAATAAATATCATGTCTTACCATTTCCCTTCCTACTGTATAATGCACATACTCTACCCTTCTCTTTAATCACATTTTCAGAATAACAATCATTTTTAGAATAACAATACTGCAAAAAAAATCTATTTTACACTTGGCAGCTGAATTTCATCTAATTCACTAGACATAAAATATCGATTTGCTATCATTTTAAGATATATGAGAAGACAATGCTAAACAAAATGCATTTGTAGAATAAATTTCACTTATGTAAGCTTTGCTTCAAGTCTTTATTTCAAGCAAGCACATTACAGATTTGCAGCAAAGGATCATACAAGGAAGCCTAAGTATGTCAATTTCTATATTTCATTTCCACCACATAGCACAAGTAGTAATTTTGTTCTTTCTTGATAATAAAATGATTTAGCATTTTACAGACTCACAACTGATTACATACCTTTTATGACAACCTTACAGACTTTAACATTAATACTGTAAGCATTTATATAGCAAGCACTACCACAACAAGGAGAATAAGACTGATTGCATTTTTCGTTTCATATACATAGTTCATGCAGAGGAACAAGTTCATCTTTCAAATGTTTATATACTATTTTACATGCTTTCAAATGTCTATCCACAAGTTGCAACATAGCTGAACAATAAAGACCATATATTATTCTTTTGAAACCCTTTTACACAGCTGCAAGGGTGATCTTTAAATCTGCAAGTTATAAATAAAATAACTTTTCTCGTGGCCATTCGGGTGTGCTCACCTCCCATCCTTGGGTTGGAAAACCAACCACCCCCCGAGCTAGGAGGTAACCAAGCTACCAGGTACACATAACAATAGAATAAAAATCCAATCCCAACCACACACTCAAAACATAATACTCCCAACCAAGATTCACACATTTACTTAGGGATTCTTCATGAATCCAAAGGTGGGGATAGAGGTGGACATCACTTCTATATGGGGAGACTTATTAGCAAGTAGAAATAACGAATATAATTTTCTTCTTCTCCAATCTACACATTCATTAAAACTCTTCATATCATACACCTCCATACAACAATCTCCTAATACACCATATCATCATAAAAAAATTTGGGTACTCATACCCTCTTTTTCTTTGTCTCTCCTTCTCAAAGGAGGAACAATCTCCCCATAGAGGTTCCTACTCATTCCTATCCCCTACAAGGATACTCTTCCCACATTGGGTGAGTTTATCCTATACAACCCAAACCCAACACATGAAAATGCAAAGGCACATAAAATGAACAAACAATCACATAAACAATCTTCTTACACTTCCATACACAAAGGATAAAAATGAGTAACATGCATACAAGTAAAGTAAAGCCTGCCTCAAACCCAAATCCAAAATGAAGGTAAGTTGAAGATGAACTCTTATTTTCCACTCCTCCAAGCCCAAGCCAAATTTTCCCTTCCCAAGCATTCCAAGCACCAAGCCAAAAAGAGAACCCCTTCCTTTGTCTTTCCAAAGGATTCAAATAGGAGTCAAGGGTTGGAAATCCTTGAAGGAGAAAGTGACACATGTCAATCTCCTATTCACTCCTATGGACACACCTCCCCACAAGTTCTCACACATGTGTGAGAAATCTTAGGGAAGTGAAAGGACAAAGAGTGTTTAACACTCAACAAGACCTTCAAATCTCATAAATGAGATTTTGGAGTCAACACTCCAATCCCATCCCCAAAATCCGTCACCCCTTTTAATGGCTAATTAAGAAGGGTCACAACTTGCAATTTTCAACAACTATGGTCTTGATTTGACCCGTAACCCATAGGTGACCATCCTAGGGGTTAATTAAGGGTCAATTAACCCAATTTAAGGACTAATTTAACCTTTTAAAACCCTTAAAAAGAAATTAAAATTCAAACATAATAAAATAATTTCCAAAATGGCCCAAAAACTTCATCAAAAGTTTAATAAACTTTGAAAGCATAGTCAAAAGATTCAACACTAAATCTTTTTAATCACAAAATAAAATACAACACAAGAGCCTATGGTCCATTCTCCAAATGGACCATAGTGGGTTTTACGTGGCTTACACAATTGGGTACCCTTGGTTACCTCCAATCCCATTGGCCATGGGCGTGTACCTGCACACTCAATTTTCACTTGTCAATATATCCAATATATGATAATCAATAATTAAATCCACAATTCTATATATATAATTAACATAATCAAATATTGAAATCGATGAATTAGAAATATCAATACCCATAATTTATTCTTTCTCTTGCAAATAAAATATTCTACAAACTCACAACTAGTCATGACGTTATAAATAGATCACATCATCACTTAATTCAATTTCAAAATCTTATCAATTCTATACCGAAACCACTTACCCATTCTTACCATGATAATCGGATCCACACGAGCATATCAAATAAGAAAGCATAGCATGCATATAATCATCAGAGGCATCATAAACAGAAAATAAACATAACACCCAAGGTCCATAATCATCCTAAATAGTTCAAACCACATAGAGTAGAAAAATGTTCCGATCAAAATGCCGCCAAATAGGGTGTATCAAATAGTAGGCCTCACAGACCGACTCCACTTTCTAGAAGATAAATATGGAAGGATATCTAGAATACTATGGATATGATGTTGAGAAGGCTTATAAGATTCCATACACTGCTCCTGCTAATGGTCCAACTACTGCTGATGAGATCAAGGCACATGAAGCAAACAATAAGGAATTTTTTTTTTTGAAGAATAGTCTTTCACATTTTGAATTAATTAAAGTTATGAATCTAAAGATTGCTAAACAAGTTTGAGATGCATTGGAAAAGATCCATGAAGGAGATGAAAAGGTCAAAGAAGAAAAGTTGTAGAATTTAGACGAACAATTCGAGATCCTATAAATGACTAAAGATGAGAACATTAAATCCTATGTACAAATAGTGGAACATCTGGTAGGTGGAATGCGAGGACTTGGTGCATAAGTGGATGAATACATGATAGTAAAGAAAATTATTATAACTCTCCCTAATGCATATAGTGTAAAGGTATCTGCTATTAAGGAATTTGTAGATTATAAGACCTACATTAAGGATTAGTTTTTGGGTACTCTAACCTCATTTCAAATGAGAAAGCCTAGCTTGAGAAATGGATCAAAGACAAAAATTTATTTTAGGACTACAAAATTTGAAGATCTAAATGAAGAAAACTTTGATGAAGTGGAAGAAAACTTTGTAAGAAGAATGAAAAAGTGCTCTGGTCAGTATCAAGGGAAGTTACCTTTCAAATGTTTTATTTGTGGGGGAATAAGTCATTATGCTTCAAGATGTCCTAAAAGAGCTAAGAGGAATAAACATAGAGAAGGAAAAGAAAACAAAGGAAAGATAATCAAGAGAGCATATTATGTAAATGAATATGTTGGTATTTCTGATGAAGAGTTTGATTATGGAGATTTTGATGATAATGAATGGTTATTCTTGGATATAAAAGATGATCTACTTCTGCTAATATTGAAGGATATATGAAGGAAAGTGCTCTAGAGAAAGTTGAAGGTACAGTGATATTTTCTCTTCATGCTAAACATGAAAAGAACTATTGGGTTGTTGACAGTGGTTGTTCACATCACATGACCAGTGACAAAAGTAAGTTTTCTAAACTTGAAAAATATGATGGAGGCTTAGTTAAGTTTGAAGATGATACTGGTGATGAGATTTGTGGGATAGGTTCAATCTATTTTGATGGAAAGCATAATACTGATGGTGTCTACTATGTTAAGGGTTTAAGGAATAATATTTTTAGTGTTGGACAGATGTGTAGTAAAGAATATAATCTTGTGTTCATGGATAAGAAATGTTAAATAAGGAAAGGATCTAAAACCATGATAGTTGTTGGAAAGAAGTCTGAAGGAAATATTTATCAACTTAAGGGTGGAGAGGGAAATTTCTTTATGTTTTAGATTAATGACAGTTGGTTATGGCACTAAAGGATGTGTCACATGAATTTTGATAATATGGTGAGAATCAATGTAGTACAAGTTGTGAGATATTTACAAAGAATCACAAAGCATATTAATTCTATTTGCAAAGACTAAAAGTTTGGAAAGCAAGCTACAAATATATTTAGGTCAAAGGAACAATCTACTATCAGACTACTAGATTTGATTCACGCAGATCTTTGTGGTCCTACAAGGGTGAGAAGTTTATAAGGTAATAGGTATTTTATGCTTTTGATTGATGATTACTCTAGAATGACATGGGTTACTTTTCATAGAGAGAAATATGATGCATTAGACAAATTCAAAGAATTCAAAACTATGGTTGAAAATGAAATGGACGTGAAAATAAAATTCTTAATATTTGACAGAGGTGGTGAATTCACCTCCAATGAGTTTAATATGTTTTTTAAAGCACACAGAATAAAAAGGCAATGACCTACTCCTAAAAATCTTCAGCAGAATGGAGTTCTTGAAAGAAAGAACAAAATGATTCAAGAAGTTGCTAGATCAATGATTATTAAGGAAGGTCTACCGCAATTTTAATGCAGAGAAGAAATTCACACTATTGTCTATGTGTTTAATCGAGTTCAAGAACAAGATAACAACACTAGGACTCCATATGAGCTATGGTATTGAAAGATTCCTACTATAAAGTATTTTGAAGTATTTGGAAGTAGATATTATATCAAAAGAGATGAAGAAAACTTAGGAAAGTTTGGTGCAAGATGTGATGAGGGTATCTTCCTTGGATACTACCTTATAAGCAAAGCTTACATATGCTACAATAAAAGGATGATAAATATTGGAGAAAGCACAAATATCAAGGTTGATGAAGCATTGAAGAATTCAATTGAAGTTGATGGATATGTATTAGATGAACCTGATTGTAGAGAAGTAGAAGAAGTTGTTGAAGAACAAGAAAAGTAGAATGAAGAAGAAGAACCTCTAGTGGTGTCCCCAAAGACACCTAAATATATGCAAAAGAACCAGTTAGAAGATCAAATGATTGGAGACAAGAGAAAGGAGTATTGACAAGAAGCAGAGTTGTTGTTGCTACTAAAATAAATTTGTGTTTTCTTTCTATAGTTGAAACTAAGATAGTAAGTGAAGCATGTAAAGATGAGCATTGGATAAGAGCAATGGAAGAAGAACTTATGCAAATTGAGAAAAATAAAACGTAGGAATTGGTTCCTAGACTGATAGATAAAAACATAATTGGATCAAAATGGGTATTCAGAAACAAATTGAATGAGAATGGAGAAGTGGTCAGAAAAAGAAAGAAAGTCCTGTGTAAGGGTTACTCACAAGTAGAAAGTATAGATTTTCAGAAGACTTTTGCTTTGGTGGCTAGGATGGAAGCTATTAGAATTTTTTTGGAATTTTCTACTCAAGGATTTTAAAGTTTATCAAATGGATGTAAAGTTTGCATTTCTAAATGGTGAGTTTGAAGATGAAGTCTACATGGAACAATTGGAAGCATTTCAAATGTTAGATCAACTAGACATGGTCTGCAAATTAAATATGGATTTATATGGATTGAAGTAAGCTCCTAGAGCTTGGTATGCAAGGTTGGACATATGCTAAATTGAGCAAGGATTCAATAAAGGTATTGTAGATAGCAATTTGTATTTCAAAATTGAAAATGACAAAACCTTGATAGTAGTTGTATATGTTGATGATATTATTTATGGAGGAAATGAAACAATGTGTAAAAATTTTGTTGAAGAAATGTAAAAGGAGTTTGAGATGTCTATGTTTGGTGAGATGAATTTCTTTCCTAGGCTACAAATCAATCAAACAAAAAAAGAGATTTTTATTTCCAAAGTATGTAAAAGAAATGTTGAAGAATTTTGGGATGGATGGTTCCAAACTAGTATGCACTCCTATGGTGACTGGCTGTAAATTGAGTAAAGATGATGATTCACCTAAGGTTGATCAGAAAAAATATAGATCAATGATTGAAGGACTATTGTATTTAACTATACCAAACTGAATATCATGCATGTAGTTTTTCTTGTGGCTAGATTTCAAAAGGTTCCTAAGGAAACACATGTTGCAACTGTTAAGAGGATATTCAGATATCTAAACGACACTTCAGATTATGGCTTATAGTATCCTAGGGATATTGATTTTACACTAAGTGCTTATACAAATGCAGATTGGGTAGGTTGTGTTGATGATAGAAAAACTACAAGTAGAGGTGAATTCTTTCTTGGTTGTAGATTGGTGCCATGGTTAAGTAAAAATCAATATTTTAGTTTCCTTATCCACTGCAGAGGCTAAGTACATTGCTACAATTTCTTGCTGCACACAAGTTTTGTGGATGAGGTAGACATTGAAGGATATCAGAGTAATGTATACTGATCCCATTTCTATTTCTTGTGATAATACAAGTGCAATTAACATTTCAAATAATTTGGTGATGCACTCAAGGAAAAGGCATATATCAATAAGGTATCACTTTTTTAGAGAGAAGGTTATCGAGAATGAAGTAAATCTTGAGTATGTACCTACAAGGGATCAAATTGCTAACATTTTTACTAAGGCTCTTCCTAAAGATAATTTTGAGTATCTCTAAGGGAATTTAGGGGTCATTTCCCCTCCTTTCTTGAACTAGATGCATATGGAGGTGCATCATTCCAGTGGATCTATGGACCTATCTTCCTTCTAGAATAATGTTTGTGGCTACCTCTTAGGGGAAGCAGGTAGTGTCTTATGTTGTTATTTTCTAGTTGATTAGGTGTACTCCTAAGGGGGAGTATTTAGCACTGGTAAAGTTCATGGTGACAAAGGGGAAAACAATGTAAAATATCTTTTTACTTTGCCACTGATGTCAAAGGAGGAGAAAGTATCATGTGAAAAAGCTTAGTCATTCCAAAATTTTGAAAAAAGGGGGAGATTGATGGTTTAGAGTTGTTATGTTGTCCTTGATGGTTTTTCACATCATGTGTTGCTATCAATGAAAAAAGGGGAGAGATTATTGCAAGTATGAAGGTGTTTTCATTGATGTCAACTGGTTGTTGTTGTCATTGATGTCATGGAAGTTGGTTTTTGGTTGTATATGTTAAGGATATTCAGAAAATTGCAATAGAGAAGTTCTGTAGGTATTTAGTGTACATGCTTTGGGATATGCTCTAGGATGTGTTGCTATGCTAGTGAGGATTTGAAGTATTGTTCATGGTTGTTGGTAGTTGCTATTGTTGGAAAAATAAGGACAGACAACTGAGAGGGGGGGTGAATCAGTTGTCACAAAAACTTAAAATTTTCTAACTTATCTTAACTTTAATCTCATGTCTGATGAATAAGCAATTAACCACAAAGAATTAACACATCAAAGAGATAAACAACAACAAGTTTTTTTGCATGAAAACCCTATTAGGGGAAAAACCATGGTGGATGTTAGTCCACAAGATTATACTCTGTTAGAAGTACAAGGAGAAATAATAAGGGGAATGCACATGCATTCAGGCACACTACCTAGAGCTCACTACTCAAATACAAAAGAGGACTCACTATCCAACAATACAGAATAGGATTAAAATCCAAAGAATATGAACTGAGAAAATATCTACTACCCAATCCTGATTATAGTTCCAATTAAGCTCAAAAAACTTTCTTCATACTTTTCTCAATCTTCTTCACTCTCTGCTCAACAATTAAATGAGAGAAACAATATTCATGCACTTACACTTTCTCTAGAATACATTCACACTTATGCACACACTAGCTTCACTCAACAAATTTCTCTTATATATCTGCTACATGGGATTTCATCACAACTTAGTCGGCTAGAAAAATAAAACATATTTTCAATGTCGGCCCAAATTTAAAAATAAATTTCCAATGCAAATCTACCAAGGTCGGCCAAAACATAGTGGAGACCCAAATTAATATGTCCAACACAAAAATCATTTAATTAATTTCACCATGAAGATCCACAACACGCCACCACTAGCATGTCAACCAGGAACAAGAAAAATTGAACATTTGCAAAAAGATCTTCAATCACGAGCTCACCGAGTAGTGTGGACATACCACAAAGATAAAGAATGATCTAGAGACATCCAAGAACAACAAGAAACAATAGAGAAGCATCTATAACAATTGAGATTACCAAAATCACACAATCTTCATTCAAGAACACTAACAGAGATGACAAAACACTGTCAGATCACAACATACTCAAGACTTCACATGGACCTCTGAAATTTTTGGTAGATGGTCTAGATAAAATCAAGAGTAAACCCTTTAATCCACAACAACTAATCTTCAATGTACAAAATAGGACACCTTCAAGACCTGCATAGTTCCACCTAGAACACTTCCTTTTACAATTTTCTCAATATCCTTGACATATATAGCCTCTAGTACACCAAATGCTATAGTGTTGACATCAATGACAACCACATATTAGCAACCATATCCACAACATCCAACAATCTCCCCCTTTGGCATTGATGGCAAAACAAATGTGAAAAATACCATCAACCCAACACACTGACTTCTTCTGCACTTCTATTCTTGAAAGGATTTTTTATATTACACTTCTCCCCCTTTGACATCAATGGAAAAGGTAACAATGACCTTTCCATATACACACTCTAAACCACATATCTGGGCATATGACTACTCCCCCTAAGTAGTAGCCACAAAAACATCAATCCAAATCATAATATAGCAATGAAGCTCTCAGATTGATGCAAGAAAATGCATCTTTTAGTTCTTATTAAGAGGGGTGATTACCCATAGCATTCCTCTGAGATACTCAAAAGTATCCTTTGGAAAAGGCTTAGTGAATATATCTACAATCTATTCTTTGGTAGGCACATACTCTAGTTTGAATTCTTTCTCATTCACTTTATCCCTTAAGAAATGAAACTTGATTGATAGATGTTTAGTCTTAGAGTATATTACTGGATTCCTTGACATATTTATTGCACTTGAGTTGTCACAGTATATGGTGATAGGTTTTTCATATATCACCCTGATATCTCTCAATATATGTTTCATCCATATCACTTGAGTATAGTTATTGGCAACAACAATGTATTATGCCTTAGTAGTAGATAGAAAAATTGATTTTTTCTTTTTACTTAACCAAGATAACAACTTCTTCCCTAGGAAGAAAGCACCACCACTAGTAATTTTCCTGTCATCTACATCACCAACCCAATCCGCATCAATATAAGCACACAAAGTGAGATCATCATCCTTTGGATACAAAAGTCCAAATTCAATTGTTCCTTTCAAATACCTAAACATTCTCTTCACAACAATTACATGTGATTCTATTGGATCAGCCTAAAATCTAGCAACCATGCATACATCATTCATAATGTCTGGTCTACTCTAATTCAAATAGAGTAATCCATTGATCATTGACCTATATCTGGTTTGATTTTCCTTGGGAGAGTCATCATTTTGTGTCAACTTACATTTGGTCACCATGGGAGTACCAACAGGTTTTGAGTCATCCATTCCAAACTTCTTCAATAGTTATTTCACATATTTGGATTGAGATATGAAGATCCCCTTGTCCAACTGTGTAACTTGCAATCCTAGAAATAACTTCATTTCTCCAATCATACTCATCTCAAATTCATTCTTCATCTCATCGGAAAACTTCATACATAGATTATCATCTCCTCCAAAAATGATATCATCAACAAAAACTTCTATAATTAACTCCTTATCATTATCTAATTTGAAGTATAAGTTGATTTTAGTAGTACCTTTAGTGAATTCAAGCTTTAGGAGGTATTTTTCCAATCTAGCATACCAGGCTCTAGGGGCTTGCTTAAGTCCATATAGATCTTTCTTCAATCTGCAAACCATATCTTCTTTGTCTCTTAGCTAAAATCCATTTGGTTGTTCAATGTACACTTATTCTAGTTCTCCATTTAGAAAGGTATACTTTACATCCCTTTGATAGACTTTATAGTTCTTTTGTGCAACATAAGCAGTAAATAGTCTAATAGATTCAATTCTAGTGACAGGGGCAAAGGTTTCTTCAAAATCAATACCTTCCATTTAGGAATACCCTTTACATATCGGTCTTGCTTTATTCTAGACCACTTCACCTTCTTCATTTAGCTTGTTTCTAAATACCCATTTAGTACCAATCACATTTTTTTCTTTAGGCCTTGGAACTAGTGTCCATGTGTCATTCTTTTCAATCTGTGTCAACTCTTCCATCATAACTTCCAACCAATGTTCATCTTGACATGCTTCAATGACATTTTTAGGCTCAATCTTGGATATTAGACAATATTCTTCTACAATTTTTCTTCTAGTTTTCACTCCTTTACTCTTATCTACTATAATTTGATTTTCAGAATGATTTAGCTTTACATACCTTGGAGTTTTGGGACATTCTTGAACTTCTAACTCTTATGATCTTTCTTCTACACTTGCACTTGTCTGTGTCTCTTGACTGACTTGATTTACCAAAATAAATTGAGGCTGCTTCACCAGAACATATGCAATAATATGAAGTAGATTATGTGTCTAAGTATTCTTCCCTTGGTTTGTAATTTCTTCATCTGAATCATAACTGCAATGTCTGGATGATTTGACAAAATTCTCATCAACTCTGATATTTTCACTCTCAACCATATTTCTCAATCTTTTGTTATAGCATTGGTAGGCCTTGCTTTTAGTGGAGTAACCTAGGAAGATTCCTTCATCAATTTTTGCATCAAATTTTCCTCTATCATCATCTCTTCTAATATAACACTTGCTTCCAAAGATCTTGAAGTACTTAATAGTAGGCTTGTGACCAAACCATAAATCATAAGGAGTCTTACCAGAATTTCCATTAACATTTACCCAAACCAAAGTATACACAACAATGTTTACCACTTCACTCCAGTACATTTGAGACACATTTCCTTCCATCATCATTGTTTTGGCAACATCCAAAATTGTTCTATTCTTTCTCTCTACAACTCCATTCTGTTGAGGGGTTCGGGGAGTAGGTAACTATCTTTTAATTTCATGCTCTTCACGATAAGAGTTTAAATCCTTGGAAATAAACTCACCACCTTTGTCGAATCTCAGGCACTTGATTTTCAAACCTTTCTCATTTTCTACCATAGCCTTGAAACTTTTGAAATTCTCCAATGCTTCACATTTTTCTCTTGAAAAGGAAACCCAAATCATTCTAGAGTAATCATCAATAACCAACATGAAATACCTTTCTCAATGAATACTTCTAACTCTGGAGGGACCACAAAGGTCAGTATGTAGTAGCTCCAACAAATTATTTGAATGAAAATGTTTGCTCTTGAAAGAGACTCTAGTTTTTTTACCCATTTGACATTCCTTGTAGATTACATTAGCAGTCTTCACTAACTTAGGCAGATCTCTTACTGCTTGAGTAGAATTTATCTTGATAATGTTGTCAAAGCTTAAATGACAGCCTCCTTATGCCACAACCATCTTTCATCTACTTGAGAAATTAAACAACTTCCATTAGCAATATTCATATGAAAGATATTACCTTTTGTTTTTTTTCCTATTGTAATCATATTCCCAGAAATTCCATGTATCTTGCATCTTCCATATTTGAACTGAAGATCATATCCCTTATGAATGATTTTTCAAACACTCAAAAAGTTTTGCTTTAGGCCTTCAACATAGAGGACATGATCAGTGTTATCTTTACCACCAAGGAAAATAGATCCTCTGCCACGAATCACACCAGCATTGTTATCTCCAAATCTTACAATCCCACCATCATAGTTCTCTAGACTCACAAGTTTTCTTTTATCACTGGTCATATGATGTGAACATCCACTGTCAATGACCCACTCATCTTTTTCTTCAACTTGGGATGCAAGAGCTTTTTCATCTTTAGTATATTCGATAGCCATGGGATTATCTTCAATGGTAGCAATGAAAGCCCATTCATCTTCTTTTCCATTATCTTTATTACATTCATCATCAGTCACTGCTTTTTCAACAAAGAAGCATCTCTTTTGGATTCTAGAATTTTTAGGCTTAGATCTAGGAAATATTTCAAGACATCTTAATGCAAAATGACCTATTTTACTATATGAAAAAAAATTAATAGGCAATACATCTTCATACTTATATTTTCCTCTGCCTTCTTGTTTTGCAATCATAGCTTCCAGTTCTTCTACCTCTCTTTCTTTATCTTCAAGTTGTTTCAGTTCTTCATCATACTTGGATATCTTTCTAGAAATTTCTCCAAGATTATATATTTTCCTTTTTCTCCCAGATACATTATCCTTGAATGTGCATTTAGTCATTGGTGTAGATTCACCAAATTCACTTATTTCAAAAGTAGAAAGCTTCCTGATCAATATGTCTCTTATTATCTTGTTTACCGATCTAAACTCTTCAATAGCATGAACCTTCAATTTTTAGGAGGGAGCAAGGATCTGAGTACTTTAGCCACAATTTCATCCTCATCCATAGAATCACTGAAACCTTTAATACCCATCACTATTTCATTTATTCTACATAAAAGAAGTGATATTTTCATCTTCACCCATCTTCAAATTCTCATACTTTCCTTTCAAGTTCTATAGCTTAGCCATCTTCACCTATGCATCTCCTTCATACAAAGTTTCTAGTTTCATCCAAATCTCATGAGTTGTCTCCAGACCCAACACATTAACCATCTCCAAATATGTTAGAGCACTCACCAAAGCTTCAATAGCCCTAACATTATTTTTAGCATCTTTGATCTCATCAGGAGTTGAGGGACCATTCTAAGGAATAATAAATGGATATTTTGTAATATTCCAGAAGGCTTCACCAATACACTTTAAGTGACATTGCATTCTAACTTTCCACATTGAATAGTTAGTTCCATCAAATCTTGGACTATCCTTCTTGAATATTTTTGCCATCTTGGATCACCTTAAGCTTTTAGACTTCTTTAGAGGAACCTGCTTTAATACCAATTGTTAGAAAAATAAGGACAACCAACTAAGAGGGGGGGTGAATCAATTGTCATAGAAACTTAAACTTTTCTAGCTTATCTTAACTTTAATATTAGATCTGATGAATAAGAAATTAACCACAAATAATTAAGACATCAGAGAGACAAATAACACCAAGATTTTTTTCTTGGAAACCCTATTAGGGTAAAAACCATGGTGGATGTTAGTCCACAAGATTATACTCTGTTAGAAGTATAAGGAGAAATAATAAGGGGAATACACATGCATTCAGGCACACTACCAAGAGCTCATTGCTCAGATACAAAAGAGGATCACTATCCAACAATACAGAATAGCATTAAAATCCAAAGAATACGAACTGAGAAAATAGCTTCTGCACAATCCTGATTACAGTTCCAATTAAGCTTAGAAAACCTTCTTCATACTTTGCTCAATCTTCTTCACTCTATGCTCAATAATCAAATGATAGAAACACTATTCACACACACTTTCTCTTGCATACATTTACACTTATGCACACACTAGCTTCACTCAACCAAATGTTCTTATATATCCGCTACATAGGATTTCATCACAACTTAGTAAGCTAGAAAAATAAAACATATTTTCAATGTCGGACCAAATTTACAAATAAATTTCCAATGCAAATCCACGAAGGTCAGCCACAACATAGTGAAGACACAAATTAATATCTCCAACACAAAAATACTTTAATTAATTTCACCACGAAGATCCACAATACGCCACCACTAAAATGTTGGTCGAGAACAAGAAAAATTGAACATTTGTAAAAATATCTTCAATCACAAGCTCACCGAGTAGTGTGGACATACCACATAGATAGAGAATGATCTAGAGGCATCCAAGAACAACAAGAAACAATAGAGAAGCATCCACAACAACTGAGATTACCATAATCACATAATCTTCATTCAAGAACATTGAAAGAGACCATAGAAACACTGTCAGACCACAACATACTCAAGACTTCATGCAGACCTCTAAAATTTCTAGTAGATGATCTAGATAAACTCAACAATAAACCCTTTAATCCATAGCAACTGATCTTCAATGTATAGAACATGACACCTTCAAGACCTGCACAGTTCCACCTAGAACACTTCCTTTTACAATTTTCTCAATATCCTCGACATATACAACCTCTAGTACACCAAATGATAATAGTGTTGATATCAATGAAAACCAAATATCAACAACCATATCCATAGAATCTAACAGCTCTATCCAGAATTTGGGCTTCTGGATAGTTGTACAGTGCAGGACATTTTGACTAGTATGTGTATTTTTCTTTTCAGTATGCCTAGCTGTGGTCTGGGAGAAATGTAGTTGCTCTAGATTTCTCTGAATATTTGTTTCAGGACCTGTGGTTCTAATAATAAACTAATAAGATCATGTTTCAGTAAATTTTGTTATCTAGAGAGATTCGATCATGTTAAGGATGTGTTTGCTTAATTATTTTATGTGTTTTACACTGGTGTTGGTCGACCTTGTGTTAAACATTACTTACAAATTTCATGTAAGTGCGGCGAAGTGTGTTGGGACTTTTTTAGGTCCCCATTAAGTATGTGTTTGGGTCGCCCTCATTCTAGTTCCACCGTAGAATGTTTTGGCATCAGCCTAATTTGAATTTGTAAATAAAAATGGTGTGTGGTCAACCTTGGATGAGTTTCAAGGTTGAAGACAATATAAATACAAGTTGAGATGTTTATGAGGGATAATATAGAGGAAATATAGATGGTAGATAGATGTGAAATAGTGTGTGTGATATGAGTTTGAGCATATCAGTGCAAATTTCAAGTGGTGAGTTCTTTGAGGTAGTGAGTTGAAGATGTACACTATCTTTCAAGCATGTCTACAAGTGTGTAAGTGAATTTTGGTGGAAATCTCTATTGCATTGAGATAGTTTTCTATTTGTGACAATCCTCTTCTATCTTTTTGTAATTCTATGGTAGTGAGCACTCTGGGAAATTAGCCCTCACTGGATAGTAAGTCCTATTTTGGACAAGTCCTATCTTGGTAGTGAGCCTTTGTATTCAATTTTGAAATTCTTTATATTATGAGCCAATCCTCACCATTTTTTTTTACCTCATTGGGTTTTCCACATAAATTTGGTGTTATTATGTGTATTTTTTTACTTCTTTCAATTTCTACTATTGCACTTAATGATTAATCGCATTAGTAGAGCAAAGGATTTGTGAATGGTTATTGATCTAACTTCTAGTGAAATTTTTAAATATTAAAATTGTTACAACTGATTCACCCCCCCTCTCAGTTGTCTTGTTCATCACATTGTGATGTAGGTTTCAAGAATTCAAGCATTCATTCAAGTCAAATCAAGCAATATCCAATCCTTAGAGAGATGTGTTGGAATTTAGTTCTCTAAGGGTAGGTATTAAGGGTTTGGTGAGTTGTAGCATAACATTTTTCATTCATCAAATTCTTTAATTTTTTTCTTATCATTTTATAATCAAGGTTTGAGGGTATGTGCAGGATCATGATGGGTCAAAAAGTGGTAATATGATGGGTATGTGTAGGGTATGTGGCTGACAACTTTCTTTTTACCCAAAATTGATGAAACAAAAAGGGTTTTAAAGGATATTCTCAACTTTCCACCAACAAAAAATATTCTTTACTTTGAATTTAATAAATAATTATTATTCATTTTCTATTTGAATTATGACTTAAGTCATGATTGATAGGCTGATTGAAAAACATCTTTTGAATATGAAACATGTGTCACATTCTATGCTTCACACGCTATAGGATTAAAAAATAAAAATAAAAATTCATGAAGTTTTGACGAAGTAAAGGTGGTTAGACATATGATTTTTTAAAATTTTAAAAGTTGTAATAAAAAAATTATAATTAATTATTTACTTGAAAAAATTACAAAAAAAATATGCATCACATTCACATGAGTCCTCTACTTATATCTAAAATCTTATAAAATAATATTATCATTTTCTTGTTGTTAGGGTGGTCAAATAGACACCTACTTATTTTTCTCTAAAATTTAAGTACTCTTGCATTGAAATTTCAATTTTTCACCAAATAGATTTTTTTTAAAAAAATAAACCTAGTAGTTTAGAAACTACATTCAATTTTCTACAGATTCTATTCTTACATATTTTGAAATAATATAGATAACTTATTCAAATTTTTACATCAAGTTGCCTAACTCTAATTTTTTTGCCACTTAAGGGCCTATTTTTTCCATGATGATCCTGCACATACCCTTGACTAAGGAAAAACCGTATTCACCAAAAACAAAAGATTTTTCTCTCTTTGTATGTGTATATTTTTTATGTGAAGAAGGATTGAAGATTGGTCAAAAGATCAATTTTGCAAAGTTGTCAAAGTTGTCATCAAAGTTGTCAAGATACAGAAACTCACCTACAGATTTTATTTATGACTTTCTAACAATGGAATCTATAGAAATTAGAATCCTAGATCCAAGATCTAAGGACTATGAAATCAAATTTTAGACCCCTGTACAAAGACCCATTCTCCTTAAGGTGAATGTCCTTGTAGGATGCTCAAAACCCACTTTTGGAGCTACATACACATCAATCTATCCTTCTCAGATTTGCCTAAAAATTATTGTTTTTGTTTATGCTATCCAAATACTCTACATTTCAATTTTTGCATCACATAACTGAGTTTATTAAGTATTTTATTTTTATCTCCCAAAAGTGCATTTCAATCATTTCAATCATTTTCTGTCATAAGAAAGTAGAGACCAAGAAGATCCCAAAATAGTGTTGACTCACCTCAAGGTTGAAAGTAAATCTTATTCCTTGGTGACCTTCTCTCTTTCTAAAGAAATATTGGAGAAAGGAACTTAGATTCCTATTGTTCTAAAATTCTTTGGGACTATAGGATCACTTTCCCCCTTTTTTTCTTCATTTCAATTTGGTGAACTCGACATTTTTACACTATAATATTTTTGAATTTGGAGGTCATTCAAACCCTAGATCAAGGATTTTGCACTAGTTTGCATTGCATCTCATTTAGGGTTTTCAAAATTGCATTAGTTTACATTTCATTTAGGGTTTTAAAAATGTATTTTTTATTGTTTGAAAACTTCAAAAGTTCAAAATATTGCATACATATTACATTCACTATACATAGTAATCTCAAAGTTTTCATTTAGTGTTTTACATTGATTTACATCAAAAAATTAAAACAAAATTTCATCTAATAAGTTGTCATTTTTCTTGTTATTTGTCATCAAATTGCACTTACATTTCATCATAAATTTTTGGAAAACTATAACTAAAAGTGTCTATTTGAAACTTGAACTAGAAATCTTAAACATCAACTCAAAAACTTGGAACTTAATTTTTTCAACCCCTATGTAAGGACCCATTCGCCCTAGGGTGAATCTATCCTTATACAAGTCATTTTCTAGATTTCTAAGCATATATATGTCTCCTTTTTCTTTATTTCTAATTGTTTGTAGATTTTAGTTTAGTCTTTGAAATTACAGTTTTATGAAATTATTTGCATTCAAGTTAATTGGTCAAAACAAGTGCATTGTTCAAACATAAAAAAAAAAATCATTCAAAATATATCATGTTTTAGTTTCCTACATTCAAAAAATAGAAAATCCTTGCATCTCATATCTAAAAATCACAATATCCTTTTACATACTTGCATTTTGCTTCCTATTTTTGGATGTTTGCTACACTTGTTTAGTGCCTTTTGTCCACTTTAGGAACACTTTTGGCTTGGTGAAACTTGCATGAGTATTAGAACTTGGTGTCTTATTGCCAATAAATCAATGAGACATAGTTTAATACTCATGGCATCCCATGTTGGTACATCCATCATGGATCTTGTGTTTTCCATCTCTTTCACTCATAGTGTTGACACTATTCAACCCATGATGGAGTCCATGCCTGAAATAACGTGTCCTATGACTTCCAATCCTACTGATGTTGAAACCATTATTGCTAATGTTCCTCAATTAAACTTGCAAAAAATGGATAAAGTCTTAGAAAACTTCAAAACTTTGTGTGTTAAATATATTACTTGTATTGCAGCTCATGTCATAGATAACATGAGGATAATACTTGATAATGGACTAGCAATAGAAATTATGTGTACCCTAGCTCATATTATTGATGAAAATGTTGCTATATTGGCTAGTTGTGCTCAAAATTTGGGGTACACTTAAAGTCAAGGTGGAAAAAAAATTCCTCCTCCTAGAACTCTAGCCTCTATTCCTAAATACACTCATCTAGTAGTTACTACAAGGCAACCAACTAGAAATGTCAATCCAACTTTGGATATTTCCATTGGGAATCCTTTTAGCTTTGTGAATTCAAACCTCATACCTCCTAACCCATCACCTCTAACAAAATTTCAATTCACTTGTCCTCCCAACACATATACACCTCCACCATATTAACCTCCATCTCAAAACACAACCAATGATTTCATCCTCAACCAAATTTTGCAAAATGTTTCATGCCTCTAACAAAAAATTTCCACCCTAAACCAAAATCAAAATGGTCATCTTTCACAATACATCAAATGAAACCCATTATCATTGGATATATTAAGAGAAAAAATGCCACAAGGAATGGAGATTCCTAGATTTGAGAAATATGGTGATAAAGGAGATCCTAGCAACCATGTTTTGACATATATAGCCTTATGTAGTGACTTCATTTTTGAAGATAAGCTCTTGGCTAAGCTTTGTCCTAGATCCTTAAAAGACACAACCTTGGAATGGATTTTCTCTTTACCGAATAACTCAATTATTTCATTCAATGAATGATTTAATTCCTTTCTAACCATTTCCAAGTACACATTGGTCCCAAGATGGCCTTACCTATTTTAATGCAATGTACACAAAACAAGGATGAAAACGTCACTAATTTCATAGTTCATTATAAATTGTTTTATTCACAAATCAACATTAAGGTTCATGATGTTGATCTTCAAAGAATGTTCATTGATAAATTGCAAACCAATATTCAATATAATCTTGGGATGATGATATTCCCTTCCTTCACTCACTTGTGCACGAATCTTTGTGCCTATCAATATTCAGTTCATCATCATGAAGCAAAAAATTCTTTCAATCGTCCACAAAAATCCAAATTTGTGTCTCATAATACCTTCCAACCATTCAAGAAACAAAATAAGGTATTTATACAAATAAATATTCTTCAAAGAAATCACCATGATGAGTCTCAAGTGGCTGCTATAAAAACAACAAATTCATATCAATTCAATGATAAGAATAGGTAATTTACTTCGTTACCAGATACCCTCCATTCCACCATGTTGTAACTCTTGGGTAAGAACCTAATTACCTTACCTCCTATTAGAACCATTGATCTTACTAAGCTTTAGCTCCAAACTATAATCCAAATTCTTTTTTCCATTATCACTCACACAATGGAAATGATATAGAATGATATATGAATCTTAAAAATATTGTGCAAGACCTCATTTATTCTAATAAAATCAAGATTGGTGGTGTTAATGATCAAGGAAATATTTTTTTTCCACACCCAACCAAAATTTTCAAATATTTACCAACCCAATGCCAAATCATAACACTCATTTATTAAAGCTAGTGACACAAGAATGATGTGATGAATGTTGACAACATACAAACATAATTGATGATGATAAGAGTGATAATGAGGGTGATTTCAATGTCCTAATTGGATAAATTGGTTTTTAACCTCATAATGGAGAAACCAACTTTTCTATGGACATTTCTTTCTCATAAAATGACATAAGAAAACATGCACCCGATGGTCCTCTTTACATAGCCAAAAGAATCAATAACAAACCTAATAATGGGATATTAATTGATCCTCTATGTTTAGAGAATGTGATCAATGAGGAATTATTATTTTTTCATGAACTTTACCAAGACTCTTATGAACAACTGAAAGCATGGATCAAAAAACATAATGGCTTTTCTTGTCCTACAATAAGTTTGATCATTGTCCCCTTAAAAGTTAGAATGAAATAATTAAATGTCTCATTCTCCATCAACACATCATCAAACCAATTATGTGTGAATTTAGGCTACCCATGGCTATGCTCCATGGATGTTGTCCTATTAGTAGTGCATAAATTCTTAAAATTTCCATTTGGAAATGATATCTTCACTGTACATCATAGCAGTTTTAATCCTTTATATTCTCTTGGGAATTTTTGTTGGAAGTTTGAGAAGATTGTCATTGATGGTGTTTTTTGCTGACATTAGCATGGAATGTACATATCGATACAATACAGTGTTATCATTTTTTTTAACATTGTTGTGGATCACTTTGATTAATCCTAGAAGGTATTTAAGATGTTAAGGAAGATATTTTTGCAAGTTGAGCTGGTCTGGAAAGTTTAGTTGTGTGGAAATTTGACCAAGTGTCAAATCTTCCAATTTAGTGTTATAGTGCGTCAATTTTTGGGTTTGAAACACTCTAAAAAATAAAGATATCACTCTACAATTGTAACCTAATTTTGGTGTATGTCAGATGCACCTAATTCCAATATTTCATCTTTATTGGACAAACAGTTTGAGAGATATGACTAACGAACTTTGGCATTGCATATTACAGTTACTTTTTGTATAGTGTGTTTGTGTGGGAGATTCTAAACTTCTCTGTGAATGAGATTTTTCTCTTGAAATTTTGAGGATAGGTTTCCAAATGTTAGTTGAGCATGAATTCCAAATGGTATCAATTTTTGAGGTCCACATGTCAAGAGGTGGATACACAGATGAAGGTTTTTGTATTTAGGTCTTATGCAAAACTGACCTAATATGTTTTATGGAATGTAGAGGATAAATATGTGTTGCTATCTTATGTGGGATCTATTATAGGTCCATTTCAACCTATCTTAAGGTGTTTTTTACTTTTGAATTATGGAACATTATATGGATGATAATTTTGGAGTAAAAAAATACATTTTGGGTATTACATCTAATTAGGCCAACCTAATTTATTTTATACTTGATGTGGATATATATGATGGATTTTTTTCAGTGTTTTGAAAAGTGGTTGTGTAATGAATGCAACATGTATTGTGTGTGATGTGAATTTGAGTAGAGCAATGTGAAGTTGAAGATCATTATTGTGTGAATGAAGAGAATAGTAGAGTGTTGAATCAAAATTAGTGTGAAGATTGTAATTGTGCTTCACTTGAACTATATTTACACATATGTAAGATGAAAACTATAATATTTCAAAATAGGTTGTAAGCCACCTCCTTTCTTCTATATTTTTCTCTATGGATAGCTAGTCCACTTGGATAGTGAGTCCACATGTAGTGAGCATTTTTGTAATATACTATAATTGGTTATAATATATTGTGAGCTAACCCTCACTGTGGTTTTTCTCATTTTGGGTTATCTATGTAAAATTCCTATTGTTCATGTGTTATGTGATCTTGTTGATGTTTCATGCTTTCTTTCTTTACTATAGGTGAATACGATTTGGTGATTGGATGGCTAATGATTGAATGATTTAATGGAATACTGATTCAACCCCACTCTTAATATTCTAGGTGCTTGACAATTGGTATCAGAGCTTGATTCCTTCGAAGGAGCTTAACTGCTTTGGGAAGGTCTTGGAGATTGAAGAAATAGTTGATAGGAAATTTTTTATTCCTCTAGAAGAGATTCCTAATGTTGGATTCATAAAAGAAGATTGCATTCTTGAAAAAGATGGAGAAATCAAAGTTTCTCTTAAAGATCTAGAGAAAATTGAAGATGAAAATAGAGATCTGAAAGAAAATTTCAAAGAAGCAAATGAATGCATCAAAAATTTGAGAGAGAAAATCAAGAAGTTAAGAGAAAGGGATAAGGAAATTAGTGAGCAATTGAAACAATTAAATGAGTCCATTACTAGTTTGAAAGTGCAAGTTGAAGAAAAGAAAAGAGTTGAGGAATGTCAGAATGTAATGGTGAAAACTAAATTGGAAGAATGCATAAGGCTTGAAGAAGAAGTGGTAAACCTAAGATCAGGTCTAAAGAAAGAAAGAAGTCATGAAGACAAGTTCAAGATGATTTCTAAAATTCTTGATGAGATGATTGTAGTTCAGAAAGCATCCAAAGATAAACGTGGTTTAGGATTTGAGAAAAGTGAAAGCTCAAAATCCTATCAGACACCTAATGCCAAAAAGAAAATCAATGAACAAAAGAGGTTTGAAGACAAGAAGGAAAATGGCAAGAAAATCTTGAATCAAAGAAATGAAGCTAGAAGATCAATGGTAAGAAAAAAAATGCACAAAGGTACCCATATTTCAATGGTTTTTTTTTATCTTGCAATAAATTTGGACATAGAGCAATGGAATGTAGAAGAAAAATAAATCAAAATTTTCTATCCTTTACTGGCCAATGCTTTACATACAAAAGAACCAAACATAGAGCAAGTGAATGTAGAACTCAAATGATGAATGTATATAGAAATAGTAGAATGATTCAATATTCCAATGGTTAGTATTATACATGCTATGGTTTTGGACACAAAGATAATCAATGTAGATCTAGAATGAATGGAAGGAATACTATTCAAAAGAGTGTTGTGTGTCACAATTGTAGCAGACTTGGACATATTGCTAAGTTTTACAGAAGTAGAAATATAAGGAAGGATAATCCGGTAAGAAGGAATGAACCAGTTAAAAAGGTGGATCTTGTAGAAACAAAAATAAGATGGAAAATATTTGGAGAAAGAAAGAAGAGGCAAAAGTCAACGAAGAATTTGTACCATCCTCTGGTGTAGATGTTTCCTTTGAAAACTAAGCCAAGAGCTATCGCTTAGGAGGAGCTCTAATGGATATCTTTTAACCCCCCGCAAGAAAAGAGTTGTTGATGCCATAAAACAAAGATATGTGATGTAGATCAAAATGCTTGATCTATTGGTGAAGATTTCGAAAGAAAATATGTCAATCTAGAATTTTTTCAAGCTTTGAAAGTTGATTGTGCATACAAACTAAGTGTTATTGGATTTATGAATTGAAGCATTCAATACAAAATTAGTTCAAATTGAAAGGTTAAAATAAAATTCACTAAGGAAAATTCATTTCACAAAAGCTTTTGAAGTGGAGTGTTGATGGTTTTTTTGCACCTCCTCAACACAGACAGAACATAAATGCACTATCTCTCTTCAAAGATAATTCCCTACAAGAAAGTTGTAGAAAATCACCCCAAGGTCTCTCAGGTGTCAGGTCATGACAATGAAAGAATAGCTTAGTTGTTTGATACAATTTTCTCGAAATCACAGGGGGCCTTTATGGTTCACAAAGCATGTAATTTTTAGGTCCCTCATGTGAGTGTCAAAGTTCTAGAAATGAATGAAAGGTGACTAAAAATTCAGCTTAACAAGCTATAACTCACTTTAAACATCAAATTTAACAATATGGTGATGCTTGGGATCCTAAAATAACCCAGATTTCAAAGAAATAGCAAAAGGTGAAAGGGTTGAGAGAAGCTATTCTAACTCTAAACCTATGAATAGGAGTAAAAATAACTAGTACTACATTAGACAGACTCCCATAACCAAGTTTTTCTTAACCAAGAGAAACCTACAGATCCACAAAACTAGTACAATCTTCTAATACTTAAGATTTTCAAATTGCAACATGAATACTTCAAGCATGCACATACACAATTGAAGTTAAGTACTATAAATGAATTACATTAGACTAACTTTACACAACAATTTTTCATCAAAAAATTTCCAAAAGTATGAGCTAGAAGTGCATCAAATATTGTAGCAAACAACCACCATTAAATCCATTCAAGAAACTAACAAGCAGAAATAAACATGGAGGATGAATCATGCATGTATAATGAGCAAGCTCAAAGAAAACACCTAATTTCAATGCAATGCTTTCTTCTATTACCACAAAATGCCTCTTAAAACAATTCATATCGCTTTGCAAATGAGGATCAAGCCCCTATTTATAGTTTTCCTAAAGTAAAATGAATGAACAAGATTGATTTGTAATGAATGGACCAGATTCATTTTCAACTTAGGGTTTACATCAAGTCCAAGATGGGTATAATATGTACAATATAAAATAGACTATTTTTTCTTTTCTTTGTTTTTCCTTGTAGTTTATTTCATCCTTTAGCTATTTTTTTATTCTAGAGGTGGCCATCCTGAACCCTTCATTTTGGTTTATGCAAAAGCTTCTTTCTGTCATTGGCACACTTTTAAATGTAGGTCTCCATGTAATAGCACCTTCCCTTGATTACTTGTACAACATGGATGAAAACCCAGGTAGTAAAATACGTAGAACCTCTTGGAAAGTTGTCAATGATCCATTCTTGCATCTTCCTTGATATGCATCCATATGTAAGCCCCTTTTTGAAACATGTCCCCTTCTGGGTATGGTTTCATAAATCCTACACTCAAAACATGCAGTAAGTGTTTCCATAATCAAGGAGGTGAAACATCAGTTAAATCATGTTAATATGCATTCATATATCTCAAAAAGATCCCCACATTCATCAAATTCTACCACTCTGAGCTCATTTGGGAAATTTGGAAGTTTGCAGGATTAGGAGCATAGGTTTAAACCTAGCGGAAGTCGCCATGGTAAAATTTGTAAGGAACAATGTAGGGAAGAAAGAATTATACAAGCAGCCACCCAATCATGGATTCCTGCAAGGGAAAAATGTCAGGTCAATTGAGTGTAAAATCCTTAAATGTGTGAGAAAACTTATGATGGAGGCACTTAGAGTTATTCCCCTTGGTTGGAATGATTTTTCAAGTCCATGTTGGGATTGGTGATGCAGATGCCATGAGGTGGGTCTACATTGATCTTTTCCCACTAGATAATGACTTAACATGGACAACCATCTACAAGAGTAGACCTACCTAAACATCCTGACTTGTAATTCTTCTACCAATTGTGTGCTTCGTTATAGAGGGCAGTGTTGATGAGTGCAGGTTCCACAAGGTGGGAGAGTGATACAATTTTTCCGCTAAGTGGTGATTGAGGTATAACGACCTCCCATAGGCAGTGGTCTACAAAGGTAGAGCCACAATGGTGCTCTAACTTAAATTTTTCAAAATTGGGCTCAAGGTTTTTCTTTCGATAAGCGAGGAATGTGAGATCAGCATGGAAAAAAGATGCAGGGGTCTCGCAACAAGATAAGGGCCAAGGGGACATGGAGGTTCACACGTAGAGACTTGCATGGACCTGAAGACTTAACTATTTTCTCAAGGGAACACTTTGTAGTCCAATCGTGACAATGGTAGTGGAATCTACAAAATGGGGGATTGTGCTTATTTTTCCATTGGGAATGGTGCGTGGTGAGTGGACTTCCACATGGGGCTTCCCATAGGGGTAGATCTACAATGGTCCATTTGACCTAGGGACATTTGAATTTGGGACCCAAGTGTTAGTCTCACAAAAGCGATGGGTGCAGAGACCACGGGGTGAGAAGCTGCTAGTAGTTCACTATAAACAACAGTCATGGAGATGCGATGAGATGCGAAGAAAGACCCAGATGGATTTTGAAAGAGTTAGTTACTTTCTTGGTGGGGGTTCTTGTACTTTCATGAAACCGATAGTGGTGAAATTTGCAATGCGGGAGTCCACATAGGGTGAGTCGGTAGTCTTGGCTATGGGGAGGCGAGTTTCCATCTTTGATACCTTGCAATCCTCATGATTGTTCATTATTTATTCCCATCAGGTGAAGGTTTAGAGGTGAAAATGTGGAAGTGGATGGAGTGAAGGCTTTGGCCACTTTCACCACTTTGAATGATATTTGGTGAATGGGTTTCCCTAGTAGAAACCTGTGGTAGAACTTTAAGTTCTTTAGAACCTAACCCACTACAAAATAAAACTAGGGTTTAAAGGAACTTAAGCATTAGATGACTCTTAAAACCCTATATGTGGATCCCCTTATCAATTTGAATGTAGAGCAATGAAGGTGGGAACATAAACATACCTTCAAGTTGTGCAAGTAAGAGAAAACCAGGCTTGAATCTCTCAAATACGGTCCTCGCACGCACAACAATCCATTTTGCCTCTCCATAATTTGAAATAGTCCACTAAAAATGATAGTTGGGGAGGGTTTTTATAAACTTGGGTCTCATAAATGCACCTATTAATGATAGGTATAGGAGGGGAGTGGGTAGGTGGAGCTATGGAAATGTGACCCACAATAGACACTAGGAGGACTCAGGTGGAGAAACTGAATGTGGAGCCTACATGTAGGAGGTCAGCTATGGGTGGATTAGGAGGAATATCCTAAAGAATGGAAAAATAAGGGCGACAATCTACCAAAAGAAAATCTCAACTGCAGACCCGAAGATGGTGATGTACTAGATGGATTTCGATGGATGGAAGCCCATAATGAAATTTATACAAAGGCCAAAAACTTGATGGAACTTTGGTGGGTGACTTTGGTCCAATATGTATTTGGAAATTTTATGGCTCATGATTAACTTAAGATCAGAATAGGGACACAAAAAAAAAGGAAAAAGTGAACGAACCTGGTGGAAGCATACTAAAAGAGGGCGGTCCCTGATTCAAGTTGGAAGTGTGTGCAAAACATGCACAAAAAATGGTGACTCTATTGGGGAAGTGCTTTGGAGAATTTTAATGAGAAACTAGAATCATGAACCCAAAATCTCTAGTTACGATCTTCATTCTAGGACAAGAAAACTGAACACTCGAACAAAGGATCAAAACCACTAGTCAATCAATAACCTTCTATACATTGAAAGTCCAAGTGTGTGTAGATGAATTCATTCCCATCCTTAAGCTACTATAGGAACCTTAGCCCCATCAAGTTAAATTGTGTGATTGATTCTAACTCCAAAAGCATCCTGGACATTGCCTCATTTCGAGTTAGGCATCTGTAGCCCTGTAGAGTTATTCGGATCCTCCTGAAAAGTTGAATTTATTTCTTTTGATTTTCATTGTTTTCTTTCTTTTTCTCTTTTTTTTCTTTTGATATTTTGTTTCTTTTTCATTTGTTTTCATTTCAACCCTAAAGCAATAAAGCTTGCACTTAGGGCTAAGAATCACAATGGTGTTGAAGCAGAATTTTAGATTTTTCACTTAACCTGACTTCACAAAGGAGCCCATAGAAACCTTTGGATCCTTAAGATGTGTGAAATATGTAAGATTCCAAATACATTAGAATCATATAGGAACATGACTTATCCACTTTGGGTCAAACACCCAGGTCATTTGACACTAACAGGAGACCTTCATTGTCCACTTTAAAAACTTGATTGAAGTTGCTTGAAGAAATACTTAGAACAACCCTAGGCAATAAAATAGTTGTTTTGCCTCCAAACATACCTAGCAAAATTTAGGGGACCCTGGGAAAAGAGCAAAGAAGAGGAAACCCAGACCAAAAGTAAACTAATCTATGGCAACCACCTAAACTAACCAAAGTAGGAAAGAAAAATCCAACCGAAGGGAAAATACTCTAAAGAAAACTAACCTACATCAAACCATATAATCTAAAACAAAAAGGAAAGTGAGCTATGTACAAAGAAACCTACACTACTCAAACCAAGCTATATACAAAGAGATTCAAAATGAACCACATTCAGATAAGGTGAAATGACACTCACTTCCATAAAAAAATTTCAATGCATGCACCATTAATAGGGGGATTGTTATAGTCCTAATCCATGAAAATTCATCCTTATATTCTACAAGAAAAAACTCCTCATTGCAACATTCAAATTCAATAGAAAAACCAGGAAAAAACAACAACTGAGGTGATTCATGAAGCTCATGGTCAATCCATAGACAAGTCCATCTTCCCTCATTCCCATGATGAAAATGATAAGTTTGAACATTCATAAGAGTAGGGAAAGATAAAACCTAGATGTTGTCACATGAAGGAAATAGTATTTGATGGATCAGAGCATGTGTGGTGTCGTCTGACCATGCCTTGTCCACCTCTAGAGGAAGTAATTGATGATGCAACATTCCTTCTACATTGCAGATCTATAGACCATAATTCAGTTGATCACATAGTAGACACTATGAAGAATAAAAAAATTTGAATTCAAGGAACATTCTACCTATTTTTGTGGTTGTGTAAGGCTAAGGAGATGAATCAGCCAACACCCCTTCAAGATTATCCTTGTGACCAACAACCTCTGTTGGCTATTGTTTCAGGAGATACACACTATCATGTTGATTATTTATAGTCTTTGTGTCCACTGAGTTCTCATTTTCAAAAGGAAACACACTGTCCCCTATAATCTCCTTCATGTAGATTTCAATTTGATGGTGCTCCATGTCATAAAAAAATGATATGGATGAATCTATTCTGATAAAGTCATTGAATTGAGAAATGAGATCAACCTTCAAGAATTATTTTCTTTGGACTTCTTCTTGTGATTCATGCATGAGTAGCTGAAGTGGTTCATCAACCAAGTTCAGTTCATCCTCAGGTTGTCGCTCATCAACATACGCATCTATTTCTTCATGTTCACTACCATATGCTGAAATGGTATCATTTTCCTCATACAATACCTCAAATGCTTCATCATCTGGAGGTTTTGGTGATATTTTCTCATCACTACCAACCTTTGAAATATAACCTTGCTCAACATCGCTATACCTCTACAGTATAGCTCCAAGTGGGAAGAAATCAGTGAATGACTCTATCACTTTGAGGGGATCAAGGGATGCTATGTGACTTCCCTCTGAGAATTCCTCATGAAGTTGATTATTAGGCTCATGTAAATCATCTACAAAAGGGAAGGACTCTTGATGGTCAATGGGTGGTCTAATCATTTGATGTACTTCATCATTATTAAGATTGTATGGCTTTGCTTCTATTGCTGTCCCAAAACCCTCTTGTGAGTCACACTCAACTAAGTTGCCCCTTGACTTAGGTTCTTTGATTTCTAGTTCACTTGTTGAATCAGCAATAGGAGGATTTGCATTTGGTTGCTCCACCTGTTCTTGGTTCAGCCTCTTGATGGTTTTGGCTACAACATCAACAAGTTTTTCTTCTAGATTAGTAGGAACCAACAACTAGTGCACATTCCAAAAGAATATTTCTCCTTGCAACACCAGCTCAAGCCTACCCAAAAAGGTCAAACATTCCATTTCGTTGTGTATACAAGTGTTATGAATTATGCATTTATCTAAAAATGCAAAGTGATGCAATGGATCATTCAATATTCTACTCAAATCTTCTTGAAGATGGGTGATATTGATATGATATTGCTGCTCCATATTAACTCGAATTTTGGTTTATATTCCAATTTTCTAATTTTTATACTTTCTGCATATGATGATATCTATGGTATCTCATATTTTTCTTGAAGGTGCATTCAACTTCTAGCTTTACAGCTTGAGCTCAACCCTCCCTCTAGCACCAATTCTATTGATGCGTTTTTTTGCACCTCCTCAACATAGATAGAACATAAATTATCTATCACTCTTGGAATATAATTCCCTACAAGAAATTTGCAGAAAATCACCCCAAGGTCTCTCAGATGTTTGGTCATGGAAATGCAAGAATAGCTCAGTTGTTTGATGTGATTTTCTTGTAATCACAAGGGGTATTTATGGTTCACAAAGCATGGAATTTTGAACTCTCTCATGTGAGTTTCAAAGTTTCAAAAATGAATGACTAGTGACTGCAAATGCAAAACACCAAGTTGAATCTCACTTTAAACATTAGATGTAACAATATTGTTGTTACCATATTTTCATTCATAGGTTCAATTAGGTGGAATTTATTGTTTTAAACTAAGAAAATGAGGTTCATTTTATTAACTTTCCTTCATTACATTCAACTGTATAAATGAAACAATCTAGAAAAGATTACAATTACAGATTAATGCATTCATACACATGCATGTAACAAAAGAAAGATTCTGGTATTTTCAGAACAAAGTAATGTTTATTGAATGTATAAGTGTACATTGTCTCATACAAGCCATGAGACTAACCTTTGCTTATTAAATTCAAATTATGAAAAAATTCATACATGAATAAGCAAAGAAAAACAACGAATGTGCATAGAAGGAAGGTAACTAGCTATTGCCTCTAAATGACTTGTTCTGACATGCCTTTCCATCCTGTTGTTGTCCCGACCTTCATCTACCCCTTCTAGCTCCATTCCTCTCCTAGTCCTACATATGATAGTCACAATGGTATTAGAGCATGCTCTAAGCAATGACTCATTACAAAGATTACATACACATTCACCCTATACATGTATAAACTAATAATAATGTGTATTAAATAAGCTACGTGTACATTTTAGGTGTCCTATAAAACCATTAGAGTCATCAAAAACACCTAAAATATACATGTTTTTTCTAACTTGTTTGCTTCATGTGCAGCCACAGGTGTAATTATTTCTTTGTTTTATTCATATTAATTAAGCATGTGGGGTAAAATGAGGCTCCTAAAAGAGTTGATCCCAGCATGCTTGAGGAAATGAGATATTCAAGATGATTCTTTGTTTATACCTTGTTTTTGATATGCATATGAACAATACTAGATATGTGTCACAGTTATACTTTTGTTGCCTCATCATGCAATTTTTTCCTAGCATTTCCTGCCTTTCCTGTAGAGATTCCCAGTTTGGCATTTTAGTTCCAACAAGAATGAAAAGTCTCTAAAGAAAAGGGTAGGAAATGCCAAAAGAAATTGTATTACCTTCAAATTTTGACATTATTCCCAAATGAGATGATATACCTGGAAATCAAATGTTTTGTATTAGAGATGCAATTACTTTTGTTTATTTCCTATGATGTACTCATCCAAGATCATCATCATACTGAGATGAAAGAATAAAGAATCAATAAAAAGGATATTGAACATAGTTATTATGGAAGAAACATCAGTTATGACTATTTTGAAGAATAATGAAAGGGGCAATACAACCAATATTATAAAACAAGGCAATAAAAATTTGAAGACAAAAAGACTATAGACATTATCTGAGAACTTTGACTATTCCTATTAAGGAAATCAATGATGATTTCAATATAGAAGGCACAAATCAAAGTGATTACCCTGTTAATTGTTCTAAGTGGAAAATACAGAGTTGTTCATTGTAAATGGAAAAATTCTTGTATGATGTATAAGAAGTATCTTGAGTTATAAGGAATTCTCAAGTGGACAACATTTTTCACATAAAAATAAAAAATTTAAAAATAGGAAATAAGCACAGGGCATCATTGAACAAGAATAAATGTTTATTTTGAAGGATAAATTTCCAATTACATTGAATGAGGTGTTGACTCCTGTAAGTCAATACAATATAAAATGCAGAGAAATATTTTATGTTTCCCAAATGGAGTCAAGTTAGTCATTTCAAAATATGATCATCATAAAAGCTATGAAGGTGATACATAATATAGTAAGAAGAAATCCAAATTTTGTCATGACTTCAAAACTTCAGTGCTTATGTGGACACCCACAACCTTCAGAAAAGCAGATAGTGTCCAGCCATAGTATCTAAATATAAGGAATGTCACCATGAAATCTAGAAAGAAGCATTAGTGTAGATTAGAAATGTCGAGCCTAAAGATAGAGCTCAAATAAATTTAAATGATAAAAACCTTGTTTTCATACAGAGGTGAGGTATGTGGCAGCGGCCATTTAAGTGTGATACAGGAAAAAATAGAGAGAAACAAAACCCATTATTTTGTTTCCTTCCAAGTTTGAACTTCTATAGGGAAATTTAAAGAACACGTGCATTTTTTCTTCAAGATTGAAAGAACATAAACCAAGGACAAAAAAAATTGTATTTTCTATACAAATGGTTTCTATATTTCAATCAAATACAAAAATATCTATACAATTAAGGAGTAATATATAGAAAATATGAGGCCCACAACCTATAGTTTTTTAAAATATTCTATTTTTTTGCAAAAGGAAAGTATAAACTTCAAGTCGATGCAAGGAAACTATAAGATTTAAAACCCTGGCCGAAAAACAAGTAAAGCATTCCCTGAAAGTTTCATGATTTAAATCGTTAAAAAATACAGAGAAGCCATCAAATTATCTACAGGTATGATGAAAATGCCATGCTACACAGAGAAATGAAAGCCATGGAAATTTTCAGGAGGATACACAAAAATAAAATAGTAAAGTCAAAGTATTTTCCAAGAATGCTTATCATTATCTCTGTAGGTCAGAAATACAAGAAGCCACGACCCAGGGTTTTCTGTGTGCAATTCTCATTGAAACATAAAGAAAGTTTCTTTTCTTTTAAAAAGCCCTTCAAATTTTAGCAAGGAAACTTACTTCAATTATCAAAGATCTCAATGGCGACCAAATCCTCATAGGTAAAAAGCTTGAAGGAGGAGAAATAACTTAACCAACATTATCTTCCTTTGAATCTTAAAAAAATATAGAGATCTTAGCTTGAAGAACAATTTCATGGCGGCCATATCTACAAAATATTCATGGGAACCCTAGTGGAAGTTGAGCTTCTCCTTGAAGCTTCAATACAAAATGAATGTCTTCATTCTTTTTTCTTTTTACTGTAGGGTTGAAACGCTATTTTGTATGGTCGACAAAAGTTAGGCATTTTTTCCTTTTCTTTTAAAATTTGCATTGAAATTAATAAGGTCATGGTAAAGACTTCATGTCTTATTGATTTTTATGCCGTCACCTTGTACTTTGGTTTTACAAACATGCCTTATGACTTAGGAATATCTAAGTCATTTTTTACTTAGTAATCCCTATTACTTAGGGATTTATATCGATGCATGGAGGAGAAGATTTTATTTTGTAAAATGGTTAAATCTAAATGATGTATTATAAATCATTATCTTTTAATGCAAAAGGGCACATGTTTATATGACTAAGTCATGAGGTTTCCAAGCCATCAAGGGATGAAGATATGCTTCTATTTATGACTGGGAGAGCATATAGGGGAGTTGAAGTTTGTTTTCCAACACATTGAGAAGATTTAGGAGGCCTCTTTATTTTCTTTTTGGAGCATTTTAAGAGCATATAGGCTTTGATTTATTATGCCTTTATCTTTGACATGGTCAAATTTGACCGTTTTATTCTTTGGAGCTCATTTGTTGGAGATTTTGTTGCTATATTTTTGGCTTTTTGAATCCATCCGACCCAAGAAGCTTCCATGTCCTATTTTGGTGGAACCACTTGAGCTTGGCTACTTATTCCTTTTGTAACACATTTTTAGTTATTTTTTAATGCATTTTTCTAGAGATTGTGACTTTGATAGTCCTTTGCTACAGTATTAAGCATTATTTGTAATTCAACACTTTGGAGTATGAAATACACAATCTACCTTGGAAACCATTGATGATGATATTTTTCCTTCTTGTTCTTGCAAGCATTGTGCATTACCAAGTGATTGATCAAGTTGTTTGTAAAATTTTCTTTATTCTCCTATAACTTTGTCTCACATATCATGCCTTTTTTGCAAAAGTCAAGTTATCCAGGTTATGAATTGTGTTAAAATTGCATATATACCTTTTTCATTTTGTGAAAGTTTCCTTTCCTACTTGAGAGTGTATGCAAGTCAAACCTTTTCATAAAAAAATTATGCATAAATTTATAGTAACATGTTTTTTAGTACAATATTTATCATCATTTTTAAAGAGTATGTCAACCTAAATGTCTCATATCTCATGTCAATCTGGTGTATCACCTTAGGAAGTAATATTAACAACTTTTAGTTTTATTCCTTTTTTTGCAAATCCTTCTCCCTTTTCCTTAAAAAGGATCAATAGTTAGGTGATAACAAATAGGAATCCTACCTTCTCTGGAGGTTTTATCTCATTCAAGGTATCAAATCCACCCCTCGAGATCATTCCCATGTTTCACTAGATTGTTGAATTCTAAGTTCAACAAGGTGCATATATAAGTGATGGCTCAATCAGGTGGACTTTATTGTTTTAAACTGAGAAAATGAGGTTCATTTTATTAACTTTCCTCCATTACATTCAAATGTATAATTGAAACAATCTAGAAAAGATTACAATTACATATTAATGCATTCATACACATGCATGTCACAGAAGAAAGACTATGATCTTTTCATAAAAAAGTAATCTTTATTGAATGTATAAGTGTACATTGTCTCATACAAGACATGACACTAACCTTTGATTATTCATAAAAATTATGAAAAAATTCATACATGAATAAGTAAAGAAAAACAATGAATGTGCATATAAGGAAGGTAACCAACCATTGCCTATGAATGATTGGTTATGACATGTCTTTCTGTCCTACTACTGTCCTGACCTTCATCTGTCCCTTCTAGCTCAATTCTGCTCCTAGTCCTACATATGATAGTTAAAATGGTATTAGAGCATGCTCTAAGAAATGACTGATTCTAAACATTATATACGCATTCACCCTATACATGTATAAACTGATCATAATGTGTATCAAATAAGCTGTGTACATTATAGGTGTCCTAAAAAACCATTAGAATCATCAGACACACCTAAAATATACATGTTTTTTCTAATTTGTTTGCTTCATCTGTAGCTACAGGTGTAATCATGTCTTTGTATTATTCATATTAATTTAGCATGTGGGGTAAAATGAGGCTCCTAAAAAAGTTGAGCCCAACTTGCTTGAGGAAATGAGATATTTAGGGTGATTCTTTGTTTATACCTTGTTTATGATATGCATATGATCAATACCAAATATGTGTCAAGTTATACTTTTGTAGCCTCATCATAAAATTTTGTCTTGGCATTTCCTCCCTTTCCTCTAGAGATTCCCAATTTGGCATTTTAGTCCCAACAAGAATGAAATATCTCTAAAGAAAAGGGGAGGAAATGTCAAAAGAAATTGTATTACCTTTAAATGCTGACATTATTCCCAAATGAGATGGTATACCTGGAAATCAGATGTTTTGTATTAGAGATGTAGTTACTTTTGTTTATTTCCCCTAATGTACTCATCCAAGATCATCATCATACTGAGATGAAAGCATAGAGAATCAAAATAAAGGAGATTGACCATAGTTATTATGGAAGAAACATCAGTTATGAATTTTTTGAAGGACCATGAAAGGGTCATTACAACCACTATTATAAAACAAGACAACAACAGTATAAAGATAAAAGTCATGCATAATAAGTTTAAAGACAAAAAGACTGTAGACATTGTCTGAAAACTTTGACTATACCTAATAAGGAAATTAATGATGATTTCAATATAGAAAGCATAGATCAAAGTGATTACCCTATTAATTTTTCTAAGTGGAAAATATAGAGTTGTTCACTGTAAATGGAAAAGTGCTAGTATGATGTATAAGAAGTATCTTGAGTTATAAAGAATTCTCAAGTGGACAACATTTTTCACATGAAAATCAAAAGTTTACAAACAGGAAATAAGCACAAAGCATCATTGAACAAGAATAAATGTTTATTCTCAAGGATAAATTTCCAATTACATTGAATGAGGTGTTGACTCCTATAAGTCAATACAGTATAAAATGTAGAGAAATATTTTATGTTTCCAGAATGGATTCAAGTTAGTCATTTCAAAATATGATCATCATGAAAGCTATGAAGGTGATACATAATACAATAAGGAGAAATTTAAATTGAGTCATGGCTTGAAAACTTTAGTGCTTATTTGGAAATCGACAACCTTCAGAAAAGCAGATAGTGTACAACCATAGTATTTGTAGACACTGAAATTTGGTTTAAGCCTGTGACTTCAATGTTCTTAATAATTCACATTCTTCATGGTCATGATTAAAGAATGTCAATTATTTAATTATTTTCTATAGTCTTCATTTCTTCTATTAATTAAATAATCTTAATTATTTAATTAATTCATACTTTTCTTTATTCTATCTGATTAATTAAATAAACACTTTTTATTTAATTATGTTACTAATTAACCTTATCCTTCTTGTTCAAATTAAATAAATTATTATTTAATTTACTCTTTATCAGACTTCAATTATAATTAAATAAATTCTTTATTTATTTAATTATTCATTTAAATCCCTTCATCACTTAATTAAATAAATCTTATTTATTTAATTATTCTTCAAATATCAAATATTGAATTAAATGAATTATTTAATTCATGAATTCTATTTTAATGCATTCCTCTATATTTAGATAATTGTGTGAGTTATCTAAGTATTCACTTTTACTCGACTCAAAGATCTATTTCAAATCACTCAATTAACTCTTGCTTTAATGTCTGAGTGGCATTCTCGAGTAATCTCTTTGTCAAATCATTCAATCATCTAGTGCTGACTCAATTGCATGTACATGCATATTAATTAAATATTCCTATTTAATTAATTAAACCTTGTGCATGCATTCAAACAAGAGTTGCTTTAATCCATCTTTATCTTTGTCATGCAAAGATAATTCTTCTATTTTTGAATACTAAACTGGATAATTACATCATTTATTTAATCCTTAATTCTATCTCTAATTTATATTACTCATGTCATTACTAATAGTTATCATAATGCATGACTAATCTGTTGATCTCAACCATCTGTTGATCTTTCAATCTTGGCCTATCATTCAAATAATCAATTTTCTATAAATTGATTTGGTCTTCATCATTCCAATCTCTCTCAAAATCATAATCTCTTTTGATATCTTATGAATTTTGCAAGCACTTATCTTGAATCTTCGATGTTTTGCTAAATCACTATCTAAGGATATACTTGCATGAACTCTTGAAAATATGAGGGCAATTATACTACAACAGCAAAATGGAGAAGGGCAATCGAGATGAATCATGGAAATACGTACAAATTTGGTGAGATTGTTCAAGTTTTAATTTACATTTTGACTTCCTTTTTTCTTTGTTGCTTAGCATTAGATTGCATTTATATTTTCATTGCATGCTTGCTTTTGATCTTTGCTTTGTTCACTTTCTAGACGTTACAATATCTAAACATAAGGAATGTTTCCATGAAATCTACAAAGAACATTAGTGTACATTAAAAACCTCAAGTCTAAAGATCAAGCTCAAATAAATTTAAATGATGAAAACCTTTTTTTCATACAGAGGTGAGGTATGTGGTCATGACCGTTTAAGTGTGATATAGGAAAAAATAGAGAGGTACAAAACCCATTATTTTGTTTCCTTCCAAGTTTGAATTTCTATAGGGAAATATAAAGGAGAACACATGCATTTTTTCTTCAAGATTAAAAGAACAGAAAAAAAGGACAAAAGCCTTCTTTATTTTCAATATGAATGGTTTCTATATTTGCATCAAATACAAAAAGATCTACAAAATTAAGGAGTAATATACAAAAAATATGAGGCCTGCGGCCTATAGTTTTTTAAAATCTTATGGTTTTTTACAAAAGGAAAGTCTAAAGTTCAAGTCGATGCAAGGAAACTATAAGATTTAAAACCCTAGCTAATAAACAAGTAAAGGATGCCCTTAAGTTTTTATGATTCAAATCCTTAAAAAATAAAAATATGCCATCAAATTCTCTGTAGGTATGATGAAAAGGCTGAACTACACAAAGTGAAATGAAATCCATGGACATTTTTAGGAGGATACACAAAAATAAAAGAGTAAAGTTAAAGTATTTTCCCAGAATGCTTATCATTATCTTTATAGGTCAAAAATACAAGAATTCATGGCCCAAGGGTTTTTGTGTGCAATTCTCATTACGAGTCACATTTGTTATAATTTTAATCACATTTGTCAGAGTCAGACATTAAACTTTATCAGGGATATGCAATTGTTAACCAGAAAACTGCAACTGTTAGCTTGAACCGCATCTATGAAATCCTACGATACATTTGCCTGATTATTAGAAAACCAGAATTCACAGTCATTGTCCAGTCAACAAGGTTATACCAGTTTTAGTTGTCTTTCCACAAATAGTCCTTGAATGGAAACAGGAAACGATTTTGCTCAGTTTTGCATCCTTTAGGTTCATATAGTCATTACCATAATTGTCCTAATTCAGATTTTGGTCTCATCTTAGAATATTTTTTTCATTTGATTTAAACTTCTAGGAAGGTCATTTTACAAACTTTAGGATAAGTCCACCATCTACACTCTAGAAAAATCATAGCATCAACAAAATCTGTCATTAGACTTAGTCTTATCATTTTATCCTTTGTCCTACAGAGAGTCCTCCTAGCTCATCAGTCTAGTTAGGAAAATCGACTTGTCATTGATCCTTGTTCTACATTGATTTCTTGACTTAACGAAATTGATGCCTTGGTTAGACTTTAGGTAGTTAGTCCCTCCATCTTGGGTTTATAGAATTCATCACTTTAGGGTCTTGCTTAGACTTTGCATCTTTGGATTTTAGACTAGTGTCATCCTAGAACATTCCTTATTTTGCATCTAGAAAATCCCAAAAACATAGACTAGAGTCTTACTATCCATAGATGTAGTTTTGCAGTCCTTGCATATTGAGCTAATCTTACATGGTTGAAACTAGGTCTAAGAGAAGAGAGAGAAAACATGTTGAACCCAAATGAATTCATCAATCCATTTTCTTCTAGACCTCATAGGACTTTATTAGATAAATTCACCACTAGAAACACTCAAGGACACATTACAGTAGAAGACATAGAGGCTGCCGCACAAGACCCTGAATTTTCCTCTTTTGTCGATCAATACCTAGCAAACGATTGTCAACAATACTTAGCCAAATTTCTAGCTAAAGGCGCTACCTTACCTACATGATTTGATATCAACACCTTCCAAACTCAACCTACACAAGGGACAAATACCACAACTGCTAGTACTACTATACCTCAAGTCAGCACAACTATGCCATCTGGCATACCTACACAGAGTACGATAGTCCATACGTCTCCATTTGGTACATCTGGCATGACATCAGGATTTAATTTCACTATAGGGGCTTCATCATCCACTCCCTTCAGTCCTCTTGCTGGGAATAAAAGACCTAAAACATCAGCCTCTACACCTTATGTCAGTGTCACAAGTTCACAGTCAACAGTCATACCTAATGCTAGTATCATGATACCACAGTTGATGGCCATACCTAGAGCTTAAGTCACTAGTACTATACCATGGATTACACAAACAGGAGGCATTCCCTACTTCCAATATGGCAATCAAAATCCATTCTCCTAGACTGGCAATCAAAATCCATTCACACAGATTCCAAATCAGAATCCTTTCTCTTAGATTGGTAGTCAGAATCCATTCACATGGATTCCAAGTCAAAACCAATTTACACAAATTCTGAATTAGAATCCTTTCTCCCAGATTGGTAGTCAGTTTCACACAAATCCCAAGTCAAACCTAGTTTACACAGATTCTGACCCAGAACACATTTACCAACATTCTGAATCCAAACCCACCTCAAATAACAACGTTCAATCGAAACCCATCACGAGACTTTGGATTTCAAAATACATACACAGATCCACATAATCCCCGTAGCACATCTTTGACTCAAGTTGATGTCTTACAAACACAAATGTAGGCACTACAAATGAAAAATGGATAACATGTTGGTGTCAACTAAGAAATCATTTTCAACAAAGGACATATGCCCATTTCTCTTTGATAGATCATTGTACATGACCCCTTTCCCTCACGGATATGTCATACCGAATCTCCCAAGTACAATGGAAAATGGAATCCAATAGAATATATAAGGGAATTTTCTACCATATGCATAGATGTCACCTATGACCCCACATATCTTATGAGACTATTCCCATGAAGTCTTGTAGGAATTGCACTAGTGTGGTTTTCAGGTCTAGATTTTGGCATCAGATCTTGGGGTGAAATTTTTGGAGCAATTCTCTTTCAACATAGACCATGAGATAAATATAGCAACCTTGTGTCACACAATGCAATATGAAGGGGAAACATTCATCGCTTTCTTCCAGAGATGGAGGACTATAGCTAGCCGATTTCCTATTGAGATACCTGAAAAACAAAAGCTACTATGTTCCAAGAAAACCTTCATGCGAAACTCAGGAGTAACTTGAGGGTACATTGGTGTACATCTTTTTCAGAACTAGTGGAAAAAGGGGTTATAATAGAAAAGGATCTCATTGAAAAAGGAAAACTTAAGACATCAAGATCTAATAGAAATCTGATCGTACAAAACACCCCCACTTATAGAAATAGATTTTGGTCTCGCAACAAAAATGTCACCAATGATGGGGTAGTTGATGGTAAAACACTACAAGCAGGACCCCTCATCACATTACAAGAACCTCATACATTTTCCAACACGCTTAATGTGGTCAATCAACCTCCTAACATGGTCCAAAATACTCAATGTCCACAACAACAAAGGAGATTTAAAAAATGTGAGTTCACTCCCTTAGGGGAACCCATTGAGTTTGTATTCAAACAACTGTTACAACATAATCTTATACAGCTGCAGGAACCAAGACAATACGATCCAAGACAATTTAAACCAACTTGGTGGGATGATAATTCCTTTTGTGATTATGATAGAACTAAGGGACATAACCTACAAAACTATCGACAACTGAAGAATATCATAGAGGATCTTGTCGAAAGAAGAATAATTGAAGTTGGTGGACAAAAACCAAAGTCATCAAATACTAATCATCAAGTCTTTTCTGATCCACTACATGACCATGGAAAAGGAACTATTCCCAGTTCGAGTACTAAGACCAATATGTTAGCCAACTATGCAAGTATCAAGCATGATTATAATGGTGGAAAATTTAGTCATTTCCTTCACGCTGCCAATGAGAATATTAATACCATTACTATCAATACAAATCCCGAATGCGTAGTCAATACTCATTGTATAAAGATCACTATCCAAGTCCCTCCATTGCAGCAAACATCGCAGCCTTCCAAGTCACAATATAACCTACTTGACTAGTTGGGGAAGACCCCAGCCCAAATCTCAATCTTGGAACTGTTGCATATTTCCCCTGAGCATCGATCTATTCTTGATAAGGCTTTACAGAATACCACGGTCCCCAATGGTCTTGATGTCAATCATTTCTAGGAAATCGTGGGCTGCTTGACCAATAACCACCATGCCACATTTTGCAAACAAGAATATGCAACTAAAAAGATGAACCATAATTATCCTTTACATCTAGAAGTCCTTGTTGATGATACCAAAGTTAGACGAGTTTTGGTAGACGGAGGAGCAGGGTTAAATCTGTGCACTTTAAAACTAATTAAGGCATTAGGTATCTTAGAAGCATGTGTAGACACAACTAAAAGTATTGTCATTAAAGCTTATGATGATGAGGAACAAAAATCAAAGGGGGTGGTAACACTTCCTATCAAAATTGGTCCTGCAGTAATGGAGACAAAGTTCCAGGTCTTAGATCTCACCCTTATAACCTTCTGCTAGGTAGACCATGGATTCATGCCATGAAGGTGGTCCCTTCCATGTATCATCAGTGTCTTAAATTCCCTTACAATGGCACAAAAATAACTATAGATGGTGACCCTAATCCATTTCAATATTGCACCAATCTAAAAGAGAGCCCCCAACACCAAGTGCCAGTAAACCAAGAGGCTTCATCATCGAATTCATCTTCCTATGTTGATCCATCTACACTCACTTGAATATCTATTTCACCCTCAATTCCTACCACTGCTAGGGTTGAGATCCAAGACAAGAGTTGTGGAGAGTACTACATGACAACATCCTATTGTGTTAGCCATTTGATTCCTCCTAAGTCATACAGATTACCTACATCAGATAGGGGATAGTCTATGGTCACTATACATGTTCCTCCTACAACAACTTTCCTTAAATGGGGAGAATTAAGCAAAGAGGCCATAAATACAGAAGATGTCACTTCCTGGCTATATAGGGAAGATGATGAAGAACCTCTCTCACTTGCTCACATTCCTATGGATCTATATGGAAATGTTTTCGCAATCATGGAGAGCAAGGGATATAATGGAAAGAGTGATTTAGGCTTAAACCAAGATGGAAGGATTGAGCCAATATTTGTTTCTCTGTGGCCAAAAGGCATAGAGCTAGGGTTTCAACTGATTCAAATTGGCATTTCTAGTACCACATCACCCTTAATTGAGGAAGTAACTACTTCAAAATATATTACGACATCTCACAAACCATTGGACCAATATCATTGTGACTCCCCCAACTCTAATGATTATGAGTGGGATTCCCTATCTTCTACCTCTTCCATGGACCTTGATAAGTTATTTGGAGAACTTGACTTAATGTTAAGTTCCTCACCAAATCCATTAAATTCTTGTCCACCAAATAAAATGACAAAGGAGGAGTGGTTTAAACACTACTATTGGGAATCACTCGATCCAACCTATTGGCAACCTGATACATCTGTCTCAGATAACCAAACCTTGGCATTAGGCCCACCTCTCAATCTATTTAGACCTAAACCTAAGGGAAAAAAGGATTTAGTACAAGAATTTTGTGACCATATGAATAACTCAATCCTTACCTTGACCCCATTAAACTTTGATAACTCCGACGATGACATGCCCTTAGTCTATCCCCAACTCATTGATTGGGATCAACAAGATACACCCATCTTAGACATTTTTTAGAATGACGAAGCAATTGCTGAGTTCTTGGGATTACGAGAAGGCATACCTAATGATGGTCATAAGGCTTGTTTTACCATTTACTTGGATAAAAAATCATATTTTGGGGAATCTGTTCAACCCTCCAGTCGCAAAAATGAGAAAAAGAATAAACAATATAAAAGGGATGAGTCTCTAGGTGAAAACCGAGAGGCACCTTTAGACAATGAAAAACTAAAAAGAAAGGACGCATCCAAAGGTGAAAACCTCTCTGAGGCACCTAAGGATGGAGGTTTGAACATTCTCCCCATTGCATAGGAAAATTAACCCATGCTTGTTGAAGAATTAGTAGAAGTAAACATAGGTACCAAAAAGAATCCTTGACTGGTTTATTTTGCAGCGTCATTGACAACAGAAGAGTAGCCAGATTTCCACAACTTCTTTGCATATAGACAGATAAATTTTGCTTGGTCATATGCAGACATGCCTAGATTGGATCTTGAACTTGTTCTACATCATTGCCCTTACAACCAAGTGCTAAGCCAGTGAAACATAAATTGCAAAAAATGCATCCATAGATTGCTTTACTAGTCAAGGCAGAACTCAAGAAACTCTTAGACGTTGGTTTCATTAGATCTATTGACTATGCAGATTGGATTTCCAATCTTGTACCAGTCACTAAACCAATAGGGGGCATCTACATCTACATCGATTTTAGAGATATCAACAAGGCTTTTCGTAAGGATGACTTCCCTTTGCCTAACATAGATATGATAGTTGACATGACAACAAGCTATGAGATGTTGTCCCTTATGGATGGAATTTTCAAGATATAACAAGATCAGAATTGCAACTGAAGACCAACCTAAAATGACTTTCACTTTTCCTTAGGGAACGTATTGCTGGAATGTTATGCCCTTTGGACTCGAGAATGCTGGAGTAACCTATCAATGGGCCATGACTACTATATTTCATGATCTAGTACACACTCTTAGAGAGGATTATGTCGATGATCTTATTGTAAAATCCAAGACAAGGGCAGAACATTTACAGGTTTTAGAAAAGATATTTCAAAGGCTAGAGAAGTATAAAGTGAGACTCAATCCAAAGAAATTTTTGTTTGGAGTCAAGTCAGAAAAGTTGCTAGGCTATATCATTTCCAGACAAGGCATTGAAGTGGATCTAGCTAAGGTAAAAGAAATCATGGACATGCCTCCACCCACTAATCTCAATCAACTAAGGACATTACAGGGAAGACTGCAATCCATCAGAAGATTTATAGTGCAGTTAGCAGATAAGACACATCCTTTTCAACATCTACTTAAGAAAGAAGTACCCTTTGCATGGACATCTAGGTGTGGAGAGGCCTTTCAACTAATTAAGGAATATTTACTCACACCACCAGTCTTAATGCCACCTGTTGAAGGAAGACCATTGATTCTTTATATTATAGAAACCCATTCATCACCTCGAGCATTGCTTGCACAAAATTACGATGAAGGTCATGAAAGGGTAGTCTATTATATCAGTCAGACTTTGGTAGGTTATGAGCTCAATTATATTACTATTGAATGTGCATGTCTTGTCGTAGTATTTTCTACCCAAAAACTAAGGCATTATATGCTAAACCACCAAACAATGTTGATTGCCAAAATAGATCCCCTAAAATATCTTCTCAACAAGGTAGCATTAACGGGGCGATTGGCCAAATGGGTTATGATACTTAGTGAGTATGATATCCAATATGTAGAAAGAAAGGCTATTAAAGGATAGGTCATTGCTGATCAGTTAGCCAACGTACCAATACAAGCAGATCACCCATTAGTTGTAGACTTTCCTGATGAGTTTATATTTACAATGGATACAAACACCACATGGAAACTGTACTTTGATGGCTCACATACAAATCATGGTTTAGGGGTTGGTATACTGTTTATCACACCATAGGATGATTCCATCCCTAAGTCATTCAGGATTGCATTTCCATGTACTAACAACATAGCAGAGTATGAAGCTCTAGTAACAGGGTTACGCATGGCAGTGAAGTGGAAAATTAAGAATTTATAGGTATATGGTGATTCTCAACTAGTAATCAGACAGGTAAATGATGATTATGAGACTAAGGATGAGAAGCTTGCTCCATACAAATGCATGGCTAATAGCTTTAAAGAGTACTTTGACAAGGTCAAATTTCATGAAATACCTCATGTTTTAAATAGGGCAGCGGATGCTATGGCTACAATTGCATTACTTCTCGACATTCCTAACAACGTGCCTAAGTTTGAGTTCTTGGTAGAACATCTTCTGGTCCCAGCCTATGATATCCCAAATTCTAAAATGGTGTGTGACATTGTTGGTCCTGATTCCCCATGGTACAAAGAAATCTATGATTACCTTCATGTCAATGTCATACCCACTGGCCTATCAAATAACCAACGTAGGACATTCCTCCGCAAGTCAGCCAAATACACCATTATCAGAGACACCCTATATAGATGTGCCTTAGATAATACCCTACTGAGATGTCTTGATTCTATTGAAGCACAAGCAACCTTGCATGGGGTGTATGAGGGTATATGTGGTTCCCATTCTAGTAGTCCTACCTTAGCCAAAAAGAATATGAGATGGGGTTATTACTGGCCTACTATGGAAAAATACTCATATGTCTTTTTAACGAAATGTCACCAATGTCAAGTTCATGGAGACTTGATACATGCATCAGCACATGAGCTCTATCCTATAACGTCACCATGGCCCTTTGCCCAATGGGGACTCGACCTCATAGGTAAGATCCACCCCACATCATCTAATGGACAAAAATTCATTATCACAGCCACTGAGTATTTTATGAAGTGGATTGAAGCCATTCCTATGACATACATTACCGACACATAGATTTCTAAATTTATCCTGAACTATATCATTTGTCGGTATGGTGACCCTCAATCCATAATCACAGATAATGGCCGCCCATTTAAGAACCAAGAAGTCTACCATCTATGTGATGAATTTCATATACAACATAATTTTTCCACTCCATACTACCCACAAGGTAACAGCCAAGTAGAGGCATCTAACAAAACCATCATTAGAATCCTCAAGAAGACTATCAATGATGGTGGTCATGACTTGCATTTACAGCTTAATCCTGCCTTATGGGCTTATCACACAAGTATTTGTACTCCCACTGGTGCCACTCCCTATTCACTGGTATTTGGTTCTAAAGCCATTCTTCCTATTGAGGTCGAGATTCCTTCCCTAAGGGTATCCTTGAAAGGCCACATTCATGATGAAGAATACCAAGTCTCGAGACTCCATCAGCTAGAATTCTTGGATGAGCAAAGACAGAAGGAACTAGACCATCTCCAAGCATATCAAAATCTACTTTGTCATATCTATAGCAAGAAGGTCTTGAACATAAACTATGACATTGGTGACCCGGTTTTAATGGAGAATCCAAAGAATCAAGCCGAAAGAGACAAACCAAGAAATTTTGAACCAAACTGGTTAGGACCTTATATTGTTATAGAATCTATTTGATCAAGAGCGTACCAACTCTCTACTCCTGAAGGGGAACCATTGTCCTCGCCAATCAATAGTTTGCATCTGAAAGAGTTCTGCACATAGCTTCTAAGAGCCTTGTCTTAATTAGAAAACCATAAAAATCAAAAAATCATAAAAATCGTTACCAAGGTGAAAACCTGGCAAACAAGCATATTGGTAAAACCAAAAAAATTAGATGGTCAAGAAAATAGTAAAGACAAATTATTCGTCCAATAGTGAAAACCACTTCAGTGGTGCTTTGGATAGGTACCATGGTGAAAACCTGGTAAATAGGCGCCATGTGTGGTTGACTCTACTCCTTTGTCTACTATTATTCTAATCTAGCTACCCTGTACATAGTCCACTATCATGTACATATCCCTTATCCCTATACATATCCTTTTTCTTTCGTATACGTCGCTTGTCTATACCATTCACAATAAGTGGTAGTCTTTCCCATAACTTGGAATGATTGGAATCAAGTGCATTTCATATCCCCCATTTTATCCTATTCATAATCAATTGGTCTTATACTCAACTGGGGGAAAACACTTGACATGTGTCATATTGGTTCTTAGATTGGCTATGTTGAAGACGTAAAACCATGGAAAATCCAAAAACATCTCAAAATGACCTGCGAAAACACAAAAATAGCAGAAAACTTCAAAAAGACAAAAAAATCAAAACATTTCAAAAATCCAAAAATAGAGTCAGAGTCAGTCACACTTGTCAGTCTTTGTCTTTTTTGAACTACGTTGCCTCTACGACTAGACATATGAAAGGCCATCTACTGATGTGCCCCTGAGGAATTAGGTCAATCTGTGTAGGTTTGTTTGTATAAAATCATGCTTCAATTCATATTTCTATATGACAAGGTCATTGGTCGTGTCGAACTACGAGGTCTTTGCATGTATAACGTAGGCAAGGCCATCAATCAATGAGCCCCTGAGGCTGCACTAGGTCAGTCCATTAGGGTTCATCACATTCACTTTCACACATGTCTTCTTTTTGTATTCAATCTTTTCATTCAAATTCAAGTCGAACTACGAGGTCTCTGCGCGTATAACTTAGGCAAGGCCATCAATCAATGAGCCCCCGAGGCCGCACTAGGTTAGTCCTTTAGGGTTTTTCATCACACACAGTCATTTGTCAACACATCATATCAAGTCATGCATCAATCTGGTGAACAAGTCAGCAATGTCTCTAAGTCAAACCAAACAACTTTCCAAACCAAACACTCAAAATAGATCAACAAATGTCGATTACAGGATGTGTTCTTCCTAGAAACAAACATCATCAAAACAATCAACCTATATCTTGTTCAGGATGAGTCCTTCTTGAATATAGCTATCAATAAAGCAATCTATGTCTAATATAGGATGAGTCCTTCCTGCATAATCGACAAGGTCACACAATCAAACATAGCCTTACACAGGTTATCACATCAACGGTATCTAACTCAACATCTTATACAATACATGTCTTTCTAAAACCAAGCTTTGTCATGCCTTATATAGATAGTCATAACATCAAAACTAGACTCACATTCTTAGCATGTATGTGTATCTCCTAGAATTAGGCTTTATCAATCAATCCTTCTATCAATCAAAATGAATCAAACAAACAGATCAACTTTTGGCAAATATTTTATTGGCTTTTTGAATTTATGGCTTATTTATCTTATCTTTTCAGTTGACTTTATGATGGAAATTATGTTACTAGCTTTCTCAAGGATGTCCCATGAAGGATTTAGAGAATGAATGATGTATCACAATTCTATTTTCTTTGATTGTTGTCTGTTGACTATCTTTTCATTTTATGATCAGAATTATGTTACTAGCTTTCTCAAGGATGTCCCATGAAAGATTTAGGGAAGCAACGATGTATCAAAATTCTATTTTCTTTGACTGTTGTCTGTCGACTTTCTTTTAAATTTGATTTTGATTCATGTTACTAGTTTCCTCAAGGATGTCCCATGAAGGATTTAGAAGAGCAATGATGTCTCATGACCCGTCTTTTATTTTGTTTGTTTGTCTTGACAAAAAGACTGGGGCAACTTGTGCCCTTAGTATGAGTTAATGACAATCCTTGTCTACGACTGTCTATTATTCGCAAGTGGATGACCTTGCACACCTTGATCTATGTCATATCATGGTGTTTGTCTCCATTTGTATTAGTCCTGCCCAATGATGATAAAGTGCAATACCTTTTGTGATATAGCGAAACATTGAAGATTGCTAATACTAACATCTATCTCATTTCTTTTATTATTATTTCTCAATCTTTCTTTCCGCACTAATAGTTCTTTCTTGCATTATGATGGAGTCCTGTAACACACAACAATATAAGTCATCCTACATACACTTACATGTTAGAAAAATACATACATATAGGAATTTATCATATTTAAGACATCATGGCATAAAGGGCATTCATCATCATACAATACATATCATAACCATCCCATGTACAAAACAAATGTAAATACATGCATTACATTACATCTATATATCATCACATGTAGAGAGCATTGTACATATAACATCATATTGCATCTCATAATTATAAATTGCGTACATCATATAGCATCAACATTATATTATTAGCTGCATAAACATCATAAAATAAATATGATCATCAATCACATAGGCATATACTATAAACATCACATGTACGAATAAAGACTGCATAATCACTACATAGAAATGCATATCATGATAATCACCACCAAAATCATATATATATATCTCGCTCAAGAGTGTCACATCGCAGTGTCATAATGTATCAATAATACATGGAAGCCTACAGGCCATATCATCATAATACAATCTATCAGTACCTGTCAAGAAATATCCCTAACCTGAACTGCCACTGCTATCATGACTGGTATGTCTAGATGACTAATACCAGGAACCTGACGACCTGTGAGCTGAGTGGGGCCTGTCATATGGACCTGCTCTCCATGGCTACTCCACACCCTCTATTCTAACTATCCTCGTATGGCTCTTGGTCTGTGATATGCTGCTACGTGCCTGTGAGAAGCTAGGAGCCCATCTCTTTGGAGGAATCTCTGCCTCATATAAATCACGGTAGTAGGTCTCCCACTCCCCAGCTTTGACTAACTCTCTGGCAAAGGCAACTGATGGTCCAGTACATAAGGCCCTGAGCTATATGAATCTTTGCTCAGTCTCATGTCTCCGAGCTATGGCTTGATCTTTGTCCATGATGGCTCTATCCCTCTCCATCTAATATGCATCTCTCTCTAACATCAAGACTCTCATCTACTCCTCTAAGGATACAACCTGTGCACGCAATGTGGCTATGTCAGGATCCACTGCTCCTATGTCATCATGACTGGCTCTCATTGCACCATCCTCCTCCTCATCCAACTCCTCTACAATCTGATCATGGATCTCTCTCTCATGATCATCATCCTCCTCATCATCCTCCTAGTAGGTACCAAACAAGCCCAAGGCATCAATCTCTGCCTCCTCTCTACCTATCTCCTCCTCTACTGGGATATCTGGGATGGCCTCCTCTCTGGGCTGCTCCTCTTCTCTGCCTATCCCAATATCCACCTCCTCCCCTCCTCTCCCAATGTCTGGCATGGCCACATCCTCATCCCCTTGTCCCTCCTCACAGATCAGTGACAATGGTGTCCCTCATCCCCTTCGTCCACGTCTCCCTCTCCTACCCCCTCGTTGTTCACCTCTACCATCATCTCCATGATCACCATGGCCTCCACCATCACACAACCACCTCCATCTCCCTGACCTCTACCTCTACCATGCCTACCTCATGGACCTGTCCCTCGTCACTCTACCAACGTTGGCTACTTTGGATCTGTTAATGGAATCAGTCTGTGTACTGCCCACCACTGATCGTACTCCTCTATAGTCCCTAGGTCTGCTGGACCATCCCTCCATACCCATGGAACTGCCTATAGTGCATCCATGTCTGCATCAGTTGTGGCCACTGGAATCTCTGGGTCCCATAGGGGGACCTCTCGCGATGATCTTGTGAACTCTACTTGTCCTCTAGGCACATCCTGCACCTCTCCAAATTGCCACAGGACACGATCTGGCAACTGACACTCTATGATATGGACATGTGACATTGTCTGCCAAATCAAATACTATGTCTAACGACAAAAGGGAAATTTCTCATCCTCATCTAACCACTCGGCACATCTCAGGTATGGCCTCCATGTAAACTGCACCATCATGTCTATGGCGTGCCTGAAGTATCCTGTGTCTCCTACATGGTGTTGTGTGTTCACCCCCGCATAACGGAAGGTGTAGGGAGCTTTGTGTGGAAGGTCAATAGTCACTGCTGGCTAAAAGATAGCGATGTGTTCCCACACCCATACCATTAGGAGCGTGGTACCACAACTCATAGACTGTGCCTCTTGGTAGGAAATATCATGCAAATGAAAGTATAACATCCCAAGCAAACATGAACCCCAAGCATACACCACTCGATACTCCAACATGCTAACAAGCATCTGCCCCCACCCCACGGGAAAACCATGACCTCGACAGTCAAAAAGTACTATGCCACCTATCAATGTACACAATAGACAGTCTAGTTGCCTATACCTCTGAGACAACACATGCCACCTAATCTCATAGTGGTCAAACCCTAACTACCTGATGTCTGCATGTGGGTAGTATCTACACATCTCAGCTGCACCCATCTGGGTATCATACGTCACCTGTGTGCCTCTAATAGGAAGTCTGAGGATCCTGTAGACATCCTCCAAAGTAACAGTGACCTCTCCATTCAGTAGGTGAAAAGACGATGTCTCTGAGTGCCACCGCTCACACAATGCTATCAATAATCCCCGATTCACCTGAATCTGGGGCATGTCTGTAATGTGTAGAAGACCAAGGTGCCATAGGAAACATCACTCGACACTCTGCAAGCTGTCCTTGAACTTAAAAGGCATCGATCTCAACTCTCAGGTATATACTATATCTAACACGATCTACAATGGAATTACACATGCCTCATGTTAGCCTCAAACATCTATTCTAATGCAAATTGACTATAACTAATTGCTATTCAAATGCGTCATTGTTTTGCAAATGCATCATTATTTTTCATATGCATCATTATTTCACATATGCGGTGCATAAAATACAGGTGTGTCATTTCATTAGACACATGCGTCGTTCTTTTTCACATGCAGTTAATTATATCACATAGGTGATGCACTCTAACATGTGTTGAAATACAAATTAATGCATCATAGTAAATTCACATGTGTTGCATAATAAACAAATGCAGCTATTCTACATGCACATGTGATGCATCTTATCAAATGTGGTTCATTAATATTAAGTATTGCACATAAATTTTCAAATGTGGTCTTTCGCATGCAGATGCGTCTTTGGTGCATACACATGTGGTGTTTTATTAAAATGACGCATACATAAATTTTGAATTAAATGCATAAAATTACGCACAAATGAAAAACTTTAAAATTAAATTGTGAGGTACATACCGGGGGGTCCGCGTTGGCTGGCCTCTGGAAGGTCTGGATCCTATAAGCTCGATGATGGGTGTTCAGAACAGGGGACATCGTCACTATGAGTGCAGAGAAAATTGTCAATTTTCAAAGCTAGGAGGGTGAAAATGAATTGGTTTTTAGCCCAATTTCTATATATACCTAGGGTTTTGGTGGCATTCTTTTCTACTGGCCGCATTCACTTCCCATTTCGTTAGACCCATACCCATCCCTTACATTTCCAAACTCAATTCTGTCAACTCCACTACATTTCTGACTATACAATGGACTAATCGAGATCATTTCCAAAGTTTTTTTGAACTTTTTCAAAAATTTGTCAGTTCTCCCGAGGGGGCATACCTTCACCTATTTTACACTGGGGCATTATTGGGGCATATTTCTTATCGATTTTCTTTGACACAATGCCGAAATGACATTGTATCAAAGAGGGGCAAATGTAGACACCAAAATTTGCTTTAAGCCTTCGGCTTCAATGTTCTTAATAATTCGCATTCTTCATGGTCATGATTAAATAATGTCAATTATTTAATTATTTTCTATAGTCTTCATTTCTTCTATTAATTAAATAATCTTAATTATTTAATTAATTCATATTTTTCTTTATTCTATCTGATTAATTAAATAAACACTTTTTATTTAATTATGTTACTAATTAACCTTATCCTTCTTGTCAAATTAAATAAATTCTTATTTAATTTACTCTTTATCATACTTCAACTATAATTAAATAAATTCTTTATTTATTTAATTATTCATTTAAATCCCTTCATCACTTCATTAAATAAATCTTATTTATTTAATTATTCTTCAAATATCAAATCTTGAATTAAATGAATTAATTCATGAATTCTATTTTAATGCATTCCTCTATATTTAGATAATTGTGTGAGTTATCTAAGTATTCACTTTTACTCAACTCAAAGATCTATTTCAAATCACTCAGTTAACTCTTGCTTTAATGTCTGAGTGGCATTCTCGAGCAATCTCTTCATCAAATCATTCAATCATCTAGTGCTAACTCAATTGCGTGTACATGCATATTAATTAAATATTCCTATTTAATTAATTAAACCTTTTGTGTGCATTCGAACAAGAGGTGCTTTAATCCATCTTTATCTTTTTCATGCAAAGATAATTCTTCTATTTTCGAATACCGAACTGGAAGATTAAATCATTTATTTAATCTTTAATTCTATTTCTAATTTATATCACTCATGTCATTACTAACAGTTATCATAATGCATGACTAATATGTCGATCTCAACCATCCATTGATCTTTCAATCCTGTCCTGTCATTCGAATAACCAATTTTCTATAAATTGATTTGGTCTTCATCATTCCAATCTCTCTCAAAATCATAATCTCTTTCGATATCTTATGACTTTTGCAAGCACTTATCTTGAATCTTTGATGTTTTGCTACATCACTATCTTAAGCTATACTTGCACGAACTCTTGAAACTATGAGGGTAATTATAGTACAATAGCAAAATGGAGAAGGGCAATCGAGATGAATCATGGAAATACATACAAATTTGGTGAGATTGTTCAAGTTTTAATTTACGTTTTGACTTCCTTTGTTCTTTTTTGCTTAGCATTAGATTGCATTTACATTTGCATTGCATGCTTGCTTTTGATCTTTTCTTTGTGCACTTTCTAGATGTTACAGTATCTAAACATAAGGAATGTTTCCATGAAATCTACAAAAAAGGATTAGTGTAGATTAAAATCCTTGAGTCTGAAGATCGAGCTCAAATAAATTTAAATGATGAAAATATTTTTTTCATACAGAGGTAAGGTATGTGGCCACGACCATTTAAGTGTGATATAGGAAAAAACAGAGAGGTACAAAACCCATTATTTTGTTTCCTTCCAAGTTTGAATTTCTATAGGGAAATATAAAGGAGAACATGTGCATTTTTTCTTCAATATTGAAAGAACAGAAAAAAAGGACAAAAACCTTCTTTATTTTCAGTATGAATGGTTTCTATATTTGCATCAAATACAGAAAGATCTACAAAATTAAGGAGTAATATACCAAAAATATGAGGCCCACGGCCTATAGTTTTTTAAAATCTTATGTTTTTTTGCAAAAGGAAAGTCTAAAATTCAAGTTGATGCAAGGAAACTATAAGATTTAAAACCCTGGCTAATAAACAAGTAAAGGATTTCCTTAAGGTTCCATGATTCAAATCCTTAAAAAATATAAAGATGCCATCAAATTCTCTGTAGGTATGATGAAAAGGCTGAACTACACAAAGTGAAATGAAAGCCATGGACATTTATAGGAGGATACACAAAAATAAAAGATTAAAGTTAAAGTATTTTCCCAGAATTCTTATCATTATCTTTGTAGGTCAAGAATTCAAGAATTCACGGCGCAGGGGTTTTTGTGTGCAATTCTTATTGAAACAGAAATAAAGTTTCTTTTCTTTTAAAAATCCCTTCAAATTTCAGTAAGGAAACTTACTTTATTTATCAAAGATCTCAATGGCTACCAAAACGTCACAGGTAAAAAGCTCGAAGGAGGAGAAGTAACTTACCCAACATTATCTTGCTTTGAATCTTCAAAAAATATAGAGATCTCAGCTTGAAGAACAATTTCTTGGTAGTCATATCCACAAAATCTTCATGGGAACCCTATTGGTGGTCGAGCTTCTTCTTGAAGCTTCAATACAAAATGAATTTCTTCATTCTTTTTCCTTTTTACTCTAGGTTTGAAACCCTATTTTGTATGGTCAAAAAAAGTTAGGCATTTTTTCCTTTTCTTTCAAAATTTGTATTGAAATTAATAAGGTCATGGTCAAGACTTCATGTCTTGTTGCTTTTTATGCCTTCACCTTGTATTTTGGGTTTACAAACATTCCTTAGGACTTATGAATATATGAGTCATTTTTTACTTAGTAATCCCTATTACTTAGGGATTTATATCGATGCATGGAGTAGAAGATTTTATTTTGTCAAATGGTTAAATCTAAATGATGTATTATAAATCATTTGATTTAAATCATTATCTTTTAATGAAAAAGGGAACATGTTTATATGACTAAGTCATGAGGTTCCCAAGACATCAAGGGATGAAGATATGCTTATATTTATGACTGGGAGAGCATATAGGAGAGTTGAAGTTTGTTTTCCAACAAATGGAGAAGATTTAGGAGGCCTCTTTATTTGCTTTTTGGAACATTTTAAGAGCATATAGGCTTTAATTTATTATGCCTTTATCTTTGACATGGTCAAATTTTACCTTTTTCACTCTTTGGAGCTCATTTGTTGGAGATTTTGTTGCTATATTTTTGGCTTTTTGAAGCCATCCGACCCAAGAAGCTTCTAGGTCCTATTTTGGTGAAACCACTTGAGCTTGGCTACTTATGACTTTTGTAACACATTTTGAGTTAGTTATTTGATGCATTTTTCTAGACATTGTGACTTTGACAATCCTTTGCTATAGTATTGAGCATTCTTTGTAACTCAACACTTTGGAGTATGAAATACATAATCTACCTTGGACACCATTGATGATCATATTTTTCCTTCTGGTTCTTGCAAGTATTGTGCATTACTAGGTGATTGATCAAGTTGTTTGTAATTTTTTTTCTATTTTCCTATAACTTTGTCTCACATATCATGCCTTTTCTGTAAAAGTAAAGTTATGAAGGTTATGAATTGTGTTAAAATTGCAAATATACCTTTTCAATTTGTGAAATTTTCCTTTCCTACTTGAGAGTGTATGCAAGTCAGACCTTTTCATAAAACATTTATCCATAAAGTTATAGTAACATGTTGTGTAGTGCAATATTTATCATTAGTTTTCAAGTGTATGTCAACCTAAATGTCCCATAGCTCATGTTAGTCTGGTGTATCACCTTAGGAAGTAATATTTACCACTTTCAATTTTATTCATTTTTTGCAAATCTTTCTCCCTTTTCCTTACAAAGAATCAATAGTTAGGTGATAACCAATAGGAAGTTGTCCTTTAGAGGTTTGATCTCATTCAAGGTATCAAATCCACACCTTTAGATAATTCCCATGTTTCACAAGATTTTTGAATTATAAACTCAATAGGGTGCATATTCAAGTGATAATAATGGTGATGCTTGGGATCCTAAAATAACCCAGATTTCAAGGAACTAGCAAAAGGTCGAAGGGTTGAGAGAAGTTATTCTAACTCTAAACCTATGAACAACAGTAATGATAGCTAGTACTATAGTAGACAGACTCCCATCACCAATTTTTTATTAACCAAGAGAAACCTACAACTCCACAAAACCAGTGCAATCTTCTAAGGCATACTTAAGATTTTCAAACTGCAACATGAATACCTAAAGCATGCACATACACAGTTAAAGCGAAGTTTTGTAAATGAATTAGTGCAGACTAAATTTTCACAGTAGTTTTGTTGGGTGTTGTGGTTGTGTTGCTGATATGTGGTTGTCATTGATGTCAACACTATTAGCATTAGTACATTTGAAGCTGTATAAGTTGAGGATATTGAGAAAACTATAATGGAGTAAGTTGCAGGTTGTCAGTGGTGAAGTGATGTTTTGTATGTCAGTGAATTTCATGCATTGTTGATTAGAGGTTGTGGACTAAAGGGTTTCTTGTTGAGTATATCTATTTTATCCGTGTTGAGTTTTAGAGATCCACATGAATATTTAATCAAGTTATGAAGATTTGTATTTTGACAGTTTTTCTGTTACTTTAGTTTGTGTTCTTGAATAAAGATTGTGATTCTAGTTAGTTCAGTTTTTTGGATGCTTTTCTAGTGATCCATGATGTTTTTGGATGTTTCTAGATTCTGTTATATCTGTGTTGCACGTCTGTATTGATTGTTGTGCTCGTGATCTGAGATTTTCTCTTGAGTGTTCATCTTTTTCTTGTTCTTGGCCACCAAGCTGTTGACGTGTGTTGTGGATATTCGAGGAGAAATTAATTGAAATATTTTTGTGTTGGAGATATTGATTTGGGTCTTCACTATTTTTTGGCTGACCTTGGTTGATTCGCATTGAAAATTATCTATTGTTTTGGGCCGATAGTTTGTATTCATTTTATTATATCTTTGTGGCCAACTTATAGTGATGCAATTTCATTTTGCGGATATATATAAGAGCATTTTTTATTCAAATTGAAGTGTTCCCAAAGTTTTCTTGTGTATGAGATGTGTGAATAATGTCCTAATCATTCGAAGGCAAAGCAGAGTGTGAAGAAGAGTGAAGAAGTTCTCATGTGCTTAACTGGAACTGTAATCTGGCATTAGTAGATGTTATTCTCTTATTTTAAAATATGGATGGTTGTAGTCTGAATCTCTCTATAAGACAGTGTGTCTTCCTTTGTAATTGAGTAGTGAGCTCTAGGTGGTGTGCTTGAATGCATGTGCATTTCCCATTTATTCTTCTTATACTTTTAATAGGGTATAATCTTGTGGACTGACCTCCACCATTTTTTTTTCCCCTAATAGAGTTTCCACATAAAAAATATTGGTGTTATGTGTGTTTCTGATGTGTTGTTGATTCATGCCTTCATTGATATTGATCAGATCTAAAAATAAGGATTAATAAGTTTAATAAGTTTGAAATTCAGTGACAACTAATTCACCCCCTTCTCAATTGTTTGCCCTTGTGTTGCCAAAAATTGGTATCAGATCTTAGATCATTGGAAGAATTTTAACAACTTGAGGTGATCTAGAATGGTGACAAACAAGAAGGATAGTCTAAGATTTGATGGAACGAGTTATTCTTTCTAGAAGACTCGAATGGAGTGCCATCTGAGATGCATTGGTGAACCCTACTAGAGCATTACAAGTAATAGGTATATTATTCCACTAAATGGTACTTATGATGAGTATAATATCAAGGCTAAGGAAGCATTGATGAGTGCTTTCACTGATACTGAGATGACTAATGTTATGGATCTAGAGACTGCGTATGAGATTTTGAAAAAGTTGGAAACATTTTATGAAGGTGATACTAATGTGAAGATTGCTAAGTTGTAGAGTCAGAAAGCGAAATTTGAAATGTTGAGAATGGGTGATGATGAAAATGTTACTACTTTCATGGAAAGAGTGAATGAACTTGTGTGTGGTATTAGATGTGCTAGTAGAAAGTTGGAAGAATCAAAGATTGTTGGTAAAGTGCTTAGATCCTTTACTGGTACTTATAAAGTCAAAGCTACAGCTATTGAAGAGCTCTAGACTATAACAAATGTTATCAGAGATATTTTGGTTGGTAAGTTGACTACTTTTGAGTTGAGCGAGTTTAGTGGTGCCCTTCCTAAGGTTGAATCATAATTTAAGGCTACTACTTCTGAAAGAGATAGATAGGGATATGATCTAGGTGAGAGTTCATCTAGAAAGACATTCAAGTATGAGGATGAAATTAGACATATTGAAGAAGAATAAAGAGAGCTAGAAGAGATGGAAGAACTTATTTTCAAGTGTGTATCAAGATGAAAAGGTAAGTATGAAGGAAAATTTCCTCTTAAATGGTTTTCTTGCAATAAGATAGGTCATTTTCATCAACGTGTCGAGAAAGAGATTCTAAACCAAGACATAATAAACATAAATTTCAAAAGAAGTGTTACTATGCTACTGATGAAGGTGTGATAGATGATGAATCTAATAAAGGTGAAGATGAATGGGTGTTTATTGTTAACAAGGAAAATAATCATATTTCTACTGAATCTACTAGTTGTACAAATGTGGAGAAAGCCCTAGCTGCTCGAGTTGAAAAAAAATATGAATGCATAATTGATAGGGGATGTTCACATCATATGACTAGAGACAAAAGTAAGTTATTAAGCTTGGAAAAGTATGATGGTGGTGTTGTGAGATTTTGTGATAACACAGCTGGTGTGATCTGTGGAAGAGGATGCATTTATCTTGATGGTAAGAATAATATTGATGATGTCCTGTATGTGGAAGGTATGAAGCATAATATTTTAAGTGTCAAACAGATGGTTGACAAGGATTACAATCTTCAATTCAAGGATGGAAAGTGTCAAATATTAGGATGTTCTTGAAATGTGATTGCATCAAGTACAAAAACAAGAGGTAATATCTTTCATCTGAATGTTGCTAGTAAAATTTGTTTGATTGCTCAAGTTGATGAAAGTTGGTTGTGGCATAGGAGAATTTGTCATGATAACTTTGATAACATTGTTAAGATAAGTTCTACAAGGTTGTGAGAGATCTACCTAAAATGGTAAAACCTACTAATGCCATTTGCAAGGAATGTAAGTTTGGAAAACAAACTAGAATTTCATTTCGAAGCAAACAACATTGTTCAAATGAATTGTTGGAGCTTGTGCATACTAATTTGTGTGGTCCCTCTAGAATTAGAAGTTTACAAGGTTACACATATTTCAAGTTTCTTATTGATGATTATTCAAGAATGATGTGGGATACTTTCTTAAGGGAGAAATCTGAAGCTCTAGAAAAGTTCAAAATCTTTAAGTCTATGGTTGAGATAGAGACTGGTCTGGAGATTAAATGTCTAAGATCAGATAGAGGTGGTGAATTCACTTCTGGTGAGTTTAATTATTTTTGTGAGGAACATGGAATAAAGAGACAATTATCTATGACATAGACCCCTTAGCAAAATGGAGTTGTTGAAAGGAAGAATGGAATAGTTCAAGATGTTGCTAGAACTATGATGCTGGAAGAAAATGTTCCTCATGTCTACTGGAGAGAAGTTGTAAGTATTGTTGTGTATATTCTCAATTGGGTACAAATCAAAGGTGATACTGGTAAGACCTCTTTTGAGCTATGGACTGGTCATAAGCCTATTGTTAGATATTTCAAAATATTTGCGAGTAGATGTTATATCAAAAGAAATGAAGATATAGGAAAGTTTGATGTTGGGAGTGATGAAGGAATCTTTTTGTGTTATTCTACTAAAAGCAAGGCCTACCTATGTTACAATAAGAGATTGAAGAAAATGGTTGAAAGTGAAAATGTTATAGTTGATGAAGACATTTCTAGATCATCCAGAACCTATGGATATGACTCTGATGATTAGAATGAGAGTACAAACAAATGTCAAACTTCAAATCAAGTTTAAATCATTCTAGTGACTCAAGAAGATCAAGAGGAAGAAGAAGCTGGTGAAAGAATAGAAGAGAGATCAAGGGAGCCTGAAATTCAAGAAAATTCTAAGACTCTAAGGTATGTATGATTGAATCATTCAGAAGATCAAATTATTGGTGACAAGAATCAAGGTGTCCAGACTAGGAGAAGAATTGTAGAAGAATAATTCTTTATTTTAAAGACTGACCCTACTAGTGTGAATGAAGCATGCAAAGATGAACATTGGGTTGAAGCAATGAAAGAAGAGCTACAAAAAATTGACAAAAATAATACATGGATTCTTGTTCCTAGACCTAAGGACAAAAATGTAACTGGAACTAAATGGGTCTTTAGATACAAATTGAATGAGCAAGGTGAACTGGTTAGAAACAAAGAAAGACTAGTTTGCAAGGGATATTCTCAAATGGAAGGAATTGATTTTGAAGAGACTTGTCCCCTGTTGCTAGAATTGAAGTTGTGAGATTGTTTCTTGCTTATGTTGCTTACAAAGACTACAAGGTTTATCAGATGGACATCAAGTCTGCTTCTCTAAATGGTGAACTAGAAGAAGAGGTATATGTTGAGAAACCTAATGGATTTCAATTGACTAATTAGGGAGATATGGTTTGTCGGTTGAAGAAAGCACTGTATGGACTTAAGCAAACCCCTAGAGTTTGGTATGCTAGATTGGACAAGTATTTGTTGAAGCTTGGATTTAAGGATACTTTTGAGTATCTCAGAGGGAATTTAGGGGTGATTACCCCTCCTAATAAGAACTAATGATGCATTTAATTGCATGAGTTTGTGTGTTTCATAATCATATCTTGATTCAGATTGATGTTGTGGTGGTTGCTACTCAGGGGGAGCAGTTAGATGGTTCAAAAATTTAGATATGTGGTTCAAAGCTTAGATATCTTTAACATTGATGTTAAAGGGGGAGAAGAGTAATGTGAGAAACTAGTGCTTATCTAGGGAAAAGATCCTTGATGGGAGAAGATCATGTGAAAGAGTTGAGGAGAAAATGAGTTAGAACCTAAGCAAGAGTTAGTTGTGTTCATGGCATTTTTCACATCATGTGTTGCCATCAATGCCAAAGGGGTAGATTGTTGGATGTTGTGGTTGTGTTGCTGATATGTGGTCTTCATTGATGTCAACACTATTAGCATTAGTGCATTTGAAGTTGTATATGTCGAGGATATTGAGAAAATTGTAATGGAGTGAGTTGTAGGTTGTTAGTGGTGAAGTGATGTTTTGTTTGTCGGTGACTTCTGTACATTATTGATCAGAGGTTGTGGACTAAAGGGTTTCTTGTTGAGTATATATTTTTTATCCACTTTGAGTTTCAAAGATTCACGTGAAGATTTAATCAAGTTATGAAGATTTATATTTTGAAAGTTTTTATGTTACTTCAGTTTGTGTTCTTGAATAAAGATTATGTGATTCCAGTTAGTTCAGCTGTTCTAGATACTTCTCTAGTGATTCACGATGCTTGTGGATGTTTCTATATTGTGCTCTATCTATTTTTCACATCCATGTTTATTTTTGTGCTCGTGATCTAAGATTTTCTCTTGAGTTTTCATGTTTTTCTTGTTCTTGATCGACAAGGTGTTGAAGCGTGTTGTGGATATTCAAGGAGAAATTAATTGTAGTGTTTTTGTGTTGGATATGTTGATTTGGGTCTTCACTATGTTGTGGCTGGCCTTGGTTGATTCACATTGAAAATTATCTATTGTTTTGGGCCGATGGTTTGTATTCATTTTATTATTTTTTTGTGGTCGACTTATAGCGATGTAATTTCATGTTGTGGCTATATAATCTAGCGATTATTTATTCAAATTGAAGTGTTCCTAAAGGTTTTCTTGTGTATGAGATGTGTGAATAATAGTTCGAAGGTAGAGCAGAGTGTGAAGAAGAGTGAATAAGAGTGAAGAAGAGTGAAGAAGTATTCATGTGCTTAACTGGAACTATAATCAGGCATTAGCAGATGTTATTCTCTCAGTTCAAAATTCGGATGCTTGTAATCTGAATCTCTCTGTAAGACAATGTTTCTTCTTTTGTAATTGAGCAATGAGATCTAGGCAGTGTGCATGAATGCTTGTGCATTCCCCATATATTCTTCTTATACTTTTAATAGGGTATAATCTTGTGGAATGACCTCCACCATGGTTTTTCCCCTAACAAGGTTTCCACATAATTTTTTTTAGTTTTATGTGTGTTTGTAATGTGTTGTTGATTCATGCTTACATTGATATTGATTAGATCTAAGAATAAGGATTAATAAGTTTAATAAGTTTGAAATTTGGTGACAACTGATTCATCCCGCCCCCTCTCAGTTGTTTCCCCTTGTGTTTCCAACAAGTTTTTCATCAAAAAAATTCCAAAAGTATGAGATGGAAGTGCATCAAATACTATAGCAAACAACCATCATTAAAGCCATTCAAGAAACTAACAAGCAAAAATAAACATGGAGGCTGAATCATCAATGCGTAATGAGAAAGTTCAAAGAAAACACCCAATTTCAATGCAATACTTCCTTCTATTGCTGCAAAATGCCTCTTAAAACAATTCAACTCCCTTTACAAATGAGGTGCAAGCCCCTATTTATAGTTTTCCAAAAGTAAAATGAATGGACAAGATTGATTTGCAATGAATGGCCAAAATTCATTTTCAACTTAGGGTTTACATCGAGTCCAAGATGAGTACATAATTTACAATATAAAATAGATTGTTTTGCCTTTTCTCTATTTTTTCTTCTCGTCTATTTCATCCTTTAGCTATTTTTTCTTTTAGCTGCCTTTATCCTGTAGCTGGAAACTAATCAAATCTATCTTCTGTTGATATATTTGCAACATTTCTTTCATTCAATCAAGATGATCTTGTTGCATATTTGTATCACTGAGAAACAAAAGTATCCCCCCTCAATTCTGGTGGATAGCTCTTCATTGGAAAATAAATAAATAGTCCCTTTGATTTTTTTATTCAAAATCATTTTCCATTTGGCTAGTGCAAATTCCTCTTCATTGAACATTTGAGTTCAAAATTCTTTAGGTAGCACAATCTTCATCATGCATCCATTAACATGTCCCCTTTTGATAATTATCCCTACAAAACCTCCCTAGTATTTCCAACAGCTTGCATGATTTGGGCAGTCTAATTTGTTGATTTTGGAGGTGGTCACCCTGAATCCTTCATTTTGATTTATGCAGAATCTTCTTCTTTTCATTGGCATGCTTTTATATGCAGGTCTCCTTGTAATAGCACCTTCCCTTGATTACTTGTTTAGCACGGGAAAAAAAATAGGCAGCAAAATCCATAGAACCTCTTGGAAAACTATCAATGATCCATTCTTGCATCTTCCTCAATATGCATCCATAGGTAAGCCCCCTTTTTGAAATATGTCCCCTTTTGGGTATGGTTCCATAAATGCCACACACAAAATGTGCAGTAAGTTTTTTGACAAATCAAGGAGGTGAAACATCAGTTAAATCATGTCTATATGCATTCATATACCTCAAAAAGATCCCTACATTCATCAAATTATATCATTCTAAGCTCATTTGGGAATTTTGCAAGTTTGAGAGTTTGGAAGCATGGGTTTCCAACTAGCATAAGTTTCCATGGTAAAAGCTATAAGGAATGGCATAGGGAAGATGGACTTCTGCAAGCAACCACTCAATCATGGATTCTCACAAGGGCCAAACACCATGTCAATTGAGTGTACAATCCTTAAGTGGCTGAGAAAACTTATTATGGAGGCACTTAGAGTTATTCCCCTTGGTTGGAATGATCTTTCAAGTCCACATGGGGATTGGTGATGTGTACGCAATGAGGTGGGTCTCCATTGAGCTTTTTCCACTAGATAACAGCTTATTGTACACAACGGTCTGGATGAGTGGACCTTCCTAAACATTTTGACTTGTAATTCTTTGACCAATTGTGCACTTTGTTATAGAGGGTGGCATTGATGAGTGCAGGGCCCACAAGGCAAGAGAGTGATAATATTTTTCCATTGAGTAGTGACCGAGGTATGACGACCTCCTGCAAGCGAGGGTCCATGAAGGTGGAGCCACAATGGTGCTCTGACTTAAATTTTTCATCACTAGGCTCAAGGTTTTTCTTTTGATAAGTGAGGAATGCAAGATCAACATGGTGAAAAGATGTAGGGTTCTCACCACAAGATAAGGTTCAATGGGACTCAAAGGTCCTCACATGGATACTCATATGGGTGGGTCTACATGGACCTGAAGACTTAACTATTTTCTCGAGGGAACACTTTGTAGCCTAACAACAACAATGTGAGTGGAATTTGCAAAGTGTGGAGGAAATGATTTCTTTTCCATTTGGAATGGCACTTGGTGAGTTGAATTCTGTATGGGGTAGTTCGTAGGGGTGGATCCGCAATGGTTCATTCAACCTAGGGACATTGGAATTTGGGACCCAAGTGTTAGGCTCATAGAAGTGACAAGTGTAGACACCATGGGGCAGGAAGTTGCTAGGAGTTCACTATAGCAACGGTAATGGAGACATGGTGAGCATCAAAGAAAGACCTACATGGATTTTGAAATACTTAGTTACCTTCTTGGTGGGGTGGTCTATACTTTCACTACACTAATAGTGGTGAAATCTACAATGCGAGAGTCCACATGGGGTGAGCCGCTTGTCTCGGATGTGGGGAGGAAGGTTTCTACTTGTGGGACCTCACAATCCTAATGATCATTCATTAGTTATTCTCATCGAGTGAAAGGTTAGAGGTGCGAACATGGAAGTGGACAAAATGAAGTTTGTGGCCACTCTCACCACTTTAAACGACATGTGGTGAATGGCTTTCCCTAGTAGAAACCCATGGTAGAACTTTAAGTTCTTCATAACTCAACCCACTACAAAATAAAACTAGGTTTTAAATGAACTTAAGCATTAGATGGCTCTTAAAACCCTAGACATGGATCCCCTTATCAGTTTGAATATAGATCAATGAAGGTGGGTACATAAACATACCTTTGAGCTGTGCGAGTGTTAGAGTAAACCAGACTTGAATCTCTCAAATACCCTCGCATGTGTAGCTATCCATTTTGTCTCTCCAAATTTTCAAATCAACAGTTTAAAATGATAGTTGGTGAGGTTTTCTTATTGACCTAGGTCTCATAAATGCACCTATTAATGACATGTATGACAAGGGTGCGGGTAGGTGGAGCTATAGCAATACGATCCATGTCGGACGCTGGGAGGACTTAGGTAAAGAACATGAATGTGGAATCTGTAAGCAGGAGGTTAGTTGTGGATGGACATTGGAGGACTGCAATAGAGAACAAAAAAATAAGGATGACCATCCACCAAAGGATACCCGCAACCACGGACCCGCAGACAGTGATGGACTGGATGACTTCATATGGATGGAAGCTTGCAATGCAATTTATGCAAAGGCCAGAAACTTGATGGAACTTGGGTGGGTGACTTTGGGCCATGATGTATTTGGGAATTTTATGGATCATGACCAACTTAAGCTCAGAATAGGGGCACAAAAAATGAGGCAAAGGCAAACTGACATAGGGAAAGCAAACTGAAAGAGGGGGGTCCCCAGTTTGAGTTGGGTGTGTGTGCAAAACATGCACAACTTGGAGCAAAGCAACGAGAAGAGAATTCAAAGATTTCAAGGTAATTTTTGTTGTAGAACATCAAAATCCTAGTTCGGAAAACAAGTTAAAAAGGTATTTTACAAATCTTATGTGCCCTATTTTTCCAAAAAGAATGTTTAAAATAAATTTAAATCTACATTATGATGGTGACACCTACTCTTATAGAAGCTAGGGAGAAAACCCAACCTAAATTTAAAAGGTACCCTACAAAGAGCCATCTAAGATGACCCAAAAGGTGCTTTATTGCGCATTCCATATGGGGTTTTACCAATAGAGGAAGATAGGGAATACATTCATAGAAATTGTTGGATGTTATGGTTGTGTTGCATATATGTGGTTGTCATTGATGTCAACACTATTAGAATTGATTCATTAGAAGATGCATATGTAAAGGATATTGAGAAATTTGTAATGGAATGAGTTACAGGTTGTTAGTGGTGAAGTGATGTTCAATCTATTCGTGAGTTTAGTACATTGTTGATCAGAGGTTGTAGACTAAAGGGTTTTTTACTGAGTGTATCTAGTTTATCCAAGTCGAGTTTCAAAGATCTGCATGAAGTTTTGATTGAGTTATGAATATTTACATTTTGAATTTTTTTTGTTGCTTTAGTTGGTGTTCCTAATTGAAGATGATGTGATTCTAGTAATTTTAGTGGTTGCAGATGCTTATTTGGTGATTCGTGATGTTTGTGGATGTTTCTAGATCATGCTCTATCTATGTTGCATGTTTGCATTGATCGTTGTGCTCGTGGTTGGAAATTTTCTCTTGTGTGCTCATGTTTTTCACATTCTTGGCAAAAATGGTGTTTGTAGCATGTTGTGGATCTTTGAGGAATTATTTTTGAAGGTGGTTCATGTTTGAAGATGTTGATTTGGTTCTTCAATAATTTGTGGCCGGCCTTGGTTGATTCACATTGACATTTTTTGTTGATTTGAGTTGACGGTTTATATTCATTTTATTATTTTGTTGAAGCTGACATGTAGCGATGAAATTTCTTATTGTGGATATATAAGAGTGGTTTTTTATTCGATTTGGAAGTATGCTCAAAAATGCTCATGTGTATGTGTGAATAATGTTCTAAATAATTAAAAGGTAGAGAAAAGTGAGAAGAAGTGTGAAGAATGAAGAAGTGTTCATGTGCTTAACTAGAACTATGATAAGGCATTAGAAGATTCTATTTTGCCAGTTCAAATCCCTGTGGATGTAATCTGAATCTTTCTGTAAGACAATGTGTCTTCCTTTGGGTTGTGAGCCTTGTTGTAATTGAGAAGTGAGCTCTAGGAAGTGTGCCTGAATGCATGTACATTCCCCATTTCATTCTTTATACTTTTAATAGGGTATAATCTTGAGGACTAACCTCCACCATAGTTTTTCCCCTAACAGTGTTTCCATGTAAAAAAATATTGGTTTTATGTGTGTTTTTGAGGTGTTGATGATTTATGCTTTCATTTTTATTAATTCGATCTGAGAATAAGATTAATAAGTTGAATAAGTTTTAAATTTATAGGACAACTGATTCACCCCCACTCTCAGTTGTATTCCCTTGTGTTTCCAACAATTGGTATCAAAGCAAGGTTCCTTGGAAGAAGTTTAACAACTTGAGGTGATCCTAGATGGTGACATATAGGAAGGATAGTCTAAGATTTGATGTAACAAATTATTCTCTATGGAAGACTTGAATGTAATGTCATCTGAGATGCATTGGTGAACCCTTCTAGAACATCACATGTAATAGGTATGTTATTCCTCAAAATGGTCCTACTACTACTATTGAGATTAGAGATGTTGAGTATAATATCAAGGCTAAGGAAGCATTGTTGATTACCTTGACTGATTCTGAGATGACAAATGTGATGGATCTAAAGAATTCTTATGAGATTTGGAAAAAGTTGGAAACCTTGTATGAAGTTGATGCTAATGTGAATATTGCTAAGTTGCAGAGTCTAAAAGAGAAATATGAAAAGTTGAGAATGGGTGATGATGAGAACATTACGACTTTCATGCAAAGAGTGAATGAACTTGTGTGTGGTATTAGATGTGTTGGTGGATAGAGAGATGAATCATACATTGTTGCTAAAGTGCTTACATCCTTTCCCGATTCATACAAATTCAAAGCTTGTGTTATTGAAGAGCTCTAGACTATAACAAATGTAACCAGAGATATGTTGGTTGGTAAGCTTATTGCTTTTGAGTTGAGTGAATTTGGTGATGCCCTTCCTAAGGTTTAATCTGCATTTAAGGCTACTACTTCTGAAAGAGATAAACAATGATATGATCCGGGTGAGAGTTCATGTAGAAATACATTCAAGTATGAGGATGAAATCAGATAGATGGAAGAAGAAGAAAGAGAGTTGTAAGAGTTGTAACTTGCTTATTGTCAAAAGAGTACTGAGAGGAAAAGGTAAGTATGAAGGAAAATTTCCTCTTAAATGTTTTTCTTGTAATAAGATAGGTCATTTTGCATCAAGGTGTCTGAAAAGAGCTCCTAAACCAAGACATAATAAGCCTAGATTTCAAAGGACGTGTTATTATGCTGCTGCTGAAGGTGTGATAGATGAAGAATTTGATAAAGGAAACATAAGTGATGATGAATGGGTATTTAGTGCTATCAAGGAAAATAATCATGTGTCTACTGAATTTGCTAGTTGTACAAATGTGGAGAAAGCCCTAGTTGCTCAGGTTGAAGAGAAAGATGAATGGGTGATTGACAGTGGATGTCCACATCATATGATAGGAGATAAAATTAATTTTGTGAGCTTGGAAAAGTATGATGGTGGTGTTGTGAGATTTGGTGATTATACAGCTGGTGTAATTTGTGGAAGAGGATGCATTTCTCTTGATGGTAAGCATAATACTAATGATGTCCTCTATGTGGAAGGCTTGAAGCATAATCTTTTAAGTGTTGGTCAGATGATTGATAAGAGATACAATCTTCAGTTCAAGGATGGAAAGTGCAGAATATTGAATTCTGAAAATGTGATTGCATCAAGTACAAAAAAAAAAGGTAATATCTTTCACTTGAGTGTTGCTAGTAAAAGCTGTTTGATTGCTCAAGTTGATGAAAGTTGGTTATGGCATAGGAGAATTTGTCATGTTAACTTTGATAATATTTTCAACATAAGTTCTACTAAGGATGTGAGAGATCTACCTAAGTTGTGAAACCTAATAATTCCATATGCAAGGAATGTTAGTTAGGAAAGAAAACTAGAATTTCATTTTAAAGCAAACAACATTGTTCAAATGAATTATTGGAGCTTGTGCATACTGATCTATGTGGTCCCTCCAAGGTCATAAGTTTGCAAGGTTACCGGTATTTCATGTTACTCATTGATGATCATTCTAGAATGATGTGGGCTACTTTCTTAAGGGATAAATTTGAAGCTTTGGAAAAGTTCAATATCTTTAAGGCTATGGTTGAGACAGAGACAGGTCTAAATATTAAATTTTTGAGATCAGACAGAGGTGGTGAATTCACTTCCGATGAGTTTAATTATTTTTGTGAAGAACATGGAATAAAGAGACAATTATCTGCACTGCGGACCCCCCAGCAAAATGGAGTTGTTGAAAGGAAGAATAGAAAAATTGAAGAAGTTGCTAGAAAAATGATGCTGGAAGGAAATTCCCCTCATATCTACTAGAGAGAAGCTATGAGTACTACTGTGCACACACTCAACTAGATACAAATTAAAGGTGATATTGGTAAGATCCATTTTGAGCTATGGATTGGTCATAAACCTACTCTTAGATACTTCAAAATATTTGGGAGTAGATGATATATCAAAAGAGATGAAGATACATGAAAGTTTGATGCTAGGAGTGATGAAGGTATCTTTCTAGATTATTCTACTAAAAGCAAGGCTTACCAGTGTTACAATAAAAGATTGAGGAAAATGGTTGAAAGTGCAAATGTCAAGGTTGACGAAGACATAGGTACACCCTCCATAACTTGTGGATATGATTTAGATGATGATACTACAATCAAAGGAAAGCAAGTTCAGATCATTCCAATAAATCAAGAAGATCAAGAGGAAGGAGAAACTAGTGAAAGTGCAGAAGAGAGGTCACAAGAGCCTAAAATTCAAGAACATCCTAAGACTTAGAGGTATGTAAGGTTAAATCATTCACAATATTATATTATTGGTGATAAGAACAAAGGTGTTCAAACTAGGAGAAGAATTTCAGAAGAGTACTATTTGATTTCAAAGACTAAGCCTAGTAATGTCAATGAAGCATGTAAAGATGAAAATTGGATGGAAGCAATGAAAGAAGAACTACTGCAAATTGCAAAGAATGATACATGGATTCTTGTTCCTAGACCTAAATATAAAAATTTAATTGGAACTAAATGGATCTTTCAAAATAAACTAAATGAGCAAGGTAAAGTGGTTAGAAAAAAAAGAAAGACTAGTATGTAAAGGATATTCTCAAATGGAAGGAATTGATTTTGAAGAGACTTTTGTCCCTATTTGTAGAATTGAAGCTGTAAGATTATTTCTTTCTTATCTTTCTTACAAAGACTACAAGGTTTATCATATGGATGTCAAGTCAGCATTTCTAAATGGTGAATTGGAAGAAGAAGTGTGTATTGTACAACCTAATGAATTTCAATTGACTGATAAGGGAGATATGGTGTGTCAATTGAAGAAAGTAATGTATGCACTCAAGCAATCCCCTAGAGCATGGCATGCCAGACTGGACAAGTATTAGTTGAAGCTTGGATTTAACAAAGGTATTATTAATAGTAACTTGTATTTCAAGATTGATCATAATAAAGATTTGATTGTGGAATTTTTTGTTGATGATATCATTTGTGGAGGAGATGATGGTTTGTGCATGAATTTTTTTATCATAAGTAGACTGAATTTGAAATTTCAATCATTGGTGAGATGAAATTCTTTTTGGGATTTCAAATTACTCAGTTAGATAAATGGTTTTTTATATCTCAATCCAAGTATGTGAAAGAATTGTTGAAGAAGTTTGGTATGGAAGATTCAAATCCAATTGGTACACCCATGGTAACCAGATTTAAGTTGACAATAGAAGATGGTTCTCTGAAAGAAAATTAGACTAGATACTAATGAATGATTGGTGGATTACTTTATTTGACTCAAAATAGGCCTGATATCATGAATGTTGTATGTATAGTTGCAAAATTTCAAGTTGATCCTAAGGAATCTCATGTAACTATTGTGAAGAGAATTTTTAGAGACTTGAAGGGAACTATTGATTTTGGCCTCTGGTATCCTAAAGATGATGATCTTACTTTGAGTTCCTTTATGGATTTTGATTGGGAAGGAGATGTGAATGACCAGAAAATTACTAGTGGTGGTGCATTTTTCTTGGGTAAGAAGTTGATTTCATGGCTGAGTAAGGAACATAATGCCATTTCTTTATCTACTTCAAAGGCAGAATACATTGTTGTTGCTAATAATTGTACTCAAGTATTGTGGATGAAGCAGATGTTGAAGGATATCAGAGTTGTGTATGATGAACCGATAGTTATATTCTATGATAATTCAAGTGCTATTAACATTTCTAAGAATCTTGTGTTTCATTCAAAGACAAAGCATGTATCTATAAAGTTTCACTTTTTGAGAGAGAAGGTGAGTGAAAAGGAAGTTAGATTGGAATGTGTGCCTACTATGGAGTAGATTGCAGACATTTTGCCAAGCCATTGCCTAAGGATACTTTAGAGTATCTCAGAGGGAAGTTAGGGGTGATCACCCCTCCTAATTAGAACTAAGGATGCATTGCTCTGCGTCAGTTTGTGCATTTCATAGTCATATATTGATTCATATTGATGTTGTGGTGGCTGCTACTGAGGGGGAGTAGTCAGATGTTCAACTATTTAGATATGTGGTTTAGAGTTTGTGTGGAGATTTGGGACCTTTCTCATTGATGTTAAATGGGGAGAAGATCATGAAAAAAAAAATTTGGAGTTTAAGATCCTTGTTGGGGAGAAGATCATGTGAAAAAGTTGAGGAGAAAATGAGTTAGAACCTAACGGGGAGTAAGTGTTAAGAGAGAGTTGTGTTGATGGTGTTTTTCACATCATGTGTTGCCATCAATGCCAAAGGGGGAGATTTTTGGATGTTTTGCTTGTCATTGATGTCACCACTATTAGCATTGATTCATTAGAAGTTGTATATGTTGAGGATATTGAGAAAATTGTAATGGAATGAGTTGCAAGTTGTTAGTGGTGAAGTGAAGTTCAATATGTTGGTGATTTCAGTATGTTTTTTATCAGAGGTTATGGAATAAAGGGTTTCTTGCTGAGTGTATCTAGTTTATCCACGTTGAGTTTCAGGGATCGGCATGAAGTTTTGATCGAGTTATGAAGATATACATTTTGATAGTTTTTTTGTTGCTTTAGTTGGTGTTCCTAATTGAAGATTATGTGATTATAGTAATTTCCATGGTCCTGTATTCTTCTCTAGTGATTCATGATGTTTTTGGATGTTTCTAGATCATTCTCTATCTATGTTGCATGTCTGCACTATTTTTTATGCTTGTGGTTGGCGATTTTCTCTTGTGTGTTCATGTTTTTCATGTTCTTGGCTGACATGGTGTTTTTAGCATGTTGTGGATCTTTGAGGAATTATTTTTGAAGGTGGTTCATGTTTAAAGATGTTGATTTGGGTCTTCACCAAGTTTTGGCTGACCCTAGTTGATTCACATTGATAATTGTTGATTTGAGTCGATAGTTTATATTCATTTTATTATTTTGTTGAAGCTGACATGTAGTGATGAAATTTCTTGTTGTAGATATATAAGAGTGATATTTTATTTGATTTGGAAGTATGCTCAGAAATGATCATGTGTATGTGTGAATAATTTTCTAAATCATTCGAAGGTAGAGTAGAATGAGAAGAAGTTTGAAGAAGAATGAAGAAGTGCTCATGTGCTTAACCAGAACTATGATCAGGCATTAGTAGATGCTATTTTGTTAGTTCAAATCCCTACAGATGTAATCTGAATCTTTCTATAAGATAGTGTGTCTTCCTTTGGGTTGTGAGAATCATTGTAATTAATTAGTGAGATTTAGGCAGTGTGTCTGAATGCATGTGCATTCCCCATTTCATTCTTTATACTTTTAACAGGGTAAAATCTTGTGGACTAACCTTCACTGTGTTTTTTCCCTAACAAGGTTTCCACATAAAAAAATCTTGTTGTTATGTGTATTTCTAAGGTGTTGATTATTTATGCTTTCATTTTTATTAATCAGATATGAGAATAAGGTTAATAAGTTGAATAATTTTTAAATTTTTGAGACAATTGATTCACCCCCCCTTAGTTGTCTACCCTTGTGTTGCCAAAAAAAACATGGAAGAGAATTCTCCTAATAAGTTAACAAACTTATGGGAAAATGAATTAACTAGTGAGGATTTTTCCCTAAAGCCAAAATATAAAAACCTAGTTGAAAATAAACTAGATGTATGGAAATGGTTCCCCAATTTCTTTTATGATATCAAGTGGATTAGAATGGCTTTGAGTAGAATTCATGATCAATTTTTCTAGACCAATATGCCTTAGATTATTACAAAGAAAGTGATAAGAGATGTCACAGTTCTATGCTCCACCAGACCTGTCCCAATTCTAAAGTCTATTAAAAATAAAGATGTAATGGAGAAAAAAGGTGCTCATTTGATTAGAGAGCCCTTGCGGTGAATCTTATCTAAAACCCTACTATTAGGTATGCTTCTATGGTAGATATACTTGAAAAAGAATGTGGAATTTCAAAGGAAAGGGTGTGGTATGCTATTGAAAGAGAAAGAGAATATATGAGTGCTAAAGAAGCATTTGAGAGTTCAAGAAGATCAGGTAGAACTACTACCACACCTCTCTTTGTCTAGATGTCTTCCTGGGCTTTACCATCTATTGGAAAGAAAATAAAAAAAAACCACTAGTACTCTGATAAGGGAGAAATCCCCTCCAATTGTGCATGCCACGAGGGTAGAAAAGAAGAAGACTTCCACAACTACACCTCTTGCAGCCACTAGGAGAGGAAGATTCAAACAAAAAGCTACAGGAGAGAAGGATATTGTGATAAATTTTGTTGATGAAGAAGAAGAATTGGAAGAAGATTTAATCCCATTTTTCAAAAGAAGAACTAATGCTTCACAAGGTGAAGCAAGCACCAAATGGAAGAGATTTGATATAATTGATACAAAGAGTGAAGAGGATATTGAAAAAGAGAAAGAGGAATTTGTAATGCATACATGAGGGAAAAGAAGAAAGAAGCCAAGAAGGATTCTTTAGAGAAGAAAAATAATGTAGAAGCTAAGAAGACTCTAGTGAAAAGTAAAAATAAAAAACAATATGAACCAGAAAGGCCTCACTCTCTGATGAAACTTGAGGCACTATTTGCTAGAATTTTACAAAATGATGTGTTATAGGATACTATGGCTCTATATAAAGATGCATATGAGGTGGAAAAGCCCACCATATTTGAGGCCATAATCAAGTGTATTTTTATACTTGAAGCCAGCATGCAAAATATCAGGAAGGATATTTCTAATGATGTTTGGAACATTTTACCAGAAATAAGAGAAGAAACTATAATGGAACATGAAAGGTTGAAAGATGAAGCCTTGGAAAGAGTTAGCACTCCACTTTTAGAAGATGAAAAATCCACATTAGTTATTATATTTAGTAAGGATATGAGGACCAAAAAAATGGTTACTACCCTTATGGGAAAGGATCAAGATGATATGGAAAGAATCTAAAATGAAATAAATTGATAAAGCAGAGGAGATTGTGTAGAAGATAAGATTTCTTCCAATAATAGAGGAAGAAGTAAATGTTGATACCACTACTCCAAATATGGAATAAGTGCACACAAATGATGCTCAACATGAGAAGAATAATAATGATGAAGTTGCATAGGATAACACACCTTCGGAAGTCAAGGATATGACAAAAGAAGATTATAAAGGAGAAATGATTAGAGGACATTGCAAAGGAATCTACTAATCCTTCTCTGATACAACAATATTTTACTTCTCTTTTGTTAAACATAGAAGACACTAAAAAATATGAAAAAAAGGATAATAATGTAGATACAAAAGTAGAAGAGAAGGAAAAGAGAGATGAAGTGAAATCTAATGAGAAAAAGGAAAAAGAGGATAAAGAGAAAGTTGAAGACATGAACAAGAATGCATCCAGAGATGCAAAAAAAATGAACAAGCTGACTTTGGTTCTATAGAGGATAAGGGAAAGGTTGTGGAGACAAAAAAGACTCCTGGAAAATATTAGGGCTCCTCCAGAGATTCGTTGATAAATCTACTGAGTATACAACCTAGCTTTCAACCAGTTGTGTATTCACAGTTTCTACAATTGTCAATGAATCAGGGAAATGTGGACATGGAGAAGATCCCTCCCCTTCATATATTAACATTTTGAGACATGTTCCATGCATCCATGAGGAAAGAGATCATAGAAACACAATAGAAGAGTGGAGTTAATAGAAGAAGTAATTAAAGTACTACAAGAGACCATATCAGGCTCAAATATCGACACCACTCTATCTAGTATGGAAAACTTCAAACTGATGATTGATTCCTTTAAGTATTATGCATATGGTTTAAAGGAAGAAGTTGAGAAGGAGATAGAGAAGAGAATAAATGCCAAAAGGATGTTGGATATCTCAAATAAATGTGTCATTACACATATGAAGTTCTTTGAATTACTAAAATATGTAGAAGCATGTGTTGAAGAGGCTAAGGCATTATATCGATACAGCATGAGGTGGCCCAGAGCCACACAAATCATAGAGAAAGAGATGGACTCTATTTAGTCTCAAGTTGTTATTGCCTCTGGTGCATATGACCCATTTGTTGACCTCATTGGAGACATAAGGAGAAATATTTAAGATCTTCACAAGAGGTTTTTCCAACTGCAAGAATAGAGAGAAACTATTATTTGGTAGTTTGGGTATGTAAGGGATTGATTCAATCGAAAAATTATATTTTTTTCAAGATCTCTTCTCAGTTCTAACAAAACAAAGAGGATGAATCTGGTATTAGCTACTCTAGAAGAGGCAAACGAATTTTTTCTTAAGCTAGAAATGGAGAATAGGCTACTAGAAAAGGCTAAGCATGAGTGGGGAAGTGGAAGGAAAGCATGGGAAGATCACTTGAAGAAGTTAGAAGAATCAACCACCTCTTGTTGACATATCTTTTTTATGCATTTATATTTAGATTGTTTGTACATATGTGGACCATATAAAATAAATTGCAAGTATAATTTTGGTTTTTACTCTAGTATATGACTCAGGGGGAGTCAATGCAGAGTTTTCAACTTGTATATATGGTTACATCACTTAGGGGGAGTTTTGGTATATATCAAAATAGTTTGTATAGTCACCCTTTCCCTTGATGCTAAAGGGGAGAGTATTTTTGAGATTTTGGCATGTTTCCATCAATGATAAAGGGGGAAATTATTGGAAGTTTGAAAACATTGTCATTGATGATTTTGTTTGGAAACATGAGCATGGAATGTACATATCGATACAATACAGTATTTTCATTAATGTCAACATTTTTGTGGATCACTTTGATTAATCTTAACAAGTCTTTGAGATGTTAAGGAAGACTTTTTTCAAGTTGAGTTTGTCTAGAAATTTTAGTTGTATAGAAATTTGACTTTGTTAAATCTCCCAATTTAGTGTTATAGTGCATTGGTTTTTGGGTCCGCACCACTCCAAAAATAAATATGTCACTCTACAATTATAACCTAGTTTTAGTGGATGTTAGATGCACCTAATTCCAAGATTTCATCTAATTGACTGGATAAATAGTTTGAGAGATATAAGTAATAGATTTTGGCTTGGCATATTCTAGTTGCTCTTTGTATAGTGTGTTTATGTGGGAGATTTCACACTTCTCCGTGAATGAGATTTTGGTCTTACAATTTTTAGGACAGGTTTCCAAATATTGTTTGAGCATGAATTTTAGAAGGTATCGAGTTTTGAGGTCCATGTGTCAAGAGGTGGATAGACAAATGAAGGTTTTTGTATTTAGGTGTTATGCAAATCCAACCTAATATGCTTCAAGGAATGCAAAGGATAAATTTTTGTTGTTATCTTATGTGTGAACTATTATAGGTCCATGCCAACCTATCTTAAGGTGTTTTTGAGTTTTGAATCATGGTATATTGTATGAATGGTGAGTTTTGGAGCCAGAAAGTTACATTTTGGGTATTACATCTAATTAGCTCAACCTAATTGATCAGGCTATACTTAATGTGGATATATATGATGGATTTTTTTTTATGTTTAAATAAGTGATTGTGTAATGAATGCAACATGTATTATGTGTGATGTGGATTTGAGCTGAACAATATAAAGTTGAATATAATTCTTGTGTGAATGAAGAGCATAGCAAAGTGTTGAATTAGAATCAGTGTGAAGATTATAAATGTGCTTCATAATAAATCTATTCATCCATATATAAGATGAAAATCATAACAATTCAAAATAGGCTATGAGCCACCTCATTTCTTCTATATTTTTTCTCTATGGATAGTGAGTCCACTTGGAGAGTGAGTCCACCTACATTGAGTTTTTTTGTAATATACTATAACCGGTTATAATATATTGTGAGCTAACCCTCACCGTGGTTTTTCCCATTTTGGGTTTTCCACATAAAAATCATAGTTTTCATGTGTTATGTCATCTTGTGGATGTTTCATGATTTCTTTCCTTATTGCATTTGAATATGATTTGGTGATTGGATGGCTAATGATTGAATGGTTTAGCACAATACTAATTCATCCATCCCCTCCCTCTCAGTATTATGGTTGTTCAACAATTTCTCAGTGGATTTTTTTTTTCTGAACCTATGGAACCTATTAAGCCTCATGAGAATTTTTTTTTCAAATCTTACCAAAATTTCAAAGAAAAGCACATAGCAGAATTATCTCTTAGCAATATCCATCAACCCATAATTGAGCCTCCTATCATTGATGAAACCAATATTGAAGCAAAATATCTTCAAAGTAACCAAAAAAAATTAATCACATGACAAATCCTCCACTTATTTCCTATAAAATACCAACAAATAACCATACAATTCTCATTATACCTCCTAAAATAAAACAAGTTTTTAAGCCCAAAGAGAAATTGGTTGATGAACCCTTCATGATTCCTTTCATTCCTCCCTTATGGGAAGAGAAGAAGCCAATGGATGATAAACCCACTCCTACACAATCATAATTTGAAAACCATGCAAAAAGAAAATAAAATGCTAAAGAGTGTAGGTGTAGATGGAATGCTATTTCACGTAAGTTAAAAGAAGAAAACAAACTACAAAATCAATATCAAAATTTAACACAAACAAAAAAAATTGATTCTCTACCTTCACTACAACAACATGAAACCTCTATGGACATTATCATTAAACCCCCTATTTTAATTAACTTGGATGTTGATAATGAGATTGTTAAAATTGATGAGGAAGTGCATAATGAGTTGAATTTGTTATTCTCCTCTTCCATGAGGTGTAGATGAAAACAACCATGATGATCCTCCTAACAAGAGTACATCACCACGTATTGAACTTGGTGATTTTCTTAGTACAACTTTCAGTGTTTCCACTTTGGCTAGTCATCCACCTTCCATATATGATGAAGAAGATTGGGATACAGATGACTTGCTTTAGGTTGGCTCACATGTGTCATACTAGATTTATGTCCTTTCTTTGTTCTTTGTGTAAATGCATGTGCATAATGCGATCTGTTATATTGTGTTTCTTGGCATGTCTTTATATTTTTTAGCATACTTTGGATGACCCTTGTCACTATGTTAGTGCAAGGATACAAAGGAAGTGAAACTATTGTGACATTCATGTATTTGTATCTACATTCTTCTATCTATCATAACCATTATCTATTCACTCGTCTTGTGTTTTCCTTTTAGGGATGATGCAAAGAATTGAGACATTTAGGTTTCCTCCATGTTGACCCAAAAGAATTCTCATTTGTTTTCTATCTTTCTATGTTTCTTTTGTCCTTTCTACTCATTGTTCCATGAGTTATTTGGGGAATGATGATGATTCTGAGCTCAATAATATGATTGTAGAAAAGACATATGTTGACCCAAAATCTGTGTATCACTTATGTGTTATCTTAGGATTGCATGTGGGGAGAAACCTCCTTTTCATGATGTAACTTTATTTAGAAACTTATCATTGGCATAGGGCTTTCCAAATAATCTCTCAAGTCTCTTTTATCAATTGGAACTTATCATTTTCTAATTCAAAATAATTTCTCACAACATGGTGTTTAGCATTTTATTTAAAGTGGGGGGCATTATGCCTCCCACTTCTTGCTTGCTTGATGACGTTACATTTACTCAAAGTGTGGTCTTCTTATTTCACATAATGTGTCTTCTTGTTGGTGACATTGGGATTAATGTCCTTCAAGAGTGTGACCTTTCCTTGCATATGCCATTCTTCTTAGTGGTAATGTTATGGCTTGCATTCCCTAAGGTGCAAATATTTTATCTCTTGACAAGTCCTCTCTTGATGGTGATATCAAGAATGATGTTCCCTAAAGTGAGATCTTTCATGAACTAAGAAAAACCCCTTTGACTATAATAAAAAAATTCTTGGCCACCAAACATAACACAACTTGCTTTGAGGTGCCTTTTATTTCATGAGTGTCTAGCATAATGCAACTTGCTAGCCTTGTGATTATCATATGTGGTAGCTTATCAAAGTTATCAAGGAGAATAACTTTTGGTATGGTTATGGGTACATACCTAGTGTATATCAGATTGCACCAGACCATCGTATGTTTCTCATATTTCCTTGGGGATCACCTAGTGTATATCAAACTGCACTAGCCTATGTAATCGTATCTTTGGATAAATAGCCTAGGATTAATCAATATCATTTGGAAAAATAGTCAAAGCTTGACCTGTTTTTCCTTTTTTAAATCTTTGCATTAATTAAATTAGCATTGTATGGTGTTGTATCTTGTCTCATTGTTGCATTTGTATGTCTCTTTGTACCTTTTTTGGGTTTTCATGGGATCTTTGATCCTAGGGGGTTGATCATTCTCCTTGATCCTTGTTATCTCATCTTTCCTACAATTGTACAATTAAACCTCTCTTGACTTATTTGTCTACTTTAGTGTGATTTTGAGAATGGGATCATCCTCTCACTAAAGTAGGGGCTAAATGTAGTGGAGAAAAATGTACTCCTTTACATTTTCACACTATGTTTGGGCATCTTAATTAATTGGACTTAATAAAGCTTCTAATGACCTCAATTATGCATTCCAAAGCCTTATTATTCTCATTTTTTGAAAGGGAAATTAACATTAAACAATTTCCAACATTAAATTAATTGCCTTGGAAGTCATGTGTCCTAGAATTAAGTCCTTAACTGCCAAGACCTAATTTTTAATATTTTTTTTGTGGCAATTTAATGATTCAAATTCAAATTTCAAATGTTGGATTTTGGAATCTATTTTTTTGGAAAATTAGATAAATACCTATAAATATATAGTTATTTTATCAATTCAATTCTAAGGAAAAATCTAGTATTAAGGAAACTTTCACAAGAGAAAATATTATTGTCAAGAGCATTGAAGAGCAGATTTAATAGTCATCTACAACAACAATCAAGATCATATCATCATGTAAAAGTTCATGTGTGTTCATATCATGTTTTGGAGCTAACATTGTGATGTAGATTTCAAGCATTCAAGAATCAAATCAAGTGTCAAATAAACTAGTCATTTAAGTGAATGGAAGAAAGATCCAATCCTTAGAGAGATGTGTTGCACTTCAGTCCTTTAAGGACATCCATTAATGGTTTGGTGGGTTGTGACATAGCATTTTTCATTGATCAAAATATTTCCTTTTTCTCATTATATTTTATCATCAAGGTTTAATTACTAAATCAAGGTTTGACTAAGGCAAACCCCTATTCACCAAAAACAAAAAAAATATCTCTTTGTATGTGTGGATTTGTAGGTGAAGAAGGATTGAATATTGATGAAAAGAGAAAATTTTCAAAGTTGTCAAGATATGGAAACACATCTACAGTTTTTATTTCTAATTTTTTGATAGTGGAATCTACATAAATGAAAATCCTAGATCCAGGATCTGAGGACTGTAAAGTCAGATTTTGGACCCTTGTATAGAGACCCATTCACCCTAGAGAAAATCTATCCTTGTGGGACAATCAGAACCTAATTTTGGACCTAGGTACACATCATTGTAGCCTTCCCAAATATGCCTAAAAGTTGATGTTTTTGTTTATGCTATCTGAATACTCTACTTTTCAAGTTTTATATCACATAATTGAGTTCATTAAGTATTTTATTTTCATCTCCCAAAAGTCAATTTCAATCATTTCTATCATTTTCTATAGTAACAAAGTAGAGACCTAGAAGATCCCAAAATAGGGTTGACTCACCTCAAGGTTGAAAGTCAATCTTATTCATTGGTGATCTTTTGTCTTTCTAATCAAACGTTGGAGAAAGACACCTACATTCCTATTGTTCTAAAACACTTTGGGAAAATAGGATCACCTTCCCCCCTTTTTTCTTCATTTCATTTTGGTGAACATGAGATTCTTACACTATAAGCTTTCTAAATATGGAGGCCATTCAAACCCTTGATCTAGTATTTTACATTAGTTTGCATTGCATCTCATTTAGGGTTGTCAAAATTGTATTAATTTGCATTTGATTTAGGGTTTTAAAATTTCATTTTGCATTGTTTAAAACTTCAAAAATAAAAATAAAAATTGCATATATATTACATTCACTTTACATAGTGGTCTGTATATTAGTGTTTTTCTTTCATTTACATCAAAAAATTCAAACAAAATTACATCTAAAAGGTTGTCATTTACTCAAAAACTAAGAACTTAATTTTTCTACCCTCATCAAGGCCCATTCACCCTAGGGAAAATATGCCCTTATATAGGTCATTTTCTAGATTTCTAAGTATATATTTGTCTCTACTTGTTTTATTTTTGGCTATTTGTAGATCTTAGTTTTAGTCTCTAAAATTGCAGTTTTCTAAAATTATTTGCGTTCAAGTTAATTGGTCAAAAATAGTGCATTGTTCAAACATAGAAACATGCATTCAAAAGATACCATTTTCACTTTCCCGCATTAAAAAATCAGAAAATCCTTGCACGTCATATTTGAAAATTACCATATATTTTTACATACTTGCATTTTGCTTCCTATTTTTGGATGTTTTCTACACTTGTTTAGTGCCTTTTGTTTGTTTTCAAAACAATTTTGGCTTGGTGAAAATTGCATGAGTATTACAACCTGTTGTCTAATTTCCAATACATCAATGAAAATTAGTTCGAGAGTCATGGCTTACCATGCCGGTACATCCATTGTGGATCCTAGGTTTTAAAACTCTTTCACTCATAGTGTTGACACTAGTCAACCCATATTAGAATCCATCCCTAAAATAACATATCCTATGACTTCTATCTAGGAATACTAAGGATCACTAAGAGGGGGGGTGAATCAGTGATCCAATAAAACCAATCACATAAACTTAATTTCCCAAAAATTTAGATATTACATTTCATGAGAAAACACAAAGATGTGCAAGTCATAACATCACATGTAAATAAAAAAAAAACACATCACCAAGCAAATATGAGACACAATATTTATGAGTGGAAAAACCCTAAAAGGGTGAAAGAAACTACTCTAAATATTTGCTTTTATTTTCTTCAAAAGGAACCAACCCTGAATACATTTAGTGAGCACCAACCCATTAATAACACCAAATATCCTTTGAAGTACCAACTCCAAAAACACTGAAGCACTTTCCCAACACCAATGGTTGAAGCACCAACTCTCCTTCAAAGCACCAACTCTAGTCTACTGGAAATAGGATGCCATCTAATTGAAATCCTAAGCATTACTTATTTCATGTATCTCCTAAGTCCTTTGAATGTGTTCATTAAGACTAGGATTAGGAAGAGATTAATATGTGATGAAATAATCATGTTAATTGACATTTGTAATTAATTCTAAATGTTATGAGCATGTGAGGGCATCCATTATGAGTTCCTAAATAATAGGGGTACATGGGGCTCCCACATGGTAGGTGACACTCACCTAGAGTTTAGTTAACTAATTGAAGTAAGATATAACACTTTTGAATGCATGTAAAGATCCTAGGAGTTAGGGTTTGATGTTGCATGCATGAAGTTCAGTTCAGTTTAGTTCAGTTTAGATCAGTTCAGTTCAATTCAATTCAATTTAGTTTAGTTTAGCTTAGAAACAGTTCAATTTAATTTAGTTCAGTTTAGTTCAATTCAGTTCAGTTTAGTCCAGTTCAGTTGAGTTCAGTTCAGTTTAGTTCATTTCAATTATGGTTCAGTTATCTTTAGTTAGTTTTAGTTGAATGCTAGTTGACTTCAGTTAACTTGGAATGCATGGCTAATGACTTGAGTTGCATGATAGATAATAGGGAGTACCTCCAGTTAATAGGGGATGACCATTCTTGCATGAATGGTGTTGAGAAATGTTTCAGTTAACAAGAAATGACTTGGACCCAACTTGGGCGCCCAAGTTGGCTTCTTGGAATTACCTCCTTTACATGTTGAGATATTTCTAAAGGCTCAGTTAAGTGGGACCACTTTTGGGTGCCTACTTTGAGGATGCAGCCTTGGAGATATTTACAGAATAGAGGTTTAGTTGCCACTTCAGTTTGGGATGCCCAAATACATGAAGACCATTTGACATTGTTCTTCATGGAATAACCCTATTTGCAAGAGATAGGTGTACCTTTTAGGGATAGGGCTTGAGAATTGTAATTGTTACTCATGTTGAGTTTATAAAGCTGATTAAAGCCTATTTATCTCAAGCAACTTGAATAGAGTTATTATCAGTTTTATTGCAGGTTGTGAAGAAGATTGGTGAAGGAAGAAGAAGCATCCTCAAGCAAGAATCAGAGTTATTGTAATTCAGAGACTAAATAATTATAGAATAATTCTTGGTGGATTTTTTTCTGAAAGGGTTTCTCCATAGTACATCTTGTGTAATCTTTCTAATATCTTGTCTACTTCTATCAACTTCTGTCTAAATTCTACAAATAGTAAAATGGATTAATCAGATAATCACCCAAAAATAACATGTAACAAAAGGAAAAGCTTATTTAGATCAGCAATATTAAGGTTTTACAAAGTATTAAGCTAAGAAAATACCTCAATTTTCAACATTTGGTATTAGAGCTGAGGTTGGGTAGAGTATTGGGACACCTTTCTCTTAAAAGATTGGAGATTTTTTGGCTTAGTTGGAGCTTTAATTATTTTTGTTATTTGTTGATTTTGGAAATAATTTTGTTATGATGAATTCTCATTTAGATATTGAAAGGTTTAATGGATCTAACTATGAAATGTGGAAATTAAAAATGGAAGATATTCTTGAAGAAAGAGATCAGTGGTTAGTAGTTAATAATTAGACAAAGACACCTACAGCTATTTCAAATGAGGATTGGGCTAAGTTAGATAAAAGGGAAAGAGGAACAATTAGATTATTTATTGTTGATGTTATTCTCTTGAATGTTTCAAATGAAAATATTGCATATAAACTGTGGAAGAGAATAGGGGATATTTATCAAACTAAGAGTCTCACCAATAAGTTGTATCTAAAAAGGAAGTTGTATTCATTAAAAATTAAAGATGGTGAATCTGTTGCACAACATTTAAATGCTTTCAATTTAATTCTTAGTTAGTTAGCATCTATAGATGTAAAGCTAGAAGATGAGGATAAATGCAATTTGCTACTTTTTTCTTTACAAAATTCTTTAGAAAATCTAATTGTTGCAATTAGTGGTAATGGTGTAGATCCTAAGATGGACAATATAATTCCTACTCTCCTATCAGAGGAGATGAGGAGGAAATCCAAGATGCCTTGTTTGTAAAAGGTAGGCCTGAGAAAATGGGACCTAAGGGAGACAAAGAATGAAAGGGTAATTCTAAAGGATCTGGTCTAAAACCCCTGGTAAGAGTAAGGTAATTTGTTAGAACTATGGGAAACTAGGACATGTGAAGAAGGATTGTAAGAACAAGAAATAAAGTTTTGATTCTTCTACAGAGGAATCCTCAAATGATAGTAATGATGCATTGGTTATTTCAGCTAATATTGTTTGTGATGACTCTTTGCTTCATGTTTCAAAGTAATCCTCATGGAGAGGATGGTAGCCACGATGCCATGTGTAACTCGATACCATGGTTAAGTGGGAGTTGTTGGTAGTGACATGGATGCATCATTGGTAAGGTTATCTTCATGTGATTAGGGATATGGTTTTTTATTGGTCTAGAGTGGTTTCTATTATGTCATGGTTTACTCTTGATATGCATTTAGAGTTTGGAATATTACATGTTCTCTTGAGACCAAGATGTATGTTATGGTGCATGTGATCTCCTAAGGCGAGATGGTTAGATTATGGATGTCATTTTTATGTTCCTGATTCATGATTGGAGCTTTGACATTGATCTTGTGTAGTTCTCTTAAGTATGTGGTACATTAATAATTTGCTTGATTACTTCATGAAAGTGTTGTGTTGCATTTGGAGTTTGGCATGGATTGGTTGGTTATAGGTCCTCATGGATACTTGGAGAAATAGGTGAGGCTCGATATCTCTTATGGTAAGAGATATTTGTTGAAATGGTTACTTGTAAGAAAACAAAAATCAATAGAAAAAACCCAAGAGTCTACACCTTGGTTGAATGTGAGTTCAACACACTCAGTGGTTTAACATGCCTCCAAAGAGGTAGTTTGGATATAGAGGCTTGAGAAAGGTATTGGTTTGGTTGATAATGGAAAGGTATTAATTGAGAAAGTTGAAACTTTAATTAATGTTACATATTATCTTATGAAACTAGATAAGTTCTCTTCGATTTAATCATTTACTTGGAAGCTTCATGATTATTTAGGATGCATTTGAAGTTGGCATGGATTGATTAGTTAGGTGTAGGAAGGCCATTGGCCTTGAGTCCTATACTTGTTTTATAATTATTCCTTGTTTAGAATAATCACAATGTATAATGTCAAGTGGGAGAATGTTGGAAATAGGATGCCATTTAATTGCAATCCTAAACATTATTTATTTCATGTATCTCCTAAGTCCTTGGAATCTATTCATTAACACTAGGATTAGGAAGAGATTAATATTTGATGAAATAATCATGTTAAATGATATTTGTAATTAATTCTAAATGTTAGGAGAATGTGAGGGCATCCATTATGAGTTCCTAAATAATAGGGGCACATGGGGTGCCCACATGGTAGGTGACACTCACCTTGAGTTCAATTAACTATTTGAACTAAGAGATAACACTTTTGAATGCATGTAAAGATCCTAGGAGTTAGGGTTTGATTTTTGCATGCATGAAGTTTAGTTCAGTTCAAATTAGTTCAGTTTAGTTTAGTTTAGTTCAATTCAGTTATGGTTCACTTATCTTCAATTAGTTTTAGTTGAATGCTAGTTGACTTTAGTTAACTTGGAATGCAAGGCTAATGACTTGAGTTGCATGAAAAATAACAGGGACTACTTCTAGTAATAGGGGATGACCATTCTTGCATGAATGGTGTTGAGAAATGTTTCAGTTAACAAGAAATGACTTGGACCCAACTTGGGTGCCCAAGTTGGCTTCTTGGAATTAGCTCCTTTGCATGTTGAGATATTTATGAAGGCTTAGTTAAGAGGGACTGTTGGACTTTCCATTGCACTAAAAGATCAACCTTTCAATGCCCGATACAAGCTTTGGTTAAGAACCATAGGAGGCAGATAGACCATGTCACATGGTTAGAACATGTCACAAACCCAAGTGCTAGTGCTGCAAGGAAGAACAAGGGTAACACCTTGCAACAATCCCCCCATAACACAAGCAAGGGGTTTGAACTTGTGACCAGCTCCGATACCAATTTTTGGACTTGTCGTTACAACAAAAGATCGACCCGTCAATGCCCAATACAAGCTTTGGTTAAGAGCCACAGGAGGCAGTTAGACCATGTCACAAACCCAAGTGCTAGTGCTGCAAGGAAGACCAAGGGTCACACCTTGCAACAGGGACCACTTTTGGGCACCTACTTTAAGGATGAAGCCTTGGAGATATTTATAGAATACAGGTTCAATTTCAACTTCAGTTTGGAATGCCCAAATACATGAAGATGACCATTTGACATTGTCCTTCATGGAATAACCCTGTTTACATCAGATAGGTGTACCTTTTAGGGATAGGGCTTGAGCATTGTAATTGTAACTCATGTTGAGTTTACAAAGCTACTTAAATCCTATTTATCTCAAGCAATTCGAATAGAGTTATTATCAGTTTTATTGCAGGTTATGAAGAAGATTGATGAAGGTAGAAGAAACATTCTCAAGCAAAAATTGGAGCTATTGTAATTCAGAGATTGAATAATAGAATAATTTTTGGTGGAGTTTTTTCCTGAAAGGGTCTCTCCATAGTACATCTTGTGTAATCTTTCTAATATCCTTTCTACTTCTTCTATCAACTTTTGTCTATATTCTACAAACAATAAAATGGATTATCAGATAATCACCCACAAAGAACATGTAACAAATGGAAAAGCTTATTTATATCAGTGATATTAAGGTTTTACAAAGTATTAAGCTAAGAAAACACCTCAATTTTCAACATAGTCTTCAAATACAAGAAAACGTATATTACAGAGGGTTTCTCTATTTCACTTCAAAAAATTGCTCAAGAAAAAGCTTCATCAAAATTTTCTTTCCCTTATCTCAACCTTTTAGCATCATTCTGACAAAAAAAACAACTTTGTAACCACAAACATGACACCATGCTTTGATATATCTTCATACTCACCTTTCACAAACCAAACTTCATACAAACTTCAATAGTTTTCTTCAAGTACTAATCAAACAGAGCATTAACTTGTGTAGACATGTAAAATATACCAATTGACATGGTGCCTCTGATCTTGACTACTAACATCGTTTCATCCTGAATCATCCCTCAGTCTCACCATTTAATCAAGTCTCCTTATCTGATTAAATTCATCAATTTCCTTCCCTTAATTAAATAAATCATTTTATCTAATTAAGTCACTCCCTTTTGTTAATTAAATCAACCCATCTGATCTAATTATCCCTATTTAATTAAATAATTAATTTTATTTGATTAAATCTCTAAAGTCTATCTATTAAATTAAATAAATTAAAACCTTATAAATGATTTAATCTAACACCATATCTTTTAATTAAATAAATCAAAAATCCTTCTTTAATTATTCCTATCATATTCCTCTCTTATTTGATTTAAATAAATCCATAAATTTAAGTCAAATGGGTCACATCATCTAATCTCTTATTAAATTAATTAACCCTTGATTAATTTAATTCTAAATCATGTCCCATCCTCTAGATTTTGCAAGTTGCACATGAAAATAGATTTAATTCATTTATTAAATCTCTATTTTTCACAAGGGCATCTTTTGGAATATTCTCCAAGTTTGAATTCAAAAATTTCAAGTCAACATGTACATCCAACAAGACAATAACTACATCTTACATGTCCTTTCCTTGAGCCAAGTGGCATTTATTGCATTTTCCCTTCCCTCTTGCAAGTCATTTCAACAAATTTGAAATTCAAAAATATGCATTTATTGGCACAATCCCCAAATCTTGCACATCCTCCATCCATTCATAGATTGACAAGTGGCATCATGCCATTGGGTGAATGTTAGTCCCACATTGCTCAAATTTGGACATTCATCCATTTTGGCATTCTATAAATAAAGAGCTCATATCCTCATTTGATCATCCACAAATTATGCAAAGTTATTATGCTAAAATATTTAGCCATTTCCATCCATCATCATTGAGTTCTTCACTAGGTTTTTGCAGATTTTGGCTTGGAGCTCTCATCCTTCATCAACAAAGTGGATCAATCATCATCAACATATCAGGATTGCATCTTAGGAATTGGGAAAGGGCCAATTTTCACATCAAATTGGCACCAATTCCCCCATGGGATCATGTGTTTGCTATTCTAATTAGGATTGAATCTATATTTTCATGTTTCATTATGTTCTGCATTGTTTTCTTTCTTAATTTGAAGTTTGTAAATGGATTTCATGGGGAATCCTTGTTCATGCTTGCAATATCTAAATTAATGTGTTTGTTCTCATTTTTTTATAGGTATTTGGATTGGGGTTCGCACATTTGGTGCTAGAAGGAGGGCTTAATCTCATTTTCAATCTTTTTTTCCTAAAATTTCCATGTTTTTGCTTATACACAAAAAAATTCCCACTTTGATAGCTCAACATCATTGTTTTAGCATCATTGACTCTTCAGCGTCACCATACAACACCGCTGGAAACTTAAACTACAACGTTGGAGTCTTCCTGCCCAAAAAATTGAATTTCAAACTCCACCGCTTGACTGTTTTGACTCGTTGGACTTTTCAAAGAAATCAAACTTCGACGTTGTGCAAGAATGCAACACAATTGAGCTCACTGTCCTGACATAGAGCAACACTAACTGGTAGGCAGCACTCTAAGAGCACCACTGAGAAATCAAACTCTGACGCAATCATAGGTTGCGCCACTGGAAGGGAGTAAAAGGTTGAAATTAAATTTTAGCATGTGCTTTTTGATTAATGATCAATTTGTCTTCTATTTTCTGCTTTTTTTTCTCTGTATTGTCCAAAATCTAACTGGTTTTCTCCCTTGTAGGTTGGAAATAAAAAATGAAGAAAGGAGAAGCATGAGGAGGATATTTTGCAAGATGAAAGTGTTTTTAAACACTTTAGTGTTTTCTTAACACTATTAAGAAATGGTTATCACTTCTTTCTTAGGACACTAGTTTTGTTTGGGTTTAAAAAGAACCTTTTCCAATTTTTCTTGCAAGGGCTAAAATGAACATTAGGGATACAACTTATTAGAGTTTGTTTTGGGTAACAATTGAACAAAATATCTCTCACTTTTCTTTTGGTGCTTAAAAGGAACTCACATTTTTCTTTGTGGATTTAAAAAGAACAAGTGCAACTTTGTTTTCTTGAAGGCTTACTTAAACTAAATTCATTGAAAAAGGACGTATGCGCTTCTCTCACGCTTTATAGCGATCTTTAGAATCAAAAGAAATTTTTTATGACTTTCGGGTGAGATAAAGAAATCACCTCCAGACTTCATCTTTGGGTTTTAAAATTGAACAAAATATTGTTCGAGTGTGAGTGGGGGCATTATTGTGTATATTCTCTCTCTTTGTTGCCAACAAAGATTGATCGAGTTACAGATATTGTCTTTACTCACTTTTGTTTATCCTAGAGGGCCTGCCTTGGGGAAAGAGTACTCACCCAAAGGAATGACTCAACTGGTAACACTCTAAAACCAAGAGTATTTCCAACTGGGATATAAATGTGGGTATTGGAAGAAACACCAATATCATGCAGTTGATTCTGACAAGATGGATCTAAAAGGGGACTCTTTCCATATGGGTCAATCTCCATGAATGGAAAGTCCTTATTAAAACCCATGTTCTATAATTTTCCAAAATCCTTAAAACTATTTGTTGGTGCAAGAACGGTCGTTCTGAAGCCACCCCACACTTTTATGGTCTTTTAGTAGAAATGGAAAGTATGCCATGGGAGTTTCATGGGTGTTGATGTTTGGCTGCCCCGTATAAGTGAGTGTCATGGAGTGGAGCTAGTGGGGTCAAGCATCTAACTATTCACTAAAGATAAGCATAGCTGGACTTGTCCAAGTGGGAATCCAACAAATATTGTCTTTCACATCCATAGGGTTGTACTTATTCTTGGGTTACAAAATGCTTTGCTTGTACGAAAACATCTTGAAAACAAACACTTAACATCTTCATCAAAATTTCAAACCCTTTAGGAGACAACTATAATTGAATCAATCCATATGTTATTGCTTTCCCTTGGGATTTACATCCTTATAGGTTTCTAAACATTGGATTACATCTTGATTTGTCTACTAAAGTAAACAATAGGTAAACCCTTTCCTTGAGTTCATTGAATTTCCACATAACATATTTTGTGGGGTTTGAAGAAATTAAGACATTGGACATCTATTTTGGAAAACTTAATCAAAGAAAGTGTTTGTGGTAAAATAAAGCCATTAAACAAAGCTAAGAAAAATGAAATTTCATGTGTGTTGAAGCCTCATGATTCTCAAAAAATTCAAATCCCAAAACAAAATTCATTGGTTCAAAATCCAAAAATGAATGTTCAAGTGAAATCACTTCTTGGTTACAAAGGTCTATAGAAGCATTGTATGCTCTTCAATACCTAGGTCTAGGAAAACAAAGTGTCTTTTTTAGGTTCATCTTAGGATCAAAGGAAATAAAAATATTTTTTCATCCATCCTTCAAAATATCAAAATAAAATCATCTCACTATCGCCTTTTGAAAAATCTTGAAATCATCCTTAATGCTAGGATTTTTGGCAAAATAAAAAAGCATCAAATCCTTGAGACTAGAATCCTTGAAAACTTTATCAAAATCATCTTTGGCTAGGTATGTGTAGATTCATCCTTTTGCATATGCTTAGTCAAAGTTATCAAAAACATCTTGTTTAGCTTGGTATATGTAGATGCATCCTTCTTCATATGCTTAGTTAAACTATCATCTTATTTGAATAGGTGTGGGTAGATGCATCCTTCTCCCTACACATCTTCAAATTTATCATCCAACATCTTAGGGTCTATTTATTCAAAATCAAAAGCCATCAAAATCCAAATCAAGGACAATCCCAAATCTAACATCAAATCAAAATCAAAATCTATAACATATCCAAAAGTCCTAAAAGCCTAGTATCTCCTTCAAGATTTATCAAAAGACAAAACATCTACATCATCCATCCCTTGCATCATCATCATATCACCTTTCAATCCTCAAGATATCCTAAAAATTTTCTACTTTGGGCATAGAGTAAAGATCAATCCAAGGAACCAAGAGATTCATCTCTCCTATTCTTGAAAATTGATCCTCATTTTATGGTTCAAACTAGATCTCAATACAAGAAGAGCATGGAAGCCAACAAAGAAACACCCGCTTCAAGTGATCTTAGCCAGACAAATATTGAAATGAATCCCGCCAAATCAAGAAATCCTTTGACCATCTCATCATCTCAAAATCCACAAGAGGAAACCCAAGGAGAGGATTTTACCTTTGGGATGTCTCGTGAAGAAATAACTAAAATGCTCCAAAATCCAAAAAACCATAAAATCATCAACATCATGATGAGGCTTAACCCTTCGTGATACATGCTTGAACTAGCAAAACAAGGGGCCAAGTTACCTTTAGATTTTTAAGTGAGTACCATAGTGGAGACATCTTTTCCTCCAATCTCATCCACCATTCCCATCTCATCTACACCCCGATCCCAAAATATCACTCGAAACATTTTGTAGATCATGACTCTTTTGCTCTAACCCAACCCAATGTTAATAAGGGAAATGCATTTCTCAATGCTATTCAAACACACCCCCTTGTTAATAATCAAAACTTGGATGCAAATACCATCTTGGAACAAAACATACTCGAAAACCCATTACATAACAATGTTCCTCTCATGTTTGATCATGATCCATCATCATCATTTTTTCACGCAACACCTCAAACTTCTCTCCTCACAAATTTGCAAGAGGAGGGAGATATGTTCGGATCAGGGAGCATTTTCGACACCGCAACATTTTTACAAGAACTCGCACCCCTCACATTTCCACCTCTTCCACCATTTCCATCATCCTCCACATCACTCCTTGGCTTAGGGCTTCACCCTTTACCAACTATCAATTAAACCAACATCCCAAATATCAATCAAAGCATTATGCCAAATAGTCAAAACTTGTCGTTAATATCGCAACAACAGATGACAAATGCACAAGCAATTACAACATCATCAAACACCCCCCTAACATCACAAAGAATGGTTTCTCAAGGACCAACCACCACATCAACACCACCAACCATCACTCAAAACACCAACATGATATCATTGCTCACCACAAATGCCATTCTGAATCCACCACCACCACCAACTTCCATCACATCAAGCCAATACAAAATGACACTATAAATTGCTTTTTAAAGGGGATTCCAATAAGTGCAAAGACAAAAAGTTGTACAACTAGCTGCTCAACAAGCTGCTCAAGCTGCACAAGCCACCCAAGTAGCCCAAGCCACAATACAAGTGCAACAAGCCCAAGAATTATTGCAACAACAACAACAACAACAAGCTGGTCAAGTTGTGCAAGCTACCCAAGTAGCCCAAGCCACATTGCAAGCACAAAAGGTTGCTCAAGCACAAACTCTATTACAACAACAAGTGGTACAAGCACAAGCCCAAGAACAAGTAGCGCAAGCACAAGCTCAAGCTCAGGAAAATTCCCAATATCAAGAATAGCATGCATAAGCACAAGCACAACTTCTTGCACAAAGACAAACAGTGCAATTGCAAGCATATCAGCAAGCAATAAAGCAATATCTAGAGCAGCAAGAAGCAACCCAATTGGCAGCCTAACAAAAAGTGTTGTTGGAATAGCAACAAGCATAGCAACAAGCATTGTTGGAACAATGACAAGCACAATAGCAAGCACAAATATTAGCATAGCAACAACACGATCAACAAGCGTTGTGCATAAAACAGTAGGTGGAAGCCTACCTAGCTCGGTAGAACATACATATACCATTGAACAACACATCAAACAACCCACCCATCCAACCCACAATTGAAACACCCCAAAACACCTTCATCCCACCCCCTGATCCACAAAATGATGTAAAAACACAAATCATGTTGCCCTCACAACAAGTGTTTGATCTTCAATGAGGGCGAACAACAAAAACACCAAGCAACTTGTGCCCCTATCCTTTTGATAGGAGCCTAGTGATGAAACCATTCCCCAAGGGATTTGAGATCCCCATGTTTGACAAATATTGTGGGACGGGAAACCCTAAAGATCACATCAGGGAATTCCAGGTTCATTGCATGGAAGTCGCATATGATGATACTTATCTGATGCGGCTATTTCCTAGAAGTTTGGCATGCCACACTATGGAATGGTTCTCTATCCTACCTTCAGGAATTAGGACATTCCAAGAAATTATAGACGCTTTCATAAAAAACTATGCATGCAACATTGTGATGGATGTTAGTCTAGAAGAAATCTCAACTCTGAAATAGGTTAAGGGTGAATCATTCGCTTCATTCTTACAATGATGGAGATCCAAGGCCAATCGAAGCAAGTGGACCATGCCTGAAGAACAACAAGTTTGCACCATCATAGTAAACCTTGACGACCTGTTGGAATTTCATCTCAAGGTTCAAGGCATCACCACATATGATCAGTTGATCTCCAAGGCACTCAGCATTGAACGAGCCCTCATGACTCAATCCGCAGGATCAACTTCATACCCTGAACAACAAAACAACCACCCACACTCCAATTATAATGATAAATCTCGCACGTGGGCAAGGAAGAAAAACATTACTAGTGATTGTGTCATCGATGCCAAGGTGGTCATTAGTGGCCCTCACCAAAATACACTCGCACCACAAATCCAAATCCAACACCAAAATAATCATCATGCAATACAACAACCACTCAACAATCCAAAAATCAATAATCTCAATGATCAAAGGGAAACACCACAACACAACAAGAGTTATCCCAAGTGAAAGTACACCACTTTGGGGGAACCACTTGAAGACATAATGAAGAAGCTAATAGACGAAAAACTCATCAAGGCTCCCACCTTTGAAAATTACCAAGAACTAGATGTGAAACCTCCCTGGTATAATGAGAATCAACTCTATGAGTTCCATAAAATCAAAGGCCATACCACAAATAGTTGCATGAGATTAAAGAACATAATTCAAGATCTCATTGATAAAAGAATTATAAACATGGAACAACCAATAGGAAACCAAGATCTTAAGATATACACGACTCTGATGCCTAATCATGGCAATAAAGGGAATAACAATAACAAAGATAAAGGAAAAGGTACCCACTCAAACGTGAATCATGTGTATGAAACAGTCCTCACCTCCCTAGATGAAAATTGCATGGTCATCACCATTAAGGGCGCTTATGCCGAAGATTGTGGAGTCACCACAAGAGGCAAAAAATTTTCCATCGTAGGATCATTCCAACCAAACAAAGCCCCTACATCCAGATCTATTCCTAATGGATACAATGTCCTAGATCAACTCAAGAGAATTCCAGCACAAATATCCACCATGGAGTTGCTAAAAATCTCATCTTCCCATAGGAAAATCCTTGAAGAAGCGTTGGCCTCATCCACTATCCCCACAGACCTTGATGCGGAGTAATTCCAAGCTATGGTCGGAAATATTATTATGCCAAATCTCCTCACATTCTCTGACTAGGATTTCTCCACTCAACCATTGCACAACCATGCACTTCACTTGGAAGCCATAGTACATAAGAGAAAAATCAAAAGGGTCTTGGTGGATGGATGTGTGGGATTGAACATATGTTCTCTTAGTCTCATCAAGCAATTGAAAATATCAGAGGATTCTATCAACAAAGGAAAGGGTATCACAATAAGAGCATATGATGATCAAGAAAGAGTGTCTCAAGGCACAATCAAACTCCCTATTCAAGTAGGTCCTGGCATCATGGAAACCACTTGTCAGGTCTTGGACCTCAACTTTCCATATAACATCCTCCTAGGACACCCATGGATTCATGTGATGAAAGCAGTAGCGTCAACTTTCCACCAATGTGTGAAATTTACACATGAGGGACAAGAAGTTACCATCCATGGAGATCCCAAACCTTTCTCCTATTGCAAAAAAATTGATGCAAAATACTATAAAATCTCCCAAGTACCAAAAAATGATGAGGGCCCATCCACACCATACATCGATCCAGCCACTCTCGCATCCACTTCTGCGACAGAAACACCTGCCACTCCCACCATTCCTAGCATCTCTGACATCAAGGTCATCATCCAAGATAACGGTTGTGGTAGGAGAGTTACCACAATCTCCTAGATCATGGGGACGTTCACAAATAAATGAACCCTGCACATCCCAAACATCTCCTGAAAACTATCCCACCTTTACAAGTTGGGGAGATCTTGGCCAAAAGGTCATTGAGGCAGATCCATCTCATATACTATATCAAGATGAAAGACCAGTACTAGATTTACCAATGGATGACAGAAGCAAGGGTATCCAAATGATGCTTGCAATGGGCTATGACAGAAATCAAAGACTTGGAAAAAACGACAATGGGCTTATAATACCTATCATTCCAGAGACACAACTGATAAAAAATCTTGGCCTTGGATGTACCCCTCCAAGTATAACCATACGTGGCCAAAGTCCTCCAGTTAGAATAGTTAATAATCCTCCTCAGACAACCCCAGCAGAACTACGCTTACTAGTGTCTATAGGTAGAGTCATAGATAACTTTACATTGGATATAACTGACATTTGTAGTAGTAGTGATGACAAGGATACCATGACCAACTTACCTAGGATATTTGAGGATACCACTCTTTGTATGATTAGAACCCTATATTTTGAAATAGACCACCAAAATCATGAGATCCACCTAGTATATCCCCAACTCATTGACTATGACCAACAAGGACCATGTGTTCTTGGTACATTAAAAAATGATGAGGCACTCTCAAAATTCATGGGACTGCGGGATTACATTCCAGATGAGGATCACAAAGTAGGGTTCATAATAGAGCTAGATACACATGGCTATTATGGGGAAACGATTGAATCCCTTAGTCACAAAAGTGAAAAATTAAGAATAATATCCAAGTCCTTGAGTGAAAACCACACTGTGGCACCCTCCGACCAGAAAAAAGAAAAAAGAAAGGACGTATCCAATGGTGAAAACCTCTTCGAAGTGCCTAAGGATGGGGGATTCAATCTTCCTTTAAGATCTATTCATTAGGAAAAATTAGCAGTCTTGGGAGAAAAATGCAATCTAGTCAACCTAGGAACAGAGGAGACCCCACATATCACATTCTATGCAGAATCACTACTATCAAAAGAGTAAGAGCTCCTAGCAGCGTTCCTAAGAGAAAGATATATAAAATTCACATGGAGTTATGCTGACATGCAAGGGCTTGATCCAGAGACTATAGTTCACCACTTAGTAGTATATCCAGAAGCAAAGCCTATTAAACAAAAGCTTCAAAAAATACACCCTCAGATCACATTATTAGTCAAAATGGAGCTAAGAAAGCTATTAGACGTAGGATTCATCCGACCAATAGATTATCCAGAATAGGTGTCAAATTTGGTACCTGTTTCAAAACCCAATGGAAGTATCAGAATCTCCACAGACTTCAGAGACTTGAACAAGGCATGTCCAAAAGATGACTTCCCACTTCCCAACATTGACATGATAGTAGACATGATAGCTGGACATGAGATGTTGTCACTAATGGATAGATTCTCAGGGTACAATCAAATCATGATAGCTAAAGAGGACCAACATAAAACAACTTTCACTTGTCCATGGGGGACCTACTATTGGAACATGATGCCATTAAGCTTAAAGAACGTAGGAGAAACATATCAAAGGGCCATGACATTGATATTCCATGACATGATCCATAAGACAGTCGAAGATTATGTTGATGATATTCTAGCCAAGTCTAGAAAGAGAAAAGATCACATAGCAACCCTAAGTGCCATCTTTGACAGGCTGGAAAAGTACAAGGTCAAATTAAATCCAAAGAAGTGTGTCTTCAGAGTACAATTAGGAAAATTGCTAGGATATATAGTGTCAATGCGAGGTATCGAGGTAGATCCAGCAAAGGTTAAAGAAATCCTCGAGATGGAAGAACAAAAAACATTAAATCAACTAAGAGGTCTCTAAGGTAGGCTCCAATCCATTCAAAGATTCATAGCACAGTTGGCGGACAAACAAAACCCATACTCTCACCTACTCCACAAGGGAGTAGCATACAAATGGGATACCAAGTGTGAAGAGGCATTCAACAAAATCAAGGAATATCTACTGACACCACCAATGTTAATTCCTCCAATCCCAAGAAAGCCATTTATTCTATACGTTTCAGCAATAGTAGTAGCCCTTGGAGCTCTCCTAGCTTACCATGACAAAAATGGAACAGAAAGGGCTATCTAATACATCAGCAGAACAATGGTTGGTCATGAGCTAAACTATTCATTCATCAAGAAAGCATTCCTCATAGTAGTGTTTGCGTCACAGAAATTCAGACATTACATGTTGGCACATAAAATAAAACTCATCACCAAAATCGACCCTCTCAAGTACCTATTATCAAAGGCAATGCTCATAGGAAGAATAGAAAAATGGGTGATGATATTGTTAGAATACAAAATTGAGTATGTAGAACGAAAAGCAATCAAGGGCCAAGTCATCCTAGATCAACTTGCAGAAGCACCAATCTATTCAGAGAACCCTCTTGTCTTAGAGTTTCTAGATGAATCCATTTTCAATCTCAACATAGCTGACCACTAGAAACTATACTTTGATGGCTCATACACACATCATGGATCAGGAGCTAGTGTCTTCTTCATCACCCCACAAGGGGATTGCATACCAAGGTCATACAAACTGGCATTTCCTTGCACCAATAACATTGCAGAATATGAGGCTTTAACCATAGGTCTCAGAATAGCAGTGCAATGGAACATTATAGCTCTGAAAGTATACAGAGACTCCCAATTGATAATAAATCAAGTGAACGATGAATACCAAACCAAGGACAACAAGCTCACTCCATACAAGAAATTGGTGGAGTCTCTTAAAGAATCCTTCATTGAAATAACATTTGAGCTAATTCCTAGAACCAACAATAGAGCAGCAGACACCATGGCAATAATTGGATCCTTGCTTTACATCCCCCAAAACATTCCAAAATATGAATTCCTAATTGAGCAGCTTCTTGTGCCTGCATTTGAGATACCAAAATCAGAATATGTGTGCAAAATCATTGGTCCCGACGATCCTTGGTATCATGACATTTACACATACCTTCGTATAGGAGTCATACCCGCCGACTTACCCTCAAACTTAAAATGAACCTTTGTAAAAAAGGCATCCATATTTGTCATCCTAGGAGATACCCTATATCATAGGAGCATAGAAGGAACCCTACTACACTGCTTAAATGTTGAGGAGGCATTAACTACTCTAACTGAAGTACATAATGGTATCTGTGGTTCACACTCAAGTGGAATAACCATATCCAAGAAACTACTAAGGATGGGGTATTATTGGCCCACAATGGAAAGAGAAGCACATGATCATGCCAAAAATTGTCTACAATGTTAGCATCATGGGGACTTCATCCATGCTCCAACTCAAGAGCTTCATCCTATCATCACACCATGGCCCTTTTCGCAGTGGGGACCTGATCTCATTGGTAAAATCATGCCCACTTCATCTAACGACCACAAATTCATCATAACCGCAACAGAGTACTTTACTAAGTGGGTGGAGGCCATACCCATGATGTACATAACTGGGAAGCAGATTTCTAAGTTAATCCTGAACTATCTCATTTTCCGATATGGTGTTCCACAAGACATTATCTCAGATAATGGGACACCATTTAAGAATTAGGAGGTTCATGACTTATGCAAAAAATTCAAAATCTAACATCACTTCTCCACCCCATACTATCCCCAAGGAAATGGCCAAGTAGAAGCTACAAACAAAACCATTATGAAAATCCTCAAGCAAACAATCAATGACGCAAGTCATGACTGGCATCTGCAACTTAATCCCACCCTCTGGGCCTATCGAACTAGCATCCGCACACCCACCTGTGCCACCCCTTTCTCCCTTGTCTATAGATCAAAAGCATTACTCCCCATTGACATCAAGATTCCATCACTCAGGATTTCACTACAAAACCTCATCATGGATGAAGAGTACCGAGTGTCAACATTGAATGAGCTGGAGCTACTGGATGAGCGATGAATAGATGCTTTGAATCATTTGCAAGTCTACCAGAATAGACTCAAAAGGAGCTACAATAAGAAGATCAGAAGAAGGACATTCCAAGTCAGAGAATTGGTATTAAAGGAGAATCAGAAGAATGTCCCAAACCTAAGCAACAAAGGAAAATTTGAACCCAATTGGTTGGGACCATTCATCATCACAGCAAGTTACAAGTCAGGGGCATATCAGTTATCAACACCCAAAGGGGAACCTCTACAGGAGCCCATGAATAGCTCCCATCTCAAAAAAAATTTGCCTAAATCTTTCAAGGTATAGAAGCAAAAATCTAAAAAAATCAAAAAATTTCCTAAAGAAATGGTTACTTTGGTGAAAACCTGGAAAACAGGCATCTTGGTAACAACAAAAAAGAAGCAAAAATAAAAAAATCTAATAAAAATTAGAAAAAGGATTGAAAACAGTAAAGAAAAAAATTGTCCTCTAGTGAAAACCACTTCGGTGGCACTTTGGGCAAGTACCTTGGTGAAAACCTGTAAAACAAGTGCCTTGCGTAAAAAATAAGCACTTTCCATCCACCAGGATCTTTACAGCTTGTTCTACATCCATTGCACTTCCATCATCCATCACATTTGGATCTACATCCATCACTCATCCACCTACATCCGCACCATAGCTTGGTTCTGTTTTCATATCACGATCCCTCCTAAGTACTACTCGACCCATCCTCAAGGTCAATTTGTCATTCCTTTATCGGAGTATTCTATTACAACACATTGGGGGCATGTTCTCATTAGATCAGATTTGTGTATATCCTTAAAATCATCAAATTAGAAAATACAAAAAAATCAAAATATCAAAAAATCCAAAAACATCAAGAAATCATCAAAAGCCAAAAATAGGGTCATCTTGTCGAGCTACATAATCTCTGAGCTTGAACGTAGGCAAGGTTGATCTTTGTTCATCCCCCAAGACATTTAGGCCAGTCCTATAGGATCCATCATAATAAACTGACATCTCATCGTGTATATCATCATCTGTAAATTGGTCAACTCATCAATTGAACTATGTGGTCTCTGCATATATAACGTAGGAAATGCTAATTTTTTGATCAACCCCCAAGGCCCCTAGGATAGGTCTTTAGGTTAGTCTCTTGGTCAAAATCTTAGAAAATCCCAAAACATTAGAAAATCAAAAAATCAAAACATTCATAAAATCTCGAAAAAATACCAAAAACAGCCTCAAAACATCTCAAAAAGATAAAAAACATCCAAATATTTGAAAAATCCATCCATCTCATCTCGCTTGCACCTGCAATAACAACACTCATAATAAATGATCATCATCCTCAATCTTTGGTAAGACAATCAGAAACAAGTCTAGCAGGTTGAAAGTGAAAACTCAAAACGTCAAGTCTTAGGTCTAAGTCAGTGCATAAACAAGTTGGTCATCTCTTTGTATTGGTAACTCATCATCCAAATTGGTCCCATATCAATCATCATTTAGAATGCTTTGGATAAACGAAATGACGTGTCGTCATCCAGTAACATGTCCTAGGATGAATCCTTCCTACAATGGGCATTATCTTTTGGCAATAAGTTGTAGTTCTTATCCTTAGAAAACACATGGGTATGTGCAGGATCATCATGGAAAAAGCATGCCCTTAAGTGGCAAAAAAATCAAAAAAATTAGAGTTAGGGAACTTGATGTAAAAATTTGAATAAGTTATCTATATTATTTCAAAAATATGTAAGAATAGAATTTGTAGCAAATTGAATTTATTTTCTAAACTACTAGGTTTATTTTTTATTTTTTAAAATCTATTTAGTGAAAATTTGAAATTTCAATGCAATAGTACTTAAATTTCAAGGAAAAAATAAGTAGGTGTTTGTTGACCACCCTAACCACAATAAAATGATAATATTTTTTATAATATTTTAGACATAAGTAGAGGACTCATGTTGATGTGATGCATATTTTTGTAATCTTTTCCAAGTAAATAATTAATTATGATTTTTATTACAACTTTTAAAAAATATAAAAAAATGTATGTCCTACCACCTTAACTTGGTCAAAACTTCATGAAATTCAATTTTTATTTTTTTAATCCTATAGTATGCGAACCATAGAATGTGATGCATTTTTTGGATTCCAAAAATGTGATACAATTTGAAAGCTATAGATGTTTTTCAATCAACCTGTCAATCAAGAATTTAGTCGTAATTCAAATAGAAAATAAATAATAATTATTAATTAAATTCAAAGTAAAGCATAATTTATATTGGTGGAAATCTAAGAATATCCTTTAAAAACCCTTTTCATTTCATCAATTTTGGATAAAAAAAGTTGTCAGCCACATACCCTACAAAGACCCATCATATTGCCGCTTTTTGGCCCATCATGATCCTGCACATACCCACATCCCCTTTTGGTTAGTGGTATTGAAGAACATTAGCTTGTTTGTTTACTTTGTTTTTTTATCTTTTTGACTTATCTTATTGTGCTCATTCTAAGGACTTCTCAATGATATCCCAACAAAGGATTTAGAGAAATAGGAATGAGGCAACAATCATTATCTTTTGTCTGCTATGCTTGTTGGACTTTCTTGTAATATAACCTTGGTGAATAATTGCTTTTTTAGGTATGTATGGAGGACATTTTGGACAACTTGTTGACTATTGCATTGATAGGTTTACCTTTCCATGTTTTTGTTTGAGGTGTTTGAAACTTCTAAAGTGCATCCTAGCAAGGTTTTCGTATGTCAGGTGTGAACAAGGATACTCCTATCTTTTTGTCAAAGTCAAATTCCACCACACTAGGTACCATGCCATCCTGGTTTTCTATACCTTGATGCATCAAACCATGTGTGTTATCAAACATAAGGAAATTGACCCTTTGAAAATCCCAATTCCTCAGCAAGTAATCATCGTCATCATCATTTGAATTTTCATCATATTGTGTACTATTGAAATGACTTCTCCTCTTCTTGCTCATCACACTAAAAAGGTATCACATACATTACATCATCATTTAATATGTTTAGGATAAAAACATTTGTTATTCTAAGCATCTTAAAAAACCATCTCATTTGCATCATATGACGACCATCGCATTCATATTACATCATCCATGTCATCTCATAAATAGCATCATAAATCATTCATTGCATAAATCATTCCACATAAGCATAAATAGAAAAAAATCCATCACATACAAAGCATACAACCATCCATAATAATTTCATGTATAAATAAGAGTCACATATCATTTCTTGTATACAACATAGATCATTCCCATATAATTTTGCATATTACATTTCATATCACATATCACATCACCATTTTCATCAACATAAAATAGATCATCATATAGACAGCATCATTGCACATCACATTTTCATATCATAGGTTAACATAATATAGATCCGTTAGTCATAATCACTACATAATATCATTTGAAATAAATGCATCCATAAAAGCAACATTGCACAACATATAGAAGTAAAATCATCCATGCATAAATAAAGGGTACACATTGCATCACATCAAAATCATCATCAGCTCATATATATATATCATCAATAACACAACTGTCATAGTACAAGAATAAATTGGATCACTGTACATATATATCAATCAGTACAAAAGGCCCATCAGGCTATCAAAAATGAACTCATAAGACACAAAAATGTCATCTCGATCAAGCTGTATCCCCGTGTATGCTTCCCACGCCCCTCTCACTATGACCCTCTTTTGGTCTGTGGCTGGTCCTCTCTGAGTACTCTAGGACCCATCCTGCTCTGGGTACGGCCTCATGATAATGCCTCTGGTAGTACTTGGCCTCTCGAACGACATCCCTATATGACCGAATGGACACTGTACCTTGGGAAGAGGAGGCTACCATGCTCTCTAGTTGTTGTCTCCTGCCTAGCTCTGTGGCTTCTTGTAGCTCTGTAGCCTATCTCTGTTGTACGGCCTGACCCCTCTTGGCCCTGAGCTGCTCTCTCTCGACCCTAGCCTAATCTCTCTCGACTGTCATAGTCTACACCTAGGCCTGCAGCTATGTAATCAATGCATCCTGAGGATCCATCTGTCCTACCAGCTATGCTCATGGTTGTACCTAAGGCTGCACCTAAGGCTAATCCTCACCCCAAGATCGTGGTGGACCTGCTGGCACCTACTGCTAATCCTACATGTGTACATCTTCCTGATCTGGTTGGATTGAAGGCACAACCAGATGATCCTGTTGTGCATCCCCCTCCATCCTCATCCTCCCCCTTTGCCTCTAACTCTCCATAGATCGGGAACTACTCCTGGAATAGTCAATCGAAGCGAAGGCCGGAACCAATTCCTATAGGCCTGAGTCATGCCTAGATCTGCAAGCCCTTGATCATAAACCCATGGCTGGGCCACCAACTTCTTGAAACTATCAACCACTTCTAAAGTAGGAATATACCACCCCCATGAAACCTATGTCATAGTGCAGGTGAAGATGGCTATGCAATCATCATCAGGGCAATCTTGGGGCTCACCAAACTAACATTGCACGTGCCCGAGTAAGTACCTCTCAATCATGGTGTGCTCTTGCCCCTACATAAAACGGTCCTAGCGAGCATAGAACAACTGATCAGAATCATCGACCCATCTGGGCTGACCAAGGTATGGTCACCATGTAAAAACATGCATCTCGTCCAAGACCCTACTATAGTAGGGGATCACGTGCTCACCGGTGTGTGTAAAGGACACACCGCCTTTGTAATGCCACACGAGGGGATCATCAGGCAACATTAAAACTGAAATAATGCACGGTCGTACACATCGATGTGCTCCCATGCCCAGATGTGAAGAAGTGTCACCCTTGCTCCCAGTGCTCTACCATCCATGTACACGTACTCATGCGGGTCTCTGTATAAGGATTCGAGAAGCACATGCACCCATGCAAAATGAACCGGCCTGCCTCGAACCATTTGCTCCTAGCAATATCCCCAGTTGGGACTGAAGTATCGCCCTCATTTGTCAGGGGAAACGAGACCCAAAATGATGGATGCAATCACCCAGTAGAAGGGAGGTGTTAGGATCCTGTGCTACTCAAGCTCTATCTGACCCTCGCAAAAAATGATGTCCTTTGTGGTGAGGACTCTGTGGCAGGCATCGTGCCCCTCATCCATATCAAAAATCACTCACCAACCATGAATCGATAATCTCAAAATATCCCAAACATCCTCTAAGGTGATGGTGGCCTCGCCAGTGGGAAGATGAAAGGAAGAGGTCTCACTGTGCCATCTCTCGGCCAGCGTTGACAACATCCCTAGGTAAGTGTGAATGGGTGCTACATAGGCCATTTACCATAACCCCACAATCTGAAGTTGATGCTAATCCTTGTCGCTCAAGTCCCACAAATAGCTATACAAATACCACAACCTGTGCTCTCAAGAGTAGAGGTCCCTTGCTGTGTCCTCCATCAAGGAAGGTCACCATGTTAAAATTTTTTAAAAATTCTTCAACGAACGTTCAAAAAACCTCTCCAACGATGCAATCCGTGAAGGCGTCACAGTTTGATTCCTAATAAAACTCTGATGCTAGAGCTTAAAAGACCAAAATTGCACCACTGCGATGCACTTTCTCTTCCAGCGTCACACTTTGAACAAATTTGGGACCGTCCCGTTGCACTTTGCAAGCCACCCCGCCAGCCCCGAGCTTAGCGTCAAAGTTTTCAAACTCCAAACTGCACTGCCACAACACAATATCACATCGTGCAACACAGTTTATTTATGAGCGGTGCTATATAGTGTCGCTACAGATGGACCAACCTTTAAAAGCATTAAATGAAAGCAATAAATGAAAAACAAAGCTCAGGTAACAGTCACTTACTGGTGCCCCGATGCCAGGTGGTTGTTTGTACGTCCGAACTCGATCAGAAATGTGCAGGGGAAGATTTTGTTGCACCATATTGTCAGGAGGTCAGAGCTCAAATCTCAAGGTTGCAAATGGAATTGTATGAAAATGACTTGAAACTGACCCCTCGGACCCCTTCTAAGCTTGAAAATTAGGGTTTTTTCACCCTGATTGGCTGTCTTGCTAGGGTTTTGGACCCTTGAAGCTATTTTTGTGTAGTTGAGGCTTTTTTTACATCGTTTTATTGCATTTGGACACATTTTTGGCCTCCTGGAGCCTTTATGGACCTGTCAAGTACCTTGTCCTCTTTTTTCGCGAGATCACCGAAAAATTGAAATTTTCAACCAATCTCTCGAGGGGACAATATAATGGAATATTTTCTCTTGCCAGGTAGCAGTGCAGAAAGTTTTTAAATAATGATTTTTTTGGCTTTGATCAAGATCATTTATTCTTTGAACCAATGCAACAAGTGCATTGCTTCAAAGAGGGGCAAAATGTAGACACGTAAAATATACTGATTGACATGGTGCATCTAATCCTGACTACTAACATCGTTTCATCCTGAATCATCCCTCGATCTAACCATTTAATCAAATCTCCTTATCTGATTAAATTCATCAATTTCCTTCCCTTAATTAAATAAATCATTTTATCTAATTAAGTCACTCTCTTTTGTTAATTAAATCAACCCATTTGATCTAATTATCCCTATTTAATTAAATAATTAATTTTATTTGATTAAATCTCTAAATTCTATCTATTAAATTAAATAAATTAAAACCTTGTTTGATTTAATATAACACCATATCTTTTAATTAAATAAATAAATAATCCTTATTTAATTATTCTCTTATCATATTCCTCTCTTACTTCATTTAAATAAATCCATAAATTTGAGTCAAATAGGTCACATCATCTAATCCCTTATTAAATTAATTAACCCTTGATTAATTTAATTCTAAATCATGTCCCATCCTCTAGATTTTGCAAGTTGCACATGAAAATAGATTTAATTCATTTATTAAATCTCTATTTTCCTCACCAGGCATCTTTTGGAATATTCTCCATGTTTGAATTCAAAAATTCCAAGTCAACATGTACATCCAACAAGGCAATAACTTCATCTTACATGTCCTTTGCCTTGAGCCAAGTGGCATTTATTGCATTTTCCCTTCACTCTTGCAAGTCATTTCAACAAATTTGAAATTCAAAAATATGCATTTATTGGCACAATCCCCAAATATTGCACATCCTCCATCCATTCATAGATTGACAAGTGACATCATGCCATTGGGTGAATGTTAGTCCCACATTGCTCAAATTTGGACATTCATCCATTTTGGCATTCTATAAATAAAGAGATCATATCCTCATTTGATCATCCACAAATTATGCAAAGTTGTTATGCTAAAATATTTAGCCATTTCCATCCATCACCATTGAGTTCTTAACTAGGTTTTTGCAGATTTTGGCTTGGATCTCTCATCCTTCATCAACAAAGTGGATCAATCATCATCAAAATATCAAGCTTGCATCTTAGGAATTGGGAAAGGGCCAATTTTCACATGAAATTGACACCAATTCCCCCTTGGGATCATGTGTTTGCTATTCTAATTAGGATTGAATCTATATTTTCTTGTTTCATTATGTTCTTCATTGTTTTCTTTCTTAATTTGAAATTTGTAAATGGATTTCATGGGGAATCCTTGTTCATACTTGCAAAATCTAACTTAATGTGTTTGTTCTCATTGTTTTGTAGGTATTTGGATTGGGGTTCGCACAACTTGAAAAAACATTCTCTTAATCAATGATATTGATAATCTGATAAAAAAAAACATCATATACATATACTCTGGACCTATCATAATATTTAATTAAAAGCATACTTCTCAAAAACCAACATCTCACATTCAAAAACTTCAAATCTCTAGAGCTCATTTAGATCAATCTAATATGCACAAAAAAACATACTCCATGATTTCAACATGCAAAGATATCATTTAGAACATTGATTACATGCTATGTCAATATTTTTCTTTGTATTTTCTTTTATAAAGACCTCATCTTGACTTTGTAGAAGAAACACCTTGTAATCATTACCTCAAAATATTTTGCATAATTTAAATTTGACATGAATTCCATTTATTCATATTCAGTCAAAGTTCCCATACTTTTCATACATACTCTACTTAGTTATTTTCACACAATCTCATTCAACACCTGACATTACTAAACATGTGTAGCACAGTCGTCAAAAGCTCTTGAAACCCTATTTTTCAAATCTCCATTTTTGTAAATATATTTGATATACACCCATGCTACAAGGTCTTCAACCCACTTATCTTGTTTTTCATTTTTTATCTTAGTTATACCAAAATTCAAATTACTTCAATATATTGGTGACATTTCATATTTCAATGTTCCTTCAAACAGTTTCAAACCTATTACACAACTTGGTAGAGAGTCACATTCCATTCCTGTTCATTTAAAAAAAAAATCCAAACTATTATTACCTACAATAATACATAAAGACACATATAAGCCTGTCAAGTTACACACCTTTCAATTTCCCATTAGAATTTGAATAGGTTTTAAATCTTATTTGAATTGATCTCTTTTTCCTGCCACACTATCAATCAAATAATAACCCTTGATCTTCATTCAAGCAATATAAAATATGACTAAAACTTGTTTGACCGGTAACACTATAAGAAAGGGATAGTTAATCATGTGAATAACCCCTCTAAAATGATCACTTAAGATGCCTTTAACCTTGTATACTTGGTCAAAACAAACATTGCATTGACGATCTCTATAAGCCATAAACCCTAGGTCAAGGTTCTTAGAGTTTATGATGGTTCTAGGGTTTTATATGCTCTTAGATATTTTAGATTATGAAGTATAAATGTTTTGAAGAATTCAAAACCTAAAAAGAGATTACTATCATCATACAATAACCTCTAATATTTGTCAAAAAATAAGCTTTTTATGAACCCTGTTTAAATGAGCCTTCTTTGAATGTTTTTATTAAGAGCTTTGAATGACTACCATTGATCAATTGATCAACTCAATACCATTGAATTATTTCTTTGTAAAACTCTTTGTCATCAATTCCTCAGCATTAAGAATCAACTTTGTGCTACACTATTACTACTGCCAACACACTCCTTGGGCACACTTTCCTTTTCCAATCAATATTGAATGAGATGAACAACATAACCTTTGACATCAATGACAAAAAAATTCCAAGACAACATTCTAATCCTACTGATGTTGAAACCATTGGTGCTAATGTTCCTCAATAAAACTTGCAAAAAATGGATAAAGCCTTAGAAAACTTCAAAAATTTGTGAGTTCTGAATATATTGTTGATACTATGATTCTTATCATAGATAACATGAGGAGAATGCTTGATAATGAACTAGGAATAGAAATTTTGAATAGCCTAGATCATATTATTGATGAAAATATTCCTACAGTGGCTAGTTGCGCTCAAACTTTGGGGTACACTCAAAGTTAAGGTGGAAATTAAATTCCTCCTCCCACAACTGTAGCCTTTATTCCTACATACACTCATCCAACTATTACAACAATAAGTCAACCAACTAGAAATTCCAATCCAAATTTGAGTATTTCCACTAGGAATCCTTTTAAAACTTTGTGAATTCAAACCTCATATCTCCTAACCCATCACCTCTCACAAACTTAAAATTCACTTGTCCTCCCAACACATACACAACTCCACCATATTAACCTCCATATCAAAAAACAACCAATGATTTTTTCCTCAACCAAAATTTTCAAAATGTTTCATCACTCCAACAACAAATTTCCACATTAAACCAAAATTAAAAAAAGGCCAACTTTCACAATACATCAAATGAAAGCCATTATTAGTGGAGATATTAACAACACAAATATCGCAAGGCATAGAGATTCATAGATCTAGGAAATATGGTGATAAAGGAGATCCTAGAAACCATGTTTCAGTATATATAGCCTTATGTAGTGTCTTCATTTTTCAAGATAAGCACTTGGCTAATATTTTTCCTAGATCCTTAAAAGACATTGACTTGGAATGGTTTTTATATTTATCGAATAACTCAATTAGTTCATTCAATGAACTTGTTGATTCCTTTCTTAACCATTTCCAAGTGTACATTGATCCTAAGATGGCATTACCTGATTTAATAAAATATAAACCAAAAAAATTTGAAAAGGTCACTAATTTCATAGCCCATTATCAATTGCTTTATTCACAAATTAACTAAGTTTTTTGATGGTCTTCAAAGAATGTTCATTGAAAAATTGCAAACCAATATTCAAGGTAAGCTTGGGATGATAAGATTCCCTTCCTTCACTCACTTGTGCATGACTCTCTGTGACTATCAAAATTCAGTTAGTCATTGTGAAGAAAAACTTCTTTCAATCATCCTAAAAAATCCAAATCTATGGCTCATAATACCTTCCAACCATTCAAGAAACAAAATAATGGATTTATACAAATAAATCCACTTCAAACAAATCACCATGTTGAGTCTCAAGTGGCTGCTATAATAACAACAAATGCATATCAATTTAGGGATAAGAATAGGTAATTTAGTTTGTTACCAAACAAATTTCATTCCACCATGTTCCAACTCTTGGGTAAGAACCTAATTTCCTTACCTCCTGTTAGAACCATTCATCATACTAAACCTTTCCCTCCAAACCATAATCCAAATGTTTTTTTCCATTATCATCAACAAAATGGAAATGATACATAATGATGCATGCATCTTAAAAATATTGTGCAAGACCTAATTGATTCTAATCACATCCAGATTGGTGGTGTTAATGATAAAGGAAATAAATTTGTTGCCCCACCTAACCAAAATTTGTAAATATTTACCAACCCAATGGAAAATAATATCATCTTATTTTTTAAAGCTAGTGATGCCAAGAATGATGTGATGAATGTTGACAACATACAAGACATAACTAATTATGATAAGAGTAATAATTAGGGTGATTACAATGTCCTAATTGGATACATTAGCATTCAAACTCATAAGGGAAAAAACAACTTGTCTATGGACATTGCTTTCTCACAAAATGATATAACCAAACATGCATGCGATGGTCCTCCTTACATAGATGGAAAAATCAATGAAGTAAGCCAACTAATGCGATATTAATTGATCCCATGTGTTTAGAGAATGAGATCATCGAGGAATTCTTATTTGTGCATGAACTTTAATAAGAATCCTATGAACAATAAAAAGCATGGATCAAAACACATAATGGTTTTGCTTGTCCTATAGTAGGTTTGATCATTACCCCCTTAAAATTTGGACCAAAACAATTAAATGTCTCATTCTCTATTATCCCATTGTCAGATTAATTCCATGTGAAGTTATGCTACCAATGGCTACACTCCATGGATGTCATACCGTTGATAGTCCATAAATGCTTAAATTTTCTATTTGGTAATGAAATGTTGACTATGCATCATACTCATTTTAATTATTTGTCTTCCTGTGGGAATTTCTCATTGGATTTATTTTGGACCAAACCTATGGAACCAATTAAGAATTGTGAGGACTTATTTTTCATATCTTACCAAAATTTCAAAGCAAAGCACATAGTATAATTATCTCCTAGCAATATCCCTTAACCCATGATTGAGTCTCCTATCATTGATGAAACCATGATTGAAGCAAAAGCTCTTCCAAGAAACCAAAACAAATCAACCATGAAAAATTCTCCACCTATTTCCAATAAAATACCAAGAGATAACCATAGAATTACCATTGTGCCTCCTAAAATAAAACAAGTTTATAAACCCAAAAGAGAAAGTGGTCGACTAATCTTCCATGTTTCATTCCATTCCTCCCTTATGGGAAGAAAAGAAACCAATTGTTGATAAATCCGCTCCTAACAATAAAAATTTGAAAACCATGCAAAAAGAAATTGAAATGCTAGAGAGCATAGGAATATATTTTGTGCTAAATTACTCCTAGGTTAAGATTAGAAAATAAACCAGCAAACCACAATCAAGATTTAACTCAAACAAAGCATGATGATTCTCTACCTTCACCACAACAAAAACATGAAACCTATATGGACATTATCGTTAGACATCCTATTGTAACTAACTTGGATGATGATAATGATATTATTAAAATTTATGAGGAAGTGCATAATGAACTTAATTTTTTATTTTCCTCTTCCATGAGCTTAGATGAAAACAATCATGATGATCCACCTAATAAGAGTGCATCACCATGTATTGAATAGGTCATGATTTTCCTAGTGCAAAAATCATTGTTGACCCTTTGGCTAGTCATCTGCCTTCTATAAATGATGAACAAGATTGGGATGTAGATGAATTTCTTTAAGTTGTCTTACATATTTCATACTATCTTTATGTACTTTCTATGTTCCTTGTGTGATTGCATGTGCATAATGTGATCCCCTATATCATGTTGCTTGGCATGTCTTTATGTTTGTGAGCCTACTTTGGATGACCCTTGTCACTATGTTGGTGCAAGGATACAAAGGAAGTGAATATGTTGTGTCATTCCTCTATTTGTACCTACATTCATCTATCTATCATAAACATTATCTTTTCACTTGTCTTGTATTTTCCTTTTGTAGATGATTCAAGGGGTTGAGTCATTTAGGTCCCTTCCATATTGACCCAAAATTCTTATCCTTTGTTTTACATCTCTCTATGTTTCATTCTTCCTTTTTTCTCATTATTACATGAGTTATTTAGGGAATGGTGATGATTTCGATATCAATTATATCATTGTAGAAAAGATATACTTTGACCCCAAATCTGTGGATCCCTTTTGTGTTGTCTTAGGATTACATATGGGGGGCAACCTCCTTTTCGTGACGTAGCTTTATTTGGAAAAAAATCATTGGTATAGGGCTTTCCAAATAAGCTTCCATGTCTCTTTTATCAATTTTCATTTATCATTTCCTACTTTAAAGTAATTGCTCATAACATGTTGTTTATCAATTTCTTTAAAGTGGTAGGCATTATGCCTGCCGCTTGTTGCTTGCTTGATGACATGACTTTTACTAAAAGTTTGGTCTTCTTATTTCAGATGACGTGTCTTCTTGTTGGTGAAATTGGGATTGATGTCCTTCAAGAGCATGACCTTTCTTGGAATATGACATTTCTCTTAGTGGTAATACTATGGCTTGCATTCCCTAAAGTGTGAATCTTTTATCTCTCAACTAGTTCTCTCTTGATGGTGATATCGAGTGTGATGTTCCCTAAAGTGATCGACCTTTCATGAACTAAGAAAACCCTCTTTGACTATCATAAAAAAAATCTTGGCCACCAAACATAACACAACTTGTTTTGTGGTACCTTTTATTTCATCAATGTTAGCATAACGTAGCTTGCTAGCCTTGTGATTCTTGCATGTGGCATCTTATCAAAGTTATAAGGGAGTATAACTTTTAGTATGGTTATAGGTACATACCTGGTGTATATTGAATTGAACCAAACCATTGCATGTTTCTCATATTGCCTTGGGGCTCATCTATTGTATATCAGACTGCACTAGCCTGTGTGAGTGTATCTTTGGATAAACAACCCAGGCTTGATCCATATTGTTTGGACAAATAGTCGAAGCTTGACCTATTTTTTATTTTTTCTTCTTTGCATTAATTTTGACATTGTATAATGTTCTATCTTGTTTAATTGATGCATTCATATGTCTCTTTGTACCTTTGTTAGTTTTTCATGGGATATTTTATCCTGAGGGCTTGATCATCCTCCTTGATCCTTGTTATCTCATCTTTCCTACAACTGTATTTAATTAGGTCTCTCTTGACTGATTTGTATACTTTAGTGTGAGTTTGAGTAAGGGCTCATCCTCTCACTAATGTGGGGGCTAAATGTAGTGCATAATAAAAATGTACTCCTTTACATTTTCACACTATATTTGTGTCCCTTAATTAATTAGACTTAATTAAGCTTCTAATGACCTAAATTATGCATTAAAAAGCCTTATTATTCTCATTTTCTGAAATAGAAACCGACATTAAATAATTATCAACATTAAATTAATTTCCCTAGAAGTTGTTTCCTAGACTTAGGTCTTAGGACCCATTCACCCAAGGGAAAATGAGTCCTCCATAAGTACCAAGTCCCAATTTTTAATATATTTTTTGCAGTATTTTAATGATTCAAATTCAAGTTTCAAATGTCAGCTTTTGGAATCTAATTTTTTGGAGATTAGATAAATACCTATAAATACAGTTATTTTATCAGTTCAAGTCTAAGGAAAAATCTAGCATCAAGGAAACTTTCACAAGAGAAAATATTATTGTCAATAGCATTGAAGAGAAGATTTATTAGTCATCTACATCAACAATTAAGATCATATCATCATGTCAAATTCCATGTGTGTTCATATCATGATTTGGAGCTAACATTGTGATGTATGTTTCAAGCATTCAAGCATCAAATCAAGTGTCAAATCAAGCATTCATTCAAGTGAATGCAAGAAAAATCCAATCCTTAGAGAGATGTGATGGACTTCAGTCCTTTACAAGAAGCCATTAAGGGTTTGGTGAGTTGTGGCATAGCATTGTTCATTCAAAAAAATTCTTTCCATTTTTTCATTATTTTATCATCAGGGTTTAATTACCAAATCGGGGTTTAACTAAGGAAAAACCCTATTCACAAAATATATATATATATCTCTTTATATGTGTAGATTTTTAGGTGAAGAAAGATTGAAGATTGATCGAAATAGTATATTTGAAAAGTTGACAAAGTTTTCATCAAAGTTATCAAGATATGGAAACTCACCTATAAATTTTATTTTTGACTTTCTAATAGTGGAATCTACAGAAATTAGAAGCCTAGATAAGGGATCTAAGGACTATGAAATCAGATTTTAGACCCCTGTATAGAGACCCATTTGTTGTAGGGAAAATTTATCCTTGCAAGACACTCAAACCCCATTTTTGGATCTAGGTACACATTAGTTTGACCTTCTTAGATCTGCCTAAAAGTTGTTTTTATTTATGCTATCTAAATAATCTGCATTTCAAGTTTTGCATAACATAATTGAGTTCATTAAGCATTTTATTTTCATCTCCTAAAAGTGTATTTTGGTCATTTTAGTCATTTTTGGTCATAAGAAAGTAGAGACCCAAAAGATCCCAAAATAGGGTTGACTCACCTCAAGGTTGAAAGTCAATCTTATTGCTTGGTGATATTCTATCTTTCTAATGAAATGTTGGAGAAATGTGACTAGATTCCTATTGTTCTAAAACACTTTGGGACAATAGGACCACCCTCTTTTTTCATTTTGTTTCAATACCAAATTGATGAAGATATTTACAAATCCTTAAAAAAATCTTCAAGGAAAGTACAAAAATAGATCATTTACCATATTATATGACAAATATACCATTATTGAACTATAACACTTATGCTTATAATACTCAGTCTTACCACATACTTATACTATATATCTAGTAAATAAATAGTCCACATGTAAATAGAAAAATAATCAAATGTTGGTCAAAATAGACCCATACATGAACACACGAGAATCTATGAATGTTATATTTAAAAAGTGTAAATACATTCATGAAGAAGTGAAATAAATATATTTTTGTCTCAAATGAAGTATCATAGTTCTATCCACTATAAGTTTGTCATTTATAAAATAAAATGCTCGTTTAATAAAATAAGGCACTTATTTAAACAAGTATTGTTATCATAGAGAAAAATATTGTTCTTATGTGTACAACTATTGGGGTAGCAATGTACAAGCATTAGAGTACTTCATTTTAATAGTTTTTCCTATCACAAATTTTAAAGGTGAGCACCATAAATACCATGTATTTTCTCATTAAAATGTGAAGGATTTTCAAAAAGTTTTATTGTTCAACTATTAGTCCATTTTTGTTTCATATAAGTTGTATTTTAAATAAGTATGTGTTATTTTTATAAAAACAAATAATTTTTATATGTTCAACTATTTTTCCATTTGTGTTGAATATAAAAGCTAGAGATAACAAAGATTTATGGTTACTGTGATAGGGTGAAAATACTTGCTAGGAAATGAACAACAAACAAAAGAGCATGAAACAACTACTAAAAAAACCCTACACCTTAAGATTGACCTAATGATTAACTTAACTAATAAAAATGAGAGATTTTACCTTGTTGAGTTGTCCATTGTTGGCCCTTCGATCTTCGATGTTGTGTGCTCCTTGGATGGCAAGAGATACAAGCTATGAGATGAGATGAGGATGGAAAGGTGAGTGAAAATGGATGCAAGTATGAAAATTTGGCTAAGTGTGGCTGAAGGAAATTTTTTGCAAGAGTTTGGCTAGCATGAATGATCTCTCCAAAATGAGAGAAAAGAGGGGCTATTTATAGAGAATTTTGGATTCTCTAGGGAAATGGACAGTTGAGATTCAACCAACAAGGCCAAGATGTAGGGCTATGGTGAATTGAGAAATCACAAGCCCTCACATCTTGACATGTGGCATGTAAAGTGGCTTGAAAATGATGAAGTGGAAATGAGGTGGAAAGATAGGGTACATGACATGAAGGTACTACATAGTACCTTGGGATTGGACAAGATCTCATAAAGGAGGTGCTTGTCCTCAAGTGGGTGAGAGGACATGTGAGGAATTAAAAATTCCTCAAATATCCAAATGGGGATGAGAAAAGGAATTTTAAATTCCAAGGAATGCATTGGGGGATTAAATGTGAATTAAAAATTCACATGGGGAATGGAGTGCCTTCTCCAAAAAGAAAAAAAAATTAATAGGGTTGACTTAGGACACATTAGGTTGACCTAATTAAATGATTAAGGTTGTGCAAGTACTTGATTAGACAAATTAATGACATATTAGAAGAGGGTTAGATTTCACATGTGACTTGATGTGACAAGTCAAAGATCACATGGGGAAGAGTAAAATAAATTTAATATTCCTTGGAAGGATAAAAAGAATTAAAAATTCCTTGAGTAGTTGATTAGGCTAGTTAATGAAGGATTATAGGATGGTTAGGTGGCTAAGAGAGATTAGAGGCCAACTTACAAAAGTTGGAGGATGTGACACATCCTAATCAAGGATTAGGCATGTGCACATCCCTAATGATAAGATTAGGAGAATAATTAGGATTAAGAAAGGGATGTGACATGAAGGGAATTAAATAAATAGTATATTTATTTAATTCATTTGATGAAAGGGGGGAAGGTATTTAATTATTTAACTAGATACCTTAGGGATTAGAAGAAATTTAGAGGTATTAATTAAATAATAGTGATATTACTTAATTAATGTAGATAAGGGAATGTTTAGACAAAAGGGGATAAATTTGGATAAATTAAGTGTCCAAATTAGGTGTCTACAGTTACCAATAGGTATTTGGTCCATTTAGGTTTCATATAAGTTTTACTTTAAATAAAAATATGATATTCTACAAGCAACGAATGATATTTTTTCTTCAACTACTAGGGGTACAGTGATTAAGTTTTGGTTGAATCTTTAAAAAGTCAAATTTTGGACACTTATTAGTAGATGTGCTGATGTGACAAGTTGCATGATCAGCCACACCTTCAAACCTTAGTTATAGATAGATAAGAGGCCAGTCTACATTTCAAAAAAAATGAAGGTCTTGTGATATTCGAGGCAATCCCTACATGCTCATAAATTTATCTTGAATGACTATTGACCCCTCTCCCCTAAAAAATATTGGAACATGCTCAAGTATTGGGTCCTCTCCATATAAATAACAACATTTCTTATATCCAACATACAAATACCCTACCATAGTAGAATAAACCATTGTATATGGCTCAAATCTCAACACATTACAACTAACACCATTACAAACTCAACAACAAATTTATTGCATATACCAGACCACCATAGGTAGTAGACAAGTAAAGGATTTCAGAACTGACAAAGATAAGTATAGCACGATCTAACCAAGAAAATCATATGTACTCAATTCCATGTGAAAGCACAACACTACAATCACAATAGAAAATCCCGCCCTATAACATAACCCCACTGACATTGCCCACCACTGGTCCATTTTATCTATATCTACAACTACTATACTATTCGACTCTACTTTCCTACCTCTTTCCCCTAAACCAAATTTTCATGTTCTATTTTTGAGGGGAGGTACCATAAGTTTAGGGTTCCCTTGAAATGAAGAGGCATCAAAGGTCGAAAATCGATTCCCCTATGATATTTACCCAAAAAGCATGTTGTCTAAAAAATTCATGATAGAATGGAATGTGAGACTTATAGGAGCATTCGTAGAATAGGTAGGATTAATGCAAAAAATGTAACATTAAGGTAAAAAAATGAGGTTTTATCCTCATATAATATTATAAAAGGGTAGGCTTCAATAAAAGTTAGTTATCCTTTGCTTCCTTAAGGAAGAATAACTATTAAAAAATAAAATTATACAAGATAGAGTATAATCATGAATCTAAACTCTTCGACAATAGAGACAAACACAAGTGATTCAAATTGAAGAATATAATGACAAGTTATACATGTGTTTAATATTATTTTTACCAAGTGGAGGGATTCAAATACAATTCTAATTTGTACTAATTAAATCTAATATTTGTGGCATATATTTAAACAAATTTTAAAAACATACCTTCTTTCTCTTCAAAATACTTTTGTGTCATTTCTTCATTTAATTTCATGTCCTTTTCTCTTGAATCTAAATACGTAGTTTTTTTCTATCCTTTTCCATTTATTCAACCCATCTCCTCTTTTAGAAAATATGTGCCAAAAATTCTTTTAATGATTATTTTCCCTCATAAAAAATCCCAAAAATGCTTGAAAAGAATTTCAAAAATGTTTGTAATTATTTTTCAAAATATCTAGCCTTGCAAAAATCTGAAAACTACAAGTATAATTTTTATATTTTGTTTTAATATTTCTCGCTATATTATGTTACCTTTGAATGAAAGTGATAAAACATGAAAATATTTTAATATTTTTTTGGTCAAGAAAATCACCTTCAAATGAAGGTACCTTCGTTCAAATGTATTTTCGTATCTTTGTTCAAAGCTATGTTCATTTGAAGGTCAGGTTGGATAGGCATTCTTTCCCTATTTTGTATTTTTTCCTTATTCTCTTGTTTCCAACCTTGGGTTGGACTAGAAAATGGAATTAACATAATAGTCTAATTTGCAAGATTGTATCCCTCAAAATAGCTTTCCAAAAAGCATGATTTTGAATATATTTAATAATTTTATTTTTTATATTTATTTTCTATTTTTTAAGTGAAGATAGGTTTTTTAGCGATGATTAAGGTCTAGTTCCATATATATTAAAAAATAGTAAAATAGATTTTTAAAAATTTGAAAAATATCTCGGTGAACTAGGTATTATTGTTCTTTCAATAGAAAAAAGTTAGTTTCAATATATATAGAAAAATTAAGCATTATGAAATAAACCTTATTATGAAATTGATTGTTGAGAGGCTGAAACCTTGTCTACCTGTTGTCATTTTTGAGGAGCAGGGAGGCTTTGTGGTGGGTCGTCAAATTTTGGATGGGGTGGTGGTGGCCTCTGAGGTCATTCATTCCATGGTGACCTCTAAGGATAGGTCTATGTTCATCAAGTTAGATATGAACAAAGCTTATGATAGAGTTAAATGGAGTTTTCTACAAAAGATTCTATTGGCCTTTGGCTTTTCTTCAGATTAGGTGAGTTGGACTATGAGTTGTGTGACTTCTTCCTCATTTTCGGTTATTGTAAATGGTGAACCTTTAGAGCTTTTTGGTGCTACTAGGGATCTTCGTCAAGGAGGTCCATTCTCTCCTTATCTATTTATTATAATGGAAAAGGGGAAGGGTCGGTTTCTTAAATTTCAAGTTTCTCAAGGCTTGATTCATGGTTGGCAGTGGGGTTTGGGTTTTCCAATGCTTTCTCATCTCTAGTTTGTGGATGAAATTTCTCTTATGGGATTGGCTCATATTCAAGAATTTGAATCCTTTAGGCTGGCTTTGGATATCTACCTTGTTGCTTCGGGTCAGAAAGTCAATGAGCAGAAGTCTTTTATTTTCTTCTTTAATAATCTTCAGGCTATCTAATGATGGATTACAGCTACTTTGTGATTTTAAATTGGGTCTCTTCCCTTTGTCTATTTGGATATTCCTCTTGCTATTGGTCGTCAGCCTAGGTCCTCCTGGAAAATGTTGCTTGATAAGTTGAGGTGGAAGGTTACTCATTGGACTCATTAGTGGTTGTTTATAGCTACTAGAGTGACTCTTCTCAAGTTAGTTATCCAAGCCCTCCCCATCTACAGATGCTTTGTTCAAGTGGCTCCTATGTATTTACTTAGGGAATTTGATGCTCTCTCATGTCAATTTCTTTGAAATGGTAACTTGATGTCTACTAAGTGGAGCCTTGTTAAATGGCAATCTATGAGCAGACCAAAGTAGGAGGGTGGTCTTGGTTTACGCTCTACTATTTTGAATGGGCAAGTTCTTGCTGCTAAGCTTTACTAGCGTTGGTGTACCAATTAGGATCAATTATGGGCTCATGTTCTCAACCATAAATATCTTAGGGGTGTTACTTCTTTTGAGGTTCCTCACTATCCTCTGGAGGGAGTGGTTCTATGATATGGCATACTTTGAAAGTGGAGGCACATCTGATTAAGCATGCACTTTTTTGGATTTGTCATTCGGGGTCACAGGCTCTTTTCTGGTTAGATTCTTGGGATGGTCACCCACCTATTCTCTTTACTTTTCCTCACCTCTAGTCCCTTTCTGATGTTTTTTTCTGCGGCCAGCTGGGATACTGTTGAACATTATAAGGTTGCACAACATTGTGGATCAGTTGTAAGCTTTTGTTGGAAACATCCTTCTAAGTGGCCACCTAGGGGGTCTGAGGAGGATAGGTGTGATCTTTCTTAGCTTTTGGCTTCCCATGCTTGTAATTCTTTGAACTGGGACCTGATGTCTTGGACTAGGATGGTTTTGATTTGTCTTGGAAGTACTTTGTGTCTGCTAGTTATAAGCAGCTTGGTAGGTAGTTGTTTGGGGATATTGAGGTCTCTTGGTGGAAGCAAGTTTGGCATAAGGTGTTGTGGCCCAAGTGCAATTTCATCATGTGGTTAGTTACTCAAAACCAATGTCTTAGGATAATTTATGTAAGTGTGGTTTCCAAGGCCCTTCTGTAACACCCCTCCTTTTTGTACTCTGATAATCAGGCAATGTTTTCCTATATTATGCTTCGATCGTGTTAACATATGAATTAATGATGCTTTATGCTTTGATTATGTTAATAATGTTAGCTTTGTCAGTTAGTGATACTGTATTGGTGAAGGGGACGGGGTTGTATCACTCGCTTGCGAGTGCCCTACGATTCTGAGATTTCCTCTTCACGGTGTGTCTGATCATGTTATGTATATATGCACGTTCGACATGCTCTTTGTTGCAGGTTGGCAGGTATATGACATCGACTCCACCTGGTTTCCAGGTTTGAGCGTGTCCATTGACCAATGAAAATTATTTGGGAGATAGTAGCTAGGGTTTCCGAACCAGGTTGTCACCCTAGTCGTAGCGTGTTGTTGGTTTGTCGTCGGGGCCAGTTGCTTTAACTTGGTCCGTTCCCCGTGAGTGCTTATTTAATTTCAAGTTTAAGTTATGAAATGACTTGCGTAGTTTGATTAATGATTAAATGTGTTTAGTTGCAAGCTAAAAGTGATTAAATAGCTTTTGGAAATTATAAATAATGATTGTTTTGTCTTATTGCGATGTTGGAAAATTAGGGATTGATTAATTAATTTAATTGAATTAATAAAATAATCTAATTTTGAATTAGATTTATTTTATTGATAATTTGAGTTAATTGGGTGAATTAATTAAATTATCCCTTTTGAATTGAAAGTGTGAAGGATTTAATTCTTTTGTTAAATGTAGAGTGCAAAAATATTTGGATTCAAATTGGAAATAGAAAATTGTTAAAGTTATTAAAAATTCAAATGTTTTCTTTTGCAAAGACTTTGGGGTAGAAGAGATATTTTCTGAAATGGTTGACTATTTGGTAAAAGATATTTGTGTTGAATTTGAAATTGGAATTTGAATTAAATTTTGATTTGAATTTGTATTCAATTTAATTTGATATTGAGTTTGAATTTGGAAGTGAATTTGCATTTGGATTGGAATTTAGTTAGAATTTGAATTTGAATGTGAATTTGGGGAGTTTGGAGGAAAAAGGCTATATTTGGTTTTAGGGTTTTCTTTCAATCCTCCATGGTATTCTTGGTTTGGTTTTTTTGGTGGAGAGCTTGGAGGAGGCTAGAATGGTGGAATTGAAGGAGGGCTTGGGATTCTCCATTGTTGAAGCTTCCAAATTTGGAGGAAACACAAGGTTCCATCACTCTTTCTTCTACTTCTTGCTTTCTTTTGAATGAGGTTATATGATTGAAAATGTAATTTTAGATTCAATGAGTTTATGGAAAATCTCTCATATTTGCAAAATTTATAAATGGATTTGGGAAATTAATACCAAACATGGAAATTATACCAAATTATTGAAAGAAAATAAAAGAAAACTCCATGTGAGATCTAGATTTGAAAACAGATCTAGTTGTTTGAAATAAAATTCTATTTTTGAAATGGGTTTAGATAAATTGTTTTCATAATTTGGGTATGGAATCAAAATTTGAGTATATAGATTTGTGAATGCAACCCTTTTTGTTTATATTGGGTGATACCCACAATCATATTTTCAAATATAAAGTGTTATTTTAAGAAATTTTAAATTTCTGGTAAAAATGTTTTTAAAAAAAAAAAAATTATCATTTTTGGGTCTGGTAAAAAAATGCAGGTTTTAATTTATTTTAAAAATTTTTACTGAGGGTGGGAGTCAAACCCCCCCCCCGCCCTGCCCTCAGGAGGCGCCGGAGGGAAGGGCGCACGTGCCCATTGGCATAACCAGCCGCCCGCCCAGTGGCGCTCCCTTGCCGCACCTGAGAAGCAAGCACACTTAGGCCCGCTTGGTCGGGGGGTGGGGCTCTATGTGTGGAGCACATAGGCTCCGCCGCCATGGCGGCGAGGCTTGCGCGAGGGCTTCGGCCCTTTATGTGCTTTAAAATATTTCTTTTATTTAGTTTAAGTTTATTTAATTTTATTTAAATTAATATTTATTTTTTTATATATATAAATTATATTATGTTTTATATATTATATATAATATTATATATTGTATATTATATAAAATATAATATATTTATATATATTAAATTAAAGGAATTTTTAGTAAGTTCAAATGTATGTTTTATTTCATTGGTTAATTATAAAGTTTTAGAAATGATTAATTGAAATATAAACGTTATTGGTTGTAGTTTATTCCATGGGAAGTATATTTAAAGTTAATTAAATGTTTCATTTGCAAATAAAAAATATAACTTTACTTGGCATATTTAAATAATGTTAAATGTTAGATTAGAACTTCTAATCGACCTTGTGATTATTATGATTGTGGAACTGAGGGTAAAGAATGAAGTTATTTGGTTAACTTAATGTTTTTTTTATTATCAAGTGATTTATCTTTTGCATGTGATCATGAAACTTAGAGAGAACGATTGATTTAAATTCTAACCAGATAACTGCATTATTAACATGCTTTATGGTTATGAAAGTTAGAGTAAATGATATGTTTTGTTTATATATTCCAATGTCGTGAATAAAAGAGGGGATCAATTGACTAGATAAATGCAAGTCATGAAACCTGTGTTTGAGTGGATTTAGGAAATCCGAATCTTAGTTTATTTAATTGCTAGAAATACTTTTAATGGTTGTTCTTTCTTGTTCAATGTTGGGAGTATAGAGTCAGTGTTTGAAGTCTTCCTGATAGGGGATTTGTATCCTGATGTGGGTTGTCTTTATGAAAGTCAACCTTTGGTGTGTCGTAGAAAATGTGCATAGTTATACCTCGTGGATCACCCAGTTTTTACGTACGGGGATTTGTGCCTCCTTGGGTGTAGGAGAGGGTAATGTGATTTGGTTTCCTCCAATGTTGGAGTGGGTTTTGTACGTTGTTTCCTCCAGTGTTGGAGTAAGTTCCGTGTTCTATTTCCTCCTTGGTTTGGAGAGGTCGTGTTATCTTGTTTCTTCTTGTGGGTGTGTTATCGTTAGGAGAGTGGCTCTTGGTGGGGGTCCAGCACACAAAGGGGCGCCAGGGTAACTCACCTAGAGTTTAACTAAGTGATCATTTAAATGAAATTAATGGGGATCCTTCAAACTAATAAGATAATGAATGCCTCTCTCGTGAAGCAAGTGAATGATAAGGCTCGAGATGAGATGGGACGCATAGTTTTGCATGAGGGTCCGGCGCCGGTAGAGGCAAGCCAGGGTAACCCAAGATGGGGGTCCGGTAGCCTAGGAAGGTTGAGCTAGGGTAACTCATGGCAATTTATGTATGACACTTTTCCTATGTCGACAGTTAATCAGTTATTGTGTGATGTACATGATCATTGTTCTCTGAAAGCATTGTAACTTCGTGTTAAGTGATGTTGTGACTGTTGTGGCTTAATGGCATTGTGGTTATAGATGTTAAGTGGCTTTGTGATTGTAGTTGTTTCAATTCAGTTTTGGTGTAAGCCTGTGTCTAGAGGTGGTGGTCTTGTCTAGGAAATCCTTGTTACTATCTCCTAGCACGGAGGGAGTGGGGCCTTTGGGTTCCACGTGGTCGGGTGGCGTGCATTTCTTTTCCGTTGGTTCTTCTTCATGTTCGTGAGTTCGTGATTTCCAGCTGGAGAGCTCGTGGGAATCAGTTGCTTCTCATGCCTTGTTCTTTTAGTTCTTATTGTATTTATTACCCCTCATTGTGTTCGAGGTGGAATTTGTATTATGTAATCTTGATTATTGGATTTACCTCATTCGGGGAATGAGTGATGTAACCTTATTGTTTAATGTTAAATTGGAATCTTGGGTATTTAATTCCTTGTTGAAATTTATCTTGCATGGAATGTATGTTGTCTCATTTCCTTAAGTGTTTAATGTTTCAGTTTATGTTAATGTTATTTGATGTTGGGTTTTTAAGTAATCTTTGTCTCATGGCCTTAGAGGTTGTTGGCAATATGAATTCACCTTACATGTTATTTGTACTTAAACAAAAAAAAAAATTGGTGCGTTTAAGTAGTGAATTGCAACTTCCTCTAGGGTTGCGTGGCGGGGCATTACACATGGTATCAGAGCCTAGGTTTAAACACTGGGAACTCTTGGATTATGTTGGACCCATTATGTTGTATGTGTGTAGGTTTATACTCTGGGCACTATGAGCCATTGTATTGACCTAGTTGTCTTTCTCTTTCATGTGGGTTTCCTTTTGGGTTGATTTCTCTTGTTTGCCCAGAAGTTGTCGTTAAGTGGTTTTGGTCCAATGGTGCAGGAAACTAGTGGAAAGGGTAGGATCCTCGGTGCAGTGCGCAATGCACCGATATCCTTTCTATTGGAAGAATGCATTAAGGACGATTGTGTAGTTTGTGATTGTGATGTGTTGTGTGTGGTGGACGATAATTAGTTTGTTGTTGCTTCCACCCTTTAATGTCTTTTGTTGAATGCTTTTGTGAGGATTAGGCTCGCAAGCCTACCTAGAGGGGTGTTTTGTTTGGCTTCCTTCTTGTTGCTTGGCTTTTTCGTTGTGTAAAGGGTTGAGACCCTTGAGTGGTTCTTGAGTGTGGTTGTAGTGTGTTTGTTGGGTGTATTCCAAGTGCTTGATGTGGCAAGATAGTCATAAGACCTCTTTCCTTGAGTGCCTTAGTATGGCGTTTGTATATTATGAGAAAATGTTTATGTATTCATGAAGGTTTGTTTCCTAGATCGAACCTTGGGTAAAGGACCTAAGTCCCCAAGTTGCACTCATATGTATGAAAAAGGTATAATGTGAATAGAAAACCATTTTTGCAGCAAATCAAAGTTTAGAGAGAAAGAATTAGTGAAACAGTTGCATGTTAAAGATAAATGCATTATAGGTGCATATGTTGTTGGTGAGGCTTATAGTCCCCAACTTTATTGTTAAATTTTAAGAAATCATGTTGATGGTTAGATTATTGTACCTAGATCCAAAATGCAAAATGGCAACGAATGTTGAAGTGATAATGTTGTATATTTTGTCTGAAGTAAACTTGTAATGATATTGATGTATATGCGATCTTATGGAGTTTGTAATAGGGGAACTTGCAGGCTTCCAGGAGTAAGCCTGACCCTAGGGGGGAGGATGTAACACCCCTCCTTTTTGTACTCTGATAATCAGGCAATGTTTTCCTATATTATGCTTCGATCGTGTTAACATATGAATTAATGATGCTTTATGCTTTGATTATGTTAATAATGTTAGCTTTGTCAGTTAGTGATACTGTATTGGTGAAGGGGACGGGGTTGTATCACTCGCTTGCGAGTGCCCTACGATTCTGAGATTTCCTCTTCACGGTGTGTCTGATCATGTTATGTATATATGCACGTTCGACATGCTCTTTGTTGCAGGTTGGCAGGTATATGACATCGACTCCACCTGGTTTCCAGGTTTGAGCGTGTCCATTGACCAACAGAAATTATTTGGGAGATAGTAGCTAGGGTTTCCGAACCAGGTTGTCACCCTAGTCGTAGCGTGTTGTTGGTTTGTCGTCGGGGCCAGTTGCTTTAACTTGGTCCGTTCCCCGTGAGTGCTTATTTAATTTCAAGTTTAAGTTATGAAATGACTTGCGTAGTTTGATTAATGATTAAATGTGTTTAGTTGCAAGCTAAAAGTGATTAAATAGCTTTTAGAAATTATAAATAATGATTGTTTTGTCTTATTGCGATGTTGGAAAATTAGTGATTGATTAATTAATTTAATTGAATTAATAAAATAATCTAATTTTGAATTAGATTTATTTTATTGATAATTTGAGTTAATTGGGTGAATTAATTAAATTATCCCTTTTGAATTGAAAGTGTGAAACATTTAATTCTTTTGTTAAATGTAGAGTGCAAAAATATTTGGATTCAAATTGGAAATAGAAAATTGTTAAAGTTATTAAAAAATCAAATGTTTTCTTTTGCAAAGACTTTGGGGTAGAAGAGATATTTTCTGAAATGGTTGACTATTTGGTAAAAGATATTTGTGTTGAATTTGAAATTGGAATTTGAATTAAATTTTGATTTGAATTTGTATTCAATTTAATTTGATATTGAGTTTGAATTTGGAAGTGAATTTGCATTTGGATTGGAATTTAGTTAGAATTTGAATTTGAATGTGAATTTGGGGAGTTTGGAGGAAAAAGGCTATATTTGGTTTTAGGGTTTTCTTTCAATCCTCCATGGTATTATTGGTTTGGTTTTTTTGGTGGAGAGCTTGGAGGAGGCTAGAATGGTGGAATTGAAGGAGGGCTTGGGATTCTCCATTGTTGAAGCTTCCAAATTTGGAGGAAACACAAGGTTCCATCACTCTTTCTTCTACTTCTTGCTTTCTTTTGAATGAGGTTATATGATTGAAAATGTAATTTTAGATTCAATGAGTTTATGGAAAATCTCTCATATTTGCAAAATTTATAAATGGATTTGGGAAATTAGTACCAAACATGGAAATTATACCAAATTATTGAAAGAAAATAAAAGAAAACTTCATGTGAGATCTAGAGTTGAAAACCCATCTAGTTGTTTGAAATAAAATTCTATTTTTGAAATGGGTTTAGATAAATTGTTTTCATAATTTGGGTATGGAATCAAAATTTGAGTATATAGATTTGTGAATGCAACCCTTTTTGTTTATATTGGGTGATACCCACAATCATATTTTCAAATATAAAGTGTTATTTTAAGAAATTTTAAATTTCTGGTAAAAATGTTTTAAAAAAAAAAAATATTATCATTTTGTTACGGTAAAAAAAAAGCGCGTTTTAATTTATTTTAAAATTGTTTTGGGTGTGGGAGGTCAAACCCCCCCCCCACCACAGCGGTACTGCCCGGAGGGGAGGGGCGTTCACGCAGGGCTAACCCCCGCCTGCCCGTGGGAACCATGACGGCAGGCCCGCCAGCCGAGTGGGCGGCGGTATCGCCAAGCGCCCCAAGCCGCCAGTCGGGGCGGGGCTCTGTGTGAGCACACAAGCTCGCCACCATGGCGGCGAGGGCCTGTGCGCCAGGGCTTCGGCCCTTTATGTGCTTTAAAATATTTCTTTTATTTAGTTTAAGTTTATTTACTTTTATTTAAATTAATATTTCTTTTTTATATATATATAAATTATATTATGTTTTATATATTATATATAATATAATATATTGTATATTATATAAAATATAATATATTTATATATATTAAATTAAAGGAATTTTTAGTAAGTTCAAATGTATGTTTTATTTCATTGGTTAATTATAAAGTTTTAGAAATGATTAATTGAAATATAAACGTTATTGGTTGTAGTTTATTCCATGGGAAGTATATTTAAAGTTATTTAAATGTTTCATTTGCAAATAAAAGATATAACTTTACTTGGCATATTTAAATAATGTTAAATGTTAGATTAGAACTTCTAATCGACCTTGTGATTATTATGATTGCGGAACTGAGGGTAAAGAATGAATTTATTTGGTTAACTTAAATGTTTTTTTTATTATCAAGTAATTTATCTTTTGCATGTGGTCATGAAACTTAGAGAGAACGATTGATTTAAATTCTAACCAGATAACTGCATTATTAACATGCTTTATGGTTACGAAAGTTAGAGTAAATGATATGTTTTGTTTATATATTCCAATGTCGTGAATAAAAGAGGGGATCAATTGACTAGATAAATGCAAGTCATGAAACCTGTGTTTGAGTGGATTTAGGAAATCCGAATCTTAGTTTATTTAATTGCTAGAAATACTTTTAATGGTTGTTCTTTCTTGTTCAATGTTGGGAGTATAGAGTCAGTGTTTGAAGTCTTCCTGATAGGGGATTTGTATCCTGATGTGGGTTGTCTTTATGAAAGTCAACCTTTGGTGTGTCGTAGAAAATGTGCATAGTTATACCTCGTGGATCACCCAGTTTTTACGTACGGGGATTTGTGCCTCCTTGGGTGTAGGAGAGGGTAATGTGATTTGGTTTTCTCCAATGTTGGAGTGGGTTTTGTACGTTGTTTCCTCTAGTGTTGGAGTAAGTTTCGTGTTCTGTTTCCTCCTTGGTTTGGAGAGGTCGTGTTATCTTGTTTCTTCTTGTGGGTGTGTTGTCGTTAGGAGAGTGGCTCTTGGTGGGGGTCTGGCACACAAAGGGGCGCCAGGGTAACTCACCTAGAGTTTAACTAAGTGATAATTTAAATGAAATTAATGGGGATCCTTCAAACTAATAAGATAATGAATGCCTCTCTCGTGAAGCAAGTGAATGATAAGGCTCGAGATGAGATGGGACGCATAGTTTTGCATGAGGGTCTGACGCCGGTAGAGGCAAGCCAGGGTAACCCAAGATGGGGGTCTGGTAGCCTAGGAAGGTTGAGATAGGGTAACTCATGGCAATTTATGTATGACACTTTTCCTATGTCGACAGTTAATCAGTTATTGTGTGATGTACATGATCATTGTTCTCTGAAAGCATTGTAACTTCGTGTTAAGTGATGTTGTGACTGTTGTGGCTTAATGGCATTGTGGTTATAGATGTTAAGTGGCTTTGTGATTGTAGTTGTTTCAATTCAGTTTTGGTGTAAGCCTGTGTCTAGAGGTCGGTGGTCTTGTCTAGGAAATCCTTGTTACTATCTCCTAGCACGAAGGGAGTGGGGCCTTTGGGTTCCACATGGTCGGGTGGCGTGCATTTCTTTTCCGTTGGTTCTTCTTCATGTTCGTGAGTTCGTGATTTCCTACTGGAGAGCTCGTGGGAATCAGTTGCTTCTCATGCCTTGTTCTTTTAGTTCTTATTGTATTTATTACCCCTCATTGTGTTCGAGGTGGAATTTGTATTATGTAATCTTGATTATTGGATTTACCTCATTCGGGGAATGAGTGATGTAACCTTATTGTATAATGTTAAATTGAAATCATGGGGTATTTAATTCCTTGTTGAAATTTATCTTACATGGAATGTATGTTGTCTCATTTCCTTAAGTGTTTAATGTTTCAGTTTATGTTAATGTTATTTGATGTTGGGTTTTTAAGTAATCCTTGTCTCGTGGCCTTAGAGGTTGTTGGCAATATGAATTCACCTTACATGTTATTTGTACTTAAACAAAAAAAAAATTGGTGCGTTTAAGTAGTGAATTGCAACTTCCTCTAGGGTTGCGTGGCGGGGCATTACACCTTCAATGTGTGTTTTGTGTCGTAACTGTGAGGAGAGTGTCTCTCATCTCTTCTTCCAATGTTCTTATGCTAGAGAGATTTGGCATTTTTGGTGGAGGGTGTGGTGGCTCTTCTCGAGGAAACCCTGGTCATGCTGGAATTGGTGGTGTTGGTTGGGCTAGTTCTAGAGATGTTCAATTTATCTTCTCTATTTATAAGGGTCTTCATACTAATAATTTAATGGAGGCTTAGGCTATTTTATCTATTGTGGAGCGTGGAAGTCAATTGGGATGGTGAAGGATCATATGTGAGTTTGATTCCCATGTTGTGGTGAAATTTTTGAATAGGCAAAATTTAGATGATGTTAGCGAGTATTTGGATTTGATTGTTGATTAGATTATCAACCTCTATGCTTCTTTGGAGTTTGTTACTTTCACTTATATTCCTAGAGAATTGAATGGTGTTGCTGATTGTTTGGCTAAATGGGCTTCTGATAATAGTCATGATTGTAATCTAATGGACCAGGGTCAGTTACCCCCAAACCTGTCTCACCAGTTGGATCACTTATTGGAGCTTGATAGGGCTATGCAGTGCCCTTGCTTTGTACTTCTTCTTGTTTCAATAAAAAATTTACCCTCCTTTATGTTAATCTCACTTCAAAGATTAATTAAAAATAAAATATGAAAACAAAAGATTATGGAAAAATAGTTATGCAATACATACTAAGTTAAGAATCTATGTTTAAGAATTTAAAATTTTATCCTTTTTGAAAATCGCTAGTTCCCACCATCTTCAAATTTATAATGGGTTGGTTTCTATAGGTGATAAAAGGTAAAAATATGGTTTAAAATGCTTATTTCAATGTCCCACATTGGCAAAGATGTAGAATAGACTATTTGGGATCACCCCTTTATTATGGTCATACCTATATGAAGATGTGATTTTTAATGTATTTTTCCAATGCTTTGTGATTGTAATGAAAATATATCAAATTGTTAGTAGAATTCATCACTTCCCTTGTGTGTCAAGAAGTAATTATAGATTTTTTGATAATGTTGTGGTCACAGACAATGTTTGAGGTTGTGTCTTATGTGTAGGTGAAAGATTCAAGTTATGCTTTAATGGTAGTGTAAAGTAATCTAGGGAATAGGATTCTAGAATAAAATGTTGAGTGATCTTCCACTACTATTGAGGGTAAAAAGTATGATTTGTGATCATGAAAATAAATCAATTAGAAGAAACCAACAAAATTAAGTATGTGGGGATATTTCAAATAGTGCAATATCAAGAACATTCAAACCATTTAACTTCAAAGAATGCTCACTTGCTAAGACAAGGCTTGAGAAATTTTTAAAAATTGGAGAATGGAAAGAAGTTTGAGTATATAATGACAAAAGTATAAGAATGTGTACAATTACTTTAATGTGTGTCCATCTCTTGCACTATGGAGTTTTATATTTATATAGTAAATATATTTAAGTAGTACCTCTCTTCATCCATGAACTCCCTAGACTTATTTATGGCAAAGTGAGATGGGGAAAGTAGAAGTAGGAGGTAAAAGATACCATACATTTAGATTTTAGCAAACTATTTTGAAAAGGTCAATAAGGAGGAAGAGTATGTCTGTATATAAATTTCATTCAAGCAACATAGCAATTCTAACTTAGCTATTAAGAATGTACACATTTGTACAATCTACAAGCTCATAGATATTGTTAATGTGAATAATTAATCTATTCACTATACTTAAGTGTACTTAGGTTGATGGGGTTAGACAACTTCTTGCCTAACCAAATGTGCAACCTTTTAGACCTCTAAAGGTTACCAAGTTATTCAGTTAGCCTCATGCACACACCTTTTGAGGTTGGAAGACTTTCCAACTCACCTCAAAGGTCACTCAATACTTGGCACACAAGACTGATGACTTGGCCATACAGGTTGTTGATTTGCACAATCCAAGTGATCCTAAGGTTGACATAGGTTATAGGACACTTGTCTACTCATTTGTGCCACTTCATGAGGCACTTGGATTGCCTCTACCTTGCCTATTTAGGCAAGCTCATATTTTAATCAACATAACTCTTTTATCAATATCATTTTGATAATGGAAGATTAGGCATATTTTTTGCAAGTGTATCTTTGTGGAAGCACAAGGTTTTTGCGGTCATGATCTTGGATGAAAATCCTAACATGATATCAGAGCCATGCAGAAAAAATCCATCCCAAAATCTTACTTCAAGCTGAGTTTTAATATGACATTGAAATAAGTATTTTAAACCATATTTTTACCTTTATGATGACACCTCTCACCCTCCCAAAATCATTGGAAAAAATACCTTAAAAATCACATTATGATGACACCTCTCACCCTCCCAAAATCAAAGTGCAAGAAAAATTTTTCTATTTGAAAGTTTTGTGATAATGACATTTGGAAGAATGGCTTTTTTTTATTCATAGCAATTAGGGAATTTTATTTGTGTAGTTTTTTTTGTTGAATGTGTCTGATTTAGCCATTAATTTCAGTGCCAAAGCTGCACATATTCTTTGGCATTCTCCAACGGCCTTCAACAAATCTGCCTTTCTTGCATTTGTATAGCATTCTCTGTTTGGCTGTTTAAACTATCTTTTTGCAGGCAATTATTCTGTGATTTATTGTTTGCCTTCTGAAGGCTCGCTCTTCACCTGCGCCCTGCTCAAAGCTATACACCTCACTTTAGTTAATTTCCACTCCATCACGCCCAGCCATCAGCATTTGCTCTGCCTGCGTGAGCATTCCAGTGAGTCTCCATCGGCTTGCACATTAGTCTATGGTCTTCTCCAACAAGGCGTGATCTGTCTTTGTCTTGGTGAGCTAGTCTCTCTCCTCCCTATTCGTGATCTGCTCATTCAAGAGCATACATTCCGACGAAGAGGATGTGACACCTGCGAAGAGGAGTAGTGTGCTTATTACGTGACGTATTTTGTTGGAATCTGCGAACATAGGCGAGGGGAGGATCAGACGTTTGGCCCGCGCCTAGCATCACTCGTGCTCCAACACTCCAAACAACCTGTCACGACCTCGCTGCTTGCTAAGATAGGCGTCTATCAGTTGATTTTGGGGTTTGTTAGAAAGGGGGCGTATGGTTGACCAGGCAACTCCACGCGCCACTAGATCCACCCTGCACATTGATCAACAGGCAGCTTCTACAACACAGACCTGCATTGGTGCCAAACTTCACCACGTGGATACAAGAATTCAAGGCGAAGTCGTGACTTCTCCAAAAAGGTCTTTGACTAGGCCTTTCCCTCTTCCTACATTCTAAGGGTGGGTCGCATGGAGGGGCTGTAGGGTCTATTTTTAAGGAAAAAAAAAATTGCTACAGTATTATTTGGAATCTTTTCCTGAAGAATAGAAGCTCCTACCTTTTAGACTGCAGATTTGAGGGGTTGAAAATGGGGTGGGGCTGGAGATTGCTCCTGCACTTCAGCAATTTTTTTTCCCATTTGTAAATCATCTCAACTTTTAAGTTCCTTAAATTCCGAAACTTAAATTTTAAGCTGAACTCCACAGTAAATAAGTTGATGAGACCACTAGCTTCCTTAAAATCTGGAGCTTAATATTTTAAGCTGAATTGCTCTACTAAATTTATGGGGTCACCACCTTTAAAAACTTCCTAAAATTTCTCAGCAGCACCCATTGAAAGTTTTCAGGAAACCCCCCTCTAACATGCCCTACATTCTGAGGTTTGTATCAAATCTGCTTTTGTATATGCATGGAGTTTGTTGGTTAGTCGACTCTAGAGTCTTCAACACTTGCACGACGCCTTGACCTACAAGCCTTGACATTCATTGTATTGTAGAGTCTTATATTCCGATCTGCAAGATTGATGGTGAAGTTTAGTGCCTGTTGTTCCTTATTATTTGGTTTTTTGTTTGGTTGAACTTTCTCTTTGGCACTAACATCCAGCCATTTGGCATTTTTTTAACTAAGCACTACTCACAGTTGGCAGGACAGCATACCAAATCAATTACTAATCTTGACAGATTCTTTGGTTGCTGTTACAAGGCTAATTACAACATTGATATTTTCTGCTAACAGTTTAAAAGTTAATTAAACCATCAAATTTAAGTTGAGTAGGCTAGTTAACTATCTAAAGCTTGACAAAGCGAAATTGTATGGGCAGGTGATTTTTTTTGCTTTAGTTAAAAAATTGTAAAAGATGAGTCAATTTTTTTCTTTTGAAATGAATTAGGCAAAAGAGAAAGTGATGGCAGAGGTGCAATTTTTATCTTAGTTAAAAATTTGTAAAAGAGGAGTCAATTTTCTCTTTTGCAATGAATTTGGAAAAAGAAAAGGGGGAGGGGGGGAGACGGGTGGGTGAGGGCGCAGAGGGTGAGAGGTGTCATCATAATGAGGATTTTAATTTTCATTTTAGGTATTTTATTGAGGTTTACTAGAAATATCTTAATCTTGTCTTCTTAATCAACCTCATGACAATAAACTTGTAGAACTCAAATAGCAATATGTTTGTAAATCCACTAATATAAAGTTCCACAAAATTGAATGTGTGCTCTTTAGGGAGAGAATTTGGGAAATTATTGTACATACACTGAATTATAAAGTGTAATGGGGGTTATGCCATCACAACATGGATTCTTTTGATTTTCACCTCATGCAAGTGTGTCTTTGAGCACACCTTGTACATCTTTACATTCTTTTCACACTCGCAATCTCATTTTGTTTGCTTATATTCTTTTAGCATTAAGGGATGACTATAATGTGTTATGCTAAATGAAGTAGAATCTTCTTTCTAGGAGGCCTCATGAACCTTCTAACTTGATCTCTCAAATGGGGGATTATATCAGTGGATCACAATACTATCTATATTATCGACTTCACAGAGTTTGATAAAATTTGTGTACATTGGTTGAGTAGTGCTCATTAGTTCACTCATGTAGTGTTTTGTATCTCTCATCTTAATCCACATTTCTTAGAGATTTGTTGATTCCAATAGACACTAGTTCATCATTGACAAATTTCACAACTTCTACATGCTTCAAGAGTTCATCATCATGTTCCTATCATTAGGGGACATATTTTGAAAAGGTCTTAAATCCTTCTAATTCTCTTTTTTTGAAGAGGAGCTTTGTTCCCACTGGGTTTTCTCATTTACTCCACTTTATAAGAGAATGCATTGTACATGGATACCTAGCATGGCCTCTAGTTGGGACCCATTTCAATCTATTTATGCTTTTGTGATCTCCCCAAGTATCACTTAAGTGAGGTGTTAGTGTGAATAATTAATCTATTCACTATACTTTAGTGTACTTGGGTTGATGAGGTTAGACAACTTCTTGTCTAACTGAATGTGCAACCTTTCAGATCTCTAAAGGTTACCAAGTTATTTGGTTAACCTCATGCACAAACCCTTCGAGGTTGGAAGACATTTCATCTCACGTCAAAGGTCACTCAACACTTGGCACACAAGGTTGATGATTTGGCCATAGAGGTTGTTGGTTTGCACACTCCAAGTGATCCTAAGGTTGACACCTATAGGAAACTTGTCTACTCATTTGTGCCACTTCATAGGGCATTTGTTCATGTTGACACCTATAGGAAACTTGTCTACTCATTTGTGCCACTTCATGGGGCACTTGTTCATAGGTGGATTGCCTCTATCTTGTCTATTTAGGCAAGCTCATATTGTAATCAACTTAACTCTTTTATCAATATCATTTTGATAATGAAAGATTAGACATATTGTTTGCAAGTGTATCTTTGTGGAAGCACAAGGTTTTTGTTGTCATGATCTTGGATGAAAATCCTAACATATATGATCACCATTTTCAAATACTATGGCCATGTAATAGGTTTGAGCTAAAAATAAAATAGATTGTACCTACCAATGATTGTGCAACATGTGGTTAAATAAGATTTTTTCAATAAGATTGCTATCGCCAAATATATCCAAATAGGTAGAATGAGGGCAATAAAACTTCATTCCATATTGTTTGGAATTAAAAATTGATACATTTGAACTTGTTTAGTTATTATTCAACTATACAATATGACTTCTTAAATTTTTTATCTCCCCTTTCATAAGTTAAATAGATACCTCTTTACTCCATCATGCTACGATATCAAATTGATGAAGATATTTATCATTCCTTTGAAAAGTCTCTTACAAGAAACAAACAAAGTAAATCAGTCACCAACTTATATATAATAAAAAGGGAAAACCAAAAAACACTAATAAATTAGAAGATGAAGCTAGAACACTAAAAGATCGTATAAAAATCACCATAAATAAAATTATTGCATAATTTTGTTACAAGTGTTTGAAATTATAGGTTAATAACACTTACAAATGCACTATGCTCCTAAAAAACACTTATTTCTAGTACTATTAATAATTGTGAAGAGATGAAGTAGAGAAAAGACCCCAACATGGTTGATAGCCCTAAACTAGTATAGGGCATCTAAAAATGAGCATTAGGCATTGATGAGCATGTCGTATAGTGGTTGAATCACAACGCCTCCCTGTAAATAATTCAGGTTAAAACATGGTTGGGCGTAGAGCTTCTTTTCTATGCATGGAGCTTAAATTTAATTCTAGAAAACGGTTTTCTTGTAAGAGTAACATCACTGATTTTCTAATTAGGATTTTAAGGAGTCCAATCACAATGCAACTGAGAGAGAGTTTTTGTTAATGTTCTTCTAAATACTCTGAATCAAACTTAAATATGTTACTTGCAGACTCATTTCCAATTATATTCATAAAATAAGATATTACTTGCAGACTTCATTTCCACTTCCACTGATAAAATATAACTTTAAATATTTAATAATTTATAACCCTAGGTATAAACTTGACTGTAAACAACAGCATTTATTCCATCATAGGTAGCAGAGAGGCAAAGTGATTCACTGCTCACATAGATAAGCGACAACAGAGTCCAGCAAAGCAAAGCATATCACCGTAGGCATACATCAAATTCACCGCTAGCAATTCATCAAAGGAAAATTCACCGCCAACAATTCACCACTGGAAAATTCACCATTATGCGAAAAATTAATTGCATGAATTTTTGGCAGTTAATTTTCCTTAGCGATGAATTGCTGGTGGCGGTGAATTTACCTGCAGTGAATTATTGATGGTAGATTTTCCATCGGTGAATTGCTGGCGGTGATCTTTCCTAGAGACATCACCATATCATAGGTAGCGGGCACGTAAAGGTTTTCAGCGCTCACAAAAATAAGCCACGCCACCATCCAGCCAAGCAAAACATTTGTACCTCCATTCTATGTGAAAGCACAACACTGCAATAACAGTAGCAAATCCCACCCCATAACATAACCCCACTGACACTGCCCACCACCGTTCCATTTTGTCTGTACCTCCAACTACCGTACTATTGGACTCTACCTGGCTGCCTCTTTTACGAAAACCAGAGCTCTGTGTTATATTTTCAAGGGGAAAGCCCCTGAGCTTGGGGTTCCCTAGAAATGAAGAAGCTTCAAAGGTTGAAAACTGATTCCCACGCGGTATTAACCCAGAAAGCATGTTGTTTGAAAGATTCAAGACAGAAAGGGACGTAATACTTACAAGTTCTTGGGGAATCTTCCCGGACAGCATGTTTCCTGAAAGATCCAGAGATTCTAGACAAACCATCTGTCCCAAGGATTTCGGAATTGAGCCACTGATATTATTGTTTGAAATATTGAGAGCCACTAGACCCCGGAGAAGTCCCATTTCCTGAGGAATGCTACCCCAGAGCTTGTTATGTGACAGGTCCATCACTTTGAATGATGTCCAGATTTTTGCATATGGACGTGCCGTTCCTTTAATCCAGAGCGTTATTTGATCCACAAATAACACTGATGAATATATGTATGTATTGGCTGTCCAAACACCAAATGAATCCTCCATATGTTGCGTTTCAAAACTCTGTGATTGGTTTACCATGGCATGTAGCATTTCTAAACTTTTAGGGATAGTTCCTGATATATTGTTGTGAGATAAATCTAAGACATGAAGATTCTGTAGCTCAAATAACTGGGGTAGAATAGTACCTTCAAATTTATTATTTGTCAAGCTGAGAATTTGTAAGTGTCTCATCTTTCCAATCGAATCTGGGATGCGGCCATGAAACCTGTTATTTCCTATGTCAAATACTTGAATATCTGTACAATTTGCAATAGATGGAGGAATAACACCTTGCAAATTGTTTCCATTGAGGTTTAATGTCTGAAGTCGAGTCAGATTTCCCAGCTCCTCAGGCATCTCACCTTGCAAATCATTTTTAGCCAAATTTAAAATCATAAGAAACGAACATCTCCCCAGATCCGCAGAAATCACATGCCTTAGTCTGTTGTCTGACAAATCCAAAATCTCCAATTCATTTCCACTGTTACATATTGAATGTGGAATACCTCCACTCAGATTATTCGCTGACAGGGACAAATAGTAGAATGGAAAAATTGTAGCAGGAATAGAGCCATTAAACTTGTTATGTGACAAATCCAGTATCTCTCCCTCAAAAGAAAGAGATGAAATAGAGCCGTAAAAGCTATTATTATGCAAGTCCACAAAGCCGAACTCAATGTAATTGAGTGGGGGCAGAAAACCTTCTAGTTGGTTATTTGAAAGATTAAGTATCTGAAGATTGGTAAGATCCCTTAGCCAAGTAGGAACATCTCCCCGAATTCTGTTATCTGACAGGTCCAAATCTATAAGGGAATATTGACTAGAGAAAAATGCTGGAAAATTGCCTTCAATATTACAAGAACTCAATCCTAGGTACTCCAGATGAGAAAACGGTGAAACCCAACTTGAAGGAATTGTAATGCTCAGCTGATTTCTAGATAACTGGAGTACACGAAGTTGAGTCAAACTCTGGAACATGGAAATAGAAACATCGCCTGTTAAATTGTTGGAAGAGAGTGACAGGACTTCCAATCCAACAAGCTCTGCAAATGAATTTAGTATTGCTCCAGACAACTGATTATTATCTAATTGAAGGTTACTTAATGCAGAGAGCTGACCTAAAGACGTCGGGATTTCACCATTTAGCTGGTTCCCCTGGAGATCCAGATGTTTGAGGAAGGAAAGCCTGCCAAAACAGTATGGTATTATGCCCTTCAAATTGTTAAATGAGAGTATAATCCTTGAAAGACTAGACGATGGCCCCACTAGAGATCCAAATTGGGGTATCTCCCCTGTTAAGGAATTGTAATCGAGATATAGCATCTGAAGTTTTGAAAAGTTCGCAATGGAAGGGGGAATTACTCCATTTAGATCATTTGTACCCAGGCGAAGATTGCTCAGACTTGAAGAGTCCTGCAGGAAATCGGATGGGATGGAACCACTGAGATGACAGAAAGTGAGATCAAGTGAAGCCAAGGAGGAGAGATTCTGGAACCAAGCTGGTAGTGGGAATGGGAATGAGTTATATCGAAGATGGAGGTGGGATAAACGGGTGAGGTTTAGAAGTGAAGGAATACTTCCATAAAGACTACACCCAGACAGGTAAATGTGGCTAAGTTTGGAGAGACTGGAGACGGAGTCGCCCCAGTTGTGAGATGCCTTTTCAAGTTTCACTTTCCTCATCGCCAGGTATTCCAACTTCCTCAGACCTCTTACCCATTCATCAAACCTTGAACTCTTTAGTCTCCATTTCAAGTTATACTCTGATTCAAACTCTGAGTTATACTCTGAGCCGGTGATTGAGTAATAGTTTGACAGATCAAGATGCTGTAAGGCTGACAAATTTCCCAGCTCTGGAGGGATCTCGCCGTCAAACCCAGCATAAGCCAAGCTAAGAAAAGTAAGACTGTTGAAGCTTCCCATCTGAGGGGGTATAGCAATGCCCCCGAAGTCATTCCAACTCAGATCCAAGTGGCGCAGATGTTGGAGATTAAACAGAGATGGATGAATCTGCCCCTTTAACTCGCGGTAGACTTGGTAGCCATGATCATTTCCCTTGTGATAAGGGTTTTTGAGATCAAGTTGAATGACATGGTTTGTTTGGTAGTCACAAGCAATTCCGTGCCACTCGCAACAGTTGTATCCGCGCCATGAGCTTAATCGACCATATGAGTCATTTAGGCCCTCTTTGAAATCGAGCAGATAACTTCTTTCATCATCTCTACATCCACTGATATATGGGAAATCAATCATCATACTAATGCCCAACGCAAAGCTTAGAGAAACATAAAACGAAACAGGAGACATGATTGTATGCAAAGGCTCAAGTTCGTATGGCGGTACGTTTGTGATCTATATATATAATTCTCTCTCCCCTTCTATGTCTGACACGTACGTTGCATGTGCGATAGAGTTTATAAGAGACTTCTCTTCGAGATTAATTACAAGAGATTTATAATTCTATAATTAGTGATCTACGGTTCACATATTTCTCAACTGTATTTGTTTAAACTTGTTACTATTTGATATAATTTTTTACTGGTTATCTACATTAGAGGATTATAAGTTTTTCCAAGAGGTTTAAACTTGTGTTGAAGAGGGACTTTTTTTTAGAACTCTATAAGTTTTTTTTTATATATTATATTTATGTCGAAGGCGTTCGCTATTTGAAGGAAGCCCGGCTGATTTTTGATATGGACAATTCAGATTTATTGAAAATTTTTGTAAGACGATTAAAAGGTTTGGAGTCATTGATATTTTTCATTGCTATTTTTCACTGATATTTTTCACTTATTAAAGTTTAGTTTTACTTGTGACTTTTAATATAATAGTTAAAATTTTAATTTTAACAATTTTAATGTAGTTTATTTTTATTTTGAATATTGAAACCAATCTATAATTATTTACAAATGTATCTTTAACTAAGATAATTTTTACAATTAAAAATAATATTATATCAATTTATAAATTATTAGGTAATATTAAGTCAAATTTAAATGATACTTAATATCTATTGCTAATTTAAATGTAATTTACCTATATAATAAATAATTAATATTTAATGTATACATTAATATATAATATTTAATAAAATTTAAATAATATTTAGTATTAATTAATAAGTTGAATAGAAAATGGCACTGCTGCATGTAACGAAGCGAGCTAGGGCATCTGTGCCCTAGCTCCTTTCTGATTCTTTCTTGTTGCTGCGAAGTGGGGGTCTATTTTTCTTTTGTACTTCTTCCTTGTCTGGTTGGCTCGACTGCTGGCCTTGCGTGGCTGCTGGTGCTGCGTGTGGGTGGTGTGAGTGTGTGGTTACGCATTTCCTTAGTGAGGAGTGGGAGTGTGTTGTTCCTGCGTGGTGGCTTTGGTGTGGGCTGGGGTGTGGACTGGCTTGTTTTGGTGAAGCTTAGGGATTTGTCCGGTGTTTGCTGTTGTGGGCTACGGTTGCAGTAGGCGGGGTTTGTCGCTTCCTTTGTGTGGGGTCTAGTCTTTTCCTTCGGCTTTGTGGCGTGCATGTCCATGTAGGGGCTTCCTTCATGGCTATGTTTCGTGGGGAACCTTCTAGGGCTGGCCACAAATTGCACTTCTGTTCGGCATTCGGATCGAAGTCTCTGTCGCAGGAGGCACAAATCTTTGATAATAACCCTTTTACGTTGGATCAAGAGATGTATGGTTTTGCTTCATCTGGTGGGTCCAAGATCATGAAGATCAATGGGTGCTTGGAAAGATGTAAAGAGAGGCCGAAATTGGTTATCCCGGTGGAGATGTTGGCTGATGGCATTGAATATTATTTGAAACACTCTTTTTATTGTAAATTCTTGGGCCTCAGAGTGTCGTTGCAGCTTTTGGAATCATGGGCTTAGAGGACTTGGATGCCGGAAGTGGAAATGGAGATTAGGCTCATGGTGAATAATTATTTTATGGTTTTCTTTGATTGCATGGTTGATCGGAATAGGATTTTTGAGGGGGGGCCTTATTTCTTGAATCAAGTGGGTTTGTTTTTGAAGTCGTGGCATGCCGGATTCAATCCAATGGAGGAACTTCCAAATAGGGTTCCTGTGTGGGTGTGGTTGTCGTGGTTTCTTATTGAATATTGGCGTGAGGATGTTTTGCAGCTGGTGGCTTCTATGCTTAGTAAGCTAGTTGGATCATCTTAACAAACACAATTTAAAAAGGTAATGACTTTTGTCCGCATATGTGTGGAAATTGATTTAAGTATTAAACCATTGCCAGAATCGGTGGAAGTGAGTGCAGGATCTCATACATGGGTTCAACAGTTAGACTATGAAACTCTTCCTTTTTGGTGTCATCTTTGTCATGAATATGGACACTTGCAACGTAGATTCCCTCGATCTAAGCCTGCAGGTCCTCAGCTTTCACATGATCCTCGTAATCAGCCCAGTGTTGAAAAGGGGAAGGATCCTATTCAAAGTGAGAGTCCTGGTGGGGATGGCTTTATTCCAGTTGGGACCCGCAATAAGAACCGTGGGAAGAAGTGTCCCTTGAAGGAAAGGAAAGAAGATGATACCTTTAACAGGTTTGAGGTGTTGAATGAGCTCAACCATCAGGAAGTAAATCCAGGGTTGATGAATTTTGATTAGGATAATATAGTTGCTGGGAAGGAGGGAGTTCCTTTGACAGTTGTACAAGTTATGCAGGAGTCAGGTGGTGGGAAGATGGATATGGACCAGTCGTTGATTGTTCAAGTTGAACTAGCTATTGTTACTGGTACAGTGAAGAACGAACGGGGTGGATCTCCTTTGGCTCTGAATGGTGGTGAGGAGGCTGGAAAGAGTTCTTTGTCTTCTTCTTGGATGGGTATTTAGCAAAAAGAACCTAAGAAGGGGGTTGGTGAGAGAAACATCAAGGTGGGAAGGAAAAAGGATGTGGAAAAGATCAAGTCAACTGGGGAGACTTTGGTGGAATCAGGGGCTGTCAAGATGTTGGATATGCATTTCTCATGTACCCAGAAATTATGATAGTTCTTTCATGGAATGTAAGGGGCTTGAACAGTGGCCCTCAGCAAAAAGTTGTTCAGGATTTGGTTAGGAGTCACTCTCCAGATATTATTTTTCTTCAGCAGACTAAGTTATATGTGGAAAGTATGTTGAATCTAGTGCCTAAGTTGTGTAAGATTGGTTAGGGTCAGTGTGTTGGAGCTCATGGTGTGTCCGGGGGAGTGGCTTGCATTTGGAACCCTCGTAGGGTTTTTCCACTATGGTGGATATCCTCTAGATCTTCTATCTCCATGATGGCTTTTTGTTTTGTAAATGGGGAATGTATTCTTCTCTCTAATGTGTATGCTCCTATTGATCTGCATGGTAAACAACAGCTTTGGTCTCATATTCGATATGTTCACAACTTAGCCCCTTTCCAGCATTGGGTTCTGGCTGGGGACTTTAATGCTATTGTGGACTTGTCAGAGAAAAGGGTGGGGATTGCTAGGTTGGATCCTTTAGCTTTCCTTTTCAGGGATAATATCTTTGGTTTAAATTTGGTGGATGTTCATCCTGGTAATGGTTGTTTTACTTGGAATATTAGGAGGATGGGTGAGGATTGTGCGGCTGAAAGGTTGGATAGGTTCTTGGTTTTGTGCTATTGGGTTGGTGGTGCGTGGTCTACTTCCTCAAAAATTTTGGATTGGAGGGGTTCTGACCATTGGCCTATCAAGGTTAGCATCATTTTGGCTCAGAGGTTTTGTCCTCCCTCTTTCAAGTTTCAACTTATGTGGCTACATGACCCTACTCTCTATGAGCAGGTGGCTATTTGGTGGAGGGATGGTAGACCAGCTTTTGGTACTGAAATGTACTCCTTGGTCAAGCTTCTCCAGTTTGTCAAGTATCAGCTTAAGAGGTGGAATCAACAATGTTTTGGTAATATTTTCTATGATAGGGCTGATGCTTAGGATAAATTGAATAGTATTACATGGGAGATTTGGGAGAAGGGGGTTACTAAGGTTCTTTTGAAAGAGGAGGCTAGTTCTTTGAAGGTGGTGGAGGAGTGTGAGCTTTGGGAGGATATTTTCTAGAAGCAAAAGGCTTAGGTGGATTGGCTGAAAGAAGGGGATAAAAATACAACATTTTTCTTTAATTTGATGAAGGCTAGGAGGAATGGTAATTTCATCTCTGTCGTGGTGAATGATAGGGGGGACTAGCTTGTTTCTTTTTAGGAGATTGCTACTGAAGCTTCACAATAATTTGATACTCTATTTAGGGAGGAGGCGCACGAGGGCTCTACTCATGAAGAGCATGTTCTTTCCTACATTCCTAGGCTGGTTTCTGGGGAGGCGAATGAGGATTTGATGAGAGAGATATATCTAGCTGAGTTAGAGGATATTGTGTTTAAGATGAAGAAAGGAAAAGCTCCAGGCCTTGACGATTTCCCTATTGAATTTTTTCAAGAATTTTGGGAGATCATTAAGTTGGATCTTTTGGCGGTTGTGCAAGAGTCCCAAAAGAATAAACAAATGTTGCGTGCTCTTAATTCTACCTTCATTTCGCTAATCCCCAAATGTGAGGGGGCGGATAGGCTTACTCAGTTCCGGCCAATCTCCCTTTGAAATGTTGCTTATAGGATCATTTCGAAGTTAATGGATGAGAGGTTGATGAAATGGCTTTCGATTTTGATCTCGGAGCAGGAAAGTGGCTTTATAGCTGAGCGGCAGATTTTGGAAGGGGTTGTTATTGCTATTGAGACCATTCACTCCATGGACGCCTCTCGGGTGAAGTCGATGTTTATTAAGTTAGATATGGCTAAGGCTTATGACAGAGTCAGGTGGTCCTTCCTCAGAAAGATCATGGGTGCCTTTGGGTTTTTTGCTAATTGGATTCAGTGGGTCTTGAGCTATGCTACTTCGGTGTCTTTCTCTGTGTTGATGAATGGAGATCATTCTAATTTGTTTGGGGCCTCTAGAGGTCTACTCCAAGGGGACATCCTTTCTCTGTATCTTTTTCTGTTGGTTGTGGAAGGCCTTGGATGCTTGTTGAAAAGAAATGTGGAATCTGGTAACATTCAGGGATGGCGTTGGGGTGGAGATTTTCCCCCACAGTCTCATCTGCAGTTTGTTGATGACACTGCCTTAATGGGGGTGACTACTATTAGGGAGGCTACTTATTTGAGATAGTTGTTGGATGTGTACCTTGCGGCTTCGAGGTAATTGATTAATCAAGATAAATCTTCTATTTTTTTCTTTAATATGCCTGCCTCCATCTAGAGAAGAATTTCTAATATTTTGAGACTTTAGATTGGGCTTCTTCCCTTTACATATTTTGGCTTTCCTATCTCTGTTGGGCATCTTCCTAAGAGTTCATGGTAGAATATTTTGGATAAATTTCAGGTGAAAGTTAATCATTGGACTCATAGATGGTTATCTTTTGCGGGTTGGGTTCAACTTATAAAATCAGTGGTTCAGGCGCTCCCTATTTACTGATGTATGTTGCAGGTTGTGCCAGTGGGGTTTCTTAAGGAGTTGGACTCTCTTGAGAGATAATTTTTGTGGGTTGGTTGCTTGTCATCCTCTAAGTGGAGCTTGGTCAGTTGGGAGGATGTTTGTTGTCCTAAGTAGTTTGTTAGTTTGGGCCTCCGACAATCTTCTTTATTTGGTGAGGCGGTGGCTGCTAAGCTATTTTGGAGATGGTGTGTGGAGCAGGATTAGCTGTGGGCTAGGATTCTCTTTCATAAGTATTTTCTGGATGCTCTTTGACAGGACCTCCCTAGGTACCCTGTTGAAGGGAAAGGTTTAGTGATTTGGTGTATTCTTAAGAAAGGTGTGAAGCTCATTAAGGAGGATTTTTTCTGGATATGTAGACAAGGTTCTAATGCACTTTTTTGGTCAGACTCTTGGGATGGATCTCCTCCTCTCCTCTCACAATTTCCTCACTTTCTACCTATGAGCTAGAGGTTCACTAAGGTTGGTTGGTCTAGGGTGAGTGATTTCAAGTCTATTTATTCTCTAGGTCAGGTTGAGAAGGCTTGCTGGAAGGAACCCTCAGAGTGGCTAGTTATGGGCTTGGAGGATGAGTGTGCAGAGCTTTTCTCTATTCTTAGCAAGAGGCGGTGTAGCTCTCTTTTGGATGGTGATATTCTTGCCTAGTCCCATAGTCCTAGGGGGACTTATTCCGTTGCTTGTGGCTATCAAGTGCTTTCAGATCAGACGATGGCTCAGTGGGAGGTCCTTTGGTGGAAGAAGGTGTGGAATAAGAGTTCTTGGCAAAAATGCAATTACTTTGTTTCGACTTTAGTGAGGAATAGATGTTTGACTTGGGATAACATTCGCAAGTAGGGTTCTCACAGGCCTTCTATTTGTGTTCTCTATGGGATGGCTGAGGAGGATTCATTACATCCTATTTTTTAGATGCCCCTTTGTTGTGAGGATTTGGCACTGGTGGTGGGAGGTCTGGAAGCAACCTTGTGTTCATCCTTCCTCTTTGTTGGAGTTCTGGGATAGCTTGGGTAGACCCCCCCTCCACAGCTTCTTTTTTGCAGGATGTGTGGTATGTGCATCCTACCTTCCTTCTATGGCAGATTTGGCTAGAGAGGAATCACCAATTTTTTTGTGGGGAGAAGTTGGTGGGTCAACAAGTTTGGTTGTGCATGTTAGGGATGATTCATGAGACTGTGGAGGCTAAGTGCGAGGAGGGATTCCCCTTGGGAAGAGATGATGTAGAGTGGGTGGATAGGCTGGGTCTTCAGGGGATCTATTCCTCTTCGACATAGCTCAGGTGTAAATAGGAAGGGGCATTCGAGAGTTCAATGGTTGGGTAGGTTGATGCCCCCTCTAGTTGACATTTTGAAGATAAATACGGATGGGTCTTCTCATGGTAATATTGGGCCTATTGGGATTGGTGGGGTTGGTAGAGATTCAAGGGGTGCAGTGATCTTTTTGTTCTCCATTCATGAGGGGAAGCAAATGGTTAATCTCATGGAGGATTTGGTGATTCTTTATGCTATGGAGTGGGCCCTTGCTCTTGGATGGAAAAAGGTGATTTGTAAAGCTGATTCATAGATTCTGATTAACTTGTTGAATAAGAAAAAGATGTCAGGCATCAACTGGCAGTTGGCGGTGGTGGTCCAGCGGATCTTCTAGATTAGCTCCTAGATGGAGATGGTTTCTTTTGTTCATATCCCACGTGACTGGAATCGGGTGGCTGACTGTTTGGCTAAGTGAACTTCCAAGCATGATGAGGGTTGGAAGATTAAGGATTGGATGCATGTGTCTCCTGAGTTACATCAAGACTTGGAGTGGTTTCTTGAGGAGGATAGGAAGATTTTAGAGGATAATTGAGCTTCTAGGGCTTGGCCCTTAGTTTTGCTTGTTTTGCTTCTCTTGAAATTTTAATAAAGTTTTTACTCCCTTTTTTTTAAAAAAAATTAATAAATTGAATATAATATATAATATAAATATAAATATAATAATTAATATGTAAATAATATAATTTAATATACATAAAGATAATACAGAATATAATATATAATAATTATTATCTATAATGATTTTATATTATATTTAATATTTTTTATTGTAAAATATATATAATATTAATTTATATTTTTTTATATATGTAATATTATATATAACAATAAATATATATAATTTAATTTGTTTTATATAAGATATTTATTGATTTGTACTATATATAATATATATTAATTATATTGTATTATATAAGATATATATTAATTTATATTTAATATTTTTTATTATAGAATATAATATATAATACTAAAAATTATATATAAAACAATAAGTATAAATACTATATAATTTAATTTGTATTAAATAAAATGTATATTATATATTATTATATTATATTTATATTGAATGATTTCTAATATAAAATATAACATGTACTATTATATATATAATCATATAATATATTTATAAATATAATTAAATTTGTATTATCATATTATCTTACAATTTTATCATTAATAATCATAATTATATAATTATAATATTATATATTATCAAATAATATATCATGATATATTATATTATTTATATATTATACATTAATAATTATAATGTTAATATTATATATATTATAAAATAACACACACACACACACATATATATATATATAGTTATTTTATTCTGTATATTAACTATATATATATATAATATTACAAGGATAGGGTAAGACTGGATTCTTTACCCAATCGAACTAAGGCTCCTACCCCAATATAATAATATTACTAATAAGTATAATATATATTAATTAAGAGAAAAAATTCTAAATTTTTCCTAATTGACCTTTCATGTCTCTTTGACGTACCCATTGCACACCAAGGTGCAATTGCTAGTTAAATAAGAATAATAAAAAATATTACTCACTATAGCAACCCCAAACCAAACCATCACATGAAATTAACCAAAAAAAAAAAATCTAGCCATATGAATTATTCTACCAATTTGTATTTTCTAGAGTTTAGGTACTCAAAATTTGAGCTACAAAAAGTCACTTTATGCTTTCTTCGGGTCGGGTTTAGTTTGGGATCATTTTCCTACGATTGTAGAAAATCCACTTGGAACTGTAATAAGGTAGATTTCAAGTAATCCAAATACATTAGCATTGAATATCCGATTCAAATTGAAAGTCTTGATAGTGAAGTCATCAAAACAATGGCGTTGTCATTACGAAAATGAATGATAAATTGAAATTTTGGGATAGATGGCATAGTCCTGATGAAATTGTAATATATGGTTGCAATAAAAGTGAACTAGAATAACTCAATTTATTTGGCAAAGGATAATTTCAGTAACATCCCAAACATTCACAAAAATTAACTAAGATAGTAATAAGGTAGGTAAATCATAAAATAGATGATTAGCATCTAAAATTTTAATTCAGCTAGATGCCAGACTTTTGCAAAAGGACTAAATCATTTTAAATTCATCACAAGTATGGAGGTTCAATGGAAATTGTGATGCTAAATTCATATAATAGAATAAAGTCCACTTATTAGTTCCTGCCTAGAACTATAGTGCAGGTGACTAATCTATTTTAATTCAGCCAATCAAATTATTGGGATTTCCTTTGATAAATTTATTTTCATCTATGATTATGACCAAGCTACAAGTTTTTTAGCCGAAATTTTCATACATAGTATTTGGGTGGCCACTAATTGGCATTGTAGATGGCTAGAAAGTGTATTCATAGCTACCAACGCAAGAGAGCACACAAGTTTAGAGGAACAGAAAAATAGGGTCTTAGGGTGCTCAGTTCTATATGTGTCATTCTGCAAAGTAATTTGCATGCCTCATCTATAATGCCACATTTTGAATGCATGCCTAACAATGGGAGTTGTGAGACTCTCAAACTCACAGGGCATTTGGCTCTAAAGCTACCCATTAGAGAAATTTATTTATTCTTCCGCCTATCAATTATAGATGCTTAAGTAGGTAAGATCTGTTTTGACATCACTGGGGCTATAATCCATTTGTCTCTTCTTTATTTAATTTGAATATACAATCTGCATTTTTTACATCTGTGGCTTTTTAAAACTATAGAATAAACTATTGTCACATTCCTAAAAATGTTGTGACAAGGTTTTAGGGAAAAGTTGAATAGAGTTGTTGTTTCATAGTTTTGGTTTTGAAATCTAGTGATTAGGTTCTATAACTTCGGTGCTTTTCATGGTGGTTTTGTGGGTTGCGCCTATTTTTTTGGGTGTTCTAGGTGATGATAATATATCACATGTTATCCAACCTTAGAGTCAATTACATCATAGTGGTTCTCAATAAATAGCAACTATAAAATTTAGGTTATAATGTATTATTTTGGTTGGTTCCTGTTGAATGGTAGTCTAATGGTAAACTAATTGTGATGCATCTATGGCCCATATTTTTAAAAATCGAAATGAATAGGTCTCCCAAGAATATGAGGTAAGAGTTTGGGTTTCTCCTCTTTCTTAGAGTACCTTTCTTTGGAGTGTTTATGGATATGAGTTTTAGAGTTATTGTACTATGCTTATGTTCCTTGTTTGTTACTCTAGTGGCTATTTGAGTTTTCACCAGTATATATTTGTTGAAGACCGTTAACTTATTTGCTCAAGGTTAAACTACTCTGCACTTGTAGACAAATAAATACACCACAAGAACAGTTGTGCTCTCTATCTTCGATTTGAAACTAAATGTTTGTCTTGATAGAAACAAATAAACTTTTTCTTTTGTCTGCTTTATGGTTGTAGGTATCCATATTTTTAAAATTTAGCAATTTGAACAGACAAGAATGTACAAGTTATACTAATGAACTAATTTGATCAACTGATTTTCTATAGACTGAAGTGCTGAAACAATTATCTAACATGTATTGTCTATTTGTCGCTACTGGAGATGGTGTTGTAGTTCATCCTCAAAATTGGTAAGTTCTATTTATTATATTATGCTGACAATATTCATATTCAACACCATATTCAACACTTCCATTGTGTAACATGCCAATTGTTCGCGCAAGTAAATTTCCTAGGATTTCACCTTAAGTAAATAAACTATGTTCTATTCTCATTCCAATAATTTTTTTCTTTTCCAAAAGAGAGCATTTGAGCATATATGATGTAACAAATTTCCAAAGTATTGATTTCATTCTCAATATAATATTTCACACTTAACAATATTCAAAAGATTGTATACAAAGATGCATACATTGCTCAACTCAACTTCATAGCAATAGATATAAATAGTTTAGGAAACTCCTTTTCAAGTCTTGGTTGCTAACTGTTGAGGGGAAGCATCACTCAAGCTCATTTCCTCCAACCATGGACTTTAATGTGGTCCCTTGCACATCTACCACATATGGTAAGATGACCCTCCCTTCAACGAAGAGATTGGTGAGGTAACCTCATAACTTTAACCTTCCTGAAATTATTGTTGTGTCCTACATTACTAGAACTTGTATTTCCACTACATTCCTGAACTAGCACTCTTAAAAGGAACATAGTGAATTGACAGTGCATCCAAAGGAAAATTACACTAATTTGGCCAAAGTATTCTTCACTTAGTACTTCGAGTGAAAATCAGCCTATTCACATACACTACCCTAGCTCGATTTGACTTAAGACAATTAAATACTATGCATGGGTAATTCCCTTCCATCTAGGTAATCTTTAACCTTAGAATTAACCTATCCCTTTTTCTAAATCACAATGATATTTCTACCAAATAAGCATAAGCATAAGTTATCCCCTTCATTAGATAATCTAATCCTAGGTATAACATATGAGCTTTCTAAGATTACAAAATGATTGTATCAAATAACTTCTTAAGCTATTCATGCTTTATCAATCCTAGTATATACTACTATTGAAAAAATCCACTCCTTAATATGGAGTATGTACAAACACTCATATGGAAATCATAACAACAATATTCCTTTCCTTTCCAATAAGAAAATAGATTATTTCTCTATTCTAGCAATCTAATGCATTTCCCAAACAATACAATCAATACACTTAATATTTTCCAAAAATAGATAAAACATAAAGAGAGTAGAATCTCATGCCTATTATAGGCTATATTCCAATTGACCAACTAGTTCCTTAAACAAGCCCACTCTAAGAATCAGCTTTGCAACTCTTTCCACTTCTCAATTCCTCTTCATAGAGTTCCCTCACAATAATTCTCACACTAGATATCTCGTAATTCTCCTCACAAATAACTCCCAGCTTAACAAGAATAGCATAGATAAAAAGTGGCAAAATGCAAGTGAATGTGTATCAAAATGAGGAAAACCTCTCTTCTATTTATACAAAAGTATGTGCCTTTGTTGCCTATAACCTAGATTCTCAAAGTGACACTTCTCAATTCAGTTACCTGGACTCAACAAACACACATGAAGGTGGTAGAATAATTTGATTCCTAACAAACACATACAAAACCATGGAATGAGTTTCTTCATTCCCAATGACAACAAGAAAGGAAGTTGAGAAATGCAAGGCAATGGTTTCCTACAAGTTGATTTGTTTGGCCAGGTGCATCCTTGACCAATTCATATTTCATATGCTTGAATTCGTTGCAAGTTTAAGACTTGTACTCGACTTGTACCATTCTTATTTTGGTGCTACCAATTTACCATGCTTCCTATTATTTTTGTTGCTATTTTACAAACTCAGTCAATGTTTATTTCTTGGGATTTATATAACTTTGACTTTGTATTTGCTTTAAAAACCAAACTCATAAATTATCTTATTTGTTGTGGTGCCAATACTCAGCACGTATGAATGTTTACACACATCCTTTGCTTTATGTGTGGCTCATATAATATGTTATCTTCACTATAGTTTGTAATGTACATGCTTTACTCACTATGTTTTCTTTGTTTGCAAACTTTATATGCACAAATTATAGTATCAATGTGCTATAATATGCAAGCTTTATATGCACGCATTATATATTTATCAATGCGCTATAATATGAAGCACCATATATTCTTCAAATCAGCACATAATATATATATATATATATATATATATATATATATATATATATATATTCTAGAAAGAATGAAATGCTAATATGTATATATATATATATATATATATATATATATATATATATATACAAATTGAAAAATAAGTTCATTTAAATAAACCATTCGATATTCAAATGCATATATCTATGTTATCATTTCCCTAAATAATATCATATGTATATATATGTGCATAAACACATATATGCACATATACATATATCGACATACTTGTATGGACATTCCTTCACGTCAACACATACGCATATATCGACATGTGTATATATATGTATATATGCATATATCTCATATGTATACATTCACTTATACAATCATTCACATATAATTTCTAACTTATTAATAGACATATATGCATGCAGTGTATATATACATATATATATATATGCATGTCTCATTGTCCAATCGATACCTCCATGCCCATGAGAAATTCATCCATGAGCATGCATAGGTACGTCTACCTACGTATACTCATGTATGTATTAACTCATGTGTATGGGTTATTTTTGACATGTACATGTATACATATATATAAATTTCACATATATATATCTCATCAATTGAATATAGTCACGCAAGGAAGAAATCCCATGCAGCAAGCACTTATCACAAACAAGAATGTTCTCAACAAAAATCATGATCCTTTCTAATTCAAACACAAACATGACTTAAGAATGACTTACCAATTTCCTAAAACTATGAATTGACTCAACCATTCTATAAGTGAGTGTGTGTGAAAGCTCAGTTAGGTTTCATTAAAGGTTACTCAACCAAGTTCTTTTCCTGAGTGATATTCCCCCTCTCTTACAGAGGATTGACCCTATATCTGCATTCAACTTAACTCATTTTCAATAGTAGTCAGTTGTTCATCAATTTAACAATCTTTTGTGTTATACATTTCATAGTCAAAATATCAAATTTAATCAACATTCATTCCACATATTCATTTCATTATAACATCAAATGAAATTAACATTCATTCAACATTTCTCCAATGATTCACATAAACAAAGTTCAAACACATGTATTTCAATCAGAATTCTAAATACATTCACACATTTAGTATTTTAACCTATCATAGTAATAGTAAATAGATGAACACACAATGAGATGTAATGTACTCCACCCCTTGTGAATCATTGTCCCCAATGATTTTATGTAACAAAAATAGAATAATAATAAAAAACACAACATTATTTTTTCAAGCACTCAATAAAGCATGTAAGAAATGTGGAAATTTTTTCTCTATTTCAACATATGTAGTTTTCCTAAGTGGTAGAATCTTCTACATACTGGTCCCACTAGACTTTTCCCTATAGAAGCCCTCTATTACACAAGTGAAGCTTACATGTTCTGAGCACTTTGAAAGGCTTGATTGTTACCACTTTGAGGTCTTGTACCTATAAAGCATTCCAAATAATTACATGATTATCACCTGGTATATACTTCTTTAGGTAGGAAATGTGAAAGACGTTATGCATCTGAGCAAGAGTTGGTGGCAACGCAATTTGGTAAGAAAAAATATTTACTTCCTCAAGAGCCTCAAAAGGGCCTACATAGCATGGAGCTAGTTTGGATGACTTCAAAAACATGATGGAATTCTTATGAGGCTTAACCATTAACAACACTTTATCACCTATTGCAAAATTCCTAGGTACCCGCTAACATCTACATAGCTTTTCTACCTATCCTTAGCTTCAGCTAGATTTTGCTTAATAGTTCTAGCTTATTCATCCATTTCATCCAACCAATACTCACCCTATCCTCAATCTTATCCCAACTTGTAGTGGTTTGACATTGTCGGCCATACAATTCTTTGAAATGAAAGGAGCCATCTTAATTGCAGAATGATATGAATTGTTATATGCAAATTCTACTGAAGGAAAGTAATCTTCCCACTTTTATTGTTGATCCATGCAATACATTCTTAGTAGTTCTTCAAGTACTTGGTTCAACCTTTTAGTTTTTCCATCTATTTTTGGATGATATTTGAAACTTATATTTAGTTTAGTCCCAAGTGTGGAAAATAAGTTTTTCCAAAACCTAGAGGTCACACAAGCATCCCTATTAGAGATAATCTTCTCAAAAATACCATGCAATCTAAAAACCTCTTGAATGAATTTCCAAGCTATGACAGGAACTTCATCAATTAAATCCAAAGTATAAAATTTTCTACCTTAGTAAGCTTATCAATTACCACTAGAATGGCATTGGGCTTATTCCTTGGCATAGGTAATCTTTGCACAAATTCCATACTAATGATTTGCCACTTACTCTTTAGAATGTCATGTGGATATAATAGGCCTATAGGGTGATGATGTTTAGCTTTCACCCTTTGACATTCTAAGCATCTATCCACAAATCTAGTAGCATTCCCTTTCATCCCTTTCCAAAAATATAATGGTTTCACACTGGCCAACATTTTTGTCAGACTAGGATGCCCAGAGTATGGTTCTTCATGAACTTCTTTCCACACAAGATTCCTTAACTCTTTAGAGTTAGGAACATACATTCTTACCTTAAATATTAGCAATCCATTGGGTTCAAATTGAAATACTTCATACCTTGCATCTTATGGATTAATTGCAAGCTCTTTCTTAGCTTGCTCATAGTACTCATCCTCCTTGCATTTCTGCAACATTTGGCCTTTAAAGTTAGTTTGGATTGTCACCATTGAGGCAATATGCCACCTATGAATTAAGGCATCAAAAACATGATTTTCCTTTCCCTTTTTGCAGCTGATATTGAAGTTGTAATCAAATATCAAATCCAACCATCTTCTTTTCCCTAAGCAGTTGCATGGTGGATATTTGATGCAACTTGATTTCCCTAGGTGTCCCTTGCAAAATCACCCAGTTACTTAGATCATCCAAGCACTCTATAGTTTTGGCATGAAAATCTACTTTGGCTTTATGTTTCCAAATCTAGTTCATTCCTAGGATGATATCATAGGATCCTAAGGTAGCTACGTATAAGTTTCCCTCCATCGAGAAACAATCAAGTTCAACCCTAGCTTCAAACAAGCATTGATCAACTGTTGCTTTTGTCTAGTTTGCATATTCTACAACCCATGACTTTTCTATATAACCAGCTTTCCTAGATATTTAATTAGCTAAGTACTATATGTGAAATAATGTTTTCAGTAGCTCCAATATCAATAAGTATAGAAATAGGCATACCAAATAAAATACCTGGAGTTTCTGCAAGAGTAATTTGATACTCTAATTGTCAATAGTCCAGAGTGGCATGGAGATGGCTTTGAGCTTCTGCTCCTACTTGACAACCTTCTCATAGACTGGGTCCATAGAGGTTAGACCATGAACATCTACTTCACCACCTATCTAGCTATTAAGCCCCATAATGAATTTCCTAATGTGGAATTTTTCATCCATCTAATACATTGGTACATATCATAGCACACGGGTGAAATTTCCTCAGAACTCATTTACTGACATCTCTCCTTGTCTCAATTTATGAAAATCAATGAGTTTCTGGTCATAAGAGAGTTGGGTAGCCATTTTTTTGGAATATTTCCACAAACTTGTTCCATGTAAGCTTCAAATAATTGAGTACAAGTTCCATTTTCTTGTTCATCAACCAATTAGAGGATACACCCACTGATTGGTAGGTTCCCCAAATAAATTTCATGATCTCATAATAGTTTATAATCTCAAAATATTTTTCCATCTGTATCAACCAAGGCTTAGCTTCTTCCCCTATGGTGCTTCCTTTAAATTTTTGTGGGGTTATTTTTCTCATGTCCCTAGAAATTTCAGTTGACAACCACTTCCTACTAGTCCCCTCAAATCGAGATTGAGAATTTTCATTCTCATGCTCATGAGTTTGAGTGATTGTGGAAATTTTCCCCCTCATCCTCATTATTGGGAACTTCCTCTTCATCATTATTAATTGGAACTTCTTTATCCACTCTATCTCTTCCTCTCATTTCATCTTCAAGGTTTTCAAACCTTGTTTTGGTTTCATCCATGAAGCATAAGATGCAATCCAACTTGGCCTCAACACCATACAAACCTTTTCTAACTTCTTTGCTCCCTCTATGATTAGTCCTTATTCTCACCATCCTTTGCAACAAAATGGTTTATACCTAAAGGTTCATATTTACTAGATTCAATCATGTTCTTACTAAACTTATGGAAACATTGAAATGAGCATTCATTCACACATAAAAAAATTTCACATAATATTTGAGCACAAGATTTGATAAACACATGATTTTTATTTATTCATAAGGATCTCAATATCCTTTCCAATTACATTGATTGACTATTCAAATAATCATGTGGAGAGTATCCATTGGATTACTCTCAGACACATAACTCAATGGGTTGTACCCCTTAGATTTTTTTCCATCTCTTAGTTGCTCATATATATCCTGAAAGGGGTAGTAATCTTCATATTTATAATCTGATACATAGTTATAGGTCAAATATCCATCTGATTCATTCCTTGAGGAAATTACAATCACTTCTGATAAAGGAAGGACATGAGGGTCTCTAAATATGAATGTTGAATTGATGCTACATTTCGAGGGTATATCCTTGGAAAGTGACAAGGTATTAGACTTTGCTGTGAGACAAGAGGTAAGTAGTTTAAATTGGCCTCTTCCTTCATCCTTATCTTTACTTGACTAATCTGAGAAAGGGTGTGACTAATTGTCTCAGTGTCACTCAACTAGACAAAATTCTCATAGTCAGTTCACTCTATCATATGAACAATTTCCCCTTTTTCCTTCTTGGCTCTCACATAGCATTCATTCCAGATCACTAACTTTCTTGCAGTCATCTTGAGATGCACCATCTTGGCACAAGAATTTCCAAACATTAGTCTCATTCAATATTGGATGGAAATTATGGAGAGCACATAGGTTCCAAAGTTAAACCTGGTAGCTTTGATACCACATGTAACATGCAAATTGTTCATGCAAGTAAATTTCCTAGGTTTTCACCTTACATAAATAAACTATGTTCTATTCTCATTGCAATAAAAAATTTCTTTCCCAAAAGAGAAAATTTGAGCATATATGACATAACAAATTTCCAAAGTATTAATTTCATTCTCAATATAATATCTCACACTTTATAAGTTTCCAAATTGTGTAGAAAGATACATACATTGATCAACTAAACTTCATAGCAATAGATACAAATGGTGCAGGAAACTCCTTTTCAAATATCGATAGCTATTTTTTGAGGAGAAGCATCACTCAAGTGCTTTTCCTCCATCTGGACTTTAATGTGGTCCCCTACACATCTACCACATATGGCAAGACAACCCTCCCTTCAATGAAGAGATTGGTGAGGTAACCTCATAGCTTTAACCTTCCTAAGATTAGTGTTGTGTCCTACATAACAAGAACTTATATTTCCACTACAATCCTAAACTAGAATGCTTAAAAGGAACATAGTGAATAGATAGTGCAACCAAAGGAAAATTAGAATACTTTGGCCAAAGTATTCTTCACTCAATAGTTCAAGTGAAAGTCATCCTATTCACATACACAACCCTAGCTCGATTTGACTTAAGACCATTAAATAATATGCATAGATAATTCTCTTCTATAGGTAATCTTTAACCTCAAAAATAACCTATTCCCTTTTTCCAAGTCACAATGATATTTCTACCAAATAAGCATAAGCATAAGTTATCCCCTTCAATGGAAAATCTAATCCCAGGTATAACATATGAAATTTGTAAGATTACAAAATAACTTTGTATCAAATAACTTCTTAAGCTATTCACACTTCATCAATCCTAGTATATAATACTATTGAAAACATCCATTTGTTAATATGGAGTATGTACAAACACTCATATGGAAATCATAACAAAAAGATTATTTTCCTTTCTAATAAGCAAATATATCATTTCTCTATTCTAGCAATCTAATGCATTTCCCAAACAATACAATCAAGACACTCAATCTTTCCCAAAAACAAATAAAACATAAAGAGAGTAGAATCTCATGCCTATTATATGCTATATTCCAATTGACCAACTAGTTCCTTAGCCAAGCTTGCTCTAATAATGAGCTTTACAACTCTTTCCACTTCTCAATTACTCTTCACAGAATTCCCTCACAATAATTCTCACACTAGATGTCTCACAATTCTCCTCACAAATAACTCTTAGATTAAAAACAATATCATAGATAAAAAGCAACAGAATACAAGTGAATGCATATCTAAATGAGGAAAACCTATCCTCTATTTATACAGAGGTAATATCCTTTGCTTCCTATAAGCTAGCTTCTCAAAGTGACACTTCTCATCTCACTTAGCTCGACCTAGAAAACAAACAAGAAGGTGGTAGAATAATTCGATGCCTAACAAACACTTCCACAACCATGGAATGAGTCGCTTCATTCCCAATGACAGTAGGAAAAGAAGTTAAGAAATGCAAGGTAATGATCTCCTATAGGTTGACTTATTTAGCCAGGTGCATCCTTGACCAATTCAAATTTCACATGCTTGAGTTCATAGTAGGCTTAAGACTTCTAATCAACTTGCACCATTCTTATTTTTCTGCCAACAATTTACCATGTTTCCTATTCTTCTAGTTGTTGTTTTACAGACTCAGTCAATGTTTATTTCCGATGCCTTATATAGGTTTTACTTTGTCTTTGATTTAAAAACCAAACTCATAACATTATCTTTATTTGTTGTGTTGTCAATACTCAACATGTATGAATTTTACACATCACCTTTTCTTTATGCGTGGCTCATGTAATATGTTATCTTCACTATAGTTTGTAATGTGCACACTTTATTCTGTATCTTTTCTTTTTTTTCAAATTTTATATGTTCAAATTATATATTATCATGTGCTATAATATGAAGCACCATATATTCTTCAAATTAGCACATAATATAATATATATATACTTATTCTAAATGGAATGAAATGCTACTATGTATATATATATACTCATTAACAAATAAGTTCATTTAAATAAACCATTCAATATTCGAATGCATTTAACTATGTTATCATTTCCATTAATAATATGACATGTGTATATATCCATATACACATATACACATATATACATATATCAAAATACATGTATGGAAATTAATTCACATCAACTTATACATGTATATCGATGACATGTGTATATATATGTATATAGGCATATATCTCATATGTATACATTCGCTTATACAATCAATCATATATAATTGCTAACTTATCGATAGATAGATGCATGTATGTAGTGTGTGTGTGTGTGTATATATATATATAGATGCATGTCTCATTTTCCATTTGATACCCCCATGCCTATGAGTAATCCATCCATGAGCATATGTAGGTATGTCTACCTATGTATACTCATGTATGTATTAACTCATGTCTATGGGTTATCGTCTACATGTATATGTATACATATATATCTCATCGATTGAATATAGTCACACAAAGAAGAACTCCCATGCACAAAGAACTTATCACAAACAATAATGTTCTCAACATAAATCATGATCCTTTCTAATTTAAACATAAACATGACTAAAGGATTACTTACCAATTTCCTAAAACTATGGGGTGATCCCACAAAGCTGGTTTACAATTTCTGGGAGATTTTTTTTTTGTTAAAATAACATATTTTAAAAAATATAATGATTTAAGCCTTAAAAATTTCCATTTAAAGAATTCCAATTGATGAGGGTTTGATCAAAATACCTTAGATCAAACCCCTTTGGATAGAACCTTGCTAGTTTTAAACCATACCTATATAACGAAGTCTCCTTTACACCTATCAAAATGTTGATAAAAAACCACTTTTGATTTACCTTTTGGGGGATCAAATGAATTCATTTAAAATTTATTTTTTGTAAATATGTATTCCTTATTATAAGCTTCCCAAAAAGCATAATTTCAAATAAACTAAATTTTATTATTATAATTGTTTTTTATTTCTTGTGAATGTAGGTTTTTCACCGAAAATCACACTCTTTATTCTGCACATGTAGAAAAATAGAAGATTATCAAAAAAAATTGAAAAATATGAGTGCACTAGATATTGAAGTCCTTGATCCAACAAAAAAAAATATTGAATTTCGATACATACAAAAAAAGTTGTGTTATAGGCTTTTCCTATGTCTGAATTGTAATTGGTTTGACTTTGAAACTTTATTAAGGAAAAAATATTAAATAAAACACCATGAAACCAACTAGAATCACTAGATATTGTAGTTACAAATCTAAATTCAAAAAAAATATAATTTTATCCTTCATGAAAAAAATTTGTGTTATACGGTGAGCATCACTCCTTAAAAATGGTGTTTACTGAAAAAACTAGTCTTCAAAGGAGATGGAAAAAAAAGTGCAATATGATTCCAAACATTTTGAAAAAAATATATTTATAATCTACAGAAATTTTTTTACAAATCACTAGTTTGCATCATCTTCAAATTCCTCATGGTTTAGCTACTATAGGTGCCCGAAAGTGAAGATTTAGTTACAAAAAATCAGTTTAGTGTCCAGTTTGGCCAAAAATTGTAAACTAGTATTGTGGGATCACCCTATGACTTGACTTAACCATTCTATAAGTGAGTGTGTGTGAAAGCTTGGTTAGGTTTCATTAAAGGTTACCCAACCAAGTTCTTCTCCTGAGTGATACTCCCCCTCTCTTCCAAAGGATTGACCCTACATCTGTATTCATCTTAACACATTTTCAATAGTAGTCAGTCATTCATCAAAAAAAAAAAATCATTATTTCATAATCAGAATATCAAATTCAATCAACATTCATTCCACATATCCATTTCATTATAACATCAAATGAAATTAACATTCATTCATCATTTTTCCAATGATTCACATAAATAAAGTGGAAAAATATTATTTCAATTAGAATTCCAAATAAATTCAAATATTTAGTATTTTTACCTATCATAGTAATACTAAATAGATAAACACACAACGGGGTGTAACATATTGCTATTTCTTATTATGGAATTACTTTATGACTAGGTTTCATTTGTTTCAATTCCTCTACATTGCTCTATAACTTTTCCTCAGCAGTACGTTGTATATTTTTTTATTTTTTTTCTTTGCATGTTGTTTACCTTATGTGGCTCTGTATTTTTCCCTTTGCACTTCTCTACATTTATTTCCCTTTCCTTTTTTCTGCTATGATTTTTAACCTTGTGTTGCTCTATGTTTATTTCTATTGCACTACTTTATAATTATTTCCTCTACATTGCTCTATATTTATATCCCTTTCCTTGTCTTGATATATTTATTTTCCCAACCTGTATTTACATTTGTATAGTTTTATTAGTTAACTATACAAATATGTGGTCAAATGTAAGGACCCACCTTCCAAGAAATGATGGTTTTTGGCTATAAGGAAGCTCACTTGGCACTCAAAGCCCTAGGCCTACCAAATGCATTGGATTACTTTGGCTTCTACTGAAGATAAGAATACCATAAAATCCTTAAATTCCCTTCTTCTGCAACTAGTGTTACATTTTTTTTATTGATATATAAAGTCACTACGGAGTCAATAATGTACTTCATGATGTAATATACATAAGGCTTAGTTTATAATACACACACTTGATTCATATTTCAAGTCTATTTTTTCTCTCTTATCTCTTATTTGATAATGAATATTTTGATTCCTTGCTGATATTTTTTATTTTTCTATTCAAATTAAAATTGTCATTGCATCTGTCCTTTCTTCTTGAATGGAGATCCAACAAAAATTTCTTGATAGAAGGGTAATATTCAAAAGGAAGATATTGGATTCATCAAACAAAAACTGAAATGCATATAAATGTTACACTTTCGTTGTGGTTGAATTTTGTATGTTGTTTGTCATCAATTCTAAAGATGAATTGAAAAATATAAAAATTATGATAAAGTTAATGTTTCAAATATCCCTCTTCTTTCTTCTTGAAGCCCAAGTATATTCACACATGTACAGGCTTAGTCTCCCACTACCATAGATTTCTAGCAGTAACTTCGACAAAGAGGAGTGGTACTCAATGGTCACATTACTCTTGAGATATTTTGCATCTTATCATGGAAACACTTTTATAATTTTATTTGTTTGGAAAAAGGATTAATATCTAGGCAATCAAAAAGTTTTACATTCGTGACTTGGGTGTTTTTTGAAGGTCCCTCCATACTCTTGCTATTTTCCTTTCCTCACGATGAATTAAGAAAATCATGAATGGATGCCTATGGTATAAATGTAAGCCAGACTTGTCTGTAGGATGTTTAAGACATCTAGGAATCATGATTTGATACTTGCTAACTTATAGTTATAGAAATTGGATGCTTTTGAGATCACATAGATAGTGGTCCTTCAATTTGGAATTTTTCATTTAATGCAATTGTACTAGGCCCCTCATCAACTTGTTTTGATAGGAATACACATTTTTTCCTCCTAACACTTTCCAAATGAACTTACTATAAATTTTATTTTTTAAACTTGCCTACAATTCCTTACAGGAAAGGAAATCATAGTTACCATGTGTAGCTAAGCATCACCAAGTGACTATTTTTCAGCACATTTATTTACTATTGTTCATACTTACTATGAGCCAATGACATTCTAAATTGAAAGTGGTCACTCATATACAAAGCCATGTTACATTCTGATAGTTAAAATGGAACTCACTTCCTATGTTTGCTTCATAAACATTCCCTTAGCCAAATGGTCATGCTAAAGAACTTAAAGAAGCATACACATGTACCAATCTTAAGTAAGGATTGGATGCAGTCACAGCTTCATAGTTTACATAGGTACCAACAATAATGATGTAAGTAATGGTCTTAAGGCTCTAACCTTTTGTATGGCACTAAAGAAAATTTAACCTTCAACCGTGGTTTCTTTTTAGATTGTTCATTCAAGTAACCAAGCCCCAAATTACGTTTACAAGGTACAAATTCTATAGGGACTTGAATGCCTTGTTTGTCATGCGCACAACCTTTATGCCCATATCCATATTTAGAGGCGAGTTTATAACTAGGCTGATAACGTGCTTGTAAATCTTGAGAAGGAGTAGGATCTTCATAGAGAAAATTATTCCAACAATGGGGATTATACTCCTCTATGGAATTTCCATCATCCTTCTTAATAGGACTACCAACATTAGCCTCTTCAAAAGAGGTGTGACCATCTTCCTCGAAAGGAGTAGGATCGACATTAAGGACATGATTATAACTATTGCTCACATTATCCCATGATATAGAAGAATAATCATCTTTGATAGTAGGTTTGGATAATGTTATCGGATGTATTAGGTGGATTGGTTCGACTTTATATTCCCCAATGAAGGAATCTATGAAGTCTAAGGAACCCTAATCATCACCGAGACATGCACTCTTTTGAGAAGTAGAAAGTGCAGACTTAAGATTTCTTTCTTTAGAAGGATCTTCTTCAGACATCTATCTCAAGAGAATACTTTATAATATGTACTACTAGAGTAGACGTCAACGCATGAAAAGACACTAAAGGGATAAGAGTAACCACAATCAAATCCTAACTGACAGTTGCCATCTCACATAAGTGCATAGCATCAGGGTTAGCCTTGACTATGACTACTCAATTATTACAAATGAACTTAATAAATTTATGCAAGGTAGTCAAAACTGCACCCATATCATGAGTCCATGGTCTACCAAGAAGAAGGTTATATGGTAATTTTTATGACATAACATATAAAAGGGTGGGTACAGTAACAGGTCCCAACCTTAAAGACAAGACTATCGTGCCTAAGGCTTGCCGAACAACATTATCGAGCCCATGAATAACAAGAGAAGTAGCTAGAGAAGAGGAATCAATATTAGTCTTAGGCAATAGGGTATGTGCAAGATCATGATGGGCCAAAAAGTGGCAATGTGAGAAAAGTTGCATTTTGCATTGACCCAAAAATGTGAAAATCCCAAGTTGAATTTTTCCTGACTTGGGTTCCAGTACATTGCTCCAAAGCAATGCCCAAGGCAAGAAGTACATATCAGATAGCTGATCCAAATCGAATATCCAATTCAAATCATATATCCAATTTGAATAAGCTATAAATACATAACAACATTTTAAAATCATTTGTCATTTTAAAGAGTTGAGGGAGCACAGTGAGAGCAACATTTCGATATCAAATATCTAATTTGAGCAGATATTCAATTTCGAAGGTATTTTTTTGGTTTTTTTTTGTTTTAATCAATTTTTCTATTAGATTTGAATAATTTTAAGTAGTTTTTTATGGATTTTTATTAAAAAAGTAGGGGTTTTTATTGTTTTTTATTAAAAATAAGAGTTTACAATGGATTTTTATTAAAAATTAATGTTTTTTATGGATTTTGATTAAAAACTAGTGTTGTTTATGTATTTTTATTAAAAACTAGAGTTTGCTATGGATTTTTGTTAAAAAGTAAGGTTTTTTTGGATTTTTATTAAAACATAGGGTTTTTTTACAATAATTTTGATTAGATTAATTAGTTTTTAAATTTAATTAGGTATTATGGCTGAGAATGAAAATGCACAAATTCCAAATGCTCCACCACCTCTGCAACCATCAATTGAAGACTTAATTGGTGAAAAATTGGAGCAATTGAGGGGCATTTGTGATGTTTATAAGACAATCCCTCTATTATCCGAGATGACAAACACATTGAAGGAAATAATTAAAAATATAGAAACCCTCTCCACCCAACATAATGCATTTCATTCATGGTGAGAAGACATGAGAGAATATTACTCATGTGGATTGTCTTATTATAATGTGAAAGATATCCAAATAACAAAACCCAAATAGCCTCTTTATTTGTTAACCCCCGCACTAGTTTGCCAGTTAATGTTAATACACCAAAACTTTCTATAAAATGGTGCATGAATAAGGACATTGTAGATAAATATTGGGATCATTGGTGTATGGTCTTTGATAAACCACCAAACAACAATTGTGATATACCATTTTACTTTATTAAAAAATTATACAATGAGTTTGTGTTAGGGCATCATGTCAATTACTTTGACATTAAACCCTTCCAAGGCGTTGGTGGAGGTATGCCCCAGGATAGACTAGGGGTAGTTAGAGTCGTCTCGTGCCCATATGTTCCCCCTCCTCCCCTTCCTTTTCCACCTCTAGTATATCATCCAAATATTATCCAGGATGCAGCCACATAGACTATTCAAGCTATTCACTCTTTGAGCGGTCTTTTGGTTTTGCATGCTTCTACAGTAGCTCAGCCACATTCTAGTGATGTTGACGATGGCTTGAGTGTTGTTGCATCATCCTCCTCAGGTCCACATATTTGTGTGCCACATACTTGCACTATGTGCCACCAAATATGCTTGGGTCCTCTTGTACAACCCACCAAGCATCCCTTGGACACTTTTGATTATGACCTCCATGATGTGGACATTATAGATCAGAGGCAGGGGAGTGGAGCACACCTTACATAGTCCTCTTCTGCTAGAGAGCAGGATGTTGGAATAGTGACACATGTAAGATTTAAGTTGTAAATTCATAACTTTCATTTGTTTTTAAATGGATATTAATAAGAGATAGTATCAAGTACTAATATGTATTTACATGGTCTATTTAGCAGTTGATGTCTAAGGAGGAGCTCACATAGGTGACTAATAGCACCCTTAGGGCCATTTCATTTGGCCTCGACATGCACATAGTATATATTTTTGCACTCACTCGTTTACATTTTTTTATTATATATTTGCTTGTCATTTGAATTGTCATTAATGAAATTATATAACTTATATGTTTATCTTATTTTTCTCTTGTAGAAAATACCTAGTGCGAGTGAGGTGTACCCTTGTCCAGACTATGGACCTACAAAGTTAGATAAGGGGAAGGTAATTGAACTCAAATTGGATTGAATTAATATTTTTACTATCTTATATTGATTATACATACATTGACATAGGTTGGTAGTTTCATATGTACTTGTCATTTTTATGTACAGGCAGTTATGAGCTATACATCATTGTTGACAAGTGTCACAATGCCTAAAGGAGTAGGTATTGGAACACCTCAAGGAGTAGGTGTTGAAACACCTCAAGGAGGAGGTGTCAAAACAAATAAAGGAGATAAAGAAAAAGATCAGCCTAAAGATGTATGTGTTTATTTTATTTTTTGTTTGGTAAATATGTTCCTATTACCAACAATCATATGCTAGCTTGGATCAATTTTATGTTTTTGTTCACATATATAGATTGACATTTCAAAAGTTGGTTTGGTTGGTTCTTTGAGAGGGGCATATTCTAGGACTCCCGACCCTTTGAAGAGACGTATATTTTAGGTAATCAAGATTTCAATTTGAGTTCAATTAAAATTCAATGTATATTGATTTTGATGTTAATTATTCAATTTTAAATTATATAGTATAACTAATCTCAATTGTGGTTTCAATTTTTCTTGTGCAGCTACCTTCAGAGCCAAAGAGTGCTTCAAAGAGGCTCCATTTTGATGATCCACCAGCTAGTTTAGGATGAGATAGACATTTTTGCATGTAAATTTTGAATAGATATTGAGATGGCATATGCCACATTTTGTAAAATATTGTTTGAGTTGGTGTTGATACCATTTTTGTCTATGTACATACAATTGATTATTGGATAATTTGATATATAGAAGTTGACAATAGAAATTTAATTTGTTTCTCATGTGCATGATTAAACTCTTTGAAAATTTAATCTTGAGCAATGGTTAAATACCAATGTACAATAGCATAAAAAATAATGGTTATATTATGTAGTTTATATTCATATCATTGATTACATTGCATTGCACATCTTTCAAACTCAAAGCATTACTTCATGTATACGCATAAAAAATGGTCATGTCTATAATCCTGGCAATTAATTAAATATATATTATTTAATTAATTTTTCTAAAGTCCTCTACATATGATTAAATTTATTTAATTTAATTATATTGTTCATTCATCTTATTCTTCTTTCCTAATTAAATAAATTTATTTTATTTAATTATTTTCATATGTCCACTTAATTAATTAAATAAATACATTCTATTTATTTAAATTAATTATCACTATTTGAATTTAAATTAAATCTTTTGATTTAATTAAGTTTAAATATTTCCCCTTTCTTCTATTTTAATTCTTCTTCTAATTAATTAAATGTTTCATTTAATTAATTTCATAAAAGTGATTTAATTAAATAAATCTTATTTAATTAAAAATATCTTATGATTTCTTTCTAAAATCAAAATTAGGTATTCTAACCTAATTGTGCAATCTTCTCATATCATAATTAAATATTTTATTTAATTATGAGATATTCTGCTTTTTTTCAATAAAACTGATTAAAGCTCTTTTCTCACCACAAGTTTTCTTCTGCTTTTAAAAGCTTAATTAAATATTTTATTTAATTAAGAAAAGTTGAATGTCCTCCACAAATAAATAATTGATTTTTTTAATTAATTATTTATCAGCTTTTAATCTTTCTTTTATTCTTATCTTCCCTTCTTTTTCCTCTTTCATAATAAAATAGAAAAATATGTTTCTAGGGTTCTTCTATCTTCTCCTTCAATTTCATCTATCTTCAGCCGTTTGATCTGCCAGGAATTATCACAACCGTCAATCGAGACAGCCAATCAGAATCATTCAGAAAGCCCTATAAATACCTGTGTGAATCCAAACATTGGTAATAGGCAATTAAGTAGAGTTTATGCATTTAATTCATTTAGTATTCATTTATCATAGCATCTTGTTTATTTCAAGTTTCTTAGCTAAAATCATTATCATAGCTTAATCATGCATTCATATCATAGCAAAATCTCGTTCTTTAGGAAGATAGTTTGTTGAGCCTAGCCACTAATCTGAGAACACAAGGCTGGAATCTACAAAAACACTAAAGATAGAGGACGATAGGATGACAACGGGAACAGGATACTGAGTTTGCACATCTCTATTCCTTTTATATTTCTGTTTTTGTTATAATGTTCTATTGGTGTGTTTGAACTGGTTCTAATTCATTTATGCACTTAATTTTCACACACACATTAAATGGCGCCCACCGTGGGGCCTATGCCCCGATTTTAGACTTCTTTCTTGCAGGTTTTTCTTGCAGGTTTGCTTACAGGTTTTCTGGCATTCGACAACGCATTTTGGAAGATTCAGGAAATTTTCATTTGCAGGTACTTCGGCGCATCTGGGCTCCGTTTCGGCGCATCTGGTCATTTCTGTGGCGCATCTGGGAAACAGAGTGGCGCATCCGTCACTTTATGCAGTGCATTTAGGCATTTAGTTAGCGCATTTAAGACTTTCTTTAGCGCATTTAAAAGTTATATCAAAAAATTAAAAAAAAATCTCTGCATTTAGAATAGCGCATATAGTTTCTATTTTCGAGCATCTAAGTAACAGAAAGGCGCATTTGTTTTCTGTTTTAGCGCATTTATGTAACAGAGTTGTGCTTCTGGTCTGTGTTTCTACGCATTCGGGAGACAGAGCTTCACATCTAGAACTGTAACCGAGATTCTGAGTCTGACGCCTTCCGCAGACAGAATTTCTTTCATTTTTATGTTGGGCTTAAAATGAATCAACCTAGGGTAGCCACCACACCTTTTATCATGCAGTTAAAACGAACCCCATGTCTGTTGTGAAGCAACATCTTCACTTAGATTAAATCACATTTGATTTTGGTGCACATAAAATGAATTTGTCTACTCTTATTGACTGTGCTTGAAAGTGGTAGGTGATTATGCTCTCACCCTGTGCAAACTAGGTGATCAGAAAACTAGACCCGCTTTTCCCTGTGTAACCCTGATTTGATAATCGAAGTATCCTCTCCCCTTGCGCACTTGTGCGATCCTGGGTGCAAGAGAAATGGTTATTGACTCTAGAAATTGGGCCTGCCTTAAGGGAAAAAGTACTCACCTTAAGGACGACTCAAACCGGCAACGAAGCTAAGGCCAAGCTACCCCCACTGGTATATAAATTTAAATCTTAAGGGAAAACCTAAGGTTGCTTGTGCGGATGTGTCATACGGATGGAGTTGTACTCCCTTAAACCCTATTGAGCTTAACCTCTTCAAGCTGGAGTGCCACCTTAATGGTGATTAATCTCTTGCCCCATGTATGGCCACTCGAACGGGGGTCCCGAACTAAACACCATTGTTTAGAAAGCCAAAAACCTTCTATTTGCTAGTCCAGCACCGGTCAGTGTGAAGCCTTCCACACTTTCGCAGTCAATAGTAGAGGTGATCAGCTCGCCATGGGAGTTTCATGGGGGTTGGAAGCTTGGTTGGCCTGAGAAGAGAGTGCACTGTAAGGGGGAGCCTGTGCAGCCAAGCTTCTGGATTCACATGCTACTGATATGCGGTTGGGGAAACCGACGTGGAGTCTAGCGGATATTGTCCTAGCCTAACCTAGGTTGTGCTTGTCTTATTATGTGCTTGGTTATGAATCAACTTAAATCAGACTGTTTGCTGTGCTTTCCAAACATTAATTCAGATACTGGATCATCCAAGAACAAACATGACAAATTTCAGCTAAAAACTGGTCAAGACTGTCCTAGAAAAACTAATTTAGCGCATATAGGGGAAAACTGCAGCGCATTTAAGCTCTATTCTAGCGCATCTGTGTTCTGTTTCGATGCATTTAGGATTTTTTGCTGCGCATCGGTGCTCTGTTTCTGCGTATCTGAGATTTTATGTAGCACATTTGACTATTTCTATAGCGCATTTGGGAAACAGAGTAGCGCTTTTAGGTTTTTGTCATAGACCCGGCTTTCTAAGATTTTACTCCCATGTTAAGAAAGTGGAAATCAACCAAGTTCACCAAGAAATCAGTTTTCAATAGGATCAAGAAGCCCAAAACAAATTTTAGTTACAAGAAGACTTTAGATCACAGAGAATTCCTGTATAAGAGTCGAGACGTCTTGCTCCATTATCGCACATTCCTCCATAGATACCAAGACTACATTAGGGGATTCACCGACGATTATGCTGTAGAACCTTTGGCTACCCAAGCTTATTATCAAAGATTAGCATTATCTCAACGTCATAATTTGAATCAACCTCTTGAGTTTGAGAACGTACCACAACCTTCAATTGAATATTCAACACGTCCCAATCAGATCCTTCAGTGACCCTCGACCATATTCAAGGATTCCTTACATATGCCTATTTTTACGAGATCTCAACACAACAAAGCAGGATAAACACCTCAAGAAGAGGGTGAACGAGATAGTCCTCTTTTTAGTGTAAGTCGCAATCCTCTTTTCAGTAACAACAATATGGCTGACAGAGAGGAAAGTTCGATACTTAAGAACAAAAACATGAACAAAACTCCTATAGGTAGTGATGATGAACAAGACGACGAACTTGAACTTAGAGAGGCAGAACAAAATCCCAAGTTTCTTAAAGCCCTTGAAAAGATTATACAATGTGACAAAGAGAAATACTTTCTTTTTCTAGCAGATCAAGGAGCTAAATTTCCTAAAGACTTTGATACTGAGAAATTAAAAACCACCGAGGAAGAGCCATCCCCATTTGAATATGCCTCCTTCAAAAAAGAGTTTAGAGAAATGCAGGGAGAAATCAAAGAGTTATGAGGAGGAACCACAACCAAGAAGTACACTTTGGATGACATATGTCCTTATCCTTTTGATAGAAGTCTCAACATGATTCCATTTCCTAAACACTGTGAAATCCCCAAATTTGATCGTTATAATGGAAAATCAGACCCAGTTGACCATGTTAGAGACTTTCGAAACATGACATTGGAATTTTCCCACGAAGATACATATTTATTGCGATTATTTCCTCGAAGCCTTGGAGTCAACTCTATGGAATGGTTATCTAAGATTACACCTCCTATTCGAACATTTGAGGAACTGATGAATTTGTTCATAAAACAATACTCCTACAACGTTCAACACCAGATCACCATGATTGATCTTTGCAAAGTTATGCAAAAACCTGGGGAATCTTTCACTACCTTTCTTCAAAGATGGAGGAGAATGTTCGCTAGGTACCCCCGTCATGTCCCTGAAAAGGAGAAAATGGTTACTTTCATCAATAGCCTCAACTCAGAAATGAGTTATCGTTTAAATCTACACTGTCCACCTTCCTTTGAGAAATTGATTGAAGATGCCATCACCATCGAAAGTGCTTTGGTCAAAAGAGGGACCATAAAACTTGATAGGGACAACCCTGCCTCATCTAACCATTACAACAATCAGGACAAGTCTAAGTTTTGGACCCGCAACAAGAATGTTGTAAATGATGGTGTTGTAGATGCAAATCATATCACGACTAAGCCATTTATCTTGAATACTCCTCGTAACAATAATTACAACCATGTCAATTCAGTCACAAATCAAGGAAACAATCATCCCCCTCCAACGAACTACAATCAAGGGACTACCAACAACCAAAACCACTGGAACAACAACAACAACAACAACAACACTTCAGGGAATACCTCAAACACGAAACCATAATGCTTTCCATTCTTCTCCAATAGAAGAGCTTTTACTCCACTAGGACAATCCTTAGAATTAGCTTTCAAAGAGGTCATGGCAAAGAACGTCCTTATGTTACCCCCACAACGCAATTACGAACCTAATGTAAAACCTCCATCATGGAACGAAGCTTATTTTTGTGACTACCATAGGTGCAGAGGTCATCATACAAACAACTGTCAAGGTTTAAAACATGCTATTCAAGATCTCATTGACAAGGGCATTATCACAGTAGAAGGACAATAAAAATCCAATGAAGATCACCAAGCATTTTGGAATCCTCTACCAAATTATCAAAAGGGAGAATCTTCTGACAAAACTGTGAACCAAATTGATGATAATGTAATCTGTCACCTCTATATGGATGATGAACGAGTCAACGTCATAAAAATCAAAGAGAAAGTAGACAATGGACAAGTAAACGTCACAACAAGAGCACAAGCTAAGGTTGTTTTGAAAGGTACCTCTTCAAAATCCAATGAGACCTCTCCTCAACACCAATACGACTTAGTTAACCAAGTTCAAAAAACTCCAGCTCAAATCTCCATTTTCGAACTTCTAAAGATTTCCCCTGCACATAGGGAGATTTTAGATAAAACCCTCGTTGAAACGACTGTATCTACGGATTTGGATGTGAATCGATTTCAAACCATGGTAGGACATTTGTCCTCCCCCACATGCCTTTCATTCTCAGACAAAGATGATGTTTCCCTAACTCATCCCCATAATTCATCATTATACTTAGAGGTCATGATCCACAAATTCCATGTCAAACGTGTTCTAATAGATGGAGGAGCTAGTCTAAACATATGTAATTTGAAGGTGATTCAAGCATTAGGATTTTCTGAAGACTCCATTGATCCTAGAAGGAAGATTACCATTAAAGCCTATGATGATGAGGAGAGAACGTCTAAAGGTCTAATCATGCTACCAATCAGAGTGGGACCTGTTATCAAAAATACCTTTTGCCAAGTTTTAGAGCGAGATCTTGCATAAAATATCTTGTTGGGTCGTCCTTGGATCCATGAGATGCAAGCTGTTCCGTCCACTTACCACCAATGTCTTAAGTTTCCGTATGATGGATAGGAAATTACTATACCAGCTGATAACTCAAACGCCAAAACTTGTGCCAATGTCAAAGCTCATCAAGATACTTTGGTTCTAAATAATCGAGAAGAACTTGCTAATACTTCTTCTCAACATGCTACACACGTCAGTTAGTTAACTAAAAGCTTCGACAAGAAACTACAGTTCAAGGAAAGTGGAGTTGGGGAATATTCCCTTTGTCTTGCTAATCTACCTACGTCTCCTCGATCACATGGAAAACCTTCTATTACACCACAACAGATATCAGCAGCATCAACATTAGCACAGGTACAAACAGAGCCCACTACCAAGTTCAATGGATAATTTATCAAAGAAAAATTTCCCATGGGAGATCCTGAGGATACAACAATTCTAGATTGGCTCTATAAAGACGAAGAGGACGCAATTCTAAACGTCACCTTACCAACAGAACAATATGGGAAAGGATATTCTATCATGCAAAAGATGGGATATGATAATGGTCCTCTTGGAAAGAGAAAAGAAGGCGTAGTTGAGCCTATCCATCTTCCAGGACTTGCGGCATATGATAAAACTGGAATAGGATATGAGGCTACCCAATCTAAACAATCCCAAGGCAATGTTTTTACACTGCAAAAAGGTTTCGATAAGAATGAAACATGTTTGATATCAGTCCTGAATTACATTGAAAATAACTCTGACACAGATTCTGCTGAATATGAATGGGATACCATCCATGATAACAAATTTTGGAGAGACAAAGAGGTAGATTTCATACATAAGTACATGCCCGCTTTGATCAAAGGAGAAGGTTCAGGATCCCAACCACAAGAATCTGAACCACAAAGCAACTATGAGTCTAGTGATACTGAGTCAAATTTTAATGAACAAGATTATCAGGAGAATAGTCCCATCATTGACCTATCTCATACCTCGGATCCTACCGATAGCTCTGTCTTGACCCTAACCATCGCCAATTTTACACAACCGGATGACGTCCTACCATTAATCCATCCTGATCTCATTGACTGGGATCTTACCGAACCTATGGATATACCTATTTTTCCAAATGACAAAGCTATCATAAACTTCCTTTCCGCCGAAGATGTAAATAATTGTTCCACTAGCGATTTTTGGTATGAAGTCTGCAATCAAGAGAGTGTCAAGTCTCCTAGCTGCAAAAATGAAAATAAAGATAAACGGTCTAGTGGTGAAAACCAAAATCTAGCAGTACTAGATCAAGCAAAAGAAAAAATAAAGAGTGTATCAGATGGTGAAAACCTTTTTGAGGCACCATCTGATGGGACTCTTGACACTCTCCCAGAGCATTATCATGAGCGATCATCCATCTTGACTGAGCCTACAAAGGAAATCAACGTTGCAACTACAGATAATCCAAGGATCCTACAGATAGCTGAATCAATGACAGCTAAAGGAATCCCAGAGTTCATGAATTTTCTCAAGGAAAATCATGTCAATTTTGCATGGTCATATGCAGATATGCCTGGCCTTGATCCTGATCTCATTATGCATCATTTATCTATCAAATCAGGAGCCAAACTAGTAAAACAAAAACTCAGAAAGATGAATCCTCATATTGCACTATTGGTTAAAGAAGAACTCAAGAAGCTCCTCAATGCAGGTTTTATAAGATCAATTGACTATGCCGAATGGATTTCCAATATTGTACCAGTAGCAAAACCAGACAAACGTGTAAGAGTATGCACTGATTTCAGAGATCTTAACAAAGCTTGCCCAAAGGATGACTTTCCGCTTCCAAGTATTGACACTATAGTTGATCTAACAGTAGGCCATGCCATGTACTCATTAATAGATGGTTTCTCAGGTTACAACCAAATCAAGATTGCACCAGAAGACCAAGAGAAAACTGCTTTCACTTGTCCGTGGGGAACATATTGTTGGAATGTCATGCCTTTCGGCTTGAAAAATGTTGGAGCTACTTATCAAAGAGCTATGACTACGATCTTTCACGACATGATGCACACATTCATGGAAGATTATGTAGATGACATATTGGAAAAATCACACACCAGAGAAGGACACTTGGAGATACTATCTAAAATATTTACCAGATTGGAGAAATTCAAAGTTCGCTTAAACCCTAAGAAATGTGTTTTTGGGGTCACATCTGGAAAACTGTTAGGATATATTGTTTCAAAAAAGGGAATTGAAGTAGATCCTGCTAAATTTCGCGCAATCATGGAGATGCCTCCCCCAAAGAACATTAGTCAGTTGAGATCCTTACAAGGGCGACTCCAGTCTATCCGCAGATTCATTGCATAATTGGCTGACAAAATTCTACCATTCACACATCTCCTACATAAGAATGTTCCTTTTAGATGGGATGATAAATGTGAAATGACATTTCAACAAATCAAGCAGTACCTGATGAATCCACCAGTTCTTGTACCACCAAATCCAAACAAACCATTGATTCTGTATATTGCTGCAACCGAGACATCTTTGGGAGCATTATTAGCACAAGAAGACCATGAAGGGAAAGAACGGGAAATTTATTACATCAGCAGAACATTGACAAGTCATGAGCTTAGTTACACTTTCATTGAGAAGGCTTGTTTGGCAGTCATCTTCGCTTCCCAGAAATTCTGACATTACATGCTAACTCATACAATTAAGCTTGTTTCCAAAATTGATCCACTCAAGTATCTACTAAGTAAAGCATCACTAACAGGAAGGTTAGCAAAATGGATCATGATTTTGAGTGAGTTCGACATCCACTATGTTGATCACAAAGCAATCAAAGGACAGGTTATCGCAGATCAACTAGCAGACGCTCCTCTCCAAATAGAGCACCCTTTACACATTGAATTTCCAGATGCTGATGTCTTCACAGCAAAATTTAAGCAGCCATGGTCCTTATACTTTGATGGTTCTTTTACTCAACATGGCTCGGGGGTAGGCATTCTCTTCGTCACCCCTCAAGGGTATACCATTCCTAGGTCCTATAGGTTAATGTTTCCATGCACCAATAACATAGCCGAATATGAAGCGCTGATCACTGGACTGAAAACAACATTGAAATGGAGGATTACTGAGCTACAAGTTTATGGTGACTCACAACTAGTCATTAATCAAATCAATGATGACTATCAGACTAAAGATGACAAGTTGTTACCATACAAGAAGATGATTGATGACTTCAAGAAGTATTTTGTGGACATTGAGTTCACACAAATTCTAAGGATTGACAACAAAGCGGCCGACGCTATGGATACGATCGCCTCATTGATACAACTCCCAGACAAACAGACTCACTATGAATTTATGGTGGAACAATTATTTACACCTGCCTATGACACACCTGAAAGCCAAATTATCTGCCACCTAGTAGGATCCGATTCACCCTGGTATGGCAAGATTTATGCATACCTAAAAGATGATATATTACCACCTGACTTGTCCCGCAACCAAAAACGTAACTTTATCCGACAATCCTCTCGATATACCCTTATCGCTGATACCCTTTATCGTCGTGGTCTTGATGGTACTTTACTTCGATGTCTTGAACGTGACGAATCCGACAAAGCTTTACAAGAAGTTCATGGGGGCATTTGTGGTACTCATTCGAGTGGACTAACCTTATCCAAAAAATTGATTAGAATGGGTTACTACTGGCCTACAATGGAAAGGGAATCATTTACCTTTGCTAAAACATGCTCAAAATGTCAGATTCATGGGAATCTTATTCATGCTCCTGCACAAGAACTTCATTCGTTTACACCCACCTAGCCATTCTCTCAATGGGGGTTAGATATAGTGGGCAAAATTCATCCTTCTTCTTCAAATGGGCATAAGTTCATCATCACAGCAACGGAATATTTCACTAAGTGGATTGAGGTAGTACCTCTCTCTAAAGTCACTGGAAAACAGATCTCATCCTTCATTCTCAATTACATTATTTGTCGATATGGTATTCCTAATGCCATTATTACAGATAATGGTCGACCATTCAAAAATCAGGATGTTGATGAACTTTGTGAAAGATTCCATATTCAGCACAGATATTCCACGCCTTACTACCCTCAAGGGAATGGCCAAGCAGAGGCCTAAAAAAAAACCATACTAAAGATTTTGAAGAAGACTGTCAATGACTCAGGGAAGGATTGGCATGTTCAACTCAATCCCGCCTTGTGGGCTTACAGAACTAGTATCCGAACGCCAACAGGAGCAACACCTTTTGCCCTCGTCTATGGAGCAGAAGCCATACTGCCTTTAGAGGTAGAAATACCTTCCTTAAGAGTATCACTGAAAGGTCTCATAATAGATGAGGACTACAGAGTTTCCCGACTCCAAGAGTTAGAACTTTTAGATGAAAAGAGACAAAGAGCAGCAGACCATTTAAAAGCATATCAACAGATGATGGCTCGCAGCTATAATCACAAAGTCAAGCCACGTACCTTTCAGGTGGGTGATCTAGTTCTGAAAGAGAACCCGCGTAATCAACAAGACAGAGAAAAGAAAGGAAAGTTTGAACCAAATTGGTTAGGCCCTTATGTGGTTATTGCAGTCTACGGATCAGGAGCATACAAGTTATCAACGCCAGAAGGAGACCTATTGGATGAACCCATCAACATTATACATCTTAAGAAGTATTATGTTTAAGTCAGAAAAAGTCCTAAAAAAATACAAAAACAACAGAAAAAGTCCTGAAGAAATACAAAAATAGCAGAAAAAGTCCTGAAGAAATACAAAAACAACAGAAAAAGTCCTGAAGAAATACAAAAACAGCAGAAAAAGTCCTAAAGAAATACAAAAACAGCAGAAAAAGTCCTAAAGAAATCCAAACAAAAAAATCAAAACATTTCAAAAATACAAAAAAATCAAAAGAGAATGTCATAGGGTGAAAACCTGGCAAACAGGCAGTCTATTGACAACAAAATACAAAAAAATCAAAAGAGAATGTCATAGGGTGAAAACCTGGCAAACAGGCAGTCTATTGACAACAAAATACAAAAAAATCAAAAGAGAATGTCATAGGGTGAAAACCTGGCAAACAGGCAGTCTATTGACAGAAAAATCCAAAAAAATCAAAAAGAAATCAAAAAAATGCAATAAATACAGATAGTGAAAATCTGGCAAACAGACGCTATATGTACCTCTCCATCTATTAGTTCCTGTTTTGCACCTTATCCTTTTAAAGCCTTCCTTTTTCTGCATCTTTTTCCGCATCTTGAGGTCATTAATCGCACCATCCTGCTGCTATTTGCCTAGAGAGTTACAACATCTTACCATGGCTTGATCATTTGTACATATTCTTTTCCGCAAGTTGTGTCAATCAACAAGGCAAAACTCAACTGGGGGCACTTAACTTTCAGAGCATACCAAAACAGCTAGACCATGACATAGCAATACGAGCATACCAACAAACAACAAACTCCTTTGTCAATGTTATCCGCTCATGACACACTTTTCAGCAAGATATCATATCATTTGTCTATGGGATGATCCAAATATCCGAATAATGTATCCATTAACAGTATTACATGTTTGATTAAAAGTTGTTTGATTTTCGATATCATTACTCGGGAGCATACTCAATGATGTACTGCACTAGAGTAGCAAGGAACGAGAATGATTTTTCTTTGTCTGTTGTCTTGAGGTTAATAGCCCAATCTGATGCAAATATGTCAAAGGACATGACGCTCAAAGAAAATATCATCGATGACAGTTCCACATTTGCATCAGAATGGTGGTTAATCTTTGTTTGTTTATGCAAGAAATGCTCAAGTCATCTCAGTTCAATTATACCTCGATGCTTGTGTTCGCTTGCTATATCAAAATTCATGAAAGTTGTACTTTGGTCATCATTGGCGCTAATTTCCCCTATGATGCTTGTACATACTTCCAACATTTTAAATGTTCTATGATGATTCAAGAAGGCTTATAACAGGCTCAACAAACTGGTTAGTTTCATATAGTTGCATGTTCATTAGCTCATTGTATATATCTGCATATTGGATTCATATCCGTATTTTGAAGGGCTGAATGAAGGTATTCAAACGGTTGTTATTAAGTTTTGACCTTTTTCGTGGAGGACATTTGGACATTTAATTCATTGCATTTATTCATTTCATGTCATCTTATCATTCATCATTTATTTATCATTTTACCATTTTATATCATTACTATTAATATTTCACTACCATTACCATTTCATCATCATTTCATTCATTATTCTTTATCATTCATTTATCATTTATCATTTCATTTTTCATTATCATTTTTCATTCATTTATCCTTTATCATTTTATTTTTCATTACCATTTATCATTTCATACATCATCACAAAATCATTGCATACACATCATAATTACTAGATCATCCTACATCATATGGATTAGTCCGCACATGTAATAAAAGCATATCAAAATCCATCTCATAACATACATGCATAAATGTCATATCCATATCATATCATAAATGCATTAACATAAACATCATCAGAAATACCGCCACTGCATATCATCACTCATCAAAATAATACAAATGTCCAAATGTCCAATGAAACTAATAAAAGGTTAGAACATAAATACAAATGTCCAAATGTCCAATGAAACTAATAAATGTCCAAAATGGCTAACTGGTCGATGCCCCTGACGGAGCTGATCCAGAAGGAGGTGGCCTGCCATTGGTCCCTGCATCAGGATCCCATCAAGGCTCGGTAACCTCTCTGCCGTGTGTCGATGTCCGGGATCAGGTCCTCATCCGGCTGTGTGATCTGGGATATGGCTCTCGCCGCTCAGGAGGGCATAGCTCCTCGTAACGAACTCTGTAGTACTCTGCCTCTCTGGCTCCCTCGAATCCCTTTGCATTGGCCTCTCGTAGGGATGTACTCTCTACGGTACCCATCAATCTCTGTGCTACACCCTTAGCCTCCTGTGCCCGCCGTCTAAAGGCATCCCTCTCTGCTACTAACTATGCCACAGAGAGGGATGCAGGGAACATCTGAACATGCCTATGCGAGCACATTACTGAGCACATTGCCTATACAAAATTTGTGCACAATAAGCGCACTATCATGCTCGTGCACCGCACCAAGCCCGACTCACGAAGATGTGCACTGCTTTGCCCTGAAGGTCACATGCACGACCACGCAATACGTAAAATTTCTTTGGGGCCGAGGGATGTCACCTAACCACCCAGATGTGGCGGCACTTGGGATCTGGACCGCCGAGGAATCTGTACTCTGTCGAGACTATCTAGTATCTGCTGTCTCTGCCCATCCCCGTCATCTCCATCATCTCCATCCTCTGAGCTGCTCTCCTCCTCCCCAGCTCCACTCTCCTCACTCTCCTCTCCCTCCTCCTCTCCACCCATAGCCTGCTCCCCTCCACCCATAGCCTGCTCTCCACCTGCCACACCTCCCGGTATCCCTGCTCCTCGCTGTGGGACTGCTCTAATGGCCCGTGCCTCATCTGGCACTGTGAACTGTGGAAAAGGATGCGTATGAAAGTACTGGGCGTAGTCATCTGTCATCCCTGCATCCAACACGTCTGGCCTGTCCGCCCATACCTCGGGCTGTAAAGATGTGTACTCTGTGTAGGCTGCCTGGTAGGGAATGCATGGCCCCCATCCTACATCCCCCTTGCGCCGCCCATAATGAGCAACACCCTGGGGCATCCCCTACGTAAAACCAAACTATCTCAGAACCCATAGTGCCAGAAACCTCTCAATGATAAAGGGCGTCCGCCCTATCAGGTATCGCAATCTGCACACAAACGGCATCTCTAACTGATCTGTTGCCCATGCCTCATAGTCTGTGTAGGGCCTCATATCACTGAATCTACATCATCTAGCACTCGCCGCCAGTACTCTACCTTGCCCAGCCTCTGCCGGACAACTGCACTAGAATACGCATATACGTACGGCCTCCCTGCTGGTCTCGCCCTAGTACACAGTGGTCTCGTGACAGCAATGTGCTCCCACGCTCAGATCTGCAATAATGTAACTCCACTCGCCAGGCTGGTGGGTTCTCTGTATACAATCCGATGAAGGTCATGATACATATCCGCAAAGACGCAGCTCCCCCAGGCAAATCTCTGCGGCTGAGTGATCATCCACTCTAGCATCCTCCCCCACCCCATGGAAAATCCCTTGGACTGATGGTCCGGTCCAAGAAAACCTCCAACAAATGCTGCCAATACCGCTACTAGAGTTGGATACCTGTTGAAGTCATCCCAGTCTATCCAGTACCCATAGATACCAGGATCACCACATATCCGCTGTAATGCCTTTGTCCCACCGATCTCCTTGTGGTCATAAACCACAAGGGCTCCAACCACCGGGATCCCCAAAATCCAATACACGTCCTCCGGTGTCACACTCATCTCACCCGTCAGCAGGTGGAAGGTGTTATGGTCGGAATGCCATCTCTCGGCCAAGGCCGTCAACAGCCCCCTGTTGGCCCGAATGCCTCGCGGCATGGTCAATAGTGGCCCCAATCCACAATCTGCAATCACCTGTAACTCGGCCAGTGTCAACTCACCTATCCGCTCCCAGCACAAGGGGAACCGCTCTTTGATCTGGAGGCTTTTGAAAGCCTCCTATTTTGTCCAAAACACCCACCATAACATATCAATAGTCTATATCAAGTGCTACATCAATCTATTAGCATGTCTAATCAATCTACTCTATCATCATTTACTATTTGTTTTTTCTTTTCAGGAAAGCAAATTTATCAACACATATCCTTTTTTGTTTGTATTTCAATCATGAATGCAAATTTAAATCTCTATTTTACTATTTGATTTCTATCGCAGAAAGCAAATTTATCACAACGTTTACTCTTTGTTTTTCAATCGCGAGAAGCAAAGTTATCAAATTCAAATCATTCAATCTCTCATTTACTATTTGTTTTTCAATCGCGAGAAACAAAGTTATCAAATTCAAATCATTCAATCTCTCATCTACTCTTTGTTTTTCAATCGCGAGAAGCAAAGTTATCAAATTCAAATCAATCAATCTCTCATCTACTCTTTGTTTTTCAATCGCGGAAAGCAAAGTTATCAGTTCTCTATTCGATTTTCTATCATATCAACATGATGATCCGACAATTTATCTATCTATTGACTAAAGAAGCAATTTTTCTCATTCTTTTTTAGCAAATGGCCATTCTGGGGAAAATTTCCTAAATGCGCAACTCTGTTGCTCATATGCGCTAAAAACCCATATGCGCCAAAGTTTTTCTCGAAAGCGCAACACTGTTTCCTAAATGCGTTAAAACTCCTAATGCGCAACTCTATACCTCAGATGCGCTATTCTATCTATCAAACGCGCAACTCTAAATTTTTGAACCAAACCCTAAATGCGTAGTTTTGTGCCCTAGATGTGCTAAATCTCCGACCTAGCCTATTTTGACCTAGATGCGCAACTTTATCTGTCGGATGCGCTAAATGATCAGTTCGTGACCTGTGCCTAAATGCGCTACGGAAAACCCTAGATGCGCTAAACTATTTGTCGAATGCGCTAAAACTATACCTAGATGCGCTAAACCGTTCCAAAAAAATTGTCGTCCGACTTTAAATCAATTCAAAATCGATCAAAAATGCAAAATTTGACAACTTAGAGGTTTCGAATCACTCACCGGTGGTCCATACGCTACTGGTCTCTGATACCATCACACTCGCTCGAACCTATGTCTGTGCACGGGGATCACCATTTCGCCAAGTCACTCTCAGAGCTCAAAATTCACTGTAGCAACAGGGTGAAAATGACACCTCATTTTACCCCTTTTACCTTATAAGGGTCTTTTCAGGATGGGCAGTAGTGGCATTTCCCATTTTTCATCCTCTTTTTCACTGGGGCATCAACCACATTATCTATCAGGAGCTAAATCACTGTTCCTCAATCCTTATCAATTTCTTATTCCATGATTTATCTCCCGAGGGGGCATCATCAATATCAAAAAATCAGAAACATATCAGGGGCAATTTTTTTTATTTTTCTTTGAAGCAATGCGTTTCACACATCACTTCAAAGAGGGGCAAAATGTATACGCATAAAAATGGTCATGTCTATAATCCTGGCAATTAATTAAATATTTATTATTTAATTAATTTTTCTAAAGTCCTCTACATATGATTAAATTTAATTAATTTAATTATATTGTTCATTCATCTTATTCTTCTTTCCTAATTAAATAAATTTATTTTATTTAATTATTTTCATATGTCCACTTAATTAATTAAATAAATACATTCTATTTATTTAAATTAATTATCACTGTTTGAATTTAAATTAAATCTTTTGATTTAATTAAGTTTAAATATTTCCCCTTTCTTCTATTTTAATTCTTCTTCTAATTAATTAAATGTTTCATTTAATTAATTTCATAAAAGTGATTTAATTAAATAGATCTTATTTAATTAAAAATATCTTATGATTTCTTTCTAAATCCAAAATTAGGTATTTTAACCTAATTGTGCAATCTTCTCATATCATAATTAAATATTTTATTTAATTATGAGATATTCTGCTTTTTTTCAATAAAACTGATTAAAGCTCTTTTCTCACCACAAGTTTTCTTCTGCTTTTAAAAGCTTAATTAAATATTTTATTTAATTAAGAAAAGTTGAATGTCCTCCACAAATAAATAATTGATTTTTTTTAATTAATTATTTATTAGCTTTTAATCTTTCTTTTATTCTTATCTTCCATTCTTTTTCCTCTTTCATAATAAAATAGAAAAATCTGTTTCTAGGGTTCTTCTATCTTATCCTTCAGTTTCATCTTTCTTCAACCGTTTGATCTGCCAGGAATTATCACAACCGTCAATCGAGACAGCCAATCAGAATCATTCAGAAAGCCCTATAAATACCTGTGTGAATCCAAACATTGGTAATAGGCAATTAAGTAGAGTTTATGCATTTAATTCATTTAGTATTCATTTATCATAGCATCTTGTTTATTTCAAGTTTCTTAGCTAAAATCATTATCATAGCTTAATCATGCATTCATATCATAGCAAAATCTCGTTCTTTAGGAAGACAGTTTGTTGAGCCTAGCCCATAATCTGAGAACACAAGGCTGGAATCTACAAAAACACTAAAGATAGAGGACGATAGGACGACAACGGGAACAGGATACTGAGTTTGCACATCTCTATTCCTTTTTATATTTCTGTTTTTGTTATAATGTTCTATTGGTGTGTTTGAACTGGTTCTAATTCATTTATGCACTTAATTTTCACACACACACTTCACATTGCATAACTAACAACTAGATGCTGATAGATGAAAAAAAATCAATTACAATATAGTTTTTACAAAGTCAACCTAAGCAACTATGCAATTACTTCACATTGCATAACTAATAACTAGGAGCAGTTGTCAATTGCATTTGCTTGTCATGGAATTCTATGAGACCACATTTCTTTGAGGCTTTTTTTCAAATAGTCCATTTCCTTGTCTATGCTACCCCATTTTTCATACATGTCTACCAAAGCTTTTCATCAAACAGTTCACTAACTAGTTGCTATGGCTAAAATCCAAAAACAAGTGCTTTCAAACCAGCTATTGGATGCTTGGAAAAATTCTATCAAAGAATAATAGTAAGCAATAGCATAGATAAGGCAATGAACTATTTAAGAAAATGCCTCAAAGAAATGAGGTCTCATGGTGATGGAATGCCATGAGAATGAAAAGAAATTTTGATCCTCATGGAATTCCATCACCATGAGACTTCATTTCTTTGGGGTATTTTTTAAACAGTTGACTCCCTTGTTGATTGTCATGGCATTCCATCACCATGATACCTCATTTCATTGAGGCATTTTTTCAAACAGTTCGCTGCCTTGTCTATGCTACCACATTTTTCATACATGTCTATTAAAGCATTTGATGTAGAACAAGGCAGTAAAACAACTTTTCTTTACCATTTAATGAGTTTCAATTCATTCTTTTCTGACAATATCATTCTTTGCTAGTTTCTCCAGTTGTTCACTAGATCTTTCTTGTAGGTCTGGAAAACCACTTTTCCCTACTTAACTCACAGCCTTTCAAAATAACCTTCTCTTCTATTCACCAATCTAGACACCCATTAAGGTCCTCTTTCACATACTCAAAACTCAATGTTCACTCCTTTGGAACAACTTGACCAAGTCTGGCTCCTAGCGTTGAAATAGGCCTTAATTAGGCATCTTTTTCAAAGAAACTGACCTTTAACCTCATCAAAAACTCAAATGACCTCCAAATAGTCTGTAAAATACTTTCAAAACACAGTATTCTGCAACTTTTATGTCTCCATTTTCTCTCTAAGACCCTCATGTGCCAAACCCTCACTTTTCTTCCTCTTAACTAAGGCTTATTGGAACTTTTATGCTCTGACCTTACTCAATCCTAAAACCACTTCATTCCCTCTTAATTTTGTTTTCTTAAACTTAAAACATCATTGTATTATGTTGCCCCATAATTTTGCTTACACTTTCTTTGTAAAATCACCAATTTTCCCTTATTTTTGCCCCTTCCAACTAAGGTTTCACACTTTTACTCTTCTTGGGTTACTCTTAATCACTTAGAACTCTTAAAAGCCATTAAATAAACCTGTTCCAATAGTTTCCAAAAAATTTCCAACCTATTTTCATTCAACTTCTCAAAAACTCACTCTCTAGCCTTACTCAAAAGGCACAAAAATATGTGTTTCTTAAGAGGGAAGCATTCTCATACCACTCTAATCCCTTTATCACCCCCAAAAACATGTTCCTATGCCTACCCCTATCTAATTTAGGTCCATTCCTTTGAGGTACAACCTATACAAAATGAGGAATGGCCTTTTCAATTTATTAAAGCTTACATGTTTTAGGTGCTCCTGCACCATACTCCCCGAGTACAAAATATTTATGCCCCATAAATCACTCCATAGGTATGCTCCGATCTTCTTCACAAAGCTTTCAAACCTACTCCAAGGAATTTTGTACCCTTCATGTGTTGCTTTGTCTTGGTCTTTCCATGCTTGATCCTTCTCAAATGGATCTTCTTGCTACTTTTTGTCTTCATTGACACCTACAAATGATATTTCCCAAGCTTTGACACCTGCACACAAAAGTTCAGTACACAAAGCTAAACATCCATACATTAGTATCTTTGTTTCATGCTCTTCCATGAGCTTTTTCCAACTACACATGTATCTCTTCCCTTCAACTCTTCTCTTCACAATCTTTATTAGGTTCTTTATGCTTAGAACCATGCCCATAGTAGCATAAATCTTCCACACAACCAAATATGACAACCAAGGACAATCCCTTGTCCTAACACCATATTCCTCAAACTCTTCTTCTCTAGCCTTCACTAGGCCACTCACCATCAACTCTTCCTCTCTAGTTTCCCACTTAATCTACTATATGCAAGATTACATATTTGAAGGTTCGGGTATGTGCAAGATTATGATGGGCAAAAAAGTGGTGATCTGATGGCTATGTGTAGGGTATGTGGCTGATGACTTTACTTTTAGCAAAAATTGATGAAATGAAAAGGGTTTTTAAAAGAGATTCTTAGCTTTCCAAAAATATAAATTATGCTTTACTTTGAATTTAATAATATTTATTATTCATTTTCTATTTGAATTATGACTAAAGTCCTGATTGATAGGCTGATTGAAAAACATCTATAGCTTTCAACGCTATCATATTTTTTGAATCCAAAACATGTGTCACATTTTATGCTTTGCATACTATAGGATTAAAAAAAAAAAAAAATTGATGAAGTTTTGACCAAGTTAAGGTGCTTAGACAAACGAGTTTTTTATATTTTTTAAAAGTTGTAATAAAAAATTCATAATTAATTATTCACTTAGAAAAAAATTATAAAAAATATGACTTACATCTGGACATGATTCCTTTACTTACATCTAAAATCTTATTAAAAATTATTATCATTTTATTGTGGTTAGGGTGGTCAGATAGACACCTACTTCTTATTTTTCCCCAGAAATTTAAGTACTACCGCATTGAAATTTCAAATTTTCACCAAATAGATTTTCATTTTTTATAAATAAACCTAGTAGTTTAGAAACTAAATTCAATTTTCTACAGATTCGATTGTTACATATTTTTTAAATAATATATATAACTTATTCAAATTTTTAAATCAAGTTGCCTAACTCTGATTTTTCTAAATTTTTTGCCACTTAAGGGCCTGTTTTTTCCATGATGATCCTGCACATACCCGTTGATAGGTTGATAGGTTAGGTGTGATATATTTATGCTAAATAAGTTCAATCAAGGCCATTTAAGGTGTATTAAGTTGAATTTTTGAGTCTAGGGGTCCAATATGGCAAAAATGCATTCTTGCTTCAAAATTGTCAAAATTGCCATGTAGTCTTTTGAAGGAAAATTATTAAAATTGTGAAGGGAAGTGCAAGATAGGAGTCTAGAAGTTGTATTAGGGTTTAAATAAACTTTTTTGACTATTTTTACTAGTCATAGGTGTCTTGGAAAGAAAATTTGCATAAAAGTGCATTATTAACAAAAAGTTGTCAATTTTAGCAATTTTTAAGAAAAATAAAGGGTGTTGGTAGTTGAAAAGGTGATTGTGGACACTGGGGAGTCTATTTGAATTCAAAACATTTATATAAGTCTCTTCAAAGCTCGAAAATAGGTTGTTTGAAGGAAATTTTGTGAATTCCAATACATAAGCGAAGTTGATTTCTAGAAAATTACTAGTTTTTCTCTACTTTCTATTATTGTATGGATCCATACAGACTCCTAATGCTCTAAAAAATTTTGGAAGTTGTGGTCCTATGAGTTAGATTTAGTTTTCATCAAATTTTAGGGTCTAACTCCTTGTTTTATGAAAGCTATTCAATTTTTATTGTTGCTACCTCCTTTTTCCAGATTTGTGGGTTGAGGGTCTTCAAAATGTAATCTAACCCATTCCACTTTTTGTGACTACTGTAACTTGTGGAATGGATCCTCTAACATGTAAAATTGATGCCTAACACATTTAGGATGTTGTGGGGTTGATTTGTTAGTGGATGAAACAAGCCCTAGTGCTAGAAAATGTCATTTTTATGGTGAATTTGATAGCTAGAAGAAGATTTTATAGAATCTTTCTTGGTACTGACTTGGTGAGTGTTTGTGATGAATTTAACTCTAATTCCCACTAGTTTCCATTAAAAATAAAGCAACAAGCTATGGTCTCATGGATTTTTTCGCACAAAAATCAGTGTTGGAGTTCGGTTGAAAGCTGAAAACTACTTGTAAGGGCATAAATAAATCTTGTTCTACAACTCATATGACCAAACCGACTGTTCCATCATGTTCAGATGGGTATGTTTAGGTTAGGTAAGGTCCCCTTTCGTACCCAAACAGGCTGAAGCAGTCTGAGCTACGTTCAATTGGTGAAATCCCTTAAAGAGTCCAAAGTGCAGAAGAGCAGCAATTTTTGACGAACTGTTACTCAGAAAATGTGATGCTTAAAATTTTTTTTTCTGAGGCTATGAGATCAAGTTGGGCTCCTCTATAATAACCTCTCTCAATTTTTTCTATCTTGGAGGTGTTTTCTCATGGTGATGAGTTTTTAGTTTAGGGAAAAGTTGTTAGATGCAAGCAGTGTAAAGTTGCAAAGTGGTGCAACTTTTTGCAACTTGTACAACCAAACAGACTATTCCAATATTTCTAGATGGGTATGTTTATGCCAGGGATGGTCCTATTTTGCACCCAAATACGTCAAATTGCTCTGAGCTACATTGGACTGACAATTTCCCTTTAGAGTTCAAAGTGCTAAAAGAAAACAATATTTGAAGGGTTATTTCTCAAAAATTGTGATACTTACAAACTCTCCATCTGAGGCTATGGTATCTTTTTGGGACCATCTACAATAACCTCTCTCATTTTTTTCTATCTTAGAGGCGTTTTCCCATGGTGATGAGTTTTCAGTTGAGGGAAAAGTTGTCAGATGCAAGCAATGTAAAGTTCTAATGTGGTGCAACTTTCATTCTCCAACTCGTACGACCAAATAGACTATTCCAACACATTTGGATGGGTACATTTACACTAGGGATGGTCCTCTTTTGGACCCAAATATGATGAATCACTATGAGCTATAGTGGATCGACAATTTCCCTTAAGAGTCCAAAGTGCTAAAAGGAAGCAATCTTTGAAGGGCTATTTCTTGAAAACTGTGATGCTTATAGACTGTCCATTTGAGGCTATGGGATCATGTTGGGACCATCTACAATAACCTTTCTTGACCTTTTCTATCTCGAAGGCATTTTCCTGTGGTGATGAGTTTTCAGCTGAGGGAAAAGTTGTCAAATGCAAGTAGTGTAAAGCTACAAAGTGGTGCAACTTTCATTCTCCAACTAGTACGACCGAATGGACTATTCCAACACATCTAGATGGGTACATTCACGCTAGGTATGGTCCTCTTTTCCACCCAAATACATCGAATCACTCTGAGTTGCATTGGACTGGTGATTTCCCTTAAGAGTCCAAAGTGCTAAAAGGCAACAATCTTTGAAGGGCTATTTCTCAGAAATCGTGGTGCTTACAAACTCTCCATACAAGGCTATGGGATAATTTTGGGACCATCTACAATAACCTCTCTCTTTTTTTGCTATCTCAGAGGTTTTTTCTCGTGGTGATGAGTTTTCAGTTGAGGGAAAAGTTGTTAGATGCAAGCAGTGTAAAGTTGCAAAGTGGTGCAACTTTCATTCTGCAACTCGTACGACCAAACGGATTGTTCCAACACATCTGTATGGGTACGTTCACACTAGGTATGGTCCTCTTTTGCACCCAAATATGCTGAATCACTTTGAGCTACATTAGACCAATGATTTCCCTTAAGAGTCCAAAGTGTTAAAATGAAACAATCTTTGAAGGGCTATTTCTCAGAAACCGTGATGCTTATAGACTCTTCATCTAAGGCTATGGGATCATGTTGGGACCATCTACAATAACCTCTCTCGGTTTGTTCTATCTTGGAGGCATTTTCTCATGGGGACAAGTTTTTAGTTGAGGGAAAAGTTGTCAAATGCAAGCAGTGTAAAGTTGCAAAGTGGTGCAACTTTCATTTTACAACTCATACGACCAAACAAACTATTCCAACACATCTGGATGGATACATTTACGCTAGGGATGGTCCTCTTTTTCACCCAAATATGCTTAATCACTATGAGCTACATTGGACCAACAATTTCCCATAAGAGTCCAAAGTGCTAAAAGGCAATACCATCTATTGTACAATCTGTAGCTCGATGGTATGGCCATGGTAGTATTATTAGGAGTGTATAAGGTGAATATGTGGGTTTAAAGAGCTGGAAAGGTCTATAGTTGAGTTGGTGAGTTGCCATGCATGGCAAAAATGAGTGAAATTAGGTGAAAAATGGTGGTTACAATATGCTAGTGTCAAATGAAACATGGGGGCAATAAGATTTAAGGTTGGATCAAGATTATGTAGGTCTTAATAGACATGTTTGATGAGTTTATAGTGTGTTTCAAGGTTGGAAACTTTGATTTCCTTAAAAACTTCATGAAAGTTTCTAAAAATAAGGGTTTGTTGAAATGGAGCTTTAGAAAGCATATCTCACCAAAAAAAATTATGGTTATGGTAGTTTGGTAGGTTGCTTAATGCTACCTCTTCAAAATTTTAGGTTTGGGAAGTGTTTAAATATTAGTCTCTTTGTAAAATGGGCCTATTTTAGTGAAGTTGCACCCAAGTTTTGGTTTGAGGATCAAATTGGAGTTTGAATGATCTTTAATTGTAATTGTGTTGTTTAAAGCCACCTAGATCTAGCATTAGAAAACTCTTACCCAATCAAATTGAACATCATGCACACCCAAATACCTTGTTTCCACTTTTCTAGATCAAAGACTCAATTAGCATTGGAAATGACCTTCACATGACCTTTTTCCTTTCTTTTTGGAAAAAGTGGCAAGCCACTATAATTTATTATATATAAATAGGAGATATTACATAACCTAGTTTAAATGAGCATACCAACAGGAAAGAACAAGGAAGAAAACCTCTAGTTGTAGCTCGATTAAGTACAAAAAGCTCTTACAGAATTGTCCCAACAACAGTAACAAAGAATACACTTGTATGACTATTTCAACCTATGATTTTCCAAAATAAAAACCCCTTTACATTTTTAACATACCCTTTATACAATGCTAGACATTTGACCCATATTTCAAAAAAATCACTAGATATAGATTATGCCCATACATAGTTATGACCTTCTTACATTGTTTCACATTTGAAAATTCAAATTTTACAAAATTTTCCAATTGGAGGCATTCAGGGCACAGTCTTCCACAAGAGTAGTATGTTGGCATTCTAGAGTGACAAGAACCTATACAAACCATCAATGTAGCAATTAAACTACATATAATAGAAAATATTCTTAGAATAAAAGATGCTTAGAATAAAAGACGCTTAGAATAAACAATCTATATTATTGTAATATGTCACATACCTCTCTAAAAGGATTAGAATTGCCTATTGTTGTAGCAGGTCCATGATCAATCGTCCCAGGAATATCGCAAAAGTTGTCCAATGAAAAAATCTATATTGTCACGATAGAAAAGATGCTTAGACTAACAAATCTATATTAATCTAAACAACTTGAATGATGATGAGTTGGTAATGCAAACTATAAAAGATGCTTAGAATAACCAATCTATATTATTCTAAATGACCTAATTGATGATGAGATTGTAATGTAAACTATAAAATATGCTTAGAATAACCAATTTACGTTATTGTAATATGTGGCATACCTCTCCGAAAGGATTAGAGCTGACTATTGTTGCAATAGGTCCATGATCAATCGTGCCAAAAATATTGTAAAAGTTATCAAATGAGAAATCTATATTGTAACAACAGAAAAGATGATTAGACTAACAAATCTATATTAATCTAAACAACCTAAATCATGATGAATTGGTAATGCAAACTATAAAAGATGCTTTGAATAACCAATCTATATTATTGTAATATGTGGCATAAATCTCTGAAAGGATCAAAGTTGGCTATTGTTGCAATAGGTCCGATCAATCATGCCAAAATATCGCAAAAGTTGTCAAATGATAAATCTATATTGTCACAATAGAAAAGATGCTTAGACTGACAAATCTATATTAATCTAAACAACCCGAATGATGATGAATTGGTAATGAAAACTATAAAAGATTTTTAGAATAACCAATCTAAATTATTATAAATGACCTAATTGATGATGAGATGGTAATGCAAACTATAAAAGATGCTTTGAATAACCAATCTATATTATTGTAATCTTTCGCATACGTCTCTGAAAGGATCAAAGTTGGCATAGCTGAAGGGTAATCTCTTTGTTTAAGAGTATCCAATATTGCTTCATGATTAGCATTACTAAGTTTCCATAGTTCTTTTGTCTTTGGTTTGGCATGATGCTTCAACAACTTAACATTTGTTGCTATAACAAGGTGTGAATACATGAGAATGGTTTTGTGTTTCTCATAGTCTTCAAATGTAGGTATTCCATTCTTTCTAATCATGTATGTTTGCAACCAAGTTCCTTCAACCACAACTGAACCTATAGGATACATGAACCCATCATCATCTCCCATTGGTTGTATTAGCTTGTGCTTTACCCACACACATCGAGCCAACCAATAGTTTGATCTCTCTTCATTCCCCTATAGTGAAACAACTATGAAAACATGTCTTGGCTATAGTAGATTTGAAAGTTAGTCGTAATCAACTAAACTTTCCATTGTGTCATTTTTCATGGATATAGTTTGAGATAAAGGAGTTAACTACTGTGGAACCCATGTATCCACCCACTCACTTGACTGACATTGATCCCACTCACACTAAATACAAATCTAACAAAAACAAGCCAACTCTCATGTCCAAATTGTCCATGTGCTTGCATCTGAGATTCAAAATGAATTCATCTTTGAAGAATCTTTGATTGTATGAAAATCCAATTTGCCTCCCACTATACCCTCCTCAACCAACCAAAATAATATGTGCACTATTGAATCAAGTGTCCCTCCCTGTGACAATGTTGAACCACACCAATCAACAATAGAACATGCATCACTAATTTTTTATCCTGAAATCTTCAATTGCTCCTTAATGAGAGCTCTCTTAATACATGCACCTACTCCATCATGCTCCCCTTTCCCATGCCCAGCTTCAAAAAATCTCCAAATATGAGGTACACCCCTCTCTACATACATTCTACTCAACTAATAAAACATAAGAGCATTCTTGAATTGACCTGTGCAGTTATCTAACTAAATGAGATGTTGGCCCAGTGCTATATCATGCTCCTGCAAGAACTCAAAAAAATTCTCAAAACAATGTTGGACATACTCAAACGAGTGAGATCTATCATCACTCATATAAAAAGGATACTCTCTAATTATATTTTGATCCTCCTCTGTACTATCAAGTGCATGTCTAAATGTTATGTGGAAAAAAATAGCAATCCGAATGGAATTATAATATTGAGATTGTACCTCATTTTGTGTTTGCAATGTGTAGTTTTCTGCAAAATCAACCACTGATATAATAGTGCCAATTAGAAAAGAGTCCTTACACATCCTGAATTGTTGATCCAACCACTGATACCTATGACTATGCATTGCATACTTGTAGAAAATATCGTCCTTAAAATTTGGAATAAAATCAGCAACACTACATTCTTTTGTAACCAACTCGCATCTAGAACCTTCACCTCCACTTTGCAAAGTATATTTGACTATCTCATATCTCTTTTTCTCAACAAGCTTCTCTCCAAATTCATGTTCAGAACCCTCATGAAAAAATTGAACAAACTTTGACAAGCCACCATATTGTGAGCACTTCACATTTAAACAATCATTTATATAGAAAAAGCAACCATCATCTCTAGAACATAAAAATAGATCTAGCAAGTCCCTTGATGATTTTAGAAGATGCATTGCACCACACTCCTACAACATTTTATTAGTATGCAAAGTAGAATGGATATAGCATGATAGTTCATGGTACATTGAAAACTCCACATGGTATTTGCAACAACAAGTATTACAAATCATAAGAGGCACACAATAAAATGGCTTCAAACCTTTAAAAGTCATTTGCGAGATTTCCATATTTGGATGTGTTTCAATAAATTTTTTGAACAAGATTGTTTGGCTTGATTCCAAGAAATGTTTAGGATGCGATTTACAGTCTCGATTGCCAATTCTTAACTTTAAAACATCCTTTGAATTGGGTGATACTCTAGAGTTATCATGCCAAAATTGTTGAAGTACTTGCTTTACATTATCAGTTAGCTTCCTATCAACATGTGGATGCCTCCCAGAAAAATCCCTTGTATCATTTTGAAGAGGATAATCTATTTGTTCTCTTCTTGCAAGTGCTTTATCCAAAGTTTTACGATTTGTCAAAATCAATACAATTTTGTCTCATAAAGCAAGCCTTTTTCAATTGATGGCTTACTAGGGAAATTTAATGACTCTCTGAGCAACTCTCTTATCTTTTTCCTTGTTATTTTTTCCAATAGACTTGAGATCATTAAAAATATTTTTGACAATAATATAATTTTTTTTGGTCTTCTTGTTCACATGACTCTTCAATTTGGCTAGTAAAAGTCTCATATTTTACATCTTTAGCAATTGTACAAAAAGTTGGCATTGCTCGGTCAATGTCTTATTGCTAAAATATTGGTTGAAAAGTCTTGTAGCCCACAACCGAACAGTTCAGGTTGACCTCTTCCTTTCAAAATTGTTTATAATGTTCTCATCAATTTCAAGTAACCATTTAGGGGTTTTTGAAGGTCTTGAATTTGGAATATGTCTTTCTTCCACACAAGGTTCTTCATTTCTCATGTAATCTAGTGAAAAATAATTTACACTTGGTTCAATATTATGTTCAACATCTTCAATTCCAACATTTTCACCTTGAAAATTTTGAATATCAATTTGAATAATTTCATTCCCAATTTCAATATCATGTTCAACATCTTCAATTCCAACATTTTCACCTTGAACATTTTCATTATCAATTTCAATATTTTCATTCCCAATTTGAATATCATGTTCAACATATTCAATTCCAACATTTTCACCTTGAAAATTTTCATTCCAAAATTCAATATCATGTTCAACATTTTCACCTTGAACATATTCAATTTCCTCTTCACTTCAAAGACCATAGGGCTCAGGTTCACCAATATTTAACATACCTTGTCTTCTCTTCCTATGACTTTCTCTATCTCTTTTTCTATATGCTTCAATTTGTTCTTTTGTAAGCTTTCTCTTATGTTTTTGCTTCCAACTACTGCTACTTCCCATTGTACCTCATAAAAGATGCTAAAAAAACATTTCTTATGATAAATTTGAGTAGAATATGCTCCAAAAAGTTGATCTTTGTCTCTTCATGTCCGAAACTGGATGTTCGTCACCTACAAAGCCTACAAATAGAATGTAGGGTCCATTGGAATACACAAAATGACCCATATGGGGTTTTTCTATGGCCCAAAAATCTAATATCTGATAAAATATGATATCTAATTTGAAAAGAAATTTAAAATGTTTTATAATGGTAAGGTTTTAGTGCTACAAATTGGATATCCGATTCAAATCGGATATCCAATTTGAATTGGATATCCAATTTAAATCGGATATCCGATTTGTGCACACATAGACCTAAGCATTAATGGTAGAGGGTAGATGGTTTAAGGGTTAGGGGTATAGGCTTAAGGGTTAAGGTCTTATGGTATAGGGTAGAGGGTTTAAGGGTTAAGAGTTTAGGGTTAAGGGTTAAGGGTTTAGGGTATAGGGTTAAGGGTAGAGGGTTATAAGGGTTTAGGGTTTAAGGGTTAAGGGTTTAGGGTTAAGGGTATAAGGGAGAGAGATAGATGGAGCGAGTGAGTGAGTGAGAGACCTGAGAGAGGGAGAGGGGGTATGAGGGAGAG
>VDFB02168118.1:150774003-150929057 GCA_007258455.2 Sequoia sempervirens
GAGAGAAAGAGAGAGAGAAAGATTTAAATATTTTATATATTAGTAATTTATGTATTTAAATATTTATACATTAACTAAAATATTGAAATAATATTTAAATATTATACATAATAATATAATATATTATATATTAAATACATAATTCGGTAAGAGAATATCATAAATTGTATATTATATATTACATTATAAACTATATTTTATGTTATATATTAAATTATAAACATTATTGAATTTTTTAAATCATATATTATAAATTGTATAACATTTTTTAAACTCATATCTAAAACATATCGGATATTCGATTCAAATCGGATTATTGTACATCTAATTCAAATTGGATATCTAATTGGAATCAGATATTTGATATGTCTGACACAAAATTTAATGCCTAAGGATTAGCCTCGGGCTTCCTTTGGAATTTGGTCCGGACCTTCCAATCCTAAGAAGTCAACACAAAAAACATGTTTAACAACTTACCTCGCTTTTCCAAACTTCGCCCATGTGGATGACGACATTTTTTTACCAAAAATTGATGAAATTAAAAGGGTTTGTAAAGGATCTTCTCAACTTTCCACCAATATAAATTATACTTTACTTTGAATCTAATAAATAATTATTATTCATTTTCTATTAAAATAACGACTAAAGTCCTGATTGATAAGATGATTGAAAAACATCTATAGCTTTCAAACAATATCACATTTTTTGAATCCAAAACATGTGTCACATTCTATGTTTCACATACTATAGGATTAAATAAATAAATTTAAATTTCATGAATTTTTGACCAAGTTAAGGTGGTCAAACATACGAGTTTTTATATTTTTAAAAGTTGTAATAAAAAGTCATGAATAATTAATTATTTACATGGAAAAAATTTACAAAAAAATATGCATCACATCCGAACATCAATCATCTACTTATATCTAAAATCTTATAAAAAAATATTATCATTTTACTATGGTTAGGGTGGTCAGACAAACACCTACTTCTTATTTTTTCCCTGAAATTTAAGTACTACTGCATTGAAATTTCAATTTTTCACCAAATAGATTTAAAAAAAGAAAAAAAGACCTAGTAGTTTACAAACTACATTCAATTTTCCACAGATTCTATTATTACATATTTTTGAAATAATATAAATAACTTATTCAATTTTTTATGTCAAGTTGCCTAACTCTGATTTTTTTGAATTTTCATTACCACTTAAGGGCCTATTTTTTCCATGATGATCTTGCACATACCCAATAGATCAATGCTACATACATTGAGTGTCAAACTCGCATCAATGAGAGTACATCTAATGCCAATATTATTAATGTTAACTATGATCATTAGAGGGTCCACTTGCTTTTGTACTTCTAAAGGTGGGAGTTCTTATGGATAGAACATAATATTCAATGAATCTACTTGAATATGAGTTATCAATGCATTAACATCTGTCATCCTAGTGGAGGTATACAAGAGGATCTTTTGCAAGGCTCCCTAAAGCATAGCTTGATAAACCAAAGCAAACTGAAGCAAGTCCCATAGTGAGATCTTGGTCAGAGTAATGCAGAGTTTCTCGACAAGATCATTATCACTAGGTGTTGAAGGAAAACTTGGTTGAGAAGGTGGTAAATAAATAGGTTGATCAACATTTTGTTTATTCCTTCTAGTATTATAAGTATGGGCTACCACTCTATAAGAGGGAGCCTTAGAAAGATCAAGAGAATCACTATTAAATGGAACACCATTAATAGAACATTTTTTTTAGGAGGACTAGCTAGAGTTAGGTAAATGACAAGTCTCTTAGGCCTTTGAGGGGTAGTAGAGACATAAATTATATTTATGGATTCCTTATAACTCATAGAGGAATCATTTGAAGAAATATGCTCAACATCTATCCTTGGAGGATCTAATGTGAGAGGAACTTCATCATTCACTAATGCATCATCTCTAGAAGAGAGTGCATTGGAATGAAGAGAAGGTGGAGTAACACTAAGAAAAGTATCAATGATTTCATCCTCTTGCACCAAAATCTCCTTAGAAGGAATTTCAGGAGAGGGATCAACAAAGAATAATAAGAAAGGAGAGAAGAACTCACTTTCACATGCTTGTAAGAGAACTTGTTGAAGCTTCTTAACAAAGCTAGAAAGGAATAGAAGTCAGAAAGATAGAAAGTATATTTTGAAATAGAGATATAGATAAGTTGGTCAAAGGTTGACATATATTGCTATTGATTGCATGGAATGGGGTTCAGGGCAGTGCCCCAAAATTTTTTTTGGAGAAGGATAAATCTTTGATTTGTCCTTTTTTTTAATAAAGGGGCATTCACATTGGGTTCACCAAAATTTAGAGAAGGAGGATTTTCTACTCATGGGTCTCTTTATTCTCAAGAGAATCCCTTGGGTGGACTTCCCTAAACTACCTCAAGGAGCAGAGCAATATTTTTAAAATTAAAAAGTGTAGGCCACAAAGGTTTTCTTGAAAGACTAGTGACTTTTTAGCCAAAGGACATCAGCGCAACAAATGGATGATAGGGAAACTCGTTGGAGTCCCTAATGTGCACTCACATCTTGTACAAACTAAAAACTAATTTTATCATAAAAAACAGCAAAATGACTACTAACAATCTAATTATCAAGAACTTCTAGAATGTGAGAAAGTAACAAAATGTAACAGAACTAAAATGAAGGAAGTATAAATGATAAAGTAAGAATAAGAGATAGGAGCTACTCACAACAACCTAAGTAATGAATCCTCCAACAAGGAAATATATTCAATACCTACATACATAAGATTGAGAGAAAATGTTGGGGTTTTATAGGGGTTTTCCTTAGTCAAACCCCCGTTTTGGTGTTCCCACCTCCATGTACAACTAGATAGATAGAGAAGGAGAACAAAGTAAGCAAATATGAAGTGATAAAAGCAATCCCTGCTCAAGGAGAACCTATATCACAAAATAGACATGCAATTGAGAAGGGATTTGAGAAATCCTAGGATGCTTGCAAGCACAACATAACAGAGATGTCAACTTGAAGGCTTAAGGAAGCCAAAGAGAGAGATAGCTACAATAGCCAAGAGGGTTGCAAAGGGCACTATGAGAATGCAGGAGTGTTGTTGTAGAAAATTGTAAAGAACTATACAAGCAAGATAGCAAGAAAAAGAGAAGAGGAAAATGCCATAGCCAAAGCTAAAGAGAATCCAAAAGCCTAAATGAATTAGAAAGATAGCATTTAAAGAGAGGAGAGAAAGGAAAAGAAGCTTCCTAAGCCATTACAAGGCATCCCAGGCCATTACCACTGATAAAATGAGTTGAAAAGTGGAAAACATGCTTGGAAGCGACTGTTTGAACATACGAATGTCACAAGATGCTAGTAATGCGTGCTAGTGTCCAAACACATTGTGCTACAAAATGATGAGAACGAGATAAGCACAAGGTTCAACACAAAGCTGATGCACAAAGCATAGTTGCTGAAAAGGGATCTTGAGCATCTTCAATAGGAAAAAGGTTGATGCAAGGGCTAAAATGAACGTACACAAATGCTAAGGGAATTGACACTAAAATCGATACAAGAATGTATTTGAAATTGCAAGGGGTGCAATTTTACAACATTACAGAGAGATAGGGAGAAATATAGAGAGACAATGAGATGAGTAGACAAAGATATGGATAGAAAGAGATAAAGAGAGGAGTGAGATCAATTTGTAGGCCTTGTAGCAAATGATGTTATTTGTGAAAAAAAGGTCTCAATAGAGAAGTGATAGCTTCAAAATGCAAAGATCCAAAACATGCCAAAAAAAAACCTCTAAAGCACAAAGATAACTAGGCTTGATGACCAACAAGCTCATGTTGCTCAATATAGATGGATAGGGATAGAGATAGGTAGATAGAGGTAGAGAGACATGCATATAACTTGAGATAGAGAGAGGAGGGAGAGGGAAAGGGAAAGAGAGAGAGAGGAGGGATGGAGTGAATAAGAGAAAGATAGGTAGAGATTTAATGAGATATAGAAAGAGGGATTGATAGGGAGAGAGAGGGAGGGAGAGATAAGGATAGAGAAAGGGAGAGATAAGGATAGAAAAGAGTGATAGAGAGATAGATATAGCTTGAGAAAGAAAGAGAGGGTGAGAGAGAGAAAAATATATAAAAGGGGAGAGATGGAAGGCGAGAGGAAGAGGGGGAAGGAGAAATAGAGATAGAAAGAGGGAGATAATGAAAGAGTGGGAGATGGAGAGATAAAATTATGTAGAACTTGTGATATATAAATAGGTGGAGAGAGGGATATATAGAGAGATAGAGCAAGAGTGATGGAGTGAATAAGAGATACAATGAATAAGAGAAATATAGATAATGAGATATAGATAGAGGGGGAGAGGGATATATTAGAAGATAAAAATAGAGTGGGAAATATATAGGGATAATGAAGGTGATAGAGACAAGTAATAGAAAGAGAGATAGAAACAAGGAGTGAGAGAGAGAGAGAATGACAGACATAGAGATAGAGATAGGGAGGGAGAAATATGGAGTGCTTATGTGTGTGAGTAATAGAAAGATATGGAGACAAAGATACAGAAGGAGGGAGAGAAATAAAGAGCGAGGTGATCCCACAATAGTGGTTTACAATTTTTGGCCAAACTGGACACTGAAATAATTTTTTTAACTATATCATCAATTTCAGGCACCTAGAGCGGCTAAACCATGAGGAATTTGAAGATGATGCAAACTAGAGTTTCATCACTTTTTTTTTGTAGATTCTAAATATATTTTTTTCAAAAATTTTGGAATCAGATTGCACTTCTTTTTCCATCTCCCTCGAAAACTAGTTTTTTCATAAAACAACATTTTTAAAAAGTAACGCTCACCGTATAATGCATAACTTTTTTTCAATGAAGGATAAAATTCTAATTCTTTCTAATTTATATTTGTAACTTCAATATCTAGTGCTTCCACTTGGTTAGATAGTTTTTATTGAATATTTTTTCTTTAATCAAGTTTTGAAGTCAAACCAATTAAAATTCAGACATAGCACGACCGTATAACACGTAACTATTTTTGTATGTATCAAATTTTTTTTTTTTTTGGATGAAGGACTTAATATCTGGTGCACTCATATTTTTCAAAAAAAAATGTTGACAATCTTCTATTTTTCCACATGTGCAGAACAAAGAGTTTAATTTTTAGTGAAAAACCTACATTGACAAAAATAAAAAATAAATATAATAATAAAATAAAATTTATTTAAAATTATAATTTTTAGGAAGCTTATAATAAGGACTACATACTTACAAAAAATAAATTTTAAATGAATTCATTTGATACCCCAAAAGGTAAGTCAAAATTTGTTTTTTTATCAGCATTTTGATAGGTGTAAAGGAGACTCTATTATAGGTATAGTTTAAAACTAGAGGGGTTCTATCCAAGTGGGTTTGATGTAAGGTAGTTTGATCAAACCCTCTTCAATTGGAATTATTTAAATGAAAATTTTAAAGGCTTAAATCATTATGTTTTCTAAAAGTATGTGTTTTCAACAAAAATCAGAATCTACCAGAAATTGTAAACCAGCTTTGTGTGATCACCTAGAGGATAGAGGAGTAGAGAGATTTACAAAAAGGGAGTGATAGGGAGAGAGGGAGAGAGAGGTATAAAAAGAGGGAGGGATATAGAGATAGATTTACTGGGAAAGATAAAGGGGGTAGAGAGAGAGTTGTAGGGGGTAAGGAGATAGAGATAGGGGAGAGATAGAGAGGAAGATAGAGATGGAGATCAAGAGGGAGAGGGAGAGAGAGATAGAGAGGGGGAAAGGTAGAGAGATAAAGAAAAAAATGACAGGGAGGGTAAATGAGAGAGAGAGAGAGAGAGAGAGAGAGAGAGAGAGAGAGAGAGAGAGAGAGATATATGGAGATAGAGATACAAGGAGAATGATATATATTAATAAATAGATAGAAAGGGAGAGAGAGAGAGAGGGAGGGAAATAGAGGGAGGAGAGAGAAGTAGGGAGATATAGAAAGAGGGAGTGATAGGGAGAGAGAGAGATAGAGGGGGAGATGAAAGGAGAAATAGAGATATATAGAGGGAGACAATTAGAGAGGGGAAGGTGGAAGGATAGAAAGATAGATATGATCTTCGAAATGCCAATAAATCCCATTTATAATCATGTTTTTCTATATTTTATCATAAAGAGACCCTTCAAAAACGTATCTTGATGAAACACTTTTGTATGGTTGGGAGTTGGAGTTATCTTTTCAAGTGGGCCTAGTCTGTTTGTCTTTCTTCTTGTTTGCATTGTCTTAATTATTTTTTATTTAAATTAGTTTGCAATATATATTAAATCATGTTTTTTAGTATAACACTTATCAAACTTTAATTTTTTTGTTATATTGATCATTATTTGACCCTTCAATAAATTTGATGGATTGGATCATTTACTTGTGACAGTTTAACCAAATGATAATGTCTAATTTAGATATACGCTCCCTCATAATATTATATCTAACATATAAAAATAAGAATATATAATCAAAAGAAATTTTCATATAATAAAAAATAAATTATATTTATCTATTTAGCATTATTTTTCCCTTTAATTATTTTAATTTAGTTAAAATAATAATTATTTGTATTTGTTCAAAAAATTCCCCTACCAAAAATTACAAGATAATGTATATTAAGTGTTTTATAATCCTATAAATTATTAATGTAAATTTTAATATTTCAATAAAATTCAAACAATTACATGACCAAATTTCATTTCTCTCTAATTTTTTTAAAAGAAAGATATTTAAGTTGTAATAAAGTTGTTAATATAATTTTTTTATTAAATATTAAAATTTATAAATTTAGAGGCGGGTTGCCTAGCTCGATTGGCTAAAGAATCTTTGAGGAAAGAGCTCACAAGGTCACAAGGTCTAGTCACCCCTCATCCCTTTGCTACCAAATTTGAAAGCTAAATAAAATAATTCTATAAGAACATAAAAGTAAAGACGCTAAATATTTTAAATATGTATCAAATAAAATAGTTCCATGTTAAAATTAAAACATCAGTTTTTAAAGATATGTAAGAAATAAATAGTTCTATAAGAACATAAAAGTAAATACACTAAAGATTTAAATATGTAATATGTATCAAATAAAATAGTACCATGTTAAAATTAAAACATCATTTTTTAAAGATATGTAATAAATGTTAGGAATAAAGCGTTTTAAAACAAAAAGATAAAAAAGAAAAAAGAAAAATAGAAAGTGTCTCAACCTTGCATGGAAATAAAAATAAAGGAAGCCAAGAATAGAAGATTTTGTGATAGGTGAAAAGTGGCTACTTTGAGAAGTATCTTTTATATGGAGATAGAGATAAGTTTTCTATGAGATTTTATTAGATATTTCTAAAATAAATGGTTTATCTCTAGAAGGTTCTCATATGCAATGCATAATATATATTGGTACTTTGAGATAGGACTTCATTTTTGAGAGAGGTGTGAGAGTTAATTTGCAAGTCTGTATGTTGCTAAAATGCTACTGAAATTCCTCTAGATTGAGTTGAGGTGAAGACTCCTATAAGAACTTGCATTGCAAGTGTGTTGTAATCTGTCTCAAGATTTGATAATACATTCTGCTAGTTTTGGAGTGTGGGGTTTTTCTCCTAAAAGGGTTTTCCCCACGTAAATCACTGAGTTATGGTTTTATTGTTATTATGTTTATGGTATTATGTGTTTCTTGAAATCTTTGTAATATCTTATCTGAAATTTGCATAACCTTCCTCTCAAGGTTAGCGTAGGAAGTGTTTCCACACACCTTTGCTTCCTTATGAGTGGTATCAGAGCCTTGCTAGTTTTGGTTCTATTTGTTGGGTATAGAGATTTTTAAGCTAATCAAGTTTGAGTGGGAGCTTGTGTAGAGTATTTCATATTTTGTATTGCAGGATAATAGAGATGGGAAGCATATCTGGGAGGATTGAAGTTGAGAAATTTTTTGGCATGAATTTTGAAATGTGGAAGTTGAAGATGGAAGATTTGTTTATTGATCAAGATCTATGGGATGCAATGGATGAAAATTTCCAGAGGCCTACAGATCCAAATTTGGCTACAAAATATGATGCAATGGATAAAAAAGCTAAAGGTCTCATTAGACTATGTCTTGCAGATTCAATCCTGATAAATTTCCATGAAGAACCCACTTCGAAGAATCTTTGGAAGAAGTTGGGTGAGATATACCAAGCCAAATCTCTAGTAAATAATATTTTATTGAGGGAGAAGTTATATTCCTTAAGAATGGAAGAAGGTGGATGAATTTTTGAGCATCTAGAAACTTTCAATATGTTGGTGACTTAGTTGACCTCAGTTGGGGTTAAGATGGACAAAGAAGAAAGGTGCCAAACTTTGTTGTGTTCACTGCCAGACTCATGGGGCAGCCTAGTCATGGCCATTGGGAGAAATTTTGTCATCTTGAAGATGGAGGATGTTGTTGGTTCTCTACTCTCTAAAGAGATGATAAGGAAGGTCTCTCTGAATTCCAAAGAGGCTTTGAGTGTTCGAGGAAGACAAAAAGAATGAGGCAAAGATGAGAAGTAGTGTGGCCATTCTAAGTCAAAAAATAAGGGGAGATCAAAATCCCTTGGTAAGTCCAAGGTAATATGTTGGAACTGTGGAAAACCCAGACACTTCCGAAAGGACTATAAAGAGGACAAGAAAAAGAAGAAGAAGAAGCAAGATTTTCATTCTGACTCTAAAAAAGAAGATGGAGATGCTTTTATTGCAGCCTTGGCCACTCATGTAGGTGATAACGTATGGTTGATAGACTCAGGTGCATATTTCCACATGAATCCTAACAAATACTAGTTTAGTACTTGTATGAAAAATATGATGGCAGTAAGGTGTATTTGGGTGATGACTCTTTCCTTGATATTGTTGGTCGTGGTAGTATTCATGTGAAAATTTTTGGTCATGGTAGAGTTAGACAATTTGATTGTGTCTTGCATATCCCTAGACTAGAAAGAAATTTATTATCTGTTAACAAGCTAACAGATGTGAGTGTGCATGTATAGTTTTCTGAAGCAGGTGTGAAAATGGTGAGAGGTGTTATGGTGATAGCGAGAGGAAGGAGATTGGGTACATTGTACCAACTCGATGCATGCACAGTTGAGTGCAATAGCCCATCTGATAAGTTCACGCCAAAAACTACTTCACTGAAAAAAGAGATGGTTTCCTCTTCTACAAATGGTCATGGCTTCTAGGTACCTAAGAGTTCTTTGTCTACTGAATCAAATTTTCCTATAGAGAAGACCATGTTATGGCACCAAAGGCTTGGCCACATTGGAGAGAAGGGTTTAAAAGCCCTAAAACATAAGAACCTTGTTGAGGAGTTGAATAATTACAATCTAGAGTTTGATTTCTATGAACATTGTATTTATGGAAAATAGAACTGCATTCAATTTTACTCATCTTCTCATAAGTCTTCATGTATCTTGGATCTGATTCATTCTGATGTATTTGGTTTTGTTGATGTTTCTTCTATTGGTAAATCAATTTATTATGTTACTTTCATTGATGATTTTAGTAGGAAAACATGGGTATATTTTTTAAAGAGTAAATATGAAGTTTTTAGTCATTTTAAGGAGTTCAAGGCTATGGTAGAAAATTAGACTGGAAATAAAATTAAATGTTTGAGGACTGACAATGGTGGTGAGTACTATTCTATAGACTTTGATAGATTATATACAGATTGTGGGATTAAAAGACAAAAGACAACTCTGTATTCTCTATAGCAAAATGGAGTTGCAGAAAGAATGAACAGAACACTGATGGAGAAGGCTAGGAGCATGTCGAGTGGAGTTGGTCTAGAACAAAATATTTGGGCTGAAGTTGTTACCACTACTTGTTATTTGATAAATAGATCTCCTACATCAGTGCTTGTTGATAAAATGCCAATTGAGGCGTGGTTTAGGGGAAAATCCTTCATTTAGACATCTAAGAGTTTTTGGTTGTGAGGCATATGCACATGTGCCTAAGGAGAAGAGAAAAAAATTGGATTCTAAGGTTGTCAAATGTATCTTCATCGGCTATAGCTATGGTGTGAAAGGATACAAGCTTTAGGACCCTGTTGCATAGAAGGTAATTTATTCCAAAAGTGTTATTTTTAGAGAGACTAAATCTCCTCCTATTAATTTTCAACTAGAATAGCATAAAGAAATTGAACAAAAAAGGGATGTGGTTCAAATTCCTTCTACGCCTGAGGAAGTTGAATCGAGACCCCAAAATAGACAAGTTAAGGAGAGCTCATCAAGCTCTGAATCTTCACAAGAGGAAGAAGAGGAAAAACAAGTGGAAGAACCTCCACCTCAACTTGTTCGAAGGTCTACAAGGAAAAGGAAACCACCTCAAAGGTATGGGTATTCACCTGATGATTAGAAGTGTATATTTACCTTGAGTACTAAGGTTGATGAACTGAGATCTATGCAAGAGGCATTGGGTATGAATGATGCAAAGTCCTGGAAAATAGCCATGGATGAAGAGATGATAACTCTTAAAAGGAATAATAAATGGGACTTATACCATTTCCTGAAGGCCAGAAACCTATTGGATGTAAATGGGTGTTTAAGAAAAAGATTGGTTCAGATGGAAATGTTGAAAAGTATATGGCACAGTTGGTTGTAAAGGGATGCTCTCAGGTTGAGGGTATTGATGACGGTGATATTTTTTCTCCTATTGCTAAATTGACATCCATTCAATTTTTATTATCTATTGTAGCAGCTTATGATCTAGAGGTGGAACAAATGGATGTGAAAACTGTGTTCCTTCATGGTGATTTGGAGGAAGAAATTTATATGACACAAGTAGAGCACTACATGGTAAAATGTAAAAGCAAGTTGGTTTGTAAGTTAATAAATCTCTATATGGCCTTAAACAAAGTCCTAGGATGTGGTACCAAAATTTTGATACATATGTGTTGAGTTTGGGATTTGTGTGGTCTAAATCTGATCACTCTGTATATTTTAAATCTGATGGTGATTATTTCCTAGTAATTGCTTTATATGTTGATGGCACGCTATTTATTAGGAAAGGAAAAGGTTTGATTGCAAAATTGAAATCTCAGCTCTCTATGAAATTTGAAACGAAAGGTCTTAGTGTGGAAAAACACATACTTAGGATGGAGATTAGAAGAGATCACGAGAACAAAAAGCTATGGCTTAGCCGGAGTAAGTATGTTTGTTTTATTTTTCAAAGGTTCAACATGTAGGATTGTAAACCACTTTGTGTTCTTGTTACACTAGGAACAAAGCTCTCTCTATTTCACAATGTCCAGCATCCCCATCAGAGATGGAAGACATGAGCAGAGTTCTTTACCAAAGTGCAGCTAGAATCTTAATGTATGCTATGGTCTATACAAGACCAGACATTTCCCAAGTAGTGGGAGTTCTTTCTCATTTTATGTCTAATCCTAAAAGAGTGCATTAGGGTGCAGTTAATAGGGTCTTTAGATATTTGTGGGGTACAACAGAGTACTCAACATGTTTTCATGGTATAGGAGATCAATGTTCCCTGAGTATTCATGGTTTTGTGGATTCAAATTGGGCTGGTGATGTCGATAGTAGAAGGTCCACTAGTGCATCTTTTTTACTCTTAATGGTGATGCAATCACTTGGATGGGAAATTGATAGGTTGTGGTCGCTTTGTCCACTACTGAGGCTAAGTACATGGCAGCTACTCATTCTTGTAAAGAAGCCATTTGGTTGAAGTGTTTATGTTTAGATATTGGATTGAAACACGAAGTACATTTACAATCTATTGTGACAGTCAGATTGCAATCTACCTTGGAAAGAACTCAAATTTTCATGCCAGGACCAAACACATTGATGTTCAATATCACTTTGTGAGAGATATGATCAAGGAAGGTAGTGTGAAGCTAGAAAAGGTAGAGACTATGGTGAATGTTGCAGATGCATTAACAAAGCCTGTGAGCATAGAGAAGTTTAGATGGTGTTCCAAATTAATGGGCCTTTCGGCCCCGAACAATTAACTACCTATTTTCTATTGGCTCATGCAAGGTGTTTGACAAGTGGGACAATGTTAGGAATAAAGCATTTTAAAACAAAAAGATAAAAATGAAAAAAAAAAGAGAAAGTGTCTCAACCTTGCATGGAAATACAAATAAAGCAAGCCAAGAATAGAAGATTTTGTGATAGGTGAAAAGAGACTATTTTGAGAAGTATCTTTTATATGGAGATAGAGATAAGTTTTCTATGAGATTTTATTAGATGTTTCTAAAAGAAATGCTTTATCTCTAGAAGATTCTCATATGCAATGTAATGGTATATATTGGTACTTTGAGATAGTCATTTTTGATAGAGGTGTGAGAGTTAGTTTGCAAGTCTGTATGTTACCGGAATGTTACTGAAATTCCTCTAGATTGAGTTGAGGTGAAGACTCCTATAAGAACTTGCATTGCAAGTGTGTTTTAATCTGTTTTAAGATTTGATAATACATTTTGCTAGTTTTGGAGTGAGGTTTTTCTCTCGAAAGGGTTTTCCCCATGCAAATCACTGAGTTATAGTTTTATTGTTATTATGTTTATGGTATTATGTGTTTCTTGAAATCTTTGTAATATTTTACTTGAAATTTGCATAACCCTCCTCTCAAGATTAATGTAGGAAGCGTTTCCGCACACCTTTACTTCCTTACAATAAATAAATAACTCTTCATGAATAAAAAACATTTAATATTTTTTAATCTTAAAGACATCAATTTAAAAAATATAATTCATATTAAATACAAAATTAACATAAATACTTCAATTATCTTTTAAATAAATATATTTAAAATATTTAATTAATACTTTCATTACTAATATATTTCTTTTAATTATATATTTAAATAATAATTAATTATATATCACCAGAATAATATTGTTGTGCTAACCCAAAATATATCTATGGGTGGAAACATCTACTAAAATAAAATTAAAATATTTCTTCTTTACTAAATTGTCTTTCTTACTATTTCTTTCAAATTTCACCTTCCCAATTATTAAACTCCCCAAGAAAGGTAATTTTATGAATTATTAAAACTTTAAAACTATTTTATTTCTACGACAATTGATTTATTAAAAAGCTCCTCTGAAAAATGGCAGTGGGAAATCACACCTTGGTGTGCAATGGGTACACCAAAGAGGCATGAAAGGTCAATTAGGGAAAATTTAGAATTTTTTCTCTTAATTAATATATATTATATTTATTAGTAATATTATTATATTGGGGTAAGAGCCTTAGTTTGATTGGCTAAAGAATTCAGTCTTACTCTATCCTTGTAATATATATAGTTGATATACAAAATAAACTAACTATAATTATTATATACATATGTTATTTTATCATGCATATAATATTAACATTATAATTATTAATGTATAATATATAAATAATATAAGATATCATAATATATTATTTGATGATATATAATATTATATTATATAAGCATATATAATAAATAACTATAATATATAATATTATTAATAACTAATTTTTATAGTTATTAAAATTTTAATAAATATATTAAATATAATTTACAATTTATAATTTATATATATATAATGATTATTAATGATAAAATTGTAAGATAATATGATAATACAAATTTAATAATATTATTTTTAGTATTATATATTATATTCTATAATAAAAAATTATTAAATATAAATTAATATTTTACAATAAAAAATATTAAATATAATATAAAATCATTATAGATAATAATTATTATATATTATATTCAACTTATCAACTAATACTAAATATTATTTAAATTTTATTAAATATTATGTATTAATGTATATATTAAATATTAATTATTTATTATATAGGTATATTACATTTAAATTAGCAATGGATATTAAGTATCATTTAAATTTGACTTAATATTACCTAATAATTTATAAATTGATATAATATTATTTTTAATTATAAAAACTATCTTAGTTAAAGGTACATTTGCAAATATTTTATATTTATAAATGTAATTAATTATTAAATTTAACAAATTAATAGTGAATTCAAAACTCAAATTTAATATAAAATATTTTAAACTAATGAAATTTAAAATAATTAAAATAGATAAATTTTCTCTATAAATATGCAAATTTTAATAATATAAAATTTTAATATTTTTTAAATAGACACATTCATTTATGGAGGTAGTATTTTTTTGACTATTGTTATCATGAGATTTCTAAAAGTTATTTAATAGAAGTAAGTTATGATCAATATGTAGCATTTTTCAAAATGATTGGGTAAGTTATATTTTTAACAATTTTCAAAGAAACTTCATGATTAAATGTATTTGAGTGAGTGGAATAATAGTATTTGATAGTTAAAGAAAGTTTTAATGCGTGATTTCTGATATGTTATATTTTTTACTGTGTTGACAAGTAAAACACAAACAGCACTCTTACATATATACACACATTTTGAAATATTTCATCTAATATAAAAAAAAGAAAAACTAATTATATATATTTATAAGAATCTCAAAACCAATTTAATCTTCTTGTTAAAATATAAATCAATACAAGTGACACAAAAACTACTGGTAAGACATTATTTCCCTATCATTTTCTTTCTTTTATCATTGAGACAGCTAGACCCGTTTATCTCGCATCGTCCTTGGACTGCTATTCTGTTATTTTCTTATTATTCACGCGGATGGTCATATTAGCTTATCGCGTGAAATGAATGGTAGGGTGTGGATTGTTAGCCATACAATATGCACATGATAAGTATGAGGAGAGAACAGAGCCAAAACAACAAGATACAAAGAAGGAAAAACTGAACATAGTTACGTATCTCTTTTGAATTTCCCGATCGTAGAGTACCTATAAATGAATACAATTGACAGAGAAAGTAAAGCATTATTTCTCGATCATTTTCTTTTTTTAAATTGAGACAGCTAAAGTCGTTCATCTGATCCCATCGTCCTTGGACAGCTGTTTTGTTCTTTTATTATTATTCAGGGGGACCACCAATACAGGAAACTGTCACAGTCGGTTTGGGTGAAAGGCGCTTCTGTCCACTAGCCTATGACTGAATTTTCTGCTCCATGTGCTGCTCTGATCCCGCGTCATTCGGCAATGAATTTTCATCTTACAAATCATTTTCTTTCTTTCATCATTGAGATAGCTAGAGTCGTTCATCTCCCATCGTCCTTGGACAGCTGTTTTTTTCTTTTATTATTATTCAGTGGGGACCACCAATATAGGAAACTGTTAGAGTCGGTTTGCGTGAAATGAATGCTACTGTATTGAATATTGTTCATACAGCATGCAAATGATCTCTTCCACTGCCAAAACGGTGCAGCAAAAGTCTCCGCGTGCTAGTCTCTATGACTGAATTTTTTGGTCCGCATGCTAGTCTCAGCCCATGTCATATGGTAATGAGAAAAGTGTTATTCCTATTGGAAGTTATAAAATTTTTGTAACAAACATTTTCTTTTTCGATTAAAATTGTCATATTTCGAAGAGTCTAGTGGTAGAAATGTAGTTTTCAACGGTTTGTTACTTTCGCCAACTTTCGTTGCAACTGCCACAAATTTTGTCCTACATTATTAAGCGGCCTTTTATATTTTGTAAAAGGGTAATTTAGCTCAATTTTAAATATTCAATATAAACATCTCTTATGTTAAACGTTTTGTTTTAATTTTTATTTTTTTCATTTATTTAAATATAAATATCATTTTCTTTTGTTACACTCTTTTTAATTTTTAATTTGTCATTTCATTTATCACACGTAATTTCATATAAGGATTCATGGGTGTTCTATCATACAATCGATATTTAAAAATTATTGTCTTCCATTTATCTTCCTCTCCTTGTTAATTTTTGTTTAAACATGGATATTAAAGTTTTCATTATAGTACATTTGTCATTAAATTTATACACAAATAGATTAAATTACTTTTTTAATATCATAGTTTCCTTTCTTTTATTAAAAAATAATTACTTTTTGGTCTATGAGAAATTTTCTAATAGGATATTTCAAAGTTTGATTTAAAGAAAGAGAAACACACATTCAATCAAATTAGATTTGGTACAAAATTAAATTGATTTTTACTATTTATATATATGAAATGTGGGGAAAGGGATCCCCAAGTGTTTTATATGAGGGTATAGAATCTTAAGAATCTTCATAGTGACCTTTCCTTAGGGATTTCATTAGGAAAGATATTAGAAGGTATGATTAACTTTTAATCTAAATGGTGATTCAATCAAACATGTATCTCAATCCTTAAGACAACAGGAAATATCTAGTAACAAACTGAAATGATTTAAAGTGCTCAAACTAAATTAACAACAATACCTAATACATAAAATGAAGATTACATAATGTATAGAAATGAAAATGATAATTTACAAGCATATCTAAGAAGGGTATAGTGGCATGTACCTATCACCAAAACTTGGCTCTAGGAAAATTCAACACCAACAATTCACCAACAAAAAATTCACCACCAACAATTCACCGGGGTAAAATCCACCGCCATGACATATTCACCTTAAGTAAAATTCACCACCAACAATTCACCGCCATGGAAAATTAATTTTCCATATATTAAAAAATATTAATGTGATTAATTTTCCATAGTGGTGAATTGTTGGCGGTGAATTTCACTTCTGGTGAATTTGTCATGGGGGTGAATTTTCCCATAGTGAATGATTGGCAATGAATTTTTTCATCGGTGAATTGCAAGCGGTGAATTTTTCATATGCCCCAAAACCTATCTTTGAGACCTATTAAGCGATTGGTTTTCCCCTGGGAATATGGGTCCTTTTCAGGGCTTCCAAAATAACTTTTGGCAGTCCTTTAATGTTGGACCTTAGCTTCTATTTGACATAGGTCCCACTATCATAAACTCAAAAATAAATTCTACAACCTAGTTTTTGTGGCTTGATAACACTGATGACAACTTGTGCAACAATGCAAAATTGCTTCTTCAAGATCTCTTTAATTCTTCTTCAACTTATAATTTGCACATACACAAAGAGAAAAAAATTGTGGTGTTTTTTTGAATGGGGGTTTTCCTTAGTCAAACCCTAGTTCAATAATTAAACCTTGATAGAAAGATAATGAAAAAGAGAAGGAAATGATGAATGAACAATACTTTCTACAACTCACCACTCTTCAATGGATTCTCTTGGAGGACTGAAGTAAAACAAATCTCTCCAAAGGAATAGAATCTTTCTTTGTTTGATTGATTTGGTTACTTGAATTGCTTGGATTCTTTAGGATCCACAATGTATATTAGCCTTCATGAGATGCCATGATCACACATAAGCTTGGTCATGGTGTTAAGGTCTTGATTACTATTTAAAATGATTCATAAATTTACTCTTGAATGCTCTTGGAAATGATATTTTCTCAATAAGGTTGCTTCATAAAGTGTGTTAGAATGTTGCTTAGATCTCAAATGGTAAAAAGACTATGTATTTATAGGTGTTTATCTAATTTTTCAAAAAATATATTTGAAAAGGAAACACTTGCAAGTTGAATTTGAATCATTAAAATTTCATCAAAAACATATTTTAAAATGGTTCTTTGCACTTAAAGGAGACCCATTCACACATGGGTGAATGGATCTTGGCCTATAAATTAAGGACACTTATATTCCAAGGTGATTTAATTAGTGATTGTATTTATTAAATGTCAGTCCTCCTTTCAGGAAATAGTAAAAATAAGGCTTTGGAATGCATAATTTAGAAAATTAGAATCTTAATTAAGTCAAATAATTTAAGGGACCCAAACATAGTGTGAAATTGTAGAGGTATATAATTTCATACACTACATTTAGCCTCCACTTTAGTAAGAATGTGAAATTATGGTCAAAATCACACTAAAGCAGATAAATATGTGTCAAGAGGGCTCCAAGTGAACAAATGTTGAAGAGATATGATAAAAAAGAATCAAAGAGGGTGATCAAGCCCCCAAGATCTAAGATCCCATGACAAACCAACATATGTACTGAAAGAAAGAAAATATGGGTGTGCTCCACCTATTAGGAGATGGAACACACACACAAGGGGGGGCTATTTTACACTATTTCATTCAAGGAAACCCTAGATATTTCAATCCAATGGTCCAAGTGAGAAAAGATATCTGCTATAAGATCTCCTAGTGTGTGATTAAAGACTAAAAGGGGTTCACCACTAAGAAAATCCTTAGAAAGAAAGAGATGCAAATGATATGCAAATGTAACTATGCAATCTAGGAAATGAAGCTCAAAATTAGAAGAATTAAATCGAGAATGAACAGAGGCACACCTAGAAATCTAAAGATGCTTGAAATAAGATCTAAAATCTTGAAATACTAAATTTTGATGCACACTAGGACTCATATGCTAGTTGGGGTGATTTAGTCCTAGTTTAGGGTTTCATGATGAATCCAAAATCTACAACTGCTAAACTAGGATCTATAGAAAATGTTTGAAAATTTCTATACTAGGACTCATATGCCACAAGTGGTGACTTAGTCTTAGTATTGGGGTTGATTTGAAACTCTTATATCCTCTAGTGATCTTCTATAACTTCTCTCCTTCTAAATTTTTGAGTTTGAAACCTTGAATTGAGACCTATAGGTCACTTTTCATGATCTCAAAAGAAAGGTGACAACTTTGGCCAGTTTTCAACTTTGAAAACTTTCTCCTATCTTGCTCTTCAATGTATCTTCAACCTAAATATGCCAATCATACATCAAAGAGGGGGAAAAATGTTGTTTTGTTAGTGGATAGGGTTTTTCCTTGGTCAAACCTTGTTTTGGTAAAAAAACTTTGAAATGAAATCAAATAGAAGGAAGGAATGATGAATGAACAAATATGCTATGTTTCAACTCACCAAACCCTTGTAAAAAAGGCTACAAAATTGTATGAAATGACTAGCATGAATGTAGATCTTGAATCTTGATTGAATGTTATGGATCTTGACTTGAATGCTTGCTTGAATCATAAGAACCTACATCGCAAATGTTAGCTCAAAAAAATATGATACATGATGCTTGATTCTTCAATATAGCTCCAAAATGCTTGATGATCAACTCTTGAATGCTCTTGTAAACTCTCTTGATCATAAATTTTCTATAGTGCTTCAATACTTGAAAGATTGCGAGAAAATATGTGAAATAGCATTGTATTTATACTTGTTTATTCCAAATTTCATGAAATTACAACATGGGTATGTGTAGGATCATGATGGGCTAAAAAGTGGTGATATGATGGGTATGTAGGGTATGTGGCTAACAACTTTTTTTAACCCAAAATTGATGAAATGAAAAGGGTTTTTACAGGAGATTCTCAACTTTCCACCAATATAAATTATGCTTTACTTTGAATTTAATAAATAATTATTATGTATTTTCTATTTGAATTACAACTAAAGTCCTGATTTAAAGGTTGATTGAAAAACATCTATAGATTTGAAAAAGTATCACATTTTTTGAATTTGAAACATGCGTCACATTCTATGCTTCGTATACTGTAGGATTAAAAAATAAAAAATGAATTTCATGAAGTTTTGACCAAGTTAAGGTGGTCAGGCATACGAGTTTTAATATTTTTTAAAAGTTATAATAAAAAATTCATAATTAATTATTTACTTGGAAAAAAATTACAAAAAAATATGCATCACATTGGGACATGAGTCCTCTACTTATATCTAAAATCTTATAAAAAAATATTTTCATTTTATTGTGGTTAGGATGGTCAGACATACACCTTCTTCTTATTTTTTCCTTGAAAGTTAAGTACTACAACACTAAAATTTCAAATTTTCACCAAATATATTTTTTTAAAAATAAACCTAGTAGTTTAGAAACTATATTCAATTTCCTACATATTCTATTCTTACATATTTTTGAAATAATATAGATAACTTATTCAAATTTTTACGTTAAGTTGCCTAACTCTAATTTTTCTGAATATTTTTCCACTTAAGGGCTTGTTTTTTCCATGGTGATCCTGAACATAACCACACTACAAACCAACATCAAATCTAGAAGAATAAAATCCCAAAAAAAAAGAATTTAAAATAGGTCCATGCTAAGTGGGACTCATATGCCAGTTGGGGCATATGAGTCCCAATAGGCTAAGCTTGGGACATAAATTTCAAGAAATGTTAAGTTCAATGCCAAATTCATGTATGTCCCCAAAACTTAGGTGGGACCCATATGCCCAAGGTGGCATATCAGTCCTAGATCACTAAATTTGGGACACACAACCCAAAATTATTAAATTATTATTGGTTATTATATATGTGTTAGGATTATCCTAAAAAATATCCATTAAATAAGGTCTGCATATGCAAAAAAGGACCAAATAAGGCATAAAGAAGCCCAATTTTAGTAGGTAGGGCCCAAACAAGTGTGAAAATGTAGAGGGATACTTTTTTCTACACTACATTTATCTCCCACATTAGTGAGGGGAGGAACTTGCTTCAAACTCACAGTAAAGTAGACAAACTCACATCAAGAGGGTTCCAAATGTACCAATACTAGTGATATAGGATGATAATTATCAAGAGGGTTGTGCAAGCCCCCAAGATCAAGATTATGTAAAATCAACATAGGCATAGAAGAACAAACATGTGAATAGTGTATGAAACAACAAGAAGACATAAGCATACACTGCCAAAGACATAAAGAAGAAAGACAAAAACAAAAACAAAAGGGGTGGATCAAGCCTCAATTGTTTATCCCACACAATGTGGATCAAATCTAAACTATTTGTCCAAGAAAATTTATAGGTGGAACACAATTTCCACTATTCAAACCAAATACATGCTCACAAGGGATAGTGGAACCTCAGGCCATCCACTAGGTGAGCCCCTAGTGAGACATATATGCACACAGCTGGTATGCACTCACATACAAAAGCAAGTGGCTATGGGAAAGTCATGCCTAGGTTTAGATCCCATATGATAACCATAACAAAGCTATACCTCCCGATAACTTTGATAAGATGCCACACAACATGAACAATAGGATTCATGAGGCAAGCAAAAATCTGTATGCTTGACACCCATAAATTAACAAGATGGCTCCATAGGCAAGCAAAGTGTGTTATGCAAGGTGTCCATATAACTGATATTGTAAATGAAAAATAGTGTAAGGTAGATTTAAAGGAGTCTTACATAATCCATGTAAGGTCTTACCTTAGGAACATTATGCCTAATGTCTCAAAGAGAGGACCAATCGAAGAATAGAAGATTTACAACTTAGGGGATGCAATGTGTCGCATCAAGCCACTAAGAGGAATATAATATGCTAAGAGAGATCACACTCTAGAAATAAATCACACCCAATGTCACCACAAGGTGAAAAACGCATTGCATGAAGTAAGAAGACTACACAATGAGAATTGCCAATGTATGCCCCCACTTTGAAGAAATTGCTAAACACCATGTTGCGAACAATTAATTTAAAGTAGAAAATGGTAAATGCTAACAATAAAGAGGACATGAGAGCTTATTTGGAAAACCGCATGACAGGTATAAGTTTCCAAATGAAGCTATGTCATGAAAGGGGTTTCCCCCAAAATAAAATCCCAAAATCACATAAGGCATCCACAGATTCGGGGTCAGTATGTCTTTTCTACAATGTTATTTAGAGATCTTAGAAATGTCATCACTCCCAAAATACTCATGGAAAAAAAAGAATGACACAAAGAGAATGAGAAAGAAAATTCGGGTGAACATGGAAGAGACTGAAATGTCTCAACGCCTTGCCTCATCCCCAAAAGGAAAACACAAGACAAAGAATAGATAAATTATTACAACAAAGAGAAGAGTGTAGGTACAAATAGAGGAATGTCACAAAGAGAGAACAATATGGGCAAGATCACATTACACACATCCATGGTATGTGCAAGATCATCATGGAAAAATTAGGCCCTTCAATGGCAAAAAATTCAAAAAAATTAGAGTTAGGCAACTTGACATAAAAATTTGAATAAGTTATCTATATTATTTCAAAAATATGTAAGAATAGAATCTATAGAAAATTGAATGCAGTTTCTAAACTACTAGGTTTTTATTTTAAAAACTATTTGTTGAAAATTTGAAATTTCAATGCATTAATACTTAAATTTCGGGAAAAAATAAGAAGTAGTTGTCTGTCACCACTCTAACCACAATAAAATGATAATATTTTTTATAATATTTTAGATATAAGTAGAGGAATCATGCCCCGATGTGATGCATATTTTTTGGTAATTTTTTTTCAAATAAATAATTAATTATGAATTTTTTATTAACTTTTAAAAAATATTAAAACTCGTATGCCTGACCACCTTAACTTGGTCAAAACTTCATGAAATTCATTTTTTTTTAAATCCCTATAGTATGCAAAGAATAGAATGTGATGCATGTTTTGGATTCAAGAAATGTGACACCATTTGAAAGCTATAGATGTATTTCAATCAGCCTATCAATCAGAAACTTAGCTGTAATTCAAATAGAAAATGAATAATAATTGTTTATCAAATTCAAAGTAAAGCATCATTTGTATTGGTGGAAAGCTAAGAACATCCTTTAAAAACCCTTTTCGTTTCATCAATTTTGGGTTACAAAAAGTTGTCAGCCACATACCCTACACACACCCATCATATTGCCACTTTTTGGCCCATGATGATCCCGCACATACCCCACATGCAATCACACACAACATAAAAAAGAAAAAAAAGAAAAGACTAGTAAGGCACATGCAAGTTAACCTCTAGTAGGTCATCCTCATCCCAATATTATTCATCATATAGGGAAGGTAGAAAACTAGCCAAAGGGACAACAACAAGTGCAATAGTAGGGTCATTACCAAGTTCAACACTCTTCCTAGTAGAATTATCATATAAGCTCATAGAAGAGGAAAACAATGCATTCAATTCATTATCCAACTCCTCATCAATTTTAGAAATCTCATCATCATCATCCAAGTTAATTATCACAATGGGAGGTCAAATGATGATGTCCAAAGAAGGATATTCTTGTTGTGGAAAAGAGGGAGGCTCATCGTGTGTTGCTTCATTCAAGTTTGGATGTTGAATTTCTTTGTTAGTTGCTTCATTTAACCTTCAAGCAAGAGGACGAAGTCTAAACCTACAATCTCTATAATTTATGTTTCTTTTGTACAATTTTCAAGTTGTGTTTGTGTAGGAATGGATTTATCAACCATGGAAACATACTTATTTCCTTGATCATTAACACATCCAATTTGAAGTTGATTAGAATCAATGAGGTCTTGCACAAGATGTTCAAGACGCTTACAATGCTCTGTATCATGTGCATTTTTCAGTGATAATGATAATAGGAATTTGATCTAAATTTTGGAGGTAAAGGCTTATCAGGATTGAGAGTTTTAATGGGAGGTAAGGTGATCATTTTTTTGTTCTAGACGTTGTAACATTGTGTTATTGAGGGTATTGGCTAAGGAAGTAAATTGCCTAGCTGGATCCTGAAATGTGAAAGGACTTGTCTTATTTATAGTAGCTCAATGTGGGTATCAACATGATGAGTTGGTTGAGGGGGATTTAGTTGAACAAATCCTTTATTCTATTTTCTAAAGGGTTGATAATTGTTTTGATTTGTGGATTCAGTTTTTTCAGGATAGCTAGAGGTGGGTTTTGATTCATGACTACTAACCGAGTTTTGATAATCATGAAGGGTAGTGTACACAATTGTATAAAGGAAGGAAATTTCATCATGCCAAGCTTATCTCGTATCTTAGCTTACAATTTCTCAATGAACATACATTGAAGGTGAGGATTGGGAATATTTACGTGATTTGGGAATAAAGCAATTGGTAGCATGAAATGAATTCAATAACTTTTTCATCATCCTTTTGCTTACATATCATCAAATCATATAAGGCCCTCTTAGGAGTCATGTGCACTTGGAAATGGTTTATAAAGGCCTCAAAAAGTTCATTGAATGAATGAATTGAGTTTTTTCATAATGAGGAAAACCATTCTAAAGTGGTATCTTTCAATGACCTAGGGAAAAGTTTAGCCAAGAGCTTATCCTCAAAGAAAAAATCACCACATAAGGTAGTATAAGTAGAAACATGGTTAGAAGGGTCTCCTTTCCCTCCATATTTCTCAAACCTAAGAATCTCTATGCCTTGTGGTATTGACATTCTCAATAACTCCAATGATAAGGGATTGCTTTTGATATAGTATGTAGGTTGGCTATTTTGATTTTGGTTTATAATGGAAATTTGTTTTGAAGGGATGAAACATTTTGCAAAAGTTGGTTAAGGATGGCATCATTGGTTGTATATTGAGATGGAGGTGTATATGTGTTCAAGGTGGAAGCAAATGGAATGCTTATGGGAGGTAAAGTGGTAGAAGATATGACGTTAAATTCCACAAAGGTACAAGGATTGCTAGCAGAAATACCCAAGGTAGGAAAGATATTACTTGTAGATTGTATTGTTGTTGTAACTTGAGGGTTTTTATAGGTAGGAATAGAGGCAATGGTTGTAGGAGGAGGAATTTGGGTTCCTCCTTGAATTTGGAATTTTTTTGGAGGTTGAGCACAAGTAGTCATTGAGGTAAGATGTTTTCCAAAAATTTGAGCTAAGTTAAGCACAATTTCTACTCCTTCACTTTCACTCATGTGATGTGTGCCATCTATGGTAGGAATAACAGTGTTGGAAATGTTTTCAAAACTCACTTGATGTTGTAGGTTTGATAAATCTTCATGGATTTAGGTTATGTTTTCTTGAGGAATGCTAGAAAACAAAAATAAACACTTGTCACACTACTTGAAGGTAAAGAGTTGTTAAGGGTATGGTCCACACCTAGTGAACTAGTGTCAACACTATGAGTGAAAGAGCTAGATAACCCAAGATCCATGAGGAGTTTGCTACTGTGGGATGACATGATTCTCGAACTATGCCTCACTATAGTATTAGAAATAGGACACAAAGTTGTTAAGCTTATGTAAGGGACAATCAATGAATGCAAGATAATAAACACAAGATAGAGGATATTATTTAATTCTTCTTCAAATTAAATTAAGTGATATCTAATGAAATGAATGAAATAAAAAATCAGTAAACTAAAATAGAAATATGACAAAAACAAAAAGAAGCACAAAAGCATAGTTTTCAATGTTGGAAAATATAGTTTTAGGTCTGACATGAGAGTAAATCACCTAAAGGGGCATATGCATATCAATTAGAGTTTTTTAAAGGTTCAAATACTAAAAAAATTCAATGTGCAAAATTCTCAGAAATCAAGTAAAACATGTACTACGTCTTAGTCGGCCAAAGGGGTGTATGAGTCCCAAATTAGGGTTTTTGTACTAAATTCAATAAATTCTTAGTGAATGTTAGGTTTTCTAGTTTGTATGATGTCTAGACTATGTGCAATTACAGATTTCAAATGAAGTTCAAAGATGCAAGATGCAAAAATGTAACCTTTATGCACTTTCACCAATGCAAGATTTAGAAGCCCTATATGTAAATTAACTAATGCAATACCTAATGTAAAGTTAATGTAAGCTAGATCTATGATTGAAATGCACTCCAAATCAGAAATAAAGTGTCTAAAGGCTAGGTTCACCAAAATGAAAACAAAGAAAATGGGGGTGTGCTCCACCTATTGGGAGATGGAACACGCACACAATAGGGGGTACCTTATTTTACTCTATTTCATTCAAGGAAAGCCTAGAGATCTCAATCCAAAGGTCCAAGTGAGAGAATAGATCTTCTATAAGGTATCTTAAGGTGTGATCAAATACTAAAGGTGTTCACCACTAAGCAAAGGCTTAGAAAGAAAGAGATGCAAACGATATGCAAATGTAACTATGTAATCTAGGAAATGAAGATCAAAATTAAAAGAATAAACTGAGAATGAACAAAGGTGCACCTAGAAAGCTGATGCTACTTGAAATAAGATCTAAAATCCAAAAATGTTGAATTTTTATGCACATTGGGACTCATACACCATTGGGGTGATTTAGTCCCAATTTAGTGTTTTGGGCTGAATCTAGAATCTGCAACTAGTAAACTAGGATCTATAAAAAATGTCTAAAAACTAGTATAATGGGACTCATATGCCACAAGTGGTGATTTAGTCATATTAGGGTTGATTTGAAATGTTGATATCCTCTAGTGATCTTCTATAGCTTCTCTTAGTCTAGATCTTTGAGTCTAAAACCTTGAATTTTGACTTGTAGGTGACTTTTTGTGATCTCATAAGAAAGGTTAAGCAACTTTGGAAAGTTTGCAACTTTGAAAAATTTCTCCTATCTTTCTCTTCAATGGATCTTTAACCTAAATATGCAAATCACACATCAAAGAGAGGATTTTTTTTTGTTTTGTTAGTGGATAGGGGTTTGCCTTGGTCAAACCCTATTTTGGTAATCAAACCTTGAAATGAAATCAAATAGAAGGAAGGAATGATGAATGAACAAATATGTTATGTTACAACTCACCAAAGCCTTCTAACAAAGGCTACAAACTTGTATGAAATGTCTAGCATGAATGTAGATCTTGACTCTTGATTGAATGCTATGGATCTTGACTTGAATTCTTGCTTGAATCATAAGAACCTACATCACAAATGTTAGCTCAAAAACACACATGATGTATGGTGAATTTTACATGATGAAATATTATTTTATATAGCTTAAAAATGCTTGATAATCAACTCTTGAATTCTCTTGTAAACTTTCTTGATCAAATATTTTCTACAGTGCTTGAAATATTAGGAGAAAATATGTGAAATAGCCTTGTATTTATACTTGTTTATGCCAATTTTTTTGAAATTACAACACTACAAGCCAATATTAGATCTAGGAGAATAAATTCCCACCAATAATTTTAATTTAGAAAATGTCCAAGCTAAGTGGGACTCATACACCAGTTATGGTGTATGAGTCCTAGTAGGCAAAGCTTGGGACACAAATTTCAAAAAATGTTAAGTTGAATGCTAAATTTAGGTTCATTCCCCAAAACTTAGGTGGGACCCATATTCCCAAGGTGGTGAACAATTCCTAGATCACTAAATCTGGGACACATAACCCAAAATAATTAAATTACGATTGGTTATTACATATTTGTGGGGATTGTTCTTGGAAATATGCATTAAATAAGGATTGTGGATGCAAAATAATACCAAATAAGGCATAAAGAAGCCTGATTTTAGCATGGAGGGCCCAAAAAGTGTGAAAATATAGAGGGATACATTTGTAAACACTACAAGAACAAAGGACACACATGCATGTAAGATATGTATAACAAGACATGATACACAAGCATACAATGTGAAAGCCAATGTAAAAAGAAAAAGGGATGAATCAAGCCTAGGATATTTGTCCATAAAATACACTCACACTTGGGCTAGTGAAGTCCGATATTCATTAGTTGAGCCCCAAGGAAAAATGAGAAACAAAATGATCATTGCTTCATAAGGCGAGCAAGTTGTATTATGCTAGACACTAATGGAATTAAATTTATATGTCAATGCTACACTAAGTGAAACTTAATGTGAATAAAAGTGAAGCAAAATGTCAAATTGAAAATGAAACTCACCTTAGGAGGTGCAAGTATCAAATTAAAATAATGTCAATGTATGCCCCCACTTTAAAGGAATTGTTAAACATGTTGTAAGCAATTACTTTAAAGTAGAAAATAATAAATGTCAATTTATAAAAGGGAAATGAGAGCTGATTTGGAAAGCCCTATGCCAATGATATATTTCCAAATATTTTTTTTTCATGAATAGGGGTTTCCCACACATGCAATACCAAAAGATAACACATAAGGGATCCATGAATTTTGGGTCAACACATGTCTTTACTATAATGAAATAATCAAGCTCAAAACCATCATCATTCCTCAAATAATCATAGAAAAATAAACATAATGGAAGAATGAAACATAATGAAAGAATTTTTCTTGGGTCAACATGGAAGATACCTAGACATCTCAATGCATTGCATTGTCCCCAAAAGGAAAACACAAGAAAAAGAAAAGACATTTGTGTATGACGCATGTAGAAGAATGTCACAATAGATTTGCTTCCTTTGTATCCTTGTACCAATTGAATAACAAAGGTCATCCAAATAAAGCTAAAAAGCATAAATACATAGCAAGCAACACATTATAGGGGCTCACATTACATACATGCAATCAAAATGAACATGAACATAAAACAAATAAAGTATGCCACATGTGAGACAACCTTTTAAGCAAGTCGTCCACTTCCCAATCTTGCTCATCATATATGAAAGGAAAATATCTACCAAAAGAGGAAACAACGATTTCCATATTAGGACAATCACTAGGTTCAACATGTGGTGGGTCACTCGCATTAGGAGGATCATCACAGTTTCCCCCATCTAAATTCATAGAAGTGGGCAATAATAAATTCAATTCAATTGGTATGTGTAGAATCATGATGGGCCAAAAAGTGGCAATATTATGGGTATTTGTAGGGTATGTGGCTGATGACTTTTTTTTACCAAAAATTGATGAAACGAAAAGGGTTTTTAGAGGAGATTCTCAGCTTTCCAACAATATAAATTATTCTTTAATTTCAATTTAATAAATAATTATTATTCATTTTCTATTAGAATTATGACTTAAGTCCTGATCGATAGGCTAATTGAAAAACATCTATAACTTTCAAATAGTATCACATTTTTTGAATCTAAAACATGCGTCACATTCTATGCTTCACATACAATAGGATTAAAAAAAGAAAAATTAAATTTCATGAAGTTTTGATCAAGTTAAGGTGGTCATACTTACGAGTTTTTATATTTTTTAAAAGTTGTAATAAAAAATTCATAATTAATTATTTACTTGGAAAAAAATTACAAAAAATATGTATCACATCTAAACATGAGTCCTCTACTTATATATAAAATATTATAAAAAAACATTATCATTTTATTATGGTTAGGGTGGTCAGACAGACACCTACTTCTTATTTTTTCCTTGAAATTTAAGTACTATTGCATTGAAATTTCAAATTTTCACCAAATAGATTTTATTTATTTTTAAATAAACCTAGAAGTTTAGAAACTACATTCAATTTTCTACAGAATCTATTCTTACATATTTTTTAAATAATATAGATAAATTATTCAAATTTTTACGTCAAGTTTCCTAATGCTGATTTTTTTGAATTTTTTGCCATTAAAGGGCCTATTTTTTCCATGATGATCTTGCACATAACCCAGTGCTATATGCACTTCTTTATCAATTTTAACAATCTCATCATCATCATCCAAGTTAATCAAAATAGAAGGTATAGTGATAATGTCCATTGTATGTTCTTATTTTTATTATGGTGGATAAGTTCCATATTATGGCGAAGGTAGAGGATATTCATGATTTGTTTCAGTTAGGTTTTTTATCTTGGATTGTTGATTTATTATTTTCTTCTATTTGACGAGAAAGAGCACACTGTCTACACCTACTCTCTTTAGCATAAATTGGTTTCTTCTTGCATGATTTTCAAGTTGTGATGGTGTAGGAGCAATTTTTTCAACCAATGGTCTCTTTTCTTCCCTTAAGAGAGGAATAAAAGGGACCTCCATGGGTTGCAAAACTATTTTCTCTTTATGTTTATAAATTTTATTTGTTTTAGGAGACGCAAATGGAATTGCATGGTTATCTTTTGGTTTCTTTTAGGATATAGGTGGTGAAATAGCATCATACTTAGATTTATTATTCGGGATATCTCTTTTGGTTCAAGCATAGGTTCATCCACAACAATAGGAGTTGGGGGAACAACTATATATCTTTTATTTTCAGGTGGGATATTGGCAATGGATATCTCTACTATATGCTTTGATTTGAACTTTTGATATGATTTAAAGAAAAAATCCTCCCTAGGTGTAATTGGTTCCATAGGTTTAGGAAAAAAAAAATACAATGAAAATGTCCCATGGAAAGACAAATGATTAAACCCACTATGATGCATTGTAAAAACCTGGTTGTCAAATGGAAATTTCAATCATTTGTGAATGATTGACAAGATGACATTCATGGAGTGTATCCATGGATAGCCCAACTTCACAAGGAATTGATTTGATATCAAGATAATGGAGAATGATACATTTTATTGTTTTGGTTCAAATTTTAGTTGAAGAGTGATCGAATCTTTTATAGGGGAGAAAAACCATCATGTGTTTTGATCCATGCTTTCAATTGTTCATAATAATCTTGTTAAAATTCATGCACAAATGAGAATTCATCAATGATCACATTCTACACACATGAGATCAGTTAATACCCCATTTTTAGGCTTATCATTGATTCTTCAAACTATATAAAGAGGACCATTGAATGCATTTTTAGTTATATCACTATGTGAGAAAGCAATTTCAAGGTACAAGCTAGTTTGGCCCTTACGAGGTTTGATGTTAATGAATCCAATCATGGCATCAGGGATGTGGTCCAAAATGGGTTGACTAGTGTCAAAACTATAAGTGAAGGAGTTGAAAATCTCAAGATCCATGATCGATGTACTAGCGCAGGATGCCATAAGTCTCGAACTATGTATCACTAAAGTATTGGTAGTAGGAAACTAATTTGTGATACTCATACAAGTTTCACCTAAATGGGGTAAAATAGGTTCACCAAGATGGAAAGACCTGTGATAAATAGGTCATTGATGGACCTATTATCCCTCAATTCAATCAGGAAATGAGATCCATGTAATGAGATGACTATCAACCCTTCGGTGAGTCAAGTTAAAGTGTGAATCTATTTATTTCCTTTTGTGCAAGGATGAGGTTCCTAATTAAGCATCACTTTGGGGAGAAAGATTAAAAATAGCAAATCAAACTCAAAATGCAATCTAAAACTCGAAACTTGAAGATTAAACTCAATACTGATAGAACCACAAATCAAAATTCAGATTAGAGAGGGGCAGAAACATGTGTACAAGTTGTTGAACATCCAAAATACTGAGAAGGGGAAATGAATCAGTATTTTATAAAACCATTAACATAAAATCCATCTAACCATTATCACAATTATAATTGAATCAACAAGAGAGAACATAGAAATAGATCAATGCAACCATGCACATGAACACTAGTTTTTTTACATGGAAAACCCAAAAAGGAAAACCCACAGTGAGGGTTAACTCACAATATATTATATTTGGATACAAGATATTACAAGGCTCATTGCTAGGACTCAATATCCTTGAAAGGCTCACAACCTAAATACAAAAGATGGCTATTTGCCAGGATACAAAGATTTTGGCTCACTACCAAAAGATTTGAACTAATAGAATACACCTTCAATGTGCAAGATTCAGTTCCAATGAAGCTTAGAATATGAAGTATTTCCACACAGAAGTCGCTCGAAAAATATGCTCTAATCCCCAACTGATAAAACATTTAGGCTCAAATCCTCTTTCACCTTTCTTCAACACTCACACTTCCACTCACTTCATACTCACTTTCTCTCTTCAAAGAATCTTATATATATACAAGTATTTCTTAATCATCAATTAGGTCAGCCTAATTAGATGAAGAAAAAATAATCAAAATACTCTTGTAAAAACTATATATGATTTAAAACATTTTATCCATGTATTGCATTATATGAAGTTAGTAGAGATCCATAAAGCATAACTAGTCTTCATAGTGAATTGCATACATTAGGTCGCCCAAGACTAGAACTCAATTCATAGAATCTACAAACCAACATACAATCCTCAAAGAAAATACCTTCTAAATTTGAGACCAAATTAAATTCTCATCATACTATCATCAAAGAGACTACCACTAAAACCACAACATTGAAATGTTCTCCTTAAGAAAATGTGAAGTCTCCCACATTGATATGCCAAGCAAGGAACAATAGTAAAATATAGATGAACTTTGTCAAAAATAACTTTCTGCTCACAACCCAAAAATTCTCAAGGTCCAGGATATAGATGTTTGAATGAGATGTGATAACATGGTTAAGACATTAGATTCATATTTATTTATGCAGTGAATTCTAGACTCAATTAACAATGCAATGGCTCATCACAAAAGAACATTACCAACGAAGAATAGCTTTTGGTAAATCAAGTAATCTTCCAATATAGTTATCACTATGTTGACATCAATGACAACACAAAAACAATTAACATAAAATATCCACACTTCATGCTCATTTTGCAAGGCTTCATATTTCCAACAATCTCCCCCTTTGGTATTGATGGCAACATCCATGTCAAAAAAATATTTCAATTTACTGCAATTGAATACTCCCCCTATCAAAACTATTAGATTCTCAAAAATGTTTTTCTCTGTCAGCCTCTATCTCTCCCCTTTGATATCAATGGAAAAGGATGGGGTCTGGTATAGATGTATATATGCATAAAACTACAACTGAAAAGATATGAACACAAAAAGTGAATCAACTTGAAGAAGAATCTAACCTTTAAGACTCTCTAGGATGACATTCCATGATACTTTTCCTTCTTCCCATAATCCTTTTGACCTCACAAGAGTCTTGTGAAATAATTAAAGCTTGGTTAGGGACTCTATACCATCTACTCAAGTATTGGGATTAATATTTATCTCTGATAATTCACCAATACAACCAAGACCACTAGAAATAGGAACATGTCTGAGTTTAATCATGTCTCTCAATGCTACAAGCTTCTTAATAACTTATGTTCTTCGGTCTTGCAGGGAAAATAATTTATTATGAAGCTATACAATGTAGGACCTCCTCTGATTATCTCTATCTTCTACCAATTTGTATGTATCTACCTGAGTGGTTATCTAGGATTCACTACTCCTTACCTCATCTCTTATTCTTAGTGAAATGCTAGACCAATTTAGGAAAAAATAAAGTAGTTCCTGTGCCTCTTCCTTACAAGCTTGTACACTCTCCAACTCCTTCATCACTTGACTAGGTGCATTTGCACATTTTTCCTTGACATCTTCTAGATTTTCTTCGGCAGACCTGATTTCAACATTCACTTCCAGTTTGGAGATGTAGAACTTCAAAGAATTAATCAAAGTTCTTAGATTATCCACAAAAAAATAGATGAAAAAAAATTAGCATTGGGAATAACTTTCTACAATTCTTCTAGAGCTTCTCAAATATTTATTTAATCAAATTTCTTAGATTATCCACAAAAAAAATAGATGAAAAAAAATTAGCATTGGGAATAACTTTCTACAATTCTTCTAGAGCTTCTCAAATATTTATTCTTTCATTCTCATGTTGAGCTCTCTCAGGCTCACTTCCTTCTTCAACAATATTCCTTTTCTTTCCTATTCTAATTGCACTATTGGATGTACCTTCCACATTATGATTCTTAGGTTTTTCCATACCAACCTTGTTTCAATTGCTTCCATGTGGCAAAAATCTCTAGACACTAGGAAATTGATACTTTTGGAATACCATTCAGTAACACTTGATGGAATCCTTTGCCTTCTATTCATTCTCATCTAAAAATTTCCAAAGAATGCAGCAAGAGCAGTCTCTTGTGCATCCAAATTTCCAAGATTTATCATGAAGTTCCTAATTTTATGGCAATAGGATTTGTATTTTACCATTCTATTCTTCCTATTATTGATAACTCTTTCAAAAAGTAAAAGTGTAAGTAGACAACCAAATTTCCATATCAAAAATTATTCTTCTTATTCTTCTTCATTTCCTTTAAATTCTTCAAAATATGTATCCAAAGTAATTCACATAAGTCATAATCCATACCTTTTTTAACCATGTCATCAATAATATGTACAACAGTAGCGCACACAGTGAGGTCATTACTAGGGATACAAACTTTATGACCAATGACCATTGTTGCATACCTAATAGCCAGATCCACAATTGATCTCAAATCAATCTCTTTCCCTTCAAGAGCTGCACCATTTACCTTAATTATATCTTGCTCATTTACAACCTTCCGCTTGGGAACTATTCCAGAGGGATTCAAACTAGTTACATCTTTGATTGCATCTCTGGTAAACAAATGTGCACCATCAATCCACAAAGATTCATTATTAATTCCACTCAAAACTATTCAAATATGCTTCCTATCAAACTCAAACAAAGGGGATTTCTGCTACACATCCAACTTCTTCTCAACTAATACTTTGTGGGCATCACAGTTCTCTTCCAATCCATTCTTCCATAGAATTCTCAACTAAACCGGTGATAAAATTTCTTCTATATTACTATAAAAAATGCATGAATATCTTATGTGGGAAACACTCTAGGAAGGATGCAAGAGAATTCACCAATAGACACTTCTAAAAGATTCTTCAAATATTTCCTCAAATTAACTTGCACTCTATCAGCACAATTCATAACCTTTGAATTATCCATAGCAATAAAAATGAAAGATTGTACAAAAAGGAATACCTTTGTAAATGCCAATAGGAAATGGATAGGTATCCATCTTTCGAAGCACACTACAAATCCACTTGATTTCACCTTCAAACCCTGAAAACTCTAAATTTCTCTCTAAGCTTCCTTTTCATGCTACTCCAAAAATACATATGCCTCTTGAAATGACTAAATTTATTTCTTTCATTTTGAATGCTTCTGCAATAAATGCTTCAAATTACAGGTAGATTGCCTTAGAAATTGTGTGTTCCTCTATTTTTTTGAATTTTGCAAACTTCAATCTTCACACATGTAACTGAGAAATTCCTTAAATCAATTACCAAATTAAATTTACTTCTACGATGATGTGACATAAGTATCGATGAGGGGGTTTATTAAATTTTCTGATAATTGCCCCCCCTTAGTCATTACTAGACTAAAAAATTGGCAAGCGTATCTACACCAAAGTTCAGCACAAATAAGACTGATGATTTTGATTCAACTCGCTTGAATTCTCCTTCCTTTTTCCAAATCCTTTTCATCTCTTTTCTTGCTTCTTCCAGATCAATTATTTGATGATGTTTCTTCACTAGATAATTATTTTTTCTTCTTCTATAGTTATTGACATGTTGTTATAGATTGTTGTACTTATGGAAATAAGCATTCTTCCTTTCATTCTTTCTCTTATGCAATCTATTCTCACACAAACTAGCCTTATTTCCAATCTTCTTACACTTAAAATATTTCCTAGAGAATGATAAAGTATCATTCATTTTACTTTTGTAGTCCTTTGCCTTATGACCAAATTTCTTGTAGGAATAACAAACACCATTGAAAGATAAATACCTTTTAGCAATAGGTTGTTTGACGAGATTTCTTTTGAATTTTCTTCCTAGATTCTTGATTTTTCCATCTTTGTACTAACTCTTCTTATTAGTAGATTTCTTCACTTTAGAACTCTAACCTTCTTCAAACCCTAAACCAATTTTATCCATTGCCAATCTCTGGGAGATAATCATCAAGTGTTGCAGAGCTCACCTTAAATTTTTCTTCAAAACCTCTTTCCTTTTCTAGATTAGATCTCAAGATTTTTGCTTCTTTCTCAAGCTTAATGCATTCATCCTTCTTCTTTTGAATTTCAATTTCTTGACATTCTTCAGTTCTTTTCTTTTCATCCAATTGTTGCAATATCCTAGAGACAGTTTCATCTGCTTTAACCAATAGATTATATGTTTCAACACATTTTTTTTGAAATTTTTCAACATACTCATTTGCTTTCATCAAATTGTCCTTTAGATCTTCCATTTCTTTTGAACATCATACAAAGATCACTTCCGAAAGAATTTTTTCTTATACTCAAATTTTGGGACCTTCCTCAAGCTGTTAGGCTCCTTCCAAGGAACCAAGCTGTGATACCAATTGTTGAACATCTAGAATAATAAGAGGGGGTGAATCAATATTCCATAAAACCATTCACATAAAATACATCTAACCATTATCACAATTCTAATTAAATCAACAAGAGAGAACATAGAAACAGATCAATGCAACCACACACATGAACACCAAGATTTTTACGTGGAAAACCCAAAAAGGGAAAAACCACAGTGAGGTTAAATCACAATAGATTATATCCAAATACAAGATATTATAGGGTTCACTACCATGACTCACTATCCTCGAAAGGATCACATCTCAAATACAAAAGATGGCTATTTTCCAAGATACAAAGATTGTGGCTCACTACCAAAAGATTTGAACTGATCTAGAATGCACCTTCAATGTGTAGGATTTAGTTCCAATGAAGCTCAAAATATGAAGTACTGCCTCACACAACAATTGCTCAACAAATCTACTTAGATCCCCATTTGATAAAATATTAAGGATCGGATCCTATTTCACCTTTCTTTGACACTCGCACTTCCACTCATTTCACACTCACTTTCTCTCTTCAAGGAATCTTATCTATACAACTATGTCTTAATCATCAATTAGTTCATCCTAATTAGATGAAGAAAAAATAATCAAAACACTCTTGTCGGCACAATATATGATTTAAATTTTTTTATCCATGTAGTGCATTATACCAAGTTGACTGACATCCATAGAGAATAACTAGTCTTCATAGTGAATTGCATATGTTAGGTCGGCCAAGACTAGAACTCAATTCATAGAATCTCCAAACCAACATACAATCCTCAAATAAAACACCTTCTAAATCTAAGACCACATTAAATTTTCATCATACTATCATCAAAGAGACTACCATTAAAACTGTAGCATTGAAATGTTCTCCTTAAGAAAATTTAGATTCTCCCAAACTAATATGCCAAGCAAGGAACAATTGTAAAATATAGAGTTGAACTCTATATCAGAGATAAATTTTTGCTTACAATCCAATACTTCTCAAGATCCAAGATATATATGTTTGAATGAGATGTGATAACATGGTTAAGAGATTAGAGTCATATTTATTTATGTGATGAATTTGAGACTCAATTACTAACACACTGGCGCATCACAAAAGAACATTACCAACATAGAAAAACTTCTATTAAATCAAGTAATCTTCCCATATAGTTTTCACCATGTGGACATCAATGAAAACACAAAAAAAAACAACACAAACTATAAACACTTCATGCTCATGTTGCAAGGTTTCATATTTCCAACATGATGGAACTCTCAAATTTTTCAAATTTGAAGTGCTCGTTTCAAAATTTTGCCTCTGCACTCTCACAAGTACACCTAAGAAATATGCCCAAGTGACCTATTTTGGAGGGTCATATTTCGGATTCAATTTATTTTCAAGAAAATCTCATTTGTGGAACCACTTAGTTGACATATGTGAGCATGCATGTCAATTTTCAGCTTCCCGTGATGAGGTTTGATAGGGTTTTGAAAAGTGAAGCTGGAGGGTTTTGACACTTTTATGTTGTTATGCAAACTTTCAATTTTGCAAAGTAGCCTCTTGTTCAAGCCTAAATTTCACAAATGGATGATCGTCAAGTCAAAATGATTGCTACTATCCATTCTCCTTACCTAATTGTGCTCCCTGATCTAGTTTCAGAGCCTCATGATTTGATTTGCTATTTTTAATAGATCAAAAGCAAACACAATTTATTCAGTTTTGCATCTACATTTCTGACAGTGTTGCAAGGTGGTCAACTTTGACCTCTAATATCCTATAAAGATTGATGATTGAAGCAAATTCCTCTTGTACATGTGCTCACTGTATCTAAATGTGCCTATGTTTCCAGTGGTAGCTCACTAGGAGTTGATTTCATGATATTTCTTCAAAATGAAGATTTGGTGAGTTTTAATTGATTTGGTGAGTTTTCATATTTCTTCAACTCTTTTGATGGCACCCTTTGTAGAGCAAGGATTGAGGCAAGACATAGGCCAATTTCATAGCTCTACTAATGCAAACCTCAGAGGTGGAGTTGAAGGATTTGAGATGGTGGACTTTTCTAAGAAATCAAGGATTCTTAGTGTTCTTTGTGATTTGCAGATTTATTGAATAACAAATAAACATCAAGAAGAGCTTAGGAAACGAAACAATATGTTTCACAAGTAACTTCTAAAATGAAAAGTTGTGACATTGGCTAGAGTTTTTAACTTGACACTATATTGGGATGCAAGTCTTCATGAAGAAACCATCTTGCTTGATTAAAGGGTGGTATATACACAAGATGGATTGGTTGAATAGCTACTGATACTACTGGAAGGGCAACTCCTTTACCAAGGTTGATATTGCTTGAATTCCCTATTAGAATGAATGAAACTCACTAGAGGGTTTCACATACTTGGCGACATAGAGCATAATTCAATGAAGAGGTGAATATGTAATCTCATGCTATAGATTATAGGGATGGTTTGTACTTTTTTTGAATGAAGCAAAATTATTTGAACATGTCTCATTTTTCTGCCACCATGTTTGATGAGCATGGGTGACCAACATATGTCCTCTACAAAGGGTGCCATCAAAAGAGTTGATGAGGGGTGGCCAGTTCCTGTATTGATGATATATTTCCATCACCAAAACTCCACCAAAAGGCATGGAGGATGAAGAAAAGGAGATAAAAGGGCAGCCACACACCTGTTAAGTAAAGGTGATGATGAATGTGGATGGGGTACCATTGAACACCCCAGCTAAAGGAGTTTAATTCATTTTTCAATGATTTTTCCTACATCAATAAAGTTGTTGTCAACAAAACATTTGTGTTCGATGCCTAATGTGGGGGAAATTCCAACGCCCTTGCAGTAAAAATGCATCAAAGAAATCATGGGGTGGCACTATAGGTGCAAGGGAGATCATTATGAGGGATTTTTGTGCCTACAACATACATTGAATAATGAATTCAAAACTATTTGAGGAGTTGGTATTGGCACAAAAGCATGAGATGCCATTGCTGCTTATGGAGCCACCATAGCCAAGCAAGGGTTGTGGGCTGAAGAGGAATGAGTATGAGGAGATTTTGGGAAAAAAATGTTGGATGTTGTGGTGTGTTGTTGATATGTGGTTGTCATTGATGTCAAAACTATTAGCATTGTTGCATTAGAAGCTATATATGTCGAGGATATTAAGAAAATTGTAATAAGAAGTGCTATAGGTTGTCAGTGGTGAAGTGAAGTTATTTCTATCGGTGTGATCTATATGTTTTTGTTTCTAAAGAGTTTGTGGAATAAAGGGTTTCCTATTGAGTATATATAGTTTATCCATGTTAAGTTTTAGAGATCCACGTGAAGATTTGATAAAGTTTTGAAGATTTGTATTTTGACAATTTTTTTGTTACTTCAGTTTGTGTTCCTAAATGAAGATTATGTGATTTCAATTACTTTAGTTGTTGTGGATTCTTCTCTAGTGTTTCATGATACTTTTGGATGTTTCTAGTTTGTGCTCTATTTGTGTTGCACGTCCACATTGATCGTTGTGATCATGATATGATATTTTCTCTTACATGTTCATGTTTTTCATGTTCTTGGCCAACAAGGTGTTGAAGCGTGTTGTGGATCTTCGAGGAGTAATTAATTGAAGTGGTTTGTGTTTGAGGATGTTATTTTTGGTCTTCACTATGTTGTGGCCGACCTTCGTTGATTCGCATGAATAATCTTTATCAATATGAGCCGACTATTTACATTTTTTCTTGCTATTTTTGTTAAAGTTGACTTATATTGATGTAATCTCTTGTTGCGGATATATAGGAATGATTATTTTATCATTTGGAAGTGTGAGTGAATGTGTGCAAGTGTGAAGTGTGCAAGTCCTATGTGAAAATATTTTTCAGATCATCCGAAGGTAGAGCAGAGTGTGAAGAAGAGTGAAGAAGAGTGAATAAGTTTTCATGTGCTTAACCAGAACTATAACTAGGAATTAGCAGATGCTATTTTCTCAATTCAAAATCTAATGGATTTAATTAGAATTTTTTTGTAAGATAGTGTTTCTTCCTTTTTAATTGAGTAGTGAGCTCTAGGTAGTGTGCCTAAATGCATGTGCATTCCTTATTCATATTTTCTTATACTTTTAATAGGGTATAATCTTCTGGATTGACCTCCACTGTGGATTTTCCCCTAATAAGGTTTCCACCTAAAAATCTTGGTCTTATGTGTGCTTCTAATGTGTTTTTCATTTATGCTTTCATGATTAATGATCATATCTAAGAATAAGGTTATTAAGTTGAATAAGTTGAAATTTAGTGACAACTAATTCACCCACCCCCCTCTCAATTTTCTACCCTTGAGTTGCCAACAATTGGTATCAAAGTAGGTTCCTTGGAAGAAGTTTAATAGCTTGAGGTGGTCTAGGATGGAAAATTATAAGGATAGTCCTAGATTTGATGGAAAAGATTATTCCTAGTGGAAGACTCGAATGGAGTGCCAATTGAGATGCATTGGTGAACCCTATTAGAGCATTATAAAAATTATATATGTTATTCCATAGAATGGTCCTACTACTTATGCTGAGATCAGGGATGTTGTGTATAATATTAGGGATAAGGAGGCATTGTTGAGTGCTTTGACTAATACTAAGATGACAAATGTGATGGATTTGAAGGCTGCTTAGGAGATCTAGAAAAAGTTGGAGACCTTGTATGAAGGTGATGCTAATGTGAAGATTGCTAAGCTACAAAGTCTATATGAAAAGTTGAAAATGGGTGATGATGAAAATGTTACCACTTTCATGAAAAGAGTGAATGAACTTGCGTGTGTTATCATATGTGTTGGTGGATAGATATATTAAGTAGAGATTGTTGTTAAAGTGCTTAGATATTTTCCCGATTCTTAAAAAGTCAAGGCTAGTGATATTGAAGAGCTCTGAGCTGTGACAAATTTTACTATTAGAGATATGTTGATTGTGTTGGAACTATAAAAATTGATATTTTCACATGATTGATTTTACTCATAATCCTCCAAGTGAGCCCTACCTTTGATGCATTTCCCCCTCTTCATGCATATTTCCTCCATATTTTGCCTCATTTCCCCTTTGAGTCCATTGGGTCTTGCATATTTTCATTCCGGTCCATGTCGGCATAGGTATCCATATGTCTCCATGACCTGTGTATGTTTCAATATTTCTTGTTGTAGGTTATCGGCAAGACATGTCTCTTTTGTTGGCGACGATGGAGGGTTCTATCAGTATTTGTCTTAGTGGTCAGGCTAACATCTTATCGAGTTCTTGATGTTTTGGCGACGAGATTTAATGTGGTCTTTTATCAGCAGAGGGTTCTACTTTTGGCACAATGTCACAACGAGTCTCTATTGTTATGCCGGCCTGATGGAGCCTTATTGGAATGTGTTTTGGCTATCGGGTTGAGGTTTCCCTGATCTTCTTTTGTCCTACCAACTGGTGCCTAAGCTGTCACTTCGGTGAGAGTTTAATTCTTCGGCGAGGGGTTATGGCAAGGAGGTATGTGTTATAGCGACTTTTCAAGTGGAGGATGGTGTATCGCTATAAGTTATTGCTATCGGTGTAAGGTCGTGGCAAGTGACCTTCAGTCTCACCGACCTTACACATTGATTTACTTTGATATACACATCGTTATAAGGTTGGTGGTGTCTTGGCGAGCTTGTGGTTCCGGGGTGACTTTCGGCCTAACATTGTAATCTTGATATATGGTCTCTCTGAGTGTAGTATGCTATAGCGATACACATGATTGGTGCTCTTCGGAAAGAGAAGCAAAGGGCTACTATGAGGCTTCGGTATAATGTGCTAGTAGCTACAACAAATTTGAAAACATTACTTAAGCAGGATGATAAACATTTGAATTGCCTTCAGCATAAGTTGCGATATTTCCCGCCGACTACTTACGGGTAAAAACATAATTACAAACCACTGTAGCCGACATGAATTCGAATAAATAACCATTGCAAGCCGACATATTTTGGAGCCTGATTTTCGTGCTGAGGCCGACATAATGTTTCATTTTTGATTTTTTCTCAAGCTGGTGTGTATATAAGCATGATGTAGTTATTAATTGAGAGAACCAGGAGAGATTAGATTTTTCGATACACTACAAGGAGATACATTAGAATAAAATTATCAGACCAAAGGATATTGTTGCATGATTTTTACAATGGAGGTATTTATGAGATTCAGTTGATGTTGCTGCATTTTTCTTGTGTCAATTATCTATTGAATTAAATGAAAAATACTGCTAAGTTGTCTCCATGATTGATTTTTCTAGTTATTTAAGTTGGCATAACAAGTTTATGTTCAATTTATCAATACACACTTGTTGTATTCATGTGATTGATCAATTGGTTCTTTCAAGTAAAGATTAAATCCTTTTATTGATCACAGTAATCAGAGAGATTTCATTGTGGATTATTGAAGTAGAACTCAGTAGTCATATTGTTGCAAGTTTATACAAGTTGTAAACACATAAATGCCAGATGATTTGTGTCTTCTCAGAATGTGTTGTTCATCTTGATCTCATTTGACTCTGCCTACCCAACAAGGCACTAGTCTTTGCATTTCACTATTTGAGTCCATTTCAGTTTCTTTATATCTATTAATTAAGCATCCTAGGACTTAGATCGAAAGGTAGCTATTGAGTTTGATTTGTTCACTGTTATCTGCCATTGTGGACAAAGCATATTAAAAGGATAATCATAAGATAAGTCTGCACTATTCAGAAAGGTACACCCACCTAGGTTTGCATCACCTAAAGAGTAGAAGGTTGAGTTCTCTTGACCTTGTTCTGTTACCCTGAAATGTATCAAGAGATTGGCAGCCTCTTGAGGCATTCAGCCTATGTTTTTGAGAGCTAACAAATTGGCGACTCTGCTAGGGAACAATCAGAATCAAGGCCTTAATCATAGAGTCAGAAATATTAAATAGACTCTGCTAGGAACAAGAAATATTGAATATTTTTCTCATTTTGATTAAAGTTAGTGGTGACTCTAACTGAAATTTTTGTAGTCATTCATCATGAATGGAAGAAGGTCTCAGTATAGGGGAGGCCATCATGGAGCCCCTGCTGACAGTAGTAAATGGATTCATAAGGATGACAATGTTGATAAAGGAAAAGAGATAAATGAAGATATGTATCTAATAGGTAGAGATGAAGCAGATCTCTATGATACATGGAAGGATTACTCAAGTGCAGAATTGTGTACCCCTGAGGAGATTTTAAATCCATTTTATAATCCCCAGAAATAGGCTAAGCTTGAAGCTAAGAAGCAGGCCGAGTTCCAAGCTAGACTTGAGCCTGAATGACTCAGAATTTAGCATGAATATGATCAGAAGATGAAGAGTAGCCAAAATATCGTTGCTGATCATGAGCTTCCTAATGAAGCAAAAGCACTATTGGAACAGAAAGAGAAGAGAATCAGGGAGCTAGAGGCTAAATTGCAAAAAGCTCAAATTGCTAATCAGACGGTTTTGTGGCTCAAAGTATGTTCCACCTCACAAGCAGAGTGATCATGGCACAGGGCCCTCCAATCAGCAAAATTCTCCTCACCATCAGATAGGGAATCACTATAGGCAGCCAAATCAGCCACCTCATATTCCCAAATAGCATGCGAATGTGCATCCACCTCCTGGTCAGCATCGCATCCCTCAGCATAATGCACATCCTTTACATCAGTATTAGCATCTACCTATTCCTCCCCCTCACCAATACGCAGCGATGATCAGACACTTTTACTTGGCAAGTCTCAATCCATGCCCTTACCCTATGGATGGTAGCTGGAGAGGTATGATTCCCAAATTTACAGTGAGTAATGCAATCACTGCTAAAGAGCATCTAAGGAATTTCAATGTGTCCATTCAAGACATAGGTATTGCATATGAAGATTTGCACATGAGGTTGTTTATGATGTCACTTATCAAAGATGCTAGGGATTGGTTTAATAGCTTGCCAGCATATTCAATTGATTCTCTCCAAGCATTTCAAGACAAATTCTTAGAACAATTTGGGAATCAAAGTGCTCCAAACACAACTCTTCATGAATTGGTAAGGATTCCGAAAAATTAGAATGATTCAGTCTATGATTTCAACCGTAAATTCAACAAGTTGCATACTAAGGTCCCTCCTAGATCAAGGTTGTTAGACTCTGCTGCATTGAGTATTTATTTAAGTGCATTTGATCCCAAAATAGGGTACAAATTAAGGAATAGATTTCCAAGGAACTTGGCTGAAGCACAGAAAGTTGCATTGACAATTGAAAATAACAGGAAGGCTACTGGTGTAATTAATAAAAGAGACAACTTGAGGCCTCCCCAGCAAAATAATTATCAGTATAGACAAGAGAACACATATAGAAATGAAAACAGAAATGAAAGGCCAAGGCTGCATGATATGCCTTACAATATAGACTGGAAAGATGGGAAACCTATGGCAGCTAGGCCTAGAAATAAAGAAACTCCAAATCCACTGAGCAAGAAAGGGACTTACATGGTCAGTAATAGTTACTTTTGTGAAGTCTGTAATTAGCCACATTCTCCAGACTATTGTGTTGTAGCTCAAAAGATGCAAGAGGAGAGAATGTTGGTAGAAAATGATGGAGAAGACTACAAGGTATATTTGACTTCAAATGCTCTTCACCATGTTGAAGAAAGAAACTCATCTTCCAAGGATGAAGGTTATGAATATGATGTTTCAAAGCAAAAATATAATGTTCATATGGTTGAACAGTAGATCTTTTATGATTCTAATGAAGATTACATAGAGTCATATCCTATTTAGGCACCTGTTCAATGCAATGTGAGAAGACCTATAGTAGATGAAATAGAAAGAATTACTGCTGTTGCAGTTGAGCAAGCATGAAGTAAGTACTAGTTGAGAAATAGAAAAGTAAATGAGCCAGATGGGGTTCCTAGGGGAATTTTTATAAAAGACCAAAAGGCAACACAAGAAACTATAAAGAAGCTAGAAAGCAAGCCACATGATAAAATTGAAAAGAAGTCTAATCAAGAACAAAAAGTTGCAAAATTACACAAGGAGCTACAAAGGTTTGATCAGCCTAGTAAAATAGAAAAGGAGGAAAGCAAAGGAGAAGTGCTAGAACAGAGGAAGATTGTCAAGATGGAGGGTTCTTCTTTTGATTTCATCCAAGCGTTATCCCAGGTAAAAATGTTTGTTCCATTACTTGAATTGATGAAAATTAAGGAGTATAGAGCTAGTGCTATTAAACTGATTACAAATGGGAATGGAAAGCATATTAATTCTAAAGAAGTCAATAGGCAAGAAAAGATAAAGAATTCAAAGGTCTGTTTAGGTAATGTTTTAACAACCTCCCCACAAGTGGATCCCTTCTTTACTACATTGCTAATAAATAACAAGTTGTTGAGGAATTGTATGATAGATTCTGGTGTTGCTATAAACATTATGCCAATAAGAGTAATGAAACAGATTGGCATGTGGGTTGATACATGTGAAGGGAAGTGTTATGCTATGGATAATCGACCTGTTCCTATAGTTGGCATTATAAAAGATGTCGAGGTCAAATTGGCTACATATCCACAGGCAACATATAATATAGACATAATAGTTGTTGATACTCCTCAATTCGGGATGCTTTTGTCAAGATAGTGGACTGCAGCTGTAGGTGGGAATGTTCAATTTGATTTATCTTATGCTACTATACCAGTGAATGGTCAGGAAGTCAAGTTATACAAAGAGCCAAGAATGAACCAACTTGTTGAAAATGTGCCACAAGATAAGATCAATTGTTTCTGTGATGTTGACCTGGGGAATTTTAAGATTGAACCAACTTAGCCAAAATTAAAGAATAACGACCCAATTGAGAAATATGCTACACTTGATTGCAATGGTGTCTGAAAGATGTATTTTGATGGAGCCTGCAACCAAGAAGGTAATGGAGTTGGGATTGTATTTGTTTTTCCTGGATGTATTACTTTTAAATACTCTTTCCTATTAGCATTCGAATGTACAAACAATGTGGAAAAATATGAAGCTTTACTAACAGGTTTGAACATAGCTGTGAAACACAAGATTAAGTTGCTGGCTGTTTTGGGTGATTTTGAGTTGGTTGTTTCACAAGTTAAATCAAAATATGCAGCAAAGCACAAAAGATTAAAACAATATAGGAATGTTGTATGGGACACAATTGAATTATTTGACACTTTTTCAATTGAGTGGATTGGCAGGTCAAAAAACATAATGGCTGCTTTTTTAGCAAATGTAGCACTGAAAAGAGATGATATCACACTGGCTAGTGTATCACAGATTGAGTTCAAGATGAGGCATGCTATCCTTGATAGTATTTATAGCTGACAAGTTTTCAATGATGATGATGATCTTTTGAAATTTTTTCACTGCATAGATCAATATGAAGCTTAGGAGATTGATTTCAATGCTTTTGTCGAAGAAGTAGATGACAAAAAAATTGTGCTTGGCAAGGAGATCTTACAGCTCAAAACAAATAAATTGCCCAAGGGTCTAGTGGCATTAGAAAGGGTATATGATGGAAATGATAGATCTCTAATGAAGCAAATACCAGTTAGAAAGGAAGATGTTGAAGAAATCAACTTGGGGACTGACATAGCACCAAGGAAGGTTTACATTGGAAAGAAGATCAGCCCTGCAATTAGAAGAATGTTGATAGAATTGCTAAGAAAGTACAAACATGTTTTTTCTTGGTCATATGAATATTTGAAAGCATACAGGGAAGATTTATTTTAGCATGAAATACCACTAAAGCCAGATGCCAAGCCTTTTAGGCAGAAGCAAAGACCAATAAATCCAGTATTGGAGCCTAAGATGTAGGAGGAATTAACTAAGCTTAGGGAGGGAGGAATCATTAAACCAATTAGACATTCAACCTGGGTTTCAAATCTAGTTCCTGTAAGAAAGAAGAATGGTGACATCAGATTGTGTGTTGACTTTAGAAATTTGAACATGGTGTCTCTTAAGGATAATTATCCTCTACCAAATATGGAAGCCATACTGCATAAAGTGATAGGATGTGAGTTATTGTCTATGATGGATGGATTTTCTGGATATAATCATGTCAAAGTCAAGGAATCCAAGCAATACAAGACAACATTCACTACTCCTTGGGGAACATATGTATACATAAGAATGCCATTTGGTCTCACAAATGCTGGAGTGACTTTCCAAAGAGCCATGGATGTTGTATTTGCTGATTTGATTAACATTATCATGGTGGTGTATCAAGATAACTTGACTACTTACTCAAGGAAGGTTGAAGATCATGTGCAACATCTTGAAAAGGTATTTATCAAATCTCTTGAATATGGTATTAGTTTAAATTCAAAGAAGTGTCATTTTGTAGTTACAGAAGGTAAACTCTTAGGTCATATTGTTTCAAAAGAATGAATTAAAATAGATCCTGAGAGAGTTGAATCTATTGATAAAATCCCTATTCCTAAAACTGTCAAGGCAATACAATCATTCTTTGGTCAAATTAATTTTGTTAGAAGATTTGTTTCTAATTTTGCTGAGATTGTCGAGCCCATATCTAAAATGTTGAAGAAAGGACAAAAGATTGACTGGACCGCTGAATATTTGGATGCTTTTGTGTCCATCAAGAAGCCTATCAAAGAGGCTCATGTGCTTAAGTCTCCAGATTTTGCAAAGCCTTTTCATTTATTTTTTCCTCAATGCATACTAATGCTGCTGTTATGTTACAAAAAAATGATGATGGTTTTGAACAACCTGTGTCTTTCTTTAGTAAATCATTACAAGGGTCTGAATTGAAGTATGACATTATGGAAAAGCAAGCATTTGCATTGGTAAAAGTTGTAAAAGCATTCAAACCATATCTTGTTGGAGAAAAAGAGATGGCTTATGTCCCTCATACTGCTGTCAAAGAAATTTTAACACAATCTAAAGTCATAGGAAAAAGATACAGATGAATCAACAAGATTCAAGAGTTCGATATGGAGATACAAATCACTAAGTTGGTTAGAGGCTAGGGTTTGGTGAGATTGATGGTAGAAACCAATATTGAGGCAAATTAGATTTGTAATCTTGAAGAAGGGGCTAAAATTGCAAGCATTGAGCATACTCCATGGTATACTGATGTTATGTATTATCTTAAATACATGAAGTGTCCAGATGGGCTAAGTGACAGCCAAAAGAGAACTTTGAAGTTACATGCATTAAAGTATGTTTTCATTGATGGAGATTTGTTTTGGAAAAACAGAGATGGAGTATTATTATTATTTCTAGATAAATCGCAGGCCAAGCATGTTCTAAGTGAAATGCATGATGGAGTTTGTGGGGGTCACTACTTAGCAAAGACAACTGCACACAAGATTCTTAGGGCTGGGTATTATTGGCCAAAAGTTTTTAATGATTCTTTTACACATGTGAGGAAGTGTGAAGCTTGTGAAAAATTTTCTGGTAAATTGAAGTATCAAGGTGCTTTGCCACTTCGACCTCTGCAAGCGGATGCCTCTTTTCATCAATGGGAATTTATTTTATTGGAGATATACAAGAGAGGTTGAGTGGAGGACATAGATGGATATTAGTTGCCACTGATTATTTTACAAAATGGTTAGAGGCAATTCCAACTAAGTAGGCTACAAGTAAGGTAGTAACTAATTTCTTGATGGACAATATTATCACTAGATTTGGTGTTCCATTAAAGATAATCACAAACAAAGGGATGTGCTTCAGATCAGATGAATTCAAAAGTTTTTGTGAAAAGTATGGCATTACTATTTCTTATGCAGCTCCTTATCATCCACAAGCCAATGGTTAAGCAGAGTCAAGCAATAAGAGTCTTTTAAAGATTATAAAAAGGATGTTGGAAAATAACAAGAAAGCTTGGGATTCAAAGCTAAAGCTGGCTATGTGGGCTGATAGGATCACTGTGAAGAAGGAAATTGGAAAATAACCATTTGAACTTATGTATGGAGCATAGGCTAGGATACCTCTACAAAACTTGTTGCCAGTCTATAGGTTTGTTTTACAAGAAGATTTGGAAGTTCCTGAGCCTATGGAAGACAAAATGGAGCAACTTGCTGAACTTGATGAAGTAAGAAGAGAGGCCCAAAGTCAAAACATGAAGTTACAGGCACAGATGAAATATATGTTTGATAAGAGGGCAAAGAACAAAAAAATTGAAGAGAATGACTTGGTGTTAATGTGGAATGCAAGGTGTCAAGAGAAGGGAAAACATGGTAAATTTGAAGCTCTCTGGCTGGGACCATTTGTTGTTGTCGGAAAAGGGGGTGAAGATTCATACTATCTACAAAACATAGATGGTGAATATCAGGAATTTCCTATTCATGGGAAATTCTTGAAGCTTTTCTTCTCTTCAACATCACAGAGGATTAAGGGTTACCAGTGCATGGACAAATCTTGATGGTCCTATTTAAAATTATTCTCCATGCATAATAGTTTAGGTTTGCATTCATTTCCATTCCACTTTCCACTTCACTTCCATCTTGCATTCTCTGCATCCATTTCCATTTCCATTCATTCCATCGCTGCTCATTCATTCTTTCTCTGTCTAGTTTGCTCTCCTAGAGATTTTGGATCCTTGCATTGATCTTACACTCAATCATCCCCAGATAGAGCCACTGTTGGAATTATAAAAATTGATATTTTTACATGATTGATTTTACTCATAATCCTCCAAGTGAGCCCTACCTTTGATGCATTTCCCTCTCTTCATGCATATTTCCTCCATATTTTGCCTCATTTCCCCTTCGAGTCTGTTGGGTCTTGCATATTTTCATTCTGGTCCATGTTGGTATAGGTATCCATATGTCTCCTTGACCTATGTATGTTTCAATATTTCTTGTTGCAGGTTATCGGCAAGACATGTCTCTTGTGTTGGCGATGGTGGAAGGTTCTATTAGTATTTTTCTTGGTGGTCGGGCTAACATCTTTTCGAGTTCTTAATGTTTTGGTGACAGGATTTAATGCGGTCTTTTATTGGTAGAGGGTTCTACTTTCGGCACAATGTCACAGCGAGTCTCTATTGTTATGCCAGCCTGATGGAGCCTTATGGGCATGTGTTTTGGCTATCGGGTTGAGGTTTCCTTGATCTTCTTTTGTCTTACCAACCAGTGCCTAAGTTGTCATTTCGGTGAGAGTTTAATTCTTCAGCAAGGGGTTAGGGCGAGGAGGTATGTGTTATAGCAACTTTTCAAGTGGAGGATGGTGTATCGCTATAAGTTATTGCTATCGGTGTAAGGTCATGGTGAGTGACCTTTGGTCTTGCCGACCTTACACATTGATTTACTTTGATATACACATCATTATAAGGTTGGCAGTGTCTTGGCGAGCTTGTGGTCCTGGGGTGACTTTCAGCCTAACATTGTAATCTCCATATATGGTCTCTTCGAGTGTAGTATGTTATAGCGATAGACATGATTGGCATTCTTTGGGAAAAGAAGCAAAGGGATACTATGAGGCTTCGGTATAATGTGCTCGTACCTACAGCGAATGTGAAAAAATTACTCAAGCAGGACGATAAATATTTGAATTGCCTTCAACATAAGTTGCGATATGTCCCATCAACTACTTCCTGGTAAAAACATAATTAAAAACCACTGTGGCTGACATGAATTCAAATAAATAACCATTGCAAGCCGACATATTTTTGAGTTTGATTTTTGTGCTGAGGCTGACATAATGTTTTATTTTGGATATTTTCTCAAGCTGGTGTGTATATAAGCATGATGTAGTTATTAATTGAGAGAACTAGGAGAGATTAGATTTTTTGATACACTGCAAGGAGAAACATTAGAATAAAATTATCAGACCAGAGGATATTGTAGCATGATTTTCACAATGGAGGTATTTATGAGATTCAGTTGATGTTGCTGCATTTTTTTGGTTCAATTATCTATTGAATTAAATGAAAAATACTACTAAGTTGTCTCCATGATTGATTTTTCTGGTTATTTAAGTTGACATAACAAGTTTATGTTCAATTTATCAATACACACTTGTTGTATTTCGTGTGATTGATCAATTGGTTCTTTTAAGTAAAGATTAAATCCTTTTATTGACAGTAATCAGAGAGATTTCATTGTGGATTATTGAAGTAGAACTCAATAGTCATATTGTTGCAAGTTTATACAAGTTTTAAACACATAAATGCCAAATAATTTGTGTCTTCTCAGAATGCCTTGTTCATCTTGATCTCATTTGACTCCACCTACCCAACAAGGCACTAGTCTCTGCATTTCACTATTTGAGTCCATTTTAGTTTCTTTATATCTATTAATTAAGCATCCTAGGACTTAGATCGGAAGGTAGCTATTGAGTTTTATTTGTTCACTATTATCTGCCATTGTGGACAAAGCATATTAAAAGGATAATCATAAGATAAGTCTGCACTATTCAGAAAGGTACACCCACCTAGGTTTGCAACACCTAAAGAGTAGAAGGTTGAGTTCTCTTGACCTTGTTCCGTTACCCTAAAATGTATCAAGAGATTGGAAGTCTCTTAAGGCATTCAGCCTGCATTTTTAAGAGCTAACAGATTGGTAAGCTTACTTCTTTTGAGTTGAGTGAATTTGGTGATGCCCTTCCTAAGGTTGAATCTGCAATCAAGGCCACTACTTCTAGAAGAGATAAACAAAGATATGATCTAGGTGAAATTTCATCAAGAAATGCATTCAAGTATGAGGATGAAATCAAACAACTTGATGAAGAATAAAGAGAGCTAGAAGAACTTGAAGCATTGATTGTGAAAAGAGAAGCTAGAGGACAAGGTAAGTATAAGGGGAAGTTTCCTATTAAATGTTTCCCTTGCAATAAGATAGGTCATTTTGCATCAAGGTGTCCTGAGAGAGTTTCCAAGCCAAGATATAGTAAGCCTAAATTCCAAAATAAATGTTACTATGTTGTTGATGAAGGTGTGACAGATGATGAATATGACAAAGGAAATGCAAGTGAAGATGAATTTGTGTTTATTGTTATTAAGGAAAATAATCTTGTGTCTACTAAATTTTCTAGTTGTACAAATGTGGAGAAATCCCTAACTGCTTGAGTTGAAGAGAAAGATGAATGGGTGATTGGCAGTGGTTGTTCTCATCATATGGCAGGCAATAAAAGTAAGTTTATAAGTTTGGAAAAGTATGATGGTGGTGTTGTGAGATTTGGTGACGAAAAAGTTGGTGTGATTCGTGGAAGAGGATTCATTTCTCTTTCTGGTAAGTATAACACTGATGATGTCTTGTATGATGAAGGTTTGAAGCATAATATTTTAACTGTTGGACAAATGGTTGATAAGGGATACAATCTTCAGTTCATGGATGGTAAGTGCAAAATATTGGGAAATTCTAGAAATGTGATTGCATTAGGTATAAAAACAAAAGGTAATATTTCTGCTTGAGTGCTACTAGTAAAAGTTGTTTGATTGCTCAAATTGATGAAAGTTGGTTGTAGCATACGAAAATGTGCCATGTTAACTTTGATAATATTGTCAAGATAAATTCCACTAAGGATGTGAGAGATCTTCCTAAGTTGATGAAACCTACTAATGCCATATGTAAAGAATGCCAGTTAAGAAAGCAAACAAGAATTTCATTTTGGAGTAAACAAAAAAACTCAAATGAATTATTGGATCTTGTGCATACAGATTTGTGTGGTTTTGCTAGAACTAGAAGTTTACGAGGATACAAATACTTCATGTTGCTTATTGATGACTATTCAAGGATGATGGGGGCGACTTTCTTAAGGGAGAAATCTAAAGCTCTAGAAAAATTCAAGATCTTTAAGGCTATGGTTTAGACAAAGACAGTTCTGAAGATTAAATGTCTGAGATCATATAGAGGTGGTGAATTCACTTATGATGAGTTTAATTCTTTTTGTGAAGAGCATGGAATAAAGAGACAGTTATCTTCACTGCAGACCCCTTAACAAAATGGAGTTGTGGAAAGGAAGAACAAAACAATTCTAGATGCTTAGAACTAGAACCATGATGTTTGAAGGAAATGTACCTCATATCTACTAGAGTGAAGCTGTGAGTACTGTTGTGTACACACTTAACCGGGTACAAATCAAAGGTGATACTGGTAAGACTCCTTTTGAGCTATGGACTAGTAAAAAACCTCCTATTAGATATTTCAGGATGTTTAGAAGCAACTGCTATATCAAAAGAGATGAAGATATAGGAAATTTTGATACTAGGAGTGATGAAGGAATCTTTCTGGGTTATGCTACTAAAAGCAAGGCCTACTGATGTTACAATAAGAGATTGAAGAAAATGGTTGAAAGTGAAAATGTTAAGGTTAATGAAGACTTTGGTACACCATCTAGAACCTGTGGATATGATTTTGATGATCAGAATGTCAGTATAAACAAAGGTTAGACTTCAAGTCAAGTCCAAATCATTCTAGTGCATCAAGAAGATCAAGAGGAAGGAGAAACTGGTGAAAGAATAGAAGAGAGATCAAAAGAGCTTGAGGTTGAAGAACATTCTAACAAGACTCTGAGGTATGTAAGGTTGAATCATTCAAAATATCAGATCATAGGTGATCAGAATAAAGGTGTCCAAACTAGGAGAAGAATTGTAGAAGAATATTGTTTGATTTCAAAGACTCAGCCTAACAATGTGAATGAAGCATGCAAAGATGAACATTGGGTTGAAGTAATGAAAGAGGAACTACAACAAATTGAAAAGAATAATACATGGATTCTTGTTCCCAGATCTAACGATAAAAATATGATTGAAACTAAATGGGTCTTTAGAAACAAACTGAATGAACAAGGTGAAGTGATTAGAAACAAAGCAAGACTAGTATGTAAGGGATATTCACAGATGGAAGGTGTTGATTTTTAAGAAACATTTTCCCTTATTTCTAGAATTGAAGCTGTGAAATTTGTTTCTTGCTTATGCTACTTACAAAGACTACAAGGTTTATCAAATGGATGTCAAGTTAGCTTTTTTAAATGGTGAATTGGAAGAAGAGGTGTATGTTGAAAAATTAGATGGATTCCACTTGACTGATCAAGGAGATATGGTTTTTCGATTGAAGAAAACATTGTATGGACTCAAACAAGCCCCTAGAGCATGGTATGCCAGATTGGATAAGTACTTGGTGAAGCTTGGATTTAACAAAGTTATTGCTGATAGTAATATGTATTTCAAGAATGATGATAAAGATCTGATTGTGGAAGTTTTTTTTTATGATATCATATTTGGAGGAGATGATAGCTTGTGCATGAAGTTTGTTGATGAGATGTAGAATGAGTTTGAGATGTCAATGATTAGATAGATGAAATTATTCTTGGGATTACAAATTACTTAGTTGGATAAAGGAATCTTTATATCTTAGTCCAAGTATGTGAAAGAATTGCTAAAGAAATTTGGTATGGAAGATTCAAAGCCAGTTGGTACACCCATGCTGACTGGATGCAAGTTGACAACTGATGATGATCTCTAAAGGAAAATTAGACTAGATACATATCAATGATTGGTGGATTGCTTTATTTGACTCAAACTAGGCCTGATGTCATGAATGTTGTATGTATTGTTGCAAGATTTGAAGCTGATCCTAAAGAATATCATGTGACTGTTGTGAAGATGATTTTTAGATACTCAAAGGGGACAGCTGATTTTGTTCTATAGTATCCTAAAGATGATGATCCTACTTTGACTTCCTTTACTAATGTTGATTGGGTAGGAGATTTTAATGACAAGAAAAGCACCAGTGGTGGAGAATTTTTCTTGGGAAAGAAGTTGATTTCATGGTTAAGAAAGAAACAAAATGCTATTTCTTTATCTACTGCAGAGGCTGAATACATTGTTGCTGCTAATAATTGTACTCAAGTACTATGGATGAAGCAAATGTTGAAGGATATTAGAGTTTTGTATGATGAACCTATTGTTATTGTAGACACCTAAATTTTGATAGTTAATTTATCCAAATTTATTCCCTTTCGTCTAAGCATCCCCTTATTTACAATAATTAGGTAATATCACTATTATTTAATTATTATCCTTAATTCTACCAAATCCTTAAGGTATTTAATTAATTAATAAATACCTTATCTCTTTAGTCCTCATTTTCATTAAATGAATTAAATAAATATGATAGTTATTTAATTCCTCATATGTCACATCCTCCATCATTTTTATCTAATCCTAATTATTCTCCTAATCTCATCATCAGGGATGTGCACATGCCTAATCCTTGATTAGGATGTGTTACATCCTCCAACTTTTGCAAGTTGGCATCTAATCTCTCTTAGCCACCTAACCCTCCTCTAATCCTTCATTAACTAGCCTAATCAACCTCTCAAGGAATTTTTAATTCCTTTTATCCTTCCAAGGAATATTAAATTCCTTTTTCTCTTCCCCATGTGATCTTTGACATGTCACATCGAGTCACATGTGAACTCTTCCTAATCTCCCACTTGCCTCTAATATGTCATTAATTTATCTAATCAGGTACTTGCACAACCTTAATCACTTAATTAGGTCAACCTAATCTCTATGTCATGTGTCCTAATTCAACCCTATTAAATGCTTTTTCTTTTTGGAGAAGCCACCCCTTTTCTCATGTGAATTTTTAATTCACATTTAATCCCCCAATGCATTTCAAATAATTTTAAAAATTTTCTCTCATTCCCATGTGGATATTTGAGGATTTTTAATTCCTCACATGTCCTCTCACCCACATGGGGACAAGGACCTCCTTTATGAGGAGATCTGATCCAAATCCCAAGGTACTATGTAGTACCTCCATGCCATGTACTCTCCTTCCAACTCATTTACACATCTTTCTCAAGCCACTTTACATGCCACATGTCAAGATGTGAGGGCTTGTGAGTTCTCAACTCACCATAGCCCTACATCTTGGCCATTTTGGTTAATATCAACCATCCAATTCTCTAGAGAATTCAAAATTCTCTATAAATTCCCCCTCTTTTCTCTCATTTTGGGGGGAGATCATTATGCTAGCCAAACTCTTACAATTTTTTTTCTTGAGCCATACTTAGCCAAATACTTGCATTTGCATCCATTATCACCTATTTTCCATTCATCTTGCATTCCACACTTGTATCTCTTTCCATCAAAGGAGCATACACTACATCAAAGATCGAATTGTCGACCAAAGGACAACTCAACAAGGTAACAGGTTCCATTTTTTTTGTTAAGTTAATCATTTTCCCAATCTTGAGGTGTAGGGTGTTTATATTTGTTGTTTGCACTTTTTTGTTTGCTGCTCATTTTCTAACATGTATTTTCACCCATTCACATTTTTGGTACGCCCAGTGGGAACCACAAGCAGGTCTGTATCTTTCACGTTTGCTATTTTTTTCACTTTTTGCAGGTGTAGGTTGTAGAGGGGCGGACTTGACCATCCAAGGGTTGACCCAACCTTGAGGGGTAGACTTGACCTTACAGGCAGCCAAACTTGACCTCCAGGGGTGGACCCGACCTTGCCCAAGGGTGGACCTACCCTCCATAGACTCCAAAAGTTGATTTTTGTAGATTTTTCACAGAGGGGTGAACCTGACCTCCAGACAGGAAGAATTGACCTAACAGATAGGTGGACCTTCCCTCCAGACATGCAGACCTACCCTCTAGATAGGCAGACCTACCCTCTAGATAGGTGGACCTACCCTCTAAATAGGCGGACCTAACCTGGACAGCTTTTTCCAGAAGGTGAAACTTTAATTTTTAGCACTTTTTTTGGTCATTTTAAGTTTTTCTAACCCCCTAACATGTCTTGTATGAGTTTTTGCAAGCATCTAATCAACATTTGGCAAGGAACAAGGACAAGATTCACTAACAATTTTCCTTGTAGGGTTAGCCATTTATCAACTACTACTTGTTGTTTTGCATAACTTAGGCACATAGTTTAACTAGGGGTGTCAATTAATCTTGTTTGTAATGCTTGCTGGTAAGCTATTTGATGTATCCAATCCTTTTGCTCCATTTAGCGATCCTGGGTGATGAGAAATTGTAGCTTACGAAGTCCATTAAGTCACCCTCTTTTTTTTCTTTTCTTAGCAGGACCTACTTGGGGATTTCATCACCCCAAGGGATGATTACAACCACGCTTACCAGCGGGGTATATAAAAGAGGGAGAGTGAAATTTGTACCTCAATCTAACCACGTTACAATTGGTGAAGCATTAGTATGACGTGAAGAGTTGGTCTAAGCATCTAGTATCTTGCTAAGGTTCCTGACTCACGCTTGTAACAGGTTGGTGTTCATAGTTTGGGCCTCATGTACCAGGTACATATCAAGAACTCCTTAGCAACCATGTTCATCTTAGAATAGAATAATTTTTCATCCACACCCCTTTCTACTAGTCTTAGGATTGCACTTTCTGAACTGTCTTCTTTGTACGAAACCAATTTTTTTGTATGGTCGACTCAGCCTTATTCTTGTAATTGATGCTTGATGTGTTTTGGGTCCTTTTCCTTGGTCATCTTTTCAAAATTCAAGTTTAAACCTATCTAGGGGAAGACCTGCCCTTTAGGGGTGGACCCAACCCATCCAATGGTAGACTTGACCTTTGAACCAACCCTTTTAAGCCTATTTTTTCCAATTTTGACCAATTTTTTTCTAATAGGTGGACCTACCCTCTAAACAGGTAGACCTACCTTCCCGATAGGTGGACCTACCCTCCAGGGGTGGACTTGACCCATCTAGGGGTGGACTTGACCTTTGAACCAACCCTTTTAAGCCTATTTTTGCCAATTTTGATAAACTTTTGTCTGACAGGTGGACCTGCCCTCTCGGTAGGCGGACCTACTCTCCAAGGGCAGACCTAACCCATCTTAGGGGTAGACATGACCCTTGACCAGTCAATTTTATCATATGTTTCATCATTCTAGACAACCTTTTCATCATTTCATGCGCTCGTTTCACCATTCTGATCAGTGATTTACTTGTTTTGAGTGAATGTTCATCTAATTCACAGCCTGTTTCATCATTCAAAACTCCCATTCAGTCATTTTGATCATTCATTTACTCATTTCGAGTAAACATTTATCCATTTTGAACCTCATTCTATCATTTCAAACTCTCATTTTTTTGTCTTGATCATTGTTTACTTGTTTCGAGTAAACATTCATCTATTCTAAACCTCCTTCTATCATTTCAAACTCTCATTCAGTTGTTTTGATTAATCATTTACTTGTTCTGAATAATCTTTCATTCATTTTAAACCTTCTTCTCATTCTGAGAATCATTCATCCATTCTTAGCGGTCGTTTACTCAATTTGAGTAGTCATTCATCCCTCTTAATCATCCATTTACTCATTCTTAGTAATCTTTAATCTATTTTGAACCTCTATCTCCTCATTTTGAGAGTCATTTGTCCATTTTGGGTCATCGTTTCCTCATTCTGAGTAAACATCCATCCATTCTGAACCTCCCTATTATCATTTCGAGAGTCGTTCACTTGTTTCGAGTCATTGTTTACTTGTTTCAATTACTCATTCATCCATTCCAAACCTCTATCTCCTCATTCTAAAAGTCCTTCATCCATTCTAAGCACTTGTTCACTCATTCCAAACCTAAGGGGGAGTAAGTGTAGTTGTGTTGATGGTATTTTTCACATCATGTGTTGCCATCAATGCCAAAGGGGGAGATTGTTGAATGTTGTGGTGTGTTGATAATATATGGTTTTCATTGATGTCAACACTATTAGCATTGTTGCATTAGAAGTTGTATATGTCAAGGATATTGAGAAAATTGTAATCAAAAGTGCTACAGGTTGTCAGTGGTGAAGTGATGTTCTTTTTTTGATGTGATTAGTATGTTGTTGTTCAGAGGTTGTGGAATAAATGGTTTCCTATTGAGTATACCTAGTTTATCCATGTCAAGTTTCAAAGATCTACATGAAGTTTGATCAAGTTATGAAGATTTGTATTCTGACAATTTTTTGTTACTTCAGTTTGTGTTCCTGAATGAAGATAGTGTGATTTTAGTTATTTTCGTTACGGTGGATGATTTTCTATTGTTTCATGATGCTTTTGGATGTTTCTAGTTTGTGCTCTATCTGTGTTAAACAACTACATTGATCGTTGTGCTCATGATCCAAGATTTTCTCTTGCATATTCATGTTTTTCAAAATCTTGGCCAATAAGGTGTTGAAGTCTGTTGTGGATCTTCGAAGAGTAATTAATTTAAGTGGTTCACGTTTGGGGATTTTATTTTTAGTCTTCACTATGTTGTGGTTGACCTTCGTTGATTCACATGAATAATATTTATTGATCTAGGCCAATTTTTCATATTCTTTCTTGCTATTTTGTTAAAGTCAACTTATAGGGATTTAATCTCTTGTTGCAAATATATAAGAATGATTTTTTTATCATTTGGAAGTGTGAGTGAATGTGTGCAAGTGTGAAGTATGCAAGTACTATGTGCAATATGCAAGTACTATGTGCAAATGTTGTTCAGATCATTCGAAGGAAGAGCAGAGTGTGAAGAAGAGTGAAGAAGTGTTCATGTGCTTAACCAAAATTGTAACCAGGAATTAGCGGATTCTATTTTCTCATTTCAAAATATGATGGATTTAATCAAAATATTTCTATAAGACAATGTGTCTTCCTTTGTAATTAAACAATCAGCTCTAGGAAGTGTGCCTGAATGCATGTGTGCTCCCCATTCATATTTTCTTATACTTTTAACAGGGTATAATTTTGTGGACTAACCTCCACCATGGTTTTTCCCCTAACATAGTTTCCACATAAAAATATTATACTTATGTGTGCTTCTAATGTGTTGTTCATTTATGCTTTCATGATTAATGATCAGATCTGTGAATAAGGTTAATAAGTTGAATAATTTGTAAATTCGGTGAAAACTGATTCACCCCCTCGTCTCAGTTGTTTTCCCTTGAGTTACCAACAAACACACTAGGAATCAGATCAACGATCCACGAAATGGTGAGCTAAATCTTGGTCGTTCCTCATTGTCTCGTGAGAACAAGCTATTGGCTCGTTATTTTCTATGGGGTGTGTGAGAATACGCCACATGATTGGTGGGCCTTGGAGAAATTGAAGGTCTAGGCAAAGGATCATAATTCCTTCGGGTATGTGCAGGATCATGATGGGCCAAAAAGTGGCAATATGATGGATATGTGGCTAGCATCTTTTTTCTTACCCAAAATTAATGAAATGAAAAGGGTTTTTAAAGGAGATTCCCATATTTCCACCAAGTTAAACTATGCTTTACTTTGAATTTAATAAATAATTATTATTCATTTTCTATTTGAATTACAATTAAAGTCTTGATTGATAGGTTGATTGAAAAACATCTATAGCTTTCAAACGATATCACATTTTTTGAATCCAAAACATGCATCGTATTCTATGTTTTGTATACTATAGGATTAAAAAAAGAAAAATTGAATTTCATGAAGTTTTGACCAAGTTAAGGTGGTCAGACATACGAGTTTTTATACTTTTTAAAATTTGTAATAAAAAAATCATAATTAATTATTTACATGGAAATTACAAAAAAATATGCATCACATCAGGACATGAGTCCTCTACTTATATCTAAAATCTTACAAAAAAAATATTATCATTTTATTGTGGTTAGGGTGGTCAGACAGACACCTACTTCTTATTTTTTCCCTAAAATTTAAGTACTACTGCATTGAAATTTCAAATTTTCACCAAATAGATTTTTTTCTTTTTTAAGAAAACCTAGTAGTTTAGAAACTACCTTCAATTTTCTACAGATTCTATTGTTACATATTTTTGAAATAATATAGATAACTTATTAAAAATTTTACGTCAAGTTGCCTAACTCTGATTTTTTTGAATTTTTTGCCACTTAAGGGCCTATTTTTTCCATGATGATTCTACACATACCCCTTCATATTTTAAATAAAATAAAGAGAACTTTGTGAAGCCCGATGGTTTTGTTTAAAATTAAAAGAAAAACCTTTGTTGAAGGTAAAAGGTGTGCGGGGTTGAGAGGAGAGGCCAATGTGGGCCCAATGTATTTTTTAATACATTGTTTAAAATTCAACTTTGGTGCAAACTAAAATATTTTCCGGATAACTAGAGATGGGATTTTATTTTTAAGGGACAATATTTAAAACATAAGGTGAAATGTAAAAGGGGTATTGAAAATTTTTCAATTGCTCAATGGAAAATTGAATGGGTCAACATTTAAGGGAAATGGTAAAATACAGGTGAGATATTTTAACAACTTGGGTAAATGCCTTCACAGGTGAATAAGAGTTTTAAGCAAGGTAAAATATTAAGGCATAATGGATTTTAAATAAATTATTTCCTTCATTGATATTTTAATATTCTTTAATGAAGGATGGATGAAATATTTTGGCTCTAATGGAAATATATTATTAAAGGCCCTATCATAAAATGACAAAATTCTATTGGTTGTGAGGTCAACTGTAAAGTGTGGCTACAAAAAATAAACTGAAGACTATGTACTGGGCACATAAATGTGATGATAATTTTTCAAGTGCATAGGAAAAATTGATAATAGGCTTTCATGGGAGTTTTCAGGGGCAAGAGATCTTTTTTAGCTGCTGGTAAAATGGCATGAAATTCTCCACATGGGGAAATTTTATGTTGCTGAACAACTTGGAGCAAAGGAAAATTTGGAGGAAAAATTTCTTGCAAGGAAGAGAGAAGAGAGAGGCTTTTCTTTTTTGCTAATCAACAAGAAAGAGGCTTCCAGGTGTCTTCAATGGATCAGCTCTTGGGCTTCTTCTAGAGCCTTCTATTCTTCTATATCTTCTAATTCTCTTCTCATTGTAAAGGGTTCTAAATTTTTGTGTGGGGTTGGGTGGATAGAGAAATGCTAAATTTGAGTCATTAGCTGAGTCTGTAAACTATAATTGTTGATTTCATGAGTAAATATTAGCCAGTTTGTGCAAACAATTGATAAATTTTTCATCAAATTGTCTCTTGCTTTGTACATTTAAGTCATATGAATTCAATAATACAAAGTATGTTTGAGTTTGTCATCTCAAATTTCCTGAGTTTTTTTGTCAGTTCATGGTTCTATTTTAATGAAATGGTTAGATTACTTTGAGCAGATAATTGTGATTTCAAGTGTTTTGGTTAGATTTGATAAGAAGAATTTGATTGATAACAGGAGTGGATCTATTGGTGCAATGCATTAACATTTTGAATCCACTGGTTGAATTTCATTTGATGATGAATTCATTTTATGCATTTGACTCCATGGCCCAAAATTAGGCACTGATTTTCTTTCAAGTTAATGCATCTCATAAACAATTTATAAAATTAAAATCAATTTAAATCCTCTTTGTTTTTTTGAGGTTTAGTGTTTTGCTTCCCAATGGCTGAATAAGTATTGATATACCAAGAATTTAGCCAGATTTGAGGTTATTAGTACTTTCTTTGGTGTAATTGAATTGGAAATTATCTACTATAAAAAGCAATGCCAGTCTATAATTGGATTGAATCTTTAGGCATTACATAGGGAGACCCCCCTTGGTTTTGTAGAGCTAGAAGTGTAGGAGATTTTAGTCTTTGACCAAATCTTGTCAGTTGGCCAAATCCATCTTTGAGTCTTAGCATAAGAAATTGGCTAAGTCTTTAGGATTCATTTGATTTGTTGATTTGGAACACCAAAATAATGGTGACTCTACTGGGGAGAATTTGAGAAAATTCTAATTGAAGAATCTAGCCTTAAGAGTCATTTAAGTTTTAATACAATTTGTAACTAGAGATTTACAATTGTGGAGTCTCCTTTTCCCATCCGAGTCACCAACAGAATGGTGACTCTATTGGGGAGAATTTTGAATCTCCATTTGCAGACAATTATTTCATAGTCATATTATTTTACATTCTGAATTTTGTTCAAATATTGAAGGAATTCTAACATAGAGAAAGAATTTGTTGTAATGAACCTAACGATTTCATGATATGTGGTGCTTTGTTAGTGGAAGGAAATCAAAAAGAAATTTACATGTGAAATATCTTCATACTGCTTGAATTTTAGTCCTCTAAGAAGAGAGGTGGTGACTCTATCAAAAGAACCTGATGAAGAGGTGAATACCATTCTAGATCTACAATATTTCCATTCAAGAAGAACAATTTGCAGCAGTTGCAACATTTCTAGGTATTCTTCACTTTTTGTTTTCAAGAAAATTGTGTATGAAAACCATATTTGAACTTCTTAGGAAAAAATTTTGGTTCCCTATTGAGTGATTTAGCACTAACAAAGGGGAAGTATAGAAAAATTGAGTTTTCACACTCCCATTAGTTGGATCTATTATATTACATGTAATTGTGACTCCATTGAAATATTTTTGTCTAGTGTTCAAATATTTGCTAGTGTAGATGGTTAGAATGCATTTTTTATCTTAGGGATTTCCATCCATTTGAATTATCATATGTTTCAAGCCTAGGTTATTACTATGTCAACAATTGTCATAGTAATCCTTCATTTGGTCATGATAAAGATTTTGCACAATTAGTTGAGCCTTGATTTGTAAATATCTATGGATCATCAAGGTAAAATAGCCATACCATTAGACACCTTGATACGGCTTGTCAAGAAGGATCAAAATTCTAATAATCCTCAAGCATCTGACACCACAAACTATAGGAACCCAAGGGTTAATAAGCCTAGGTTCAATCGGGAATGGAATGTTGTATTTGAAAGGGGAATTAAAGAGATGGGTGAAAGGCACTAGATGTTTTTGCAATTCCAATTAAGAAATTATCGTACTATAGAACTTGTCAAGTTAATGCACCTTTTGTCAATCCCTTTGATCCATTGTATGCTCAATTAGATTTTTCATGGGTTGACTATAAAACTGAGAGTATTCCGGCTCAAGTCTATAAGAAGATGCCTAGATTTAATGGATACAATGTTTGTGAAGGAGATGCACATGTCCAAAAATTTTCTAGATTCATGGAGAAACACTATTTTGGATATCAGGATATGTTTATGATATTTTTTGTCAAATCTCTTCAAGCAAGAGCTATGGATTGGTACTTGAGTTTCCCTGAGAAATATTTTCCTTGCTAGGATAAACTTGTGGCTGCTTACAAAGAAGAAATTGCAAGAGAACCTTTAGACCTTGTCACAAGGTTAAAGTAGATTAAAAAGCAAGATGAAGAGTCAAGCATCAATTTCAATCACAAATTTTCTATTTCTCTCTCACTAATTCCTGACAATTTCAAACCTAGTACTCCATATTGCATTAATATGTACTTTGAAGCCTTTGAGAAGGGGTTTAGTGCATTATTAAAGGATTATAGAATATTGAGTATGCATATGGCTTTCACATTTTTAGATGATTTGGAGAAAATAAGGAATGAATATGTGCAAAATATGTTGTCTTCAATTGTGGGAAAACATGTTGATAACACTAGCAGTTCTATGAATGCAAATGATTAGAGGTCTTTAGATAAGTGCATAGTTGAGAAGGTAGAAGAAAAAGAATAATGCATCATTAGGTGATAAGGAAGTTATATTTGAACAACCTACAAAGGAGATATACCCAGATGAAAATTGCAGCCATGATGAGGTGAATGAAACATTTGAAATTTCTTCTATCCCCTTTGAAAATGCAAAAACAGAGAGCAAATTTTCTATAGCAATTGAAGGCTGCAATGATGCAGATAACTTCTTGAATGATCATCTCAATTCAAAATGTGTTGATAGTACTTCCCTTTACAGCAACAAGTGTGATTTTTTGTAGAGGATATGTGCAATCAATAGTGTTATGGTACAATTGATCATGTCAATTCTACACATGTCAAATGTAGCTTTGATGCAAGTCTTCATGATAAGACATTGGAATTTTCTAATTTAGAGAATGTTCTTGATAATGTCAGTTTGTCAACTGCAAGTGATAAAGTATGCAATGAATTTCAGTCAACAAGATCAACCACAAGCAGCTAGCTTGAAGGAACTATTAATGGTTTTCAACTTGACATTGAAAATATTGGTGTCTATCCTCAAGAGGATGTAAATGAAAAACTCAATGAGGACATCCAATCCAATGTCGAGATGCAAAAATATGTGGATTGCTATTATGATAGGGTATGTGCAGGATCATTGTGGAAAAAACAGGCCCTTAAGTGGCAAAAAATTCAAAAAAATCAGAGTTAGGCAACTTGACATAAAAATTTGAATAAGTTATCTATATTATTTCAAAAATATGTAAGAATAGAATCTATAGAAAATTGAATGTAGTTTCTAAACTACAAGGTTTGCTTAAAAAAAAAAGATCTATTTGGTGAAAATTTGAAATTTCAATGTACTGATACTTAAATTTCACGGAAAAAATAAGAAGTAGGTGTCTTTCTAACCACCCTAACCACAATAAAATGATAATAATTTTTTATAAGATTTTTGATGTAAGTAGAGAACTCATGCCCCAATGTGATGCATATTTTTTGTAATTTTTTTCCAAGTAAATAATTAATTATAAATTTTTTATCACAACTTTTTAAAAAATATAAAAACGCGTATGTCTGACCACCTTAACTTGGTCAAAACTTCATGAAATTCAAATTTTATTTTTTTAATCCTATAGTATGAAAAGCATAGAATGTGATGCATGTTTTGGATTCAAAAAATGTGATACCGATTGAAAACTATAGATTTTTTTCAATCATCCTATCAATCAGGACTTTAGTCGTAATTTGAATAGAAAATGAATAATAATTACTTATTAAATTCAAAGTAAAGCATAATTTATCTTGGTGGAAAGTTGATAATCTCCTTTAAAAACCCTTTTTGTTTCATCAATCAATTTTGGGTAAAAAAATAGTCATCAGCCACATACCCATTATATTGATGCTTTTTGGCCCATCATGATCCTGCACATACCCGATAGCCCAAAAATAAGTAAGAATGAACAAATGGACAACCTGTTCTCTGAGATTGCTTGTGACCATGAATTTGACAAGGTTGTTAGTAATTCAATCTACTATGATTGGGGAAATCATGTTTATGATCAGTCCATTGAGTTTTTAGACTTTGATGATGATGACATCATAACATATCCTAATTTTCAATTTGATAATGCATTAAATTCTAGTGAAGGTCAAGGAGAGGAAGTGGTTGAAATAACAGATCAGTGTAATGATCCATTAAGCAGTGAACAAATTTCAAATTTGTTGACCACTGAATATCAAAAAAGTGCACATGAGAATAACTCTCAATTGTTGTGTGCATCCCCTATTGTTTTTGACAGTGATGATAATCTTCATTGTGCAAGGTATGAAGCATTTGTTTTTTATTCTCCTTCCAATTGTGAACTGGAGCTGATCATGATGATGATAATGTGGAAGAAGACAAGCAGCCATTTTATGGTAATGATGTGTTATATGATGAGTATGATAGTATGCATGCTGATGCAAGTTCAAAAATTTGTTTTGATGAACTAGAAGCATCAAATGACCATGATGTTTGTGCATCAAATGAGCCAAGTCTTGAGAATTTTAATGCAGATTTGGACAATTTTCTTTTTGCTGACTTGAATGAGTCTAGTCATGAGTCTTTGAATGTGGATGTGGATGTTGATTTCAATGAAGAATCAAATTATCCTTCTAAACTAGAATTGCTCATTTTTTAGCAAGCTTGGGATGTTGAAGAGGTTGATATGTCATGTTCAGAGGATAACAAAGTGAGAAAGGATGAGGATATGTTGAAAGTCCTTGATGACTCTCAGTACTAGTATGATGGAGGATAGTTACAGAGTGTGCCAATGTATGAGTGTATCTCTTTGCATACACTCAGAGATAGTTTTCATGATGAGAAAGATCTTCTAGTAAGTTCTTGTGATAGTTCCACCTTTGATATGAAAACTAGTGATCAGATTGAGCTTAATAGTACCATCCATTTGGTAGAATGTGAGTACATTTTTTGTCAGCTAGAAAAAGTTTTCACAAAGTGTGGCAATGTACAAAACATTGAAGAAAGTTGTTTTCAGTGTGAGAGTAGTTTGTATGATGAATATGATAAGTTGTTTCTACATGATGATCAAAATTTTAAGAGTATGTATGAATTTCAGATGCATAGTGATTATGAACATGTTGATAATGTTGTATGTGGTTTCTTATTGAGAGGTGCCAACATGTTTAATCAAGCAGATGGTTGTGATCAGGCTATGCTTTCATATGGTCTTGATCACCATTTTCAAATGTTGCCACTCGATGCAAAATCAGAAAATGAAGAGAGTGGAAGCGATGTGACCTATTTGATTTCATTACCACTTGATGACAAAGCCAAACAGAGAGCAAGTTTCCACTTGCACAAAGGTAGCTTAATGCTTCTATTTGCAAATGTGTTGTCGATTATGTTGTTGTGGTGTGACAAAGGCCATCATGAGTTGAGGGAGATCAATTCTTTAATCTGATTGGTGTTTGACAGAGGTAAGAATTGACTCCCCTTTTTCATTTGGTGGCTTGGGGTAACCAAATGAAGTTGAAAAATAGGATGAATAGAGGAGTAGTTTGTGGACACCTGATGGACTCAGTATTTGGTCTACTCCCCAAAGATCTGAATTCTTGCTATTCCCACATGGGGCATACATCCCTAGTCAGAGCCACTAATGTCACTCTCAAATTATGCAAATTTGAAGTGCCCATTTCAAAAATTTTCCTATGAACTCTTAGAGATGCACCTGAGAAATTTTCCCAACTGACCTATTTTGGAGGGTCATATTTTGGAGTCAATTGATTTTCAATCCAAACCCATTTGTGGACCTACTCATTTGATATGTGAGCATGCATTTCAATTTTCAGCTTCCCATGATGAGTTTTGATAGGGTTTTGAAAAGCGAAGCTGAGGGTTTTGACACTTTTATGCTATTTCCAAACTTTTAGTTATGCAAAGTAGCCTCTTGTTCAAGCCTACATTTCACAAATGGATGATCATCAAGTCAAAATTATTTTTGCTCTCCATTATCCATACCTAAATGTTATCCCTGGTCTAGTTTCAGAGCCTCATGATTTGATTTGCTATTTTTAACAGATCAAAAGAAAACATAATTTATTCAGTTTTACATTTGCATTTCTGACAGTGTTTTAAGGCAACCAACTTTAACCTCTAATATCTTATGAAGATTGATGAATGAATCAAATACCTCCTGCACGTGTGCACATTGTATCTAAATGTTCCTATGTTTCCAATGGTAGCTGACAAGGGGTTGATTTGAAATTTCTTCAAAATGGTGATTTGGTGAGTTTTAATTGACTTTGAATAGGTGTAGTTTCAAAAAAGTCTGAGTAAGCAACTTTGCTTATTAATATCTTTCACCTCGGTATCTCTTTTTCTAAACTATATTTTGCACTCGATTATCAGGTCAAATGTCTACATGCTTGTAATTTTTCACAGCTCTAGGAGGTCATTTGACTGGTTTCCCAGAGTGATTCCAGAATCAAATTGGCCTGTTTTTCCCATTCTACAAATATCCTTGAAAACAGATTTTAATGATCACCTAATTTATCATTTCACTCCAGGAGCATTCAAAAGCTTCCTCAAATCAATTCAAGGAAAAAAATTGTTTGAAAATGATTTTTTTTAAGTCGGGCCCACATGGGACCCAACATGCTTTACAAAATTTGAGGTTGTAATTGTTTCAATATGGTAAAGGAGACACAATATCTAATGTGGTAGTCATGGACCACATTTTATAAGGGATGTACTTATCAATTTTCCAATTTTATGAAGTTGTTATTGATTGGAGAGGGAATTGGTAAACAGTGTCAAATATCACCTTTAATAGGTGGTAGAAATTCATGGGTGCACACTCTCTGAAGGCTCTTGATTAAAAATCTACTTCAATGAACAAGATGCCCTCCAACTATCTTGCAATTCTTCTTCAAATGAGTAGTAGGGACTTAGGCAATACATAGGACAATTTGATAGCTCTACTAATGCAAACCTCAGAGGTGGAGTTGAAGGATTTGAGATGGTGAAATTTTCTAAGAAATCAAGGCCTGTTAGTGTCCTTTGTGATTTGTAGATTTATTGAATAATAATAAAACATCAAGAAGAGATCAGGCAATGAAACAATCTGTTTCACAAGCAACTTCTAAAATGCAAAGTTGTGGCACTCACCAAATTTTTTAACTTGACACTATATTGGGATGCAAGTCTTCATGAAGCAACCATCTTGCTTGCTTAAAGGGTGGTATATACACAAGATGGATTGGTTGAACAGATGCATGATACTACTGGAAGTGCAACTCCTTTACCAAGGTTGATATTGCTTGAATGCCCTGTTAGAATGAATAAAACTCACTAGAGGATTTCACATACTTGGTGACATGGAGTAGAATTCAACGAAGAGGAAAATATGTAATCTCATGTTGTAGATTATAGGGATGGTTTGTTCTTGTTTTGAATGGAGAAAAATTATTTGAATAGGTCTCATTTTTTTGCTGCCATGTTCTATTTGAAGAACATGGGTGACCACCATATGTCCTTTGCAAAGGGTGTCATCGAAATAGTTGATGAGGAGTAGCCAATTCTTGTATTGAGGATATATTTACATCACCTAAACTCCACCTAAAGGCATGGAGGATGAAGCGAAGGAGCCAAAAGGGTAGTCGAACATGTGTCAAGTAAAGGAAATGATGAATGCAGATGGGGCACCATTGAACACCCCAACTAAAGGGGTTTAATTAATTTTGCAATGATGTTTCCTACATTAATAAAGCTGCTACCAATAGAACATTTGTGTTTGATGCCTAATGTTGGGACAATTCCAACTCACCTGTAGTAAAAATGCATCAAAGAAATCAACATGGGGTGCCACTGTAGATGTAGGGGAGATCATTATGAGGGAGTTTTGTGCCCACAACTTGCAATGAATAATGTATTCAAAATTGTTTGAGGAGTTGGTATTGGCACAAAAGCATGAGATGTCATTGCTACAAATGGAGCCACCATAACCAAGCAAGGGTTGCGGGCTAAAGATAAACAAGTATGAGGAGATTTAGGGAAAACACGCCAAGCATCATATCAATGGTTCATAGAATGGTGAGCCAAATCTCAGCCATTCCTCGCTATCTCTCGAGAACAAGCTACTGGCTCATTATTTCCCATGGGGTGTGCGAGAATATGCCATGTGGCTGGCAGGCCTAGGAGAAATTGAAGGCATAGGAAAAGGATCATAATGACTTCATATTTTAAGTAAAAGATAGAGAACTTTGTGAAGCCCTATGGTTTTTTTTTAAATTAAAAGAAAAAACTTTGTTCAAGGTAAAAGATTCATGGGGTTGAGAGGAGAGGCCAATGTGGGACCAATGTATTTTTTAATACATTGTTTAAAATTTGACTTTGGTGCAAACTAAAATATTTGTCAAATAAGTGGAGATGGGATTTTATTTTTAAGGGTAAATATTTTAAAACATAAGGTGAAATGTAAAAGGGGTATGGAAAAAATTTCAATTTCCCGATGGAAAATTGAATGGTTCAACATTTAAGGGCAATGGTAAAATATAAGTGAGATATTTTAACGACCTAGGTAAATGCCTTCATAGGTGAATAAGAGTTTTAAGCAAGGTAAAATATTAAGGAACAATGGATTTTTAATAAAGTAGTGCCTTCATTGATATTTTAATATTCTTTAGTGAAGGATGGATGAAATATTTTTCATGTAATGAAAATATATTATGAAAGGCCCTATTATAAAATGAGAAAATTCTATTGGTTGTGAGGTAAATTGGAAAGTGTGGCTGCAACAAATAAAGTGAATACTATGTGTAGGGCACATAAATGTGAAGATAATTTTTCAAGTGCATAAGAAAAATTGATAAAAGGCTTTCATAGGAGTTTTCACAGGCAAGAGATATTTTTCAGCTGCAGGTAAAATGACATGAAATTCTCCACATGGGGAAATTTTTTGTTGCTGAAAAACTTGGGGCAAAGGAAATTTTGGAGGAAAAATTTGTTGCAAGGAAGAGAGAAGAGAGGCCTTTCTTTTTGTTGATCAATAAGAAAGAGGCTTCAAGGTGTCTTCAATGGATCAACTCTTGGGCTTTTTCTAGATCCTTCTATTCATCTATATCTTCTAATTATCTTCTCATTGTAAAGGGTTCTAAATTCTTGTGTGGGGTTGGGTAGATAGAGAAATGTTGAATTTGAGTCATTAGTTGAGTCTGTAAACTGTAATTGTTGATTTCATGAGTAAATATCAGCCAATTTGTGCAAGAAATTCATAAATTTCATCAAATTGTCTACTGCTTTGTACATTTAAGCAATATGAATTCAATAATACAAAGTATGTTTGAGTGTTACCTCAAATTTCTTGAGATTTTTCTGTCTGTTCATGGTTCTGTTTCAATGAAATGGTTAGATTAATTTGAGAAGATAATTGTGATTTCAAGTGTGTAGGTTGGATTTGATAAGAAGAATTTGATTGATAATAGGAGTGGATTTGTTGGTGCAATGCATTAACAATTTGAACCCACTGGTTGAATTTCATTTGCTAATGAATTCATTTTATGCATTTGACTCCATTGCCTTGAATTAGGCACTAATTTGTCTTTCAGCTTAATGGATCTCAAAAAGAATTTATAAATTCAAAATCATTTTAAATCCTTGTTGTTTGGTAGAGGTTTAATGTTCTGCTTTGACCCAATCATTGAGTAAGTATTGCTATACCAAGAATTTAGCCATATTTGAGGTTATTAGTACTTTCTTTGGTGTAATTGAATTGGGAATTATCTGCTATAGAAAGAAATTTCAATGTATAATTGGAATGAGTCTTTAGGCATTATATAGGGAGACCCCCTTGGTTCTGCAGAGCTAGAAGTGTAGGAGATTTTAGTCTTTGACTGAATCTTGTCAATTGGCCCAATCCACTTTGAGTTTGAGCATAAGAAATTGGCTAAGTCTTTAGGAATCATTTGATTTGTTTATTTGAAACACCAACACAACATAAGTCACCAAAAGTTCTTTTTAGAAGTTGATCTTAGACTAATTCACCCTAGGGTGAATGCGTCCTTGTTAAGGCTCTCTAAAATATTTTTTCTAGGTTCTTTGCTCTTGTGTCTGCACTCCCAGATTCCCAAATTTCATTGTTGGACGGTCAGAAATAAATTTTGTAGATGAGTTTCATGTAATGACAACTTTTATGATAACTTTGACAACTTTGCAAAATTTCTCTTCAAAATACCTTCAATCTTTCTTCCACCTAAAATATGCAAACACACACATTAGAGGAGAAAAATGTTATTTTTGGTGAATGAGGGTTTGCCTTGGTCAAACCCCCTTTTGGTGATTAAACCTTGAAATGAAATGAAGTGACATGAAAGGAGGGAATGAAGAATGAACAATGCTATGTTACCACTCAAGAAAACCCTTGTGTGTGAAGGTCTTTAAAATGCATAAAATGGATCCAATGGATGTGGATATTGATCTTAAATAATGATTGAAATGATGCTTTGAGATGCTTGAATGGAACTTGAAACCTACATCACAAATGTTATCTCAAACAACATGCATGATGTAAGAAGAATTCGAGATGATGACTTTCTCTTGATTGCTGCAATAAATCTTCCCTTGAATGATCTTGAAAGTTCTCTTGATCACCAAATTTTCTATATGAATGCATACACTTGAGATCTAGGATTAACTTTATGAAATAACCTTGTATTTATATGTAAGTAACCTTAATATCCCAAATTTCAAATATCACAAGCTAACATATGAATATACACTTATAATCATTAAAATTCCACCAAAAAACATAATTTAATTTAGGGTCCTAGGACTTAGGGAGGACCCATTCACCCATGGGAAAATGGGTTTGAGGTCCCTAAACTAGGACACACATTGCTTAAGGAGAAGTGGTATGTATTGGCATTAATGAATGCTTGGTTTCCTTTAAAAAAATTAAAATTAATTAGGCTTGGATTTGAATTAAAGGGATAAATTAAAGCATAATTAATCTCAATTAATTAAGAGGTCCCAAACAAGAGAGAAAATGTAAATAAATGCATTTAACAACAATTAATTAAGGAATTATTAAGTCCATTTTAACTAGGAGGGCCTAGAAAAAGTGTTAAAATATAAAGGGATACATTTTCCTACACTACATCACCAAACCAAAAGTGCAACCAAATTTGGACAACAAGCACCAAATAAAGATAGTAAAATCCTAGAAATAGGAAGCACAATGCAAGTATGCAAGAAGTTATTGCAATTTTTAAATCTAAAACATGATAATTGAATGATTATAAGATACAAAAACCTAAAAATGATTACTTTTGACTAGAATTTTTTATCTTAAACTATGCATTTTTTCACCAATTGAACTAAATGAAAATATATACAAAAACATGCAATTTCTAAAATTGAAACAAAGTATGCAAGTACAAAAAAATAAATCATACAAAGACAAATATGTGCACAAAAATTTATCAGAAAGCCTTTGCAAGGACAAATTTTCCCATGGGCTAATGAGTCTTTTTATAGTATTTTTGAAAACTTGAAATCCAAGTGTTTGACCTAATATTTAAGATCACTATTCCTAACTTTAAATAGATTCTTTAGTGATAGTTTTTCCAAAAAAATTGATTAGATGTAAATTCAATTGTATGATAATGTATGAAAAAGATGATATTTTTTTATGAATGCAATTTTGAATGTAATTATGATCTAAATGACTAAAACAAACCTTAATGTAAGCTATTATGCAAAATGTATGCAATTTTTTAAAGATTTTTATAAGTTTAAATGATGTAAATATGTAATGTGTAACCATACATGAAATATAAAACAAGATGATACAAAACCAAGATCTAGGGTTTCAAGGACCTTCAAATAATAAAAGCATGATGTTAGAATGTTGGGTTCACCAATATGAAATGTGGGGAAAGGGATCCACAAAGGTATTGTATGAGGGTATAAAAACTTATGAATCTTAATGGTTTCCTTTCCCTAGGGATTTCATTAGGAAGAGATCATAAGGTGTAAATATTGACTTTCAACCTCAATGGTGATTCAATAAACCTAGATCTCAGTCCTTAGGACAATAGGAAAGATCTAGAAACAAACTGGAATGATTTGAAGTGCTCTATTTAAATGAAAAAAAAGACCTAATACATAAAATACAAATTTTAGAATGTACATATACATGAATGATACTTTGTAAGTAGATCTGAGAAGGGATTGACATTATGCACTTGTCACCAAAAGATATTTTTGAGGCCTACTAGGGGACTAGTTTTCCCCTAGGTGAATGAGTCCTTGTTAGGGCTTAAAAATAAATTTTAATAATCCTCTAATGTTGGATCTTAGCTTCTGTTTGTCAAGGTCCCACTATTGAAAAGTTGGAAATAAATTTTGCAACCTAGTTTTTGTGGCTTCACAACAATGATAAAAACTTATGCAACAATGCAAAATTTCTCCTTCAGGATCTCTTCAATTCTTCTTAAACCTATAATCTGCACATACACAAAGAGAGAGAAATTATGTTGTCAAACCCTAGTTTGGTAGTTAAACCTTGATAGAAAGATAATGAAAAAGGGAAGGAAATGATGAATGAACAATGATTGCTACAACTTATCACCCTTGAATGGATTCCCTTAGAGGAATAAAGTCAAATACATATCTCCAAAGGAATTGGATCTTTCTTCACTTGATTTATTTCGATACTTGAAATGCTTGGATACTTTATGATTAATAATGCATATTATCCTTCACAAGATAACATGAACACACATAAGCTTAGACATGATGCTATGTTCTTGATTGTTACTAAAAATAATTGATAAGTATAGTCTTGAATGCTCTTGAAAATGATATTTTCTCAATAGGATTGCTTCATAAAGTGTGTTAGAATTTTTATTACATCTCAAATGATAAAAATACTATATATTTATAGGTGTTTATCTTATTTCATAAAAAATAGATTCCAAAATCCAACACTCAGAAGTTGAATTTGAATCATTAAAATGCTACCAAAAATGTATTTTAAAATGGGTCTTTAGAATTTAAAGGGGACCCATTGACCCATGGGAGAATGGGTCCTAGCCTATAATTCTAGTACGCTCATATTCCAAAGTTGCTAATATTGTTATTGATGATACAATTGATTCTCAGCTTCTACTAGAAAGTATTAAAAAGGATGTTGATCAACTGCATGTTTTTGAAAATTCAAGAGAAGACTAGGTTCAAAGTGAAAATATATAGCCTTCACAAAACTTGGATGGTGGGGTAAGAAATGAAGAGAATTTAGGTGTATCAGGACAACAAGAAAGTGACACCCCAAGGATTGGTGTTGAGCACATGGCTAGAAAGGAAAATATAAGTCTTGACAATAAGGAGACAATGTCAAATCTAGGTAATCCATAATCCATGCTAGTGAGTACTAAAGATGTTATCATTCCAAAAGGTGTGATAGGAAATATTGATGATTTAAGAGGAGAAGTTCTTGAACATGCTAAAAATTAGGAACAAAGAAATGTTGCAGAGGCAAAATATAATGAAGATGCACCTGATTGGTTAGTCAAGGAATTAGCTCCCCATTGGAGGTGGAATTGGTGCCTCTAGATCTCAAAAACTTAATGCACAAAGTGGAAACCCCTAAACCTAGGTGAAGGGAAAAGACAAAACATGTTATGCAAAAGAATGCAGATGGAGGAAGAACACCCCATATAGCTATCTCGGTAGTTGATAAGAGCAAGCATGAGATAACACCTAAGGATTATAGGGTGAAAATTCTTAATCTTGGATATTCATCTTGGGGATAGGAATTAGACGAGATGAAAATGAATTTATAGACAACTATTGCTAGGTTGCAAAAAAGTAAGAAAAAGGGGTATGTGTAGGATCACCATGGAAAAAATAGGCCCTTAAGTGGCGAAAAATTCAAAAAAATTAGAGTTAGGTAACTTGATGTAAAAATTTGAATAATTTGTCTATATTATTTCAAAAATATGTAAGAATAGAATTTGTAGAAAATTGAATGTAGTTTCTAAACTACTAGGTTTTAAATCTATTTGGGGAAATTTTGAAATTTTAATGTAGTAGCACTTAAATTTCAGGGAAAAAATAAGAAGTAGGTGTCTGTCTGACCACCCTTTTTTTTTATTCAAGGGGTAAACGCTTTTGACCGGAGCTATGAACCAGATACAACCATTCAACAATACCACCACAACGGGGTTTGAACCTTGGTGGCAAGAACAACACTGCCACCTATAAACCATCACACCATGCCAATACTGGCAATCTGTCTGACCACCCTAACCATAGTAAAATAATAATTATTTTTTAGAATATTTTAGATATAAGTAGAGGACTCATGTCCAAATTGATGCATATTTTTTTGTATTTTTTTTCCAAGTAAATAATTACTTATGAATTTTTCATTACAACTTTTAAAAAATATAAAAAACTCATATGTATGACCACCTTAACTTGGTCAATACTTCATGAAGTTTAATTTTTCTATTTTTAATTCTATAGTATACAAAGCATATAATGTGACACATGTTTCAGATTCAAAAAATGTGATACTATTTGAAAGCTATTTATATTTTTCAATTTCCTATCAATTAGGACTTTAGTCGTAATTCAAATAGAAAATGAATAATAATTATTTATTGAATTCAAAGTAAAGCATAATTATATTGGTGGAATGTTGAGAATCTCCTTTAAAAACTCTTATTGTTTCATAAATTTTGGGTAAAAAAAAGTTGTCAGCCACATACCCATCATATCACCACTTTTTGGCCCATCATGATCCTGCACATACCCAAAGGAATGATAGTTGAAAGAAAGTGTTGCTCACCTAGAAAACTTATGAAATAATTAGCCCAATTTGATCAAGTACAGGTTGAATTGCCTCAAAATCCAGTACTTATGTCCAAAGAGCAGGTGGATGCTATTGTAACACTTCACCAAGAAAAGAGTGTGTTTGAAGAATGGATGGAGAACTTGGTGAAGCAAGGAGAAGAATTAATCAGAGATGCAATTGGGAATTATAAAGAGGCATACCATTTGTGTGAAATGTTTGATAGATTAGAATGATAATGTAAATGTTTCCAAGAACAAATTGATGCTAAGAGGAAAAACTTAAAGGCTCTTATTCAAATAAATTTCCAAGAATTGGTAAGAGAAAAAATAACCATAGAACAAGAGGTTTCAATGTTTGAAAAATGGATGAAACAAGTGAGTTGGGAAGGTGGTGCCTTAATACAACATGTGGAAGGATTTGAGAAAGTCACTGAAAGATGCAATAAGCTGATTGATAGAGATCAAGGTTTTAATGAAATGCTAGCATGACAAAGTTGTGATCCCCAGACCCTAGGGTAGGATGGTAAAGAAGTAAAATATTTCAAGGAGTGGCTTGAAAGAGTAAATAAATACCTTTTCCATTCGCTAAACTATGAGGTTATTGATGAAATTATACACTGCAGGAATGCCATGTTCAAATATGAAATAGAAAATATACAGAGGAATACAAATATCCTTCAAATATCAGAAGATTATACCAAGCTCAAATACAATTGGAAGGTAATTTAGGGAATTTTGAAAGAGCATATGCATCAATTATTGGTTTCCTTTTGGGAGTATCAAAAACTAAAAGGTGAAGAAGAGTTTTTAGGCTCAAAGTCTAATACAGGAAGATAAATAACTAGATGCCAGATACTGGAGGTTAGCACAAGGATATGTTACTAAAATGAGTTTTATAAGTTATTCCTAGTCCCATTGGAGGTGTCTTGTTCCAGAGTTTGAAGAATACCAATGGCCTTGCTATATGCAAAGCATTTATGAACCAGAGCTTGGAGCTAAAGACTAATTCTAATGAAGAAATCAAAGATTTAACTTTGTTTAGAGTATTCCAATGACAACTGGCATCTACCATGTGCTACTTTTTGATTAATGGTTTATGATTCCGTTTGATAGACTTAGGCTTAAAATTTTGGGCCTTGTTCCTATAAAAGGTTGTTTACTACTTTACTTTTATTTTAAATTCAAAATTTATGGATGTCAGAGATCAAAGCTTTTTTAAGTTTTGTTCTTTTTTGTATTCTATATTCCATTCCAGATTACAAACTTGTATGCACATAGAAGCTAATCAATACCAGAGCCAATTTAAAAGCTATTTCCTGATATGAAATCATACGTAGTTGATTTTTTTTGACTGGACAACATTGTGCACAAAATCATTTAAGGGTGTATGCATAACCTGCTTGGTGTCCAAACAATCCCCCTTTCTTTAAAATATTGCATCATTATGTGCTTAGTGACATATGGAATGGTTTTCTCTAGTTTGGTTAATTCTTGAGGCATGTGTGGATAATACTTGGGGGAAATTTTACTTTTTCCATACTTTTGAAGCTTTATTTTAGAATAGATGTTTAAATTTTAGAAAATGTTTCAAAAAATAAGTAAATGAATGAAAATTTTATAGCAAATATTTCAATTCCATAAAATTGTTGAATTCTTAAAGCCAAATTTACTTAAGTGATAGACAATTTATTTGAAATTCATGAAATGTTATTGCAAATTTGTCAATTTCATGAAATTATCTAATGACTAGATCGAGATTGCATTTTATGTATTCCTATGATTCCTTTGAGAACCAAAAACAATTGTTTACCCCTCGTGATTCACAAAATTATCACAACGAACCCTAATGTGAACCTAGTATGGCCAAGACCTAACATAAAAAAGCCTTGGGATTAAGTTGAGTTAACCTAAGATTTAGGTTGTCTCAGTGCAGTCTTTCAAGATAGGTTCTCATAGTCTATCTATGAGGATTTATCTACATTGTTGGTGTGCAACTAACATCGTGATCAACAATTATAGAATCAAAGTGATGAATTTTTTAATTTCTATGCCACATCTACTTCTATGTACTAAAACTACTAGTTTTTGTAACACATATGTTAAAAAACCTAGAAAAGTCGAGCACTGCATTTGCCAAAATTTGTGCAACATTTGTTATTATTACACAATTGTCTAGTTTTTTAACACATTTTTGACTATTTTGTGACGTAATTGCTATTTTTGTACAACATTTGTGTCCTCTTGTACCATTTTTTTAGTTCCTTGATGCATCTATTTGCATAGATAAATTAGGGTTCATCTTTGAAAGCACAAACTTCAAATATGATCTACACAATAACTTGAAACCAATAAAAGAACCAAAGTGTTGTATATTTTAGTATTGAATTTTCAACATTTTACCACTTTTCATAGATTAAAATTCATCCTTTACACTAAATCCATCATCCCACATCATAGAAATTCATCTTTGCATTTTGAAACCAAGAAAAAAATTAGATTATTGATCAATCCATAACTATCTTTTAAACGTCTTAAGCTCATAATTCTCACACTATCCAATCAACAAGTAGGACCTATAACTCATAAGTCTAGTTAAGGTTCAAAATTTTATCAAACCACAATATTAATTAGTTATCCATTTTCAAGTTTAGATATTTTATTTGATCACCTTGGTCCTTCATAATTTATATGTATCTTTTCTAAAAACGAAGTCAAAAAATCTAAAATCATAGCATTTACAAACATCCTTTAGAAATTTTTAAAAAATACTAAAAACATAGCTTAATTTCAAACTCATTTTGTATCCATCAAAAATATGAAAAATTTAAAAAATTTAAAACAAAAAAATCCAAAAAATTTAAAAACCAAACAATCCAAAATATTGAAAAATAAAAATAAATCCCAAAAGCAACTCTTTTATGGTTGGAATGAGATCAAAAATAAAAAGAAAAGAAATTGATTCCACAATTGACCATACCTTTAACCCCACTAGTGTGATGAACTTTGATTCCACATCAAATAAACCACCAATGTCACAATAAAAACTACACCATCTTTTGATTATTATACCTTGAACGACATGAAACAAAATCTAACCCAAGAAGAAATAGACAATGCATTAGAAGATCTTAAAATATTGTGAATACTAGAAGAACTCATAGTTGTTGATCTTAATAGATAATTCTTATCACTTGCACAAAATGAAGCTAGGCTTCCTGGTCACTTTGACATTTCCACCATCATAGGAGAAACATAAAATTTGGTATATCAAGCACAAGATGTAGTTAATGTAACACTTACTTTACACAATTCCACATCACAATAGTTGAATACAAGAAATGTAATTTGGAAAAACTTCCCATAACACAATAGTTGTTAACATACCTACCACACCTATATTTGGTCCACAATTAATGACACAACAACCAAGCAACACCATACATGAAACTCGTAACATCATAAATCAAATTCCACCTAACAAAAAATGGAGTAAAAACCATTCATTTTTAGGAGAATAGGTAAACATGAATTCCACTTCATAGAAAACCAACACACCTCCAAATTAGAGATGAACATTCTTTGGATCCAACAAAATTTGAATCGACCTCCACCATAACAACTATCCTACACAAATCCAACATTCACATCTAACTTCAATGAACCTCCACCACAATAAAAATCTAATCCTAATCCAACCTTCACATCTCACTTCCAACAAACCACCCAACCCATGTAACAACATCACTTCAACACACTTAACCAAAACATGCATAGATCCACTTTAGTTGGAAACCATCAAAACACAAACCCATTCATAAACCCTCTACAAGGTCCATCACACTACCAACAAACAAAGACAACTCCCACAACACTATTTCCAATGGAGATATTAGCTCAACAACTACAAAGCCTACAACAAAAAAATTTAAACATGAAGGTATCTAGAAACAAAAAGACTTGACCAATTGGGAACATATGTCCGTCTCCTTTTGAGATAAGTATATACATGTCGCCCTTCCCTACAAACTATATTGTATCAAAATATAGCAGATATAATGGGGAGGGATATCTTGTAGAGCATGTGAGAGAGTTTCACATAGCCTCCTTAGATGTTGCTTATGATCATATGTACCTAATGCAAAATTGTCCCAAAGTCTTGGAGAACAAGCACTAGAATTGTTTTATCACCTACCTCCTAGCATTAGGACCTAGAGTGAATAGGCTGACAAATTTGTAGAAAAATTCTCTTGCAACATCAAAAAATATATAAACATAATAAACTTATGAAAAAATAAAAAGAGGAGAAACATTCACTTCATTCGTATAGAGGTGGAGAAGCCTTGCAAGAAAATTTCCTTTCCATATTCTGGAAAAGTAATTGGTATAAATCTTCATGGAAAAACTTAATAAAAGGGTGATGTTTCATCTACAAATTCATTGCTCAAACACATTTGAGAAGGCTATTGAGAAAAGGTCTCTCTTTTGAGAAATCCCTCATTGGAAAATGGGTGGTATTTTTTTAAAAAGAGAATGATAGTTACTCAAGTACTTCAAATCAAACAAAAAACAAATGGTCACGAAACAATAATGTGAAAAATGGTGGGTTAATGGATTCTAAAGTGATTAAAAAGGAACATCCTACCATTATTCTTAAAGGACCTTCTCTTGGACTCAAGGAACACTAAGAGGGGGGAGTTGAATCAATGTTCAACAATATTTAAATTTCATTCCAAATCTTAAACCATTTACAACATTTCAATGGAAAGATACAAGCACATGAAGGAAATCAACAAAATACCATAGCACCAAGATTTTTACATGGAAACCCTGTTATGGGAAAAACCACAGTGAAGGTTAATCCATAATTTATACTTTGTTAAAAGTATGAAGAAAAATGGAATGCACATGTAGTCAGGCACACTTCCTAGAGCTCACTAATCAAAAGAAGGAAGGCTCACTGCCTTAAAAGAGAATTGGATTATAAAAAAAAGTTGAACTGAGAAAGTAGCATCTACAAATTCCTGATTACAGTTCTAGTTAGGCTCATAGATCAAATTTTGGACCTTCTTTCTAATTCTGCACTTTGCTCTACTCTGCCTTAATTCACTTCACAAAAATCCTCTTCTGCATAAGCAAAGTTCACTAAACTTCTCTTTTGATATTTGCACACACATCTACTCTGCTCTTCACACCCATACATTACATCAAAATTAATTACCTGAACTCACATATATATCTGCTATCAAGGATTTCAATCGTTCCATGTTGGCTATAGAAAAATAAAAATATTTTCCAATTGTCGGCTCAATCCATATTTTATATTCAATGCATGCCCATCAAAGTCAGCTAATGCTATGCTGGGATCCAAAACGAAATGCTCAAACACATAAATATTTAAACTATTACTCCTTATATCTCTATGACATGCCATATTCACTAAGTCAGCCACCATGAGAAAATAAACCAAAAAAATCATCTCATCGGATCTCCTAACTTACACACCGATTAATGTGACATCACAAAACTTAACAATAATATAATATACATACTTAAAAACCTTCCCCGAGATCCACAACTCAAAATGATAATCTGTTGAAGCATACAAGTCAACATACTAACCAGATACCCTATTCTTCATTCTATCTTTCGGTAATACTCTATTCTTCACTCTTCCTGCCAGTAGGACCAAATTTTGATCTGTGGACTAAAATAATGACTTAGGTTGCCATCAATGACAACACTAGAAGCCGTATTCCAACAATCTCGCCCTTTGGCATTGATAGCAACACTTAGTGAAAAATGACTAAATGTTGGAACCAATATGATTACGCTGTCAGATTTCAAAATTTCAAAACATAACTCCCCCTTAGAGTGATAATGAATTTCTCACTGATCTCTCTCCCCCTTTAACATCAATGAAAAACATATTTTTCACTACACTCTCTCTCCCTTTCAAAAATTTGATTAAAATTTGAAGAAATACAACTGCTACTTGAGTCAGAAAATTATCTTGTACTTATCTTTCATTTATGGAAGAAATTTCCTCCAAGCTTCTACTACAATCCCAATGATTAAGATCAAGCTAGTGTTCTCAGATGTCCGGTTGATAATCTGGATGAGAGATTTTGAAATTGTGATTACCTCTTCTAATTTCTCTTCTTTCCTCATGACCTCAATTAACTACTCTAGCCTTCATTTGGCTAAATCCTTCACTTTCCAAAAGGAATCCACAAGGTTTTTTTTGGTGAATTGAACTTTTGTATGCTCAGACTACAACACTTGAATCATTTTCTTGACTACACCATCCTAATCCTGAAACATGTTATTATCCTGGCCAATTTTGTTTAGCTCAGATTCAATATGCTCCAGCTTGAATCTTTGTATCTCCCAACTGCATGAGGCCAATGAAGACAATAGTTGTAGATGTTATTGGCTATATTTATGTATTTCCCCAACACATTCATTTTCATTTTTAATTTTTTAAGAGATAGCCTGAACTTCTCCTTTAGATGTAAAATTATTTCTCCCTCTTTCCTATCTTGAGACTCAGAGACCATGGCATTCTTAATGCACTCAATCATCTCTTCAGGAAACACATTCTGCAAACTCTCTAGACCAATATTATTGAGCACAAAATAAGTACTCAGTGTGCTCTTGTTAGGTCCTTCTCATATGAGGGTCTCTCAGACCATATGATAATTTTCTACATCCCATCTTTCTCCTAAACAAGTTGTAATATATTTAATTTGGATAAAACACCTTGTTCTTCGCTTCCTTCTGCCATTACTACATCTAGTTCAACTGATTCTAGTTCTTCCCTTGGAGTGTACTCATCAGATTCTTCATCTAGTATGCTCACAATCACTAGATCTTTAGCTTTTCCTTCAATGTTTGGATTCTTGTGTGTCAGATGAGTGTAATCATCAATCTCTTGAGCTCTTTTCTTCTTCCTTTCCATCTCACCGAAAGAAGATCCAACTTCAAGAGCTCTTACTGAAATGGAAATGCTAATTGCTCCAAACTTTCCTAGCAATTATTTGAAGAAATTTGCATACTCTTGCTCACAATTTTCCAAAGTATTAGAGTGTTCAAAAATATGTTTGCAAACTGGTTCATTCTCTTTCCATATAATATTATCAATCTATGACAAGCAATTCAGAAAATACATCACAAGACATATGACCAAGGTACCAAAACTAAAAGGGTTATCTGCCTCCTTTGTTAGTTGCATATTTTCCATCAACTGATCTTTTAGCAATCCACACAAATCAAAATCATGATCCTCCATTATCATTTTATGAGAGATCTAAACTGCACCTGCTGAAGTTGCACCTTGCCTATTTTTGAAGAAGATTTTGTATGAGATTCCATGCACAATGTACCTTGTTACAAGATCTTTGATCGTCAAAATTATCAAAGCCCTCTAATCTCTAGTTACTCTAGTTAGGTTTTCAAATTCCTTGTTCTGAATCAACTTCTTTTTAGTATTTCCCCAACATTGCATAATCCAATTAGATTTTTAATCACTTATTTTTAAATGAGATAGGGTTTATCCAGAGTTAGAATGTCATCATTCAATCATTTTAGGATAAACCTAATGACTTGCATGTTATCAAAGTAGGGAAATTCACTCCAAATGTCCAAATTTTTTTGTTTCACACCTTCAAGCTATCTCAATTCATCGGCTGGCAACAAATTTCTCACCTCCCTAACTTTCTCACTACTATATTCATATAAATTCACCATTCCTTTGATTTGCTTCATTTTTATTTTTGTAACAAACAAATTTCTACCGATCACCAAATTGAGTGAGAATTCTACAAGCAACTGAAATACCTGATGAAATCATTGTTGAATTGACTTGACTCCTTTGAAATTCTGCTATAGAGGCTCTCCTTCTATTCTTCTTCAATGCACAGTGAAAAATGAGTGTTCCAAATACCCTTTTATAACTCACACACCTAACCTTTTTATCGCATTAAATTTTTTTCCCTAGGTGTTCTAGATACTCTACTTTCTCAAACAACAAAAGAAGAATTTGTCTGTGGACCTTCTACTTCTCAAATTTTGCACAAGTGACCACTAATACACTTGTAAACTATTAGCACAACTATTGAAAATTTATTGCATTCTGGTGCCAACTGCTGATAGGGGGACAAAGGATTTTCTTGAAAAACTCCCCCTAGGCTAATGGCCTAAAATCAAGTTTTGGAGGAATTACCAAAAACTGCTTCTAGTGTGGGCTTATTTCCTTCATCAGATTCACTCTACCTTACCCATGTTTTCTTCATTTGATCTCTTATCTTTTCCATAGTCACTTTCCCTTTTCCTTTATCATCTTTTTGTGCAATTTTTCCTTTGTATATCAGACCTCTTCTATCCATGTTTTTCTTCTTGTAGTATCTTGCAATATGACCAAATCTGTTGCAATTGTAGCACACATGATTTTTTTGTCTACATCACTCATTACATTGATTTCCTCTTGATCTGCATTGATTATCAACATGCCCAAATCTTCCATAGGTGTAGCATTTAACATTCCTTACACTGATAGACACACTTTTTCATTCAATTGATTTATAACCAAACTTGTTGCAACTAAACCACTAGCTAGGAAATGATGGACTGCTTGAATTTATTTTACTTCTACACTAAGAAGCCATATGTCCAAATTTGTTACAAGGAAAGGAGTGACCATTAAAATTCTAAGCATTGGGTTCTCTTACCGAATACCTTTCTCTGCTCTTCACACCCATACATTACATCAAAATGAATTACCCAAACTCACATATATATCAGCTATCAAGGATTTCAATCACTCCATGTTAGCTTCTAAAAAATAAAAATATTTTCCAATTGTTGGCTCAATCCATATTTGATAATCGATGCATACCCATAAAAGTTGGCTAATGTTATGTTGGGACCCAAAACAAAATGCTCGAACATAGAAATATTTCAACAATTACTCCTTATACATCTGTGACATGTCATATTCACTAAGTCGACCACCATGAGTAAATAAACAAAAAAATCATCCAACTGAATCTCCTAAATTACACACTGATTAATGCAACATCAAAAAACTTAACAATAAGATAATATAAATACTTAAAAACCTTCCTCGAGATCCACAACTCAAAATGATAATCTGGTGAAGCATACAGGTTGACATACTAACTGGATACCATGTTCTTCATTCTATCTTCTGGTAATACTCTGTTCTTCACTCTACCTACCAGTAGGGAAAAATTCTAATATGTGGACCGAAATAATGACTTAGGTTTCCATCAATGACAACACTAGAAGCCATATGCCAACACCTTCAACATCAAACAATAATAACCAATTAAAAAATCATAAGAAATCAACAAAAATGATGTATAATAATGCACGACATGGTCTACCAAGGACTAATCAACCAAGATAAAAACACACATGTTTAGAGGAATCTATTGAATTAGTTTTAAGAAGTTATAAAAAAATATTATAGAACTCCCTAAAATAAGACACTATCACTAGTACACAAACAACAATATATGACTAAATAAGCTACTAAAAATTGCATATAAATGACTAATTTTAGTCATGTGACTATTAGTAGCTTATTTGTAGTCATTTATAGTGTGACAAAATTTATGACTAAACAATTTTAGTCATTTATTTAGTCATTGATTTGGTCATTGATTTAGTCATTGATTTAGTTGTTGATTTAGTCATTATTTAGTCATGGTAGTGATTTATTTAGTCATATATTTAGTCATTAATTTAGTCATATATTTAGTCATTAATTTAGTCATTACTTTAGTCATATATTTATTCATTAATTTAGTTATATATTTAGTCATTACTTTAGTCATTAATTTAGTCATATATTTAGTCATATATTTAGTCATGTATTTAGTCATTACTTTAGTCATTACTTTAGTGATTACAAATCAAATCTTACTTAATTAATCCTCACAAATTTATGCATATAAACTTCAAGTATCACAGATATTCAAATGTTGAAGAAGCACCATGAAATGAAGACTAAAATGCTTAAACAAATATGATTGATCAGAAACAAACAAAAACATATTACAAATCAAGAGGAGCCACAACACAAAATTTATGAGTTGAGAAAAAACCACTTTGAAATATTTACTTCATTAAGCTTCATTGGAAAATCAAAATATGATTTGTTACAGGGTGATGCCACAATAATGGGTTACACTTCTTGGGACATCCTGATTTTTGCCTGAAATCACATATTTTTAAAAAATACAATGATTTATGACTTCAAAGGTTCCATTTAAATTATTTTAATTAAAGAGGGATTGATCAAACCCCCTTAGATCAAACCCCCTTGGATAGAACCTTGTTAGATTTAAACCATACCTATAATCGAGTCTCCTCTACACCTATCAAAATTCTAATAAAAAACCACTATTGATTTACCTTTTGGGTGATCAAATCAATTCATTTAAAACTTATGTTTTGTAAGTCTGTAGCCCTTATTATAAGCTTCACAAAAAGTATAATTTTAAATATTTTTAATTTGATTATTATATTTATTTTTTATTTATTGTGAATGTAGGATTTTCAATGAACATCAAGTTCTTTATTTCACACATATGAAAAAATAAAAAAATAGAGATTTAAAAAAAAAAAAAATACATGTGCACTAGGTATTGGTGTCCTTATTCCAACAAAAAAGAAATAAGTTAATTCAAATGAATACAAAAAAAGTTATGTGGGCCGAAGTACACCTCTGTCCAAATTATAATTACGTTGACTTGGAGAATTAATTAAAAATATATATGTAACAAAAAAATTATGAAAAAATATCCATCCCCTAGATATTGGTGTGAAAATTTTGTATTTTAAAAATTATAATTGTATCCTATCTATAAAAAAAGTTACCTGGGCCAAAGTAAACTTCAATTTTTAAAAATGTTGATTAGTAGAAAAAATAAGTTATTAAAAATTACATAAAATGATTCACAATTTATTTTTTAATTATTTTTAAAAAATATAATTAGAATCTACACAAAATATCTAACAAATAATTAGTTTGATTCATTTCAAAACCTTAATGGTTTAGCTGCTATAGGTGTAAGAAAGTGAATGTCTGGTGAAAAATCCTTATTTTAATGTCAAGTTTGGCCAAAAATTGTAACCCTTTATTGTGGGATCACCCTACATTAAATGTCTAAGTGACACTATACAACTTATAGACACTATATAAACAAAATAATCCTATTTTCATATACTTATACTATTTTCCCCTTCCTTAACTACAGTCCTTTTGGAAGGGCAACGACCTCCTATAGGGGCTCGACCCATTTAATCCCCTTGCAAATCCATAGCTTTTCTACTGCTATTGGTTTCAGCTCCTCCAAACTCTTCCTCACTAGTATTCACCTTTCACTTCTCCAATTTGGAGTTGCAGCCTTAAAATAAGGTTTCAAAATTTGCACATCAAAAACTTAGAAAATTCAAATAATACAGAGGATAAAATTCAAACATTTTATTTTCCTTTTCCAACTATGGTACCCTAAACTTACGTGCTAGATATAATGTTTCTTAGTTCTCTTACAATTTTTGAAAAGATGAATTCATTCAAGAGAGCTGTAGACACCTAAAAATTTCCTCTTACGATACCTTGTCACAACATTGCATCATTTGGACATCTTGTAGCATGTTTTTCCCTAGGTACCCATGTCATCATCTAATTAGTTAAATAAATCTTATTTAACTAATTTCATTTATCCCCTATTTATAAATAATCCCTTTTTCTATAGTTAAATAAATATTTATTTATTTAATTATTCATGGTCATTTATCCTTTCTAATTAAATAATTATTTTAATTATTTAATTAGTTATTTATCTATTCTCCTATAATTAAATAAATCTTTATTTATTTAATTATCTTTCCACTTCATCCCTATCCTTTATTAGATAATGCTTTATCATTATTTAATAATTTTATCATTTCATTATCCTTCCCATCTTTTTAAGATTTATTTCCTTTAAAACAATAAATCAAAATCTTTCTATCTTTTTAAAATCTTATCTCATCTCGTTGTATTTCCTCTTTTGTCAAAAACCAAATCCTTATCGAATCTTATCAAATCTTATCTTCGTCCATATCAAGGCTCTATAAATATAGCCTCTCACAATTCATTTAGGGGAGGAGCTTTTGAGTACCCTTACTCTATCAAAATCATTCTTAAATCTTCCATCCATCTCTATCTATCATTCTCCATTTGTCATTTTTATCAGGCCATTATGCTGCAGGAATGAGCACCCAACATTCCTCCATTATCAACCCTTCGAAAGCTTGCATTCTCATGCAAGATTGAGAAGATCCATGGAGGTCAATCAAGTCTAGTTTGAGAATTGGTTTGCATTTCCTTTATTTATTTTCATTTCTATTCTAGTTTGTGCTTCATGGTGCTTGATAGGGTTTAGTTAGTTTATTGTTTTCAACACTAAATCTGATTGATTTTTCCCTATCTAAATTTGGTGAACTCGACCTTCTAACCCTTGTTCTTTTGAGCCTTTGTGAGGTTGATTTTGCATGTCAAGGATTTTTCTAAAAAGGGCTTGGAGATCAAGTTTTTTATAGGAGCCCTAAATTAGAAAAATAGCCTCACCATTGCGATCACAAGGGCTGAGAGAAAACTTTTGACATATAACTTGACATATTTTTCTTCCAGGAAACTTTTTGAAAAAAAAAATAGCACCATTTTGCTTGAAAAATATATGCACAATGAATATATATTTTTGATATTTTTATGAAAATATACCCATAGATTTGAAATACATACATAGAGCAGGTATACATTTTTACCATCTACATGCATTTCCTTCACCATTTTGATTGATATATTTCATTGTATATATTATTGTAGCTGCATATATTCATCCAATATATATATTTTTTGATAAATCTCTGTATATATATTTTATATTAATTTTTATTACATTCAAAAAAAAATTATATATATTGTGGCATTCATGACTATATACCATAGATGTATACACACCGCATGGTAATACCCACAATTCTTTTGTTTAATTGCTTAAAGCAAAAAAAAAAGTTAAAAATTGAAATAACAATCCTTATGACTATTCTAAGTCTTAATCCTCCATCCCATGCAGCTTTCCTTTATACATTCAACAATATTTGAAATCCACTTCTCTAAAATTATTAAATTTGGTTTTATGTTTATATTGGATTTAATATTTTTTAATTTCTTTTCTTATTTTTTGATGTAGGTCAGCTCCAAGTCATATGGTAGACCATGTGCTATGATAAACAGACACCCAACACTTAGTCACAACCTTTGGTCACGTGGGGGCTGAAATTTATGCGTTTAGCGGTCTAATCTAGGTCCTTCCTTACATGCATTTTTCTAAAATAGCAATTTTACTAAAATGGGCATCACTTTTGCATAACAACTCATATTTTTAAAATTCAAAGAGCATTGGAAAGTTGACTCAGAAAAATACATAGTGGAAAATACCATTTCAGGTGATTGTATCATTTTCAGTACTCTTTTATTAGTCAAAGTCAAACTTGCATTTAAACTTCAAACAAGCATATCTTGAGCAAAATTGATCCAATTTCAATAATTTTTTTTTATAAAGTGCATGAAATCTTCTAAATTTTATGTTTATTCAATCCATTTAGATCTATCAGCTCATCTTAATCAAATCTTATCATAATTCCTCTTTTTCACATGGCTTTCTTCTATGCAAGTTTACTTGGTCTTTCTTAATTTTGTGGCTTGTAGGTGAATCAAAGGAGCTATAGTAGCATGGGGATCAGTCACAACATCAACTTGGAAAGTGAATAATTGGGTGCACACGTTCCATCTTTCATTTCTTAATCTTGTTTGTCACACATTGGATTTGGGCTCTTAAAATAAATTTTGTCTTCAATCACATATCGAAAATCGGGTCTACAAATTAACCACTGCCTTACCTCACATTTGGTTTTGGGTTAAAAAGAACAAGTGCTTCCATTGTTTGCTTACAAAAATTTCATCTCTAAGGAAAATTAATCACTGTGAGTGTGAATCAAGTGTGTGTGTTCTCCAAAACACCTCACTTGGTTTTCTTTTGTCATACCCTTCTTAGAAGGCCTACTTAGAGAACACATCCCTCCAAGGGATGACCTCAATCGAGTGTGAATCCAAGGACACACTATTCTGGGAGTTGAAATCTTGTCACTCTTGGATAAGCCCCAATAAACCATCCCCATGTCAAGCACCCATTAATGAGATTACCAAAGAACCTATTGATCTTATATGTCTAAGTCAAAGTCCATCATGCCCTCATGTTGTTGATCACAAAGAGCATACCAAGCCTCTTCTAGATATTTCCACTTCCATTTCCACTCAAAGCCAAGAGCTATGTTAAGAGAATTATACCAAGCATGAGGAAACATTAACCTCTCATTCTAATCAAGATCTAGGCCCTTCTAATAATACCACTCATAACATACTTGGTACTATTCATGATTAAGCTTCCCTTTATGATCTAGATCCTACCTATGATCCTCTTAGCCAACTCTATGTGTTCCATGGTCAAGAGCCTATCACTTCACCTATCCATGAGCAAGAAACCTCCATTGCTCCTATCCACCCCCTACTTGGTCCTATCCATGATGCAACATTATCCACTTGTCATGTTGAGACACATGCCTCTCAAGAAAATTTAGAAGAACAAACCAATAGTGTGGATCTAAATGAACATAATCAAGATCCTAATGATCCTTCCACATCCACTATCAACACTATTTCAAATACACCAACATTTCCTATTGGCCCATCCACCTTTATTCATGAATTTTCCTTTGTAGGAAAGCAACAACCATTATCCTACACTTTACCTTTTGTAATACCCCTCATGTTACTGTTGGACTTATTATTTTTATTTGGTTTTGCTTGATACGTTGAGACTTTGATAGTGACTGTTTATTGTTTGGATTGGTGAATTGGATAGTTTAGAGTGCTTGATGATTATGCTACTTTATTTGATGACATGGATAGTATGATATGACATTATGTTTACATTTGGTTTGGTGATGTTTAATTTGATTTTAGTAATTCATTGTGATGTAGTGGTTTAGTAATTATTTTATGATGTGATTAGTTAGTTTAGCAATGTTGCTTTTATCTAATTTTGTAATTGTTAGTATAGATTTGGTGAGAGGACGATGAAGCACCACTTGTTTATGAGTTCCCTACTACGCTGCGATTCCTTCTCACAATGTGATGTTTTTTATTATATATATTCATGTTGTACACAATTTGTTTGTATGCAAGAATTGCAGGTACAGAGTCTTGATTTCACTTGCTTTGGTAGGATAGGGTGAGCATCAATTTAACCCAACAGGCATGATGTTGAAAATAGAGATGACAATTAAGTCACCTTGTCCCATGTTTGTCAAACCGTCTTATGTCTTGTGGTATTGTGTGTCTTTGACCTTGGTCATTTTGCATTTTATTATAGTAGCTTGTGTGAGTGTACTTTTGGTATTTATTTTATGTTGGTGTTTTGTATGATGTAATTTAAATAATTAAATGATGTTAATAAATGTTAATTAATGGTTGGAATAGTTTGTATTAAAATGTAAAAGTCTCATTTTAAAAGCCATATATTTATTAAAGATAAATAAATGGAAATGTGGAAATTAAATTATTTTAAATTAGTATTTTGATAATTTAATTAAATAGGCATGTTGAGGATAATTATGAAATAAATTAATTAAAGATATTAAATTGTGTGAATTACAAGTAAAACTTGCAAAATCAAAATTAAAAAGAAAAAGTGTCGTTAAATAGAAAAAATTAATTAAAGAAAGAAAAGATGAAAAAGACCAATGAGTGTTGACTTTTGGCTGTCAAGTTGGGAATAAAATTAGAAAATTTCTTTCAATTTTTATTTTTTGGAGCTTTCAAAAAAGAAGAGATATATTTTTATTTAATAGCAGATTTGTGAGATTTTTCATTCAGGGGAGAATTTACAAAAGTTACACCAAAATATTGTGTTTTGAGAATTGGGTTCTCTCTTGTTCTTCTTTTGTAGTAAATTATTTTAGCTTTTCATTGTTCTGGAAGAGAGGTTCTTCTGAAGTAATTTTATATTAGAAGATTGGTCAAGGGAATTAGGTGAAGAATTTTTTAAGGCAGGAGAAAGAGCTCTTCGAAAAGGCTATTGGGATCAAGCAAAGCTTCATCAGATTTTCAACAACGCAGGACTCCACGTTCCATATCCTTACTTCTTTAGTTGTCTGATTCAAAACAAAAAGAAAAATAAATAAATATGTTTGCTATGAAAAAAAAGAATTCTAGTGGGGTTTTAGATAGCCTTTTAGGTTGTAAGCATATGGAAGAAATTAAACATCTATAAAAGAAATATCTATTGTTCGAACCTCTGAAAATGTTCAATATGTTTTATAATTTTGAGTTTAAAAAAATATTTCCCCCTCTAAAACAGATGAGTTTTTGAATATATATTCATATATATATATATAAAATATATACAGTTTTTTTTAATGATTAGTCTCTTATAGAGGAAGTCTTGATAAATATATATATATATATAAATGTATATATATATATATATAAATGTATATATATACATATATATTCTTATAGAAGTATATATACATATATATATATATATACATTTATATGTTATATTTTTAATGAAAGTATAAATTGAATTTTTCATTTTGGCCGAACCCGTGGTTGTACCTATGCAAGGACGCTATATTATTTTTGGTATATTAAATAAAATATGAAATAAAATCAATTAAAAAAATAATATATAAAAAAATTATTTGGGTGAAGGGAGGGACGACGTAGGACATACCTCTCCCCTCTCCCCTGCATCAGTCGATGGGATGTTACAACAGTCTGTAGGACTGTTGCGCACAACAGTCACATGGACTGCGACTATGTTGTATTGGGGCCGTGACTTTATTTAAATTTGTTATTAATAATTTTGAATATTTATTTATATATAAATATATATAAATATATATATATATAAATATATATATATATATAAATATATATAAATATATATATGTATATATATATTTATATATATTTACATATATATTTTTGTTTTTATATAAATTTTTTTTGATAGAATAATTAAAATTAGTTGAATGATATATTTATATATATATATATAGAAAATAAATAAGCATAATGCTATATTGTTGTATGTTTTGAATATTGAATTTATGGCTGTGATGATTATTAATTTGAGGGAATAAATCTCATTGGTTAATTGTGAATGAAATAAATCAAATTAGGGAAACTAGTAAAATTGATTTGATTATTTCCTTTATTGCTATTTTATTGTTTTAGTGTATCGATGTGGGAACCCAGTTTGGTTTAGAAACCTGATTTTGGATGTTGTGATCCTTAGTATTCCAGAGGCGTGATCTTATTGTTGGATGTTTATCCTCGTTCTTTGTGCTCTTGTTATAGCATGTTATTTGGTATCATCGTTGTGAAAGGGTTGTACAAGATTTTATGGAGACCTTGAGTATTTGTTTTAGGGTGATGAGTAATGCCTCGCATGTCATTGGTTGTGATTTAATGTCTTGTTTGTTATGGTACAACCCTTGCTTTGAGTTGTTATGTTTCAGGGTCTTAGGGAGAGTGGCTCTTCATGGGGATTGGTGCCTCAAATAGGAGGAAGGGCTCAGGATAACCCATGTAAGAGTAGATTAACAAGTGAAAACCTAATAATAGAACTTAAGGGGATGGGTAGTAAAAAAATATAAGATAATCTTGGATACCTCGTCTATCCATTAGGGCTATTGTAGACTAATGGTAGACTGAGAAGGCCGTGGCCAGAAAATTTAGCACCTCATCCTCAGTTGAGGTTAACGGCTCCACATGATGAGTCACCCTATGGGGCCGGCACCTCAAGTAGGAGGAAGGGCCAAGATAACCATAGATGGGGGCCGACACCTCATGATGGAGGAAGGGCCAAAATAACCCATGTAGACTATGCGATGGCATTCTCCACTTGATGCCCTTGTGCTTTACTTTCTTGGTTGCCTCTGGAAATGTGCTTTGATTGTTGTTTCAGATTCATTTGGAAAGTGTTTCATGATTATCTCTTTGGTTTACTTGGCATGTGGTTAATAGATAGTTCCTTGGTTTATTTGTGATGAGTTTTATGGCTTTATGTTTATTATGCTAGACTCTTGGATGTTGTCGTTTATGTTCTGTGTAAACCTTGATGTTGTTATTGGAGTTATTTTACTATGTTATTCTTTATTGGAGCTAGTCTTATGGATTTCATGGTTGTGGTTACTTCCTTGTCACCTCTAAGCACAAGGGGTGGGTTTTTTTCTAAAACCCACATGGTCAGGTGGAATGTTCTCTGCACACATTGGGTTTTCCATCAACATTCATTCTTCACAATCTTTTTCTGATGGATCTTGTACCTGATGTTTTTTTTTCAATTCAAACATTATTTTTACTATGTACTTATCCCACATGTATGGGAGATTTCATTGTATTCATTATTGAGAAAATGTAATGTATTAAATGATGGTGTATTATTTATGCACCTTTTTAACCATTCACTTTATGAGATTTATTATGGTTGTATCACATGATGTAAATATACTTATGCTTATGGATATATGTATGTTATCTTTTGAAAATGGATATTGTAATGGTTATGATGGTTGTTAGATTAGTTATGTTATTTATCCATATTTGTAATCTTTCGTTATGTGTTGTTTATGCGGAGTGACCTCGTGTGCCCTAAAGGAATTGACGTTATGATGTTAATGTGTAATGTAATTATCTTTAAATGGTTCATTATGTGTTTACTTTGTATTATTATTAAGAAAAATGTGTGCAATGTTTTTTCCTTTGGGGTTTGCACGACAGGCGTTACACCTTCTCCATCAAATAATGAACTCAAGTCTAGTATCCAAACTACACCTAGTGCCATTGTCCATCACATAATCCAGAACATGAACAAGGTATTTTGGAGCCAATCCATGTTAAAATCACTGCATGCTCATATGGCCTTGGATATACACCCCAACAACACCAATCTAAAGATGTTGGTAATTGCTCTATTCCTTCTAAGTTCACTTCCTTCCATCATAAGCCCTATCATACACCCAAAATAGATGTTTCCATTCCACCTCCATCATTCTATAAATCACAAAAGCATGTGACCATACACCTTCCACCATCTACTCTACCACCATTGCTTCCAACTCCCAATATCCAGGCTCCATCTAATCTACCTCCACTACTCCCCACACCTAATATCCCTATCCTCCAATCCCCTTATCCATCCATCCATAAATCTTCTAAAAATCCTAATCATGACTAATCAATGCACAAATTGTCTAAACATGAAGCTTCCACTCATTCCACAATACCCATGGGATTCAAAAGAAAAAAATTTGGTGCCTTTACCTATAAAGAAAAAAATCCTAATGGTCCTCATGCCTTAGGACAAAAAATCAAACAATCAAAGAAAAATCCATCTAAAAGGCTATATAAGCCCATACCTCCAAAAGAAAAGGCCAAAACTAAAATGGTATGGGTACCTAAGAAAAAAGAAATCAAGTCAAACAAGGCATCCACATCACAAAAATCCTAACCATCCACTCCCACCCCATATTATCATTCCATTAAAAATCCTCAAATTCCTAAATCCCACAAGCAAAATAAAACTCATAAAAATACCAAGTCTATGTGGGTACCTAATGAATTGCATCAACCATCTCCTAAGAAAACATTGTCATTGCTTCCTACACCACCTTTCCATCAAAAGATTCAATTTTTAACATGTTGTGTGCAACCATTGGTCATGATTCCATTCAAACATGCCTCCATATCCACACCCTTCGAATACTATCCTACATATCTTCCCAATCACCTTCCTATGGTCCATGGTTTTGCATAAACCTTTCATCCATCCTTTTGCATAAGTACTATATAATCCACATCATAATCCACTATTCCCCGTCCATCCTTGCATAAGCCTTTCATAATACATCATCTACCTACTCCATCTACCTTTCATGCCATCCCTTACCAATGTCTATGAGCATATTTGACATGGTCCAGGCAACGACATCCATCTAGCGGGACTATCACCTTTCATGGAACTAGACACTTGATTCCCTCCTATCCATATTCCCCTTCTATCCAAAAATTTAAAAAAAATTAAAAAATTAAAAAAAGAAAAGCAAGAAAAAAGTAAAGAGAAACCCCTTCATCCAATGGTGAAAACCTAGTAAATAGGTGCCTTGGGTAAGTACCATGATCAAAACTTGGAAAGCATATGTCATGTGTAGGTTGATCTTCTATTTCAATTACAATTGGGGGAACTTTGTCTCATCCACACTATGTATCTTATCATGTCACTTCTTATCATATCAATTTCATCCTACCTACCATATTTAGCCATCATAAATACCTATCATATTGAGTCGACTTATCCACCCTTCTCCTTTTGATCTTGATGAAGACATAGGGGAAAAATTTTGAAACATGTTTTTTGGGTATCTCTTGATATACCTCATCCTTCCAAACAAGCATATCATTATCCTATTGTCATAAGTTTTGTCATGAAAAGTCCTAAGTATTGTACCGAGAATGGGGCATGTTATTCCTATGTGACATAGTCTTTGGAGATCACATCCTTGCTCTCTTATGATGCATACATCCATTCAATTCACTATGACCTATCCTTTCCATCCATACATCTATCATGAGCCTTTTCATCCATTATCCTATCACCAACCCTTTCATCCATCAATCCCATCTATCTCCTTGCACCTAGACTTGGTTGTCCCTTGTCATTGGTATCTAGCACAAAGGCTACCCAAATTATCATCCATTAACATCTTAAAAAATACAAAAAATTCATAAAATTCTTGAGAAAAAATCTAAAAAATCAAAACATTTCAAAAATAAAAAATCAAAACATTTCAAAAAAATCCAAAAAATCAAATATTCTAAAAATACAAAAAAAAATATCCCCAAAAATAAAAAAAATTGGAAAAAAGGTTTTGAAAAATAAAAAACAAAAAAATCAAACAGCCAACAAAAATCCAAGCAATAAAATCAATCCATCCAATTACTTCTTCCATTTTCATGTACTTAATCTATCACCTCAATCCAATCATCCAACCATTCAACCAAACCAATCATCTTCATTAAATCCATTCATCCATACATCAAATCATCTTCAATCATTCCAAGAAATAATCCAAATGCAAGTCAATCCTTAATCCATACCAATCAAGTCAATCAATCTTGTCAAATTATTCAATCACACCCTTTGGTCTTGATCCTAATCTTGTCATAAACCAAATCATTCAATCAATCAATCAATAATCCTTGTGTTAATTTGGGGATATATCATTCCCTGCAATGACAACACTATCATCATCATCAATCAATCAATCAATCAATCAATGGTTTACAGCTTGACAGGGGCAACACCTTGTTTATTTTTGAATCATTTGTGCATGCTTGCTTGTGTACTTGTGTCAGTTATCATTTTATCTTGCATTTGTATAAAATTCATATCATTCTAGCTAATATTCATGTCTTGTGTATGTTGGAGTAGTTTTTTGCACTATCCTTTACATTTAAGGTCATATCATACTTTTTGTGAATTAGGACTTTAATGCTCTAAGTCTATTTCCTCATACATCTAGACAAGTTTGTATTACGTTGGGGTAGGAGACACATCGTCACCTTGTTCCTTATACCTTGGTTCATAATGTCTAGTGCTCTATCAAACATCATGGTTGCTCACCTTCAATGCAGCATAACATATCCTTCATTTCCTTCATCCACTTCCTATCTGTTATCATTCATCTTATCCCTCCTTATCATTTCATTTCACTTTGAGAGCATACTAATGTTTGTTCAACCCTCCTATCCTCTCGAGGGGGCATCATCATCCCATCACCATCATATCCTTACATCTCCATCATCATCCTATCTTTCTATCATTATCCATTTTCCTCTATCCATACCTTAACTTCTTTGAAATGATGTTACTCGACACAAATCTCATCATCTTGAACATCATCTCAAAGAGGGGAAAAATGTAGACACCTAAAAATGTCCTCTTATGATACCTTGTCACAACATCACATCATTTGCACATCTTGTGGTATGTTTTTCCCTAGGTACCCATGTCATCATCTAATTAGTTAAATAAATTCATTTATCGCCTATTTATCCATAATCCCTTTTTTCTATAATTAAATAAATATTTATTTATTTAATTATTCATGACCATTTATCCTCTCTAATGAAATAATTATTTAATTGTTTATTTAGTCATTTATCTATTCAACTAAAAAACTAAGATTTTATTTGTTCATAAAAATATCTTCAACTTTTCAATTTCACTAACCTTTTGTTATTTGAAAATTTCTAAGTCCCCTCTCAAGAGACATGACATTCCTTTGCAATTCATTTCATTTAATTACATTGTTGTTGGTATAGTTCTTCAATAATTTCATTCCATCAACATAAGTCTTTAAAATCACAAACACCCACTTCACACATAATGCACCCCCTCTTTAGGCTCCAATTCCTACTACTTATTCGAGAGAAATCCAACTACCTATATAAGTGGAATTCTTAACTACCTACACATTTCATATGTGCATGTCATTTGACTCAAATTCAAAATAAATCAGACTTGCAATTAATAATTTCCACCATACGTTGTTGCATCTATCACAATAGTAAATTGGGTATTTAACTGTCATTTTGGTTCAATGCAATGAGATTCTTTATAAAATTTACCTGATTGTTAGAAGTACAAGTATTAGGATTTGTCATCTCAGAAGCATACTTCATGCCTTTCAACAAAAAACTTTCCTATAGGTGACTCTGGAGGAAGTAAGGCTGCCCATACTCTCGTATCTACACCTTCATCTATGGTTACAATACCTTCCCCACCAGTCATATCAGTTTTGACCTAGCTTGGGTAGTAGAAATTGACATATATCTTTGAACCTCTGATACCCTAAAACCCTAAAATAGTGCGGTATTGCAAGGAAGAAAATCATCGGCGAGAGAAAGGCCTCTCGGTGGATTAGAATAAAATTTCCCTTCAATGCCATGAAACCCTAAAATATTGTGTTATTGCAAGGAAGAAAATCATTAGTGAGGTAAATGCCTCTCGGTGGAATAAAATAGCATGTCCCTCTGATGCCCCAAAAAGGGAAAATGGTCAATTTTGAAGAATTCATCAGTGAGAGGATTGATCATCGGTAGGAGTTAAAATGTGGTCTCACTAATATGATGATGGCATTCTATTGCCAAAGAATGCAATTAATGATTAAATGAATGGGATTATGGAGTATATGCTCTGGTAGACATATGCTTTGGTAGACATATAGTTGGATATGCTCTAGTAGACATATATGCAAGATGTGGAATCATAGACAAAACACCTGAATTGTTTGAAAAAATGCCTCAAAGAGATGTCATCTCATGGAATGAAATGATTGATTGCAGAATATGCACAAAATGGATTTTGCAAGGAACCTCTCAAAATATTTGAATTAATGAAGCACTCTGGAACACATCCTAACATTGTAAGCTTTTCTTGGGTTCTAGGTGCATACAGTCATGTAGGTTTAGTGGATGAGGGTTGCACATGCTTCACTTGTCAGTAACCCTTATTGCATTAAATTTACATATATAGTTGATCATTAGGTGTGCATGGTTGACCTTTGTGACCTTTGAGGCATTTACTCAAATAGTTCACTGCCTTATCTATGCTACCACATTTTTCATACATGTCTACCAAAGAATTTTATCAAACAATTCACTACCATGCTTCTATGGCTAAAAGCCTAAAATAGGTGCTTTCAAACAAGCTATGGATTCCAACATTGTAAGCCTAAGATTTGTACTTTTACAGATAATCCCAGTACATTAATAATATATTTATATACATGCAATTATATGTTAAAATAATACATACTTGATTTTTTCATGTGTACCACCAGAAGTTGCATTTGATATGGCCCATGCTGCTTCTTTCTTAATATCAAACTCAGGAGTTTGAAGGAGCTAAACAAGTGAAGGAATGATGTTTACATCAATCATAGCCTGAAAACCAAAATATCCATTAACAAATAGAAAATCTTAAAATAATTTAGTTTCATAGCATTCAAAAAAGATGGTTCTCTAGGCTTGATAACAAATAGAAAGACCTTTGTTGTAGCTTTTCATGGCCTTGTTTTAGCTAAGTCACAAGGGGTTTCTAAGATTTGGTTGGAGGGGGACTTTCTTAATGTGATAAATTGTCTCTTAATGAAGTTCCCCCCTTCATGGTCTATTGCCCATTTTATTAATGATTCTATCACCATTATAAACACTTTTGAGGAGATCAAAATCACACATGTTTTTTGTGAAGCAAACATGTTGGTTTATGGTGTTGCCAACATGGGAGTGTTGGAGAGATCTAAGTGGGATTCTTTTGAATCACTACATATTAATTTGAAGTGTATTTCTAATAATGACCAGATGGCTTGTTTGTAGGGGTGGCATCCTTGGGGAAAGTTTTTTCATCATGATTTTGAGTTGGGTTTGGAACTTCAAACCTTTTCCCTATGTAATTATTTATTTTTTCCTTGGTTTCCATAGAAGGATGGACTGGCAGTTTGGCAGGGAAGTACTTGGAATGATAAGACCACAAATATTGTGGGTGTTTGTTGTATCATTTTGAAAATGACATGGTTATTTTTTCTATTACATTTCTTCCAGGTGTTGTTGTGTTATGGGTTTTTGCTTATTACCATGGGTGGTCACTATTGCAAAATTGAGTTGAGTTCCTATGAAGAGTTTTAAAAGAATGCTATTGTGTGGAAGCATTTAGAATTAGGGGGGTTCACAATTTATGTAGAGAATTCAAGGCTCAGACCCTGATGCTACTAATTTCTTCATGAAAGGTTGGAATGCGAGGTCTCTACAGTATAAGGGTGTTGAGTTTTGTATTGATGAGGATCTCATTGCAAAGGTAACTAGTCTCTTGATTACTGGGAGGAAGGTTTTTAGAGGCAGGGGTGTGGCTAAGAAGGATTTTGCAAAAAAAATTGAACATGTTGAGAGGAAATACATTAGGGAAATTGGAAGTGGAGGTTATGCTAGGAAGTCCCTGAAGCCACTTTGGAGGGACCTTGTGAAGGCCATTATGTACTATTTCACCCTTGAAGGTACACTCTGTGTGGTTTAATCTTATCATTTTGTGCTCTTGAACCATTTTAGGCATAATGTTTCTATCTCCTTTCCTTTTTATCTGTTACTCTCTATGGAGAAGAGTATTGAAGACCACAAGAAGAACCCTAAGAAGACGGTTCTTCATGAAGGGATTATGAGTGTTTTATTTTCTCATATCAAGTTGAAATTGATTCTATTTTCCCCTAAAATTCCTAGTAAGAAGGGGATTAAAAATGATGGTTATGATACTGGGGACTTTTTTGGTGAATGGGTTGGTAGTTCTGAGGAGGAAGAGTTAGAAAATCAAGTTATGTTTGTTAATGAAGGAGGCTCTAAGGAAGGGGAAGATGATTCAGAAGAGTGAGATAAGGGTTATGAGACTGATGTGGAGCTATGGGAGACTTTGGCCAATTCTACCAGAAATTCTTCGAAGGGGAAAACCAAAGGCTCGAAGAAAGTCAAATCTTCAACCAAAAGGAAGCTTGTGATAGGTGATGTAGTGAAATCCCCTGGTCTAAAAAGTTAATCCTGTATTATCTTCAGGTAATGAGGGTTTGAAGGGATGTCCTCCTGAGGGTGAAGTGGCTCCTTTGAATGTTGATTGTGTTCAAAGTGCCTTATTGGGAAACCCTGTTCTTGGTAAGACTGGTATACTGGAGAGCTCATGTGTGTAAGGGCTTAAGGTTCTAGAAAATGTGGGTGATCAATCGAATGATCCTACTATTTTGGGTAATTCTATGATGGAGGATAAGGAAATTGAGACTAGTCTTGTTGAAATGCAAGCGATTGAAGTGGTTAATTATTTTTAGGTTTTTTCTTTGGCTAAGAGGGAAGTGAAGGAGTGTCTAGAAGTGTTAGTTGATTTGGTTGACTTTCTAGACAAGGAGAGGATCAAGGTAGACATTGTGGAGGTCGAGGATTCCCCCATTGAAGAAGAGGATGGCCATAGTAGGGATTGTTTTGATGCCCCTAATGACTTGGAGCAGAAGGATTAGCCTTTAGTTAACTAGGATGAAATTGACATGAATATGTTTTGGTGGATGGCTGAAGATGGGAAAAGAAACCTGCTTTCTTTGGTTAAGTGGTTATTTACTGAGGTTAAGGAGCTCAATCTTCAGATAAAAAATTGGGAGGATGTTTGTGTTGCTATTCTTAGGGGCAACTAAAATGAGTGTGAGATTAAAGAAAAAGTTAAATCAATGCATGTTAAGCTTGATAATCTTTTGGTGGATGTTAGTTGTTTGGGCGCTACTCACAAGGAAAGGATTTCCTCTTTGGAAGGTATTGTTAATAAAATGTTGGAAGATAGAGTTGCAAGTCTAAAGGATAAAATTGGATAGATGTTAGAGGACTTAAAAGCAGTGGTCAATATCAATAATAATTCTTTAAAGACCACTATGATGGGTCTTTCTATTCTAAATGAGAAAGCATTGAATTTGATGGGTAAACCTCTTAACATGGGTGATATGGAGAATATGATTAAAGAGGTTAGTGGCTCTTACCTGGTGGAGAAAGTGGAGGCTTCTACTTCTATGTTAGATAAATATTTGTAGATTGTTTCATGCCTTAGGACAAGAAGTAAGACGAAAAAGAGGGTTGTTGTTGTTGTTGAAGAGCTAAAGGATGTTATTAGTATGCATGAGGAGGTCATTAAGTAGAATATGGCCTCCAATTATTTTTTAGATAAGTTATTGTAGCTGGTGCTTCTTTTTTTTGGTTCAACAGGTTTGTTGATGTTTTTTGCTATTGGGATCTCTATTATCAGTATGCATGAGGAGGTCATTAAGTAGAATATGGCCTCCAATGATGTTTTAGATAAGTTATTGTAGTCGGTGCTTCTTTTTTTTGGTTCAACAGGTTTGTTGATGTTTTTTGTTGTTAGGATCTCTAATGGGTTGCTTTTGTTACTTCTTTTGTCAGCTTTTTGGTTTTTTGGGCTATTGGGTTTAGTGTTTAATTTCTTTTGTAATTTTTCATATTTGTAAATGGTTTTGGGGTCCCTTCAAAAACCTATTTTTCCTTATCAAAAACAAATAGAAAGACCTATATTTTTTCTTTGTTTCCTACAGTTATGATTGAAATAGTCTAGCAAGATTCCTTCTTGATGCTCTTCTTGTGATTATGGGTTAGGAGAGCTAATAGGCAAGGAAGTGATTGATTGTTGATTATGTACTGAAATTAAATGAAACACCATAACATAAGTGAATGAAATAGTACAATGACAACATCATACACTTGCAAAAAGAATAATTAGTTATTGATATGAAAATCTAAAGAAAATGTCAATATAAAATTATGCCTGAGTCTACAAATCATCACCAGCTACAATATTTCCCACTGTTCGGAGAGTTGGAATAAGATAAAAAATTAGATCTGTTGAAAAGGCTTTAGAAAATTTCAAGCAAATGCAATTTGTAGGTTTAAATCCATACTTCACAACCTTTGCTAGCATCCTCTCTGCCTACTCCAAAATGGAAGCTTTGGAATAGGGTATGGACATCCATCAAAGCATAATAGAAGAGGGCTTTTCATCTAATATTATAGTTGGAAATTATTTGGTTGACATGTATGCAAAATGTGGAAGCATAGAGAAAGCATGTGAAGTTTTTGATAGAATTCCTTGAAGAGATGTCATCTCTTGGACTGCAATTATTGCTCGATATGCACAAAATGGATTTGTTGAAAACACTTTAGAAACTTTCAAGCAAAGGCAATTGGCAGGTATAAAGCCAAATTCCATAACCTTTGCAAAAATATTTCCTACCTATGCCAAAATGGGGGCTTTAGAATAGGGTATGAACATCCATCAAAGCATAAATAAGAGGAATTTTGTCAAAAGTTGTAGTTGCAACTTCCCTAGGGGTGATCCCCCAAAGTTGGTTTACAATTTTTGGGAGATTCTATTTTTTGTTGAAATCACAATTTTTTAGAAAATATAATGATTTAGGCCTTAAAAAGTTACATTTAAATCATTCCAATTGAAGAGGGTTTGATCAAACTACCTTAGATCAAACCCCCTTGGATAGAACCCCACTAGTTTTAAACCATACCTATAACAAAGTCTCCTTTACATCTATCAAAATGCTAATAAAAAACCACTTTTGATTTACCTTTTGGGGGATCAAATGAATTCATTTAAAATTTATTTTTTGTAAGTATGTAGTCTTTATTATAAGCTTCCCAAAAATTATAATTTTAAATAAATTTTATTTTATTATTATATTAATTCTTTATTTCTTGTGAATGTAGGTTTTTCACTGAAAATCAAGCTCTTTGTTCTGCACATGTGGAAAAATAGTAGATTATCAAAAAAAAATTTGAAAAATATGAGTGCACCAGATATTGAAGTCCTTGATCCAACAAAAAATAAAATTGATACACAAAAAAAGTTAAGCATTATACAGTCCTGCCTATGTCTGAATTGTAATTGGTTTGACTTTGAAACTTGATTAAGGAAAAAATATTCAATAAAACACTATGAAACTAAGTGGAAGCACTATATATTATAGTTACAAATCTAAATTTGAAAGAATTAGAATTTTATCCTTCATGGAAAAAAAGTTATGCGTTACAGTGAGCATCACTTTTAAAAATGATGTTTTCTGAAAGAACTAGTTTTTGAGGGAGATGGAAAAGAAAGTACAATATGATTCCAAAAAATTTGAAAAAAATATATTTAGAATCTATAGAAAAAATTTCATGAAACTCTAGTTTGCATCGTCTTCAAATTCTTCATGGTTTAGCCGTTATATGTGCCCAAAAGTGAATATTTAGTTAAAAAATTTATTTCAGTGTCCAGTTTGGCCAAAAATTGTAAACCACTATTGTGGAATCACCCCTAGTAGACATGTATGCAAAATGTGGAAGCATAGTCATGGCATGTGAACTGTTTGACAGAATGCCTGAAAGAGATGCCATCTCATGGAATACAATGATTGTGGGATATGCAAAAAATAGATTTGCTGAAAAGGCTTTAGAAACTTTCAAGAAAATGCAATTAGCAAGTGTGAAGCCAAATTCCACAACGTATTCCAACATCCTCCCATCATGTGCCAAAATAGGAACTTTGGAGCAGGGTATGAACATCTATCAGAGCATAATAGATGGGGGATTTTTGTCAGATATTATGGTTGGAAATGCTCTATTAGACATGTATGCAAAATGTGGAAATGTACACAAGACACGTGAACTATTTGATGGAATGCCTCAAAGAGATCTCATCTTATGGAATGCGATAATTGTAGGATATGCATAAAATTGATTTTGCAAGGATGCTCTCAAAATATTTGAATTAATAAAGCACTCTGAAACATATCCTAACATTGTAAGCTTTGTTTGAAAGATTAGTGATTACAAATGATTCATGGATGGCTAAAGTTTTGAGTGGTTTTATTCACTGAAGTGAAAACATCGCTAAAATCCACTAGTTCATGCCACGTGGACATATCATATGCACCTAGGCTCCTACTTTCCATCAATTGCCACAATTTGCTCCTCTCAAGATTGATACCTTTAATAAATGGTTGAGGACATTGGTAGCTCAATCTACTTATATGCTACAATACACTAGATTGTACCAATTAGCCACAATTTCCATTGCTAAACAAGGACCCTAACACAGAATTGTTGCACCTCTATACCAATAAGGATCACACACCTCAACATCCCTTTGAAAAAGGCTCTGGTGCAGGAGCACCTCCTGGATTACATGCCTCTATGAGGAATTCTTGAGTTCTTGGATTAATTTAGGTAGTTTGGTGTTGTAATAAGGTCCAATGGACTATTTCAAATATGTTTTGAGTCCTAGTTTGGTCATAGGGTCCTAGTTTATCTATTTGGTGTCAAATTGTCACATTTTGTCATATTTGCAAAAAGTTGCAAAAGTGCATGTAAAATAATATAAAGGTTCAATTTCATATGAGAAGCCTATTTCTAAGGTTGTAAGGTAATATTAGACCATATTCAATGTAATTTGAGTCCTAGGAGGGTTCATGTATCAAAAAGTGCAAATCTTGTAAAATTGCTAAAGTGCAAAAATGGCAAAAAGGAAAAATATGGAAGTTCAAGAGTCAAGTAGGTGAAAAGTTAGTTTTTGTCAATTGGATGGAGTTAGTTAAGGTTTTAAAATCATATTTAGGTCTCTCAGAGCTTGAGGAAAAGTTGTGTTGATAATTATTGAAGATCCTTGTATTGAAACATCAATAAAAAGTTTAGTTTTCTCTATTTTTCTGCAATTAATTACTCTATACAACTTGTTCTATTGTACTTTTATTGGGGGAAGTCATTGGGTTTGGTGCTAATGTGAATCTAGTTTCTTATGCACTTGGAATTTTGAATTTTTATTAAGAAATAAGGGTTTTATTGTAGTTTTACTCCAGGCGGCTAGATATCACTGTTTTAAAGGGTTTTGAAACTCTAAAATATAAAAATGGCCCATTCCACCAATGAACCTTTTTTGAAACTTGCTGTAATGGTGGAAATGATTTATTTTAGGGTGTCTGTAGGTTTACCTTGTGCAGGGAAGGCATTTTATGAGTTTGGTGGTGCTTCCCTAGTGGAAGAATGAATGAGTTTCCATGTGTAAATGATGCCTAAAGGTTGGAGTTTGAAGAAGAAACATCGGTAAAGGTTGTAAGAGAGTTACTAAAGCATAAGAATACTTGTTGGAAGGTGTTTGAAGCATTGGTAAGAGTGTTAGGATTCTAGATTACCCATTTTCAATAAACCCTAATGAAACTTGCTAAAAAGGAGGGTTTTTGTGGGTGTCATGTTGGAGAACTGTTCATCAAGTGGAAGTTGTAGATTTTGAAGTTTTTCTACTTTGTTAATGCTTCTCCATTGATTTTTGAGCTTGGGGAATATTTTAAATAATGGTTCCTTTGGAAAGGCACCTAACTAGGCCTAGTTTTAGGGGAAAATCTGAGTTTTGGGGATGTTCCAAAACAACCTATGGTGAATTTGGGATATGTTTTAGAAGTCATTAAAGGGTGTTTAAAAATGGTTTTATATCTTTGTTGGCCTCCTACAATGATTTAATAACTAAGCACTTACAACCATGATTCAGATATTGGACATCTAACCTGAATAGGTATTTCAGTCATCATGAAGGTGCATTTAACTTGTCAACTGAGGGACGTGAACTTGAAATGGTTCAGAATAATATGTGCACTAGGAACTCAAAGTAGCCATTTCATTCTATAGCTAAGGAACTCACGATACTGAAAGTAAATTGCTTAGAAGGGAATACCATAAATTCCAATCATCAATCAACAACTACATCAAACTAAAATGTAGAACAGTAATGAAAATATGAGCAACAAATAGGGTACTACTTTATCCGCATTGGCTGCAGGAACAGTCATAGAATGAAATTCTAGTGGCTGTAGGAACAGTCAGTGCCAGATTTCTAACTAATTTCTAAATAGTAAGTAATACTAAATTAAGAAGATGGATTACTCACCAAGTTGTCCCCCTTGCATAAGTATCCTCTAATACTAATGAGAACTTAGATGCTCAAACTCAAAAAATTATTTTATTCATTGTAAATCATGAGTACAAAAGAGTATTGCATCTGTATTACTAAAAAATTGAAAGTTCAAGTACAATATCAAATCATGCAACCCCTTGAGGAAGAAGCATTAGATCTGTATTTATTCTATCAGCTAAACAAGGAAGTTAGCTCCATGACTGGGAGGATGCCATTTAGAGAAAATAGAGAAAGTGGAGTGGTAGCAAATACACGTGCATGGAATCTAGTCAGACATGCAGGTCCAAATGTAGATTTAGCATAGTAGTAACACTCATGTCTACTCAATTATTAAAGTCCACTACAAGGTGGTTGCATTCAATTGCATGAGGAATCTTTTCTTGTCGACCTCCTTTGACTTTGAGCAATTCCTTTGTTGGACATTATGGTGCATTCCTAGCTAGCGGTGTCTTCCTCAACTTAGCATTCTCAAATTAAATCTACATGGTAATGTCAGTATGCACAGTAACTACACATCTATAACCACCTTAAGGAACATTCATTAACCACATGCAAAATCAGTATAGATAATCCACATAATATGGGCCAATGTCATTAAAACTTGTAGAGATAGGATTAAGCCCAATTTCTATGGTTTGAGGGAAACATTATGAAAATATCAACATTTAACATCAAAGTCCATGAAAAATGCTAGCAAATAAGCTATAGATTCTACCCAAAATTGGACCAAAATCTACATTTATCACTCCCCCCAACCTAACATTTTGTTGGTCCTCCAGCAAGGGAAGGGTTGTTCTTCTATTTTATCAAAGCTCTAAAATTTGCAGCTGATAGTTATCCAACATCAATGGTTGTTGTGTGTGAATCAGGATCCCAATAGAATCCTCCTAATCTGTCAAATCTATTCCATCTCTATTTTTTTGCAACAATGTCATACTGGTAGAATCTGAAGTTTTTCACGGGCCACATGAGAATGGGTGGTCGGAAATTCAAGGGAAGACAAAGTCACCCCTTTGTTCTCCCAATCTAAATATACCTATCAATCATTTTTAGTGTTGTAACATAACTATGGATGGAATGGGGTTCAACCTGTTTCAGCTCATCAATTAGGCTATTCCATCATTGTGATAGGAGTCTTCTCAATTTCCTCCTTTGTTGTTTCCTTTACCTCATACTCACTATAAACTGACTCAATCTAGGGCATAATCCTATTGAGATAACTAGGTCTGAGAAGTATTTTGTGCCGTTCTCTATAAATATCCCTTGGGTTGCTTGATTAAGCCCTAATGGGTAGAGGTATGTTAGACTCCAATTGCTTATAAGCCCCATGTTGTTGTCCCCAACTAATCTCATTTTTCATCCAAGGCATAAATACCCTTAATTTGACATCCCCAACATACAACAATGGATTCCAATCATGGTCTTGAGTTACAACATAATTATGCAAATAAAATTTACGTAGCAAATTTTTCATTTCAGGTGAGGCAATCCTATAGGCATTGAAAAATTCGATAGGGGTGTCAATAGAAGGATTGAAACCTAAGAAAATCCGTGATAGGTTAAAGGGAGATATTTCTCTTTTAGGTGCAGAGCATAGACCCTTGGAGGGTTCCTACATTCCAAAATCTATGGTACCAAGGTTACCATATGATCCACCCTCTGCTTCAAGGTGGCAATTTTTAAATCCTTATCTTGAATCTCCTCATAACTCTTTTGAATTTCCTTCTTCAAGTTTTATTTTCCCTTTTTCCATTCTTCCTCTCTCCTTTGTATTTCTTTCTATAAATTCAAAGTTATTGTATGTACTATAAAATTAGGAGGATTATGAATCCCTACCAATATTTTTGTCAATGGTGGCTCCTCATATAGCACTATCTGCATGGACTCAGGATGTCTAGTTGTTTCTAGTTGTCGGGATACTATTTCTTCTCCCACTTCTTGCTACAAGGGCTCTCATTCTTATTTTTGTTGTGGCTACAAGAACTCCTGCTCTGGTTCTGACTGTTATTGTAGGACTTCTTGCTCATGTTGCAGGAAATCCTGATTTTCCTCAAACTCTTCTATAATGTTAGCAAGATTGGCCAGTGTTATATTTGTTTCTCTCTCAAATATGTCTTCTTCTTTGACATTCTCCTACCCCATTGGAGTGTTAGGGTCCTCACGTAATGTCTCACTAGGCTTAGGGTTTTCTTGTGGAGGTGTACCAATCATTGGACTAGCTGGTCTTGACTTCCTAGGTCTCTCACATTTTTCTTTGGTTGCAGGATGAATAATGCCAGCCTTCCTCTTCTTAGAACTTGGCACCTTTCTTTTTTTCAACTGTCTTTCTGCCTTTCCTTTTCTTGTTTGTGCTTCTCTCTTCTATGCCCTAGTTTTCATCAAGGTGATAAATGGAATGTCGTCATCAAAATCTAATGAAGAGCTTTCTTTTTTCTGAGTGCTTTGTTCCAGAAGAACTAATTTCTATGGTTTCTTCTATTGTAGGAAGATTCACACTAGATTAAGCACCAGAGGTTGAAACACCAAGAGTGGCTTTAGCCATTCTCAATCTCCTACTAGACCTATAGCATTGAGGTAAAACCCTAGGTTGCAACTGCTCAGGGCTAATTTGATCAACATTTATAAATTCTTCCCAGGTTATTCTAGATACATCATGTAGAGACTTCTCAACTAGCAATTTAATTAGACAATGGTGGAAAACAAAATTATCCCTACCTTTTTAGGTCTTAGCTTCCATGATTGAGAGAATATTGTATAGCACATTAGGCACATTCATCTCCTTCTATGCCTCATGTGATTCAAAAGCTTGAAGTGCACAAAATTCAAATTCAACTGGCGACCCTCACAAGTGATGTATTTGATGACATAAATGGCTATCTACTTCCATGCCTTGGGCAGAGATATTCTCTTTCCACCTTGTTTATCTATGCTCAATGGGGGGTCATTCGACTCTATAAATTTGGCCCTAGTTGATCTAGGGTCTTTGGAAGCAGGGTAATTTTTACCATCAGTAGGTAACCCTGTGACCTCTGCAATTCTTTCCGTAGTTTCCACAACTTCCAACCCTTTTACTGTGACTTTTCCTTTAGAAAATGTTCGGGTGAATTCAAGGGAAATGCTTTCATCAAAGCCATCCAACTTCAGGACATAATCTAACCATCCACAGTTTCTAAATTTAGCCAGGCATTGTGCATTCTACAATAAAACATCATGCACCAAGGGTTCATTTCGAACTAACCAACCTCCCATTTTCTGTAATCAAACAAATGCTCTATGATGTATTTCCTAGAATTCTGTTTAAATCAAGTTCACCTTCTTGCAATACCTGCTAAATTTTTAGTGTCAATATCAACTGAATTTTCCCTTTCTTTTGTTTTACCTTTTTCCTTACAGCTCAAGATTATGATAGAGTTAATAATGGCAAGAAAAGGAGTGATAAAGGAGAATTATGATGGGAAGAAATGAAGGCTGCAGTTAATTCCACTTCACACATGCAAGCCATCCTCTCACTCAAATTTCAAATTGGATTATTTTAAATTTCCTCAGGTAGCCTAGCATAAATTGACATATGGGCAATATATTTTCATCTTTTTCTTTCACCCCCAACCTAAATTTGGACGTGTCCGCACATGGAAGATGGGAGTGGTGATTTGATAGGGAGTAATGACATTTTATGTGAACATCTATGCTAACATATAGTGATTAAATGAATGCATTTAAAAGATGATTAAAAGATAGCAATTAATATGTACATACCTGAATGTGTGGAGGATTCATTGCAAATATTGTGGAGAAAGTATTGTTCTCCTTTTAGTGGATAAGTTAAGCAATTAATGAAGATGAAGTGGAATGAAGTGATGGAAGAGAAAGAAAGGTGGTGATGGATGGGTGAATGGGCGGATGGGTGAATAAATGGACTTCCACAAGAGTGGAAGTCTTTATTATGACAAGTACATGCCTTAATTAGCCTGAAGGAGGGACACTAGGTCTAGTTCCTTTGACTACAAGAAGCTCGGGTGTTGAGTGCTGGGTGAATTGATGTAGGAACTCTTCTTTGGAATTTGGCTTGTGATATAATCTAAGGTGATGACCATTGACAAGTAATTTGAATCTGATAGGGTCAATGGTAGTAAGTTGAACAACACCATTAGAAAGGACCTCAGCGACTTCATATCGTCCTAGCCACCTTATCTGTAATTTTTCTACATTGTTCTGATATCTTGAGTCATAGAGTAGGGCCCAATCTCCTAGTTGGAATTTCTTTTCCTTGATAAATTTGTCATGCCACTTGATTCTATAAATATGCACTACCTCTATATGATGTAGGGTTGCTCTTCTTATCTCATCCAAAGTGTTTAGCTACATGATTCTTTCTCTTTGTGCCTCAGAAACATCCATTCCCAAGTCTACTGTAGTATGAAGAGTCTTATATTCAAATTCAATGGGCATCATGGATATCTTTCCACACAACAACTCAAATGGAGTGAAACCTATAGCTTTTTTCTAGGTTTTCCAATAGGCCCAAACAACTTCTGGTAATTTTTTTGCTCAATCCTTTCTATGAATAGCTACCATTTTGGTTATAATAGCTTAAATATCTCTGTTGGTCACCTCAACTTAGCCATTAGCCTGGGGGTGATAAGGAGTAGACTTCTTGTGCCTTATGTTGTACTCATTAACTAGTGTTGCAACAAGGGTTGATGTGAATTGAGCCCCTTGATCAGTCACTATTTCTCTTAGGAATCCATATCTTGTGAAAATATCCTCATAAAGAAATTTTGCAACCTTGTTATCTTTTGCATGCTTCATGGCCTTAACTTCTACCCACTTTGTCACATAATCAGTGCATACCAACATATAAGACTTACCATTTGATGGAGGGTCAATGGTTCCCACAAAATCTAATCCCCACTTGTCAAAGGGAGTGATTACTACCTTAGGGAAAAGTGGCATTTCATTAGATCTGGTTGGTCTACCCATTCTTGGGAAATAACATTTTCTGGTATACCTTCCTGCATCCTTGTGTAGTGTTGGTTAGTAATATCCTGTGTTCAAAATATTTATTGTTGTCCTCTTGGCTATAAAGTGTCCTCCACATGGTTCATTGTGACATGGATGCAAAATTTCATATGTCTCATCTTCTCTCACACATCTCCTCATCACATGGTTTGGTCCAATATAAAATAAACATCCAACAATCCAAGAGAAAGGAATTTTTTTTTCAATGAGTTCCCTTTTCTCTTTTGGAGAGAAGTGAGAAGGAACTCTTCTTGTGACTAAATAATTGGCTATGTTAGCATACCAGGGTGTTTGTATATTGAGGGAGAATAGATGCTCATTAGGGAAATAGTTATCTATGGTTTGATTGTCTTTTGATGCAGTCATCCTTGAAGGAAAATCTGCAACAATATTGGCCTTCCCTAGCTTATCCACAATGGTTATATCAAACTCCTGCATCAACAATAACCATATTGCCAGCCTACCTATGATCAAAGGTTTATTCATGAGATATCTAATATCTGGATGATTAGTGAGCACAAAGATTTGGTATGTTGTTATGTAATGTTTGAATTTGTTCTGTGCATAGATTATTGCCAACATTTCTTTCTCTATCACTGTATAATTGAATTTAGATCCTTATAAATTTTTGCTGAAAAAGTAAATGACATCTTCAATAGATCCTTCTTTCTATCCTAAGACTGCTCCTATGGCATAATTTGATGCATCAGTATGGATGTGGAAAGGAAGTTCCCAATTAGCTCCTTTGAGTACAAAATAATGAGTCAAAGTTGCATTCAAGTTAGAAAATTCCTTGTCACAGGCTTCAGTCCACTGAAATTCAACAACTTTAGTGAGAAGAGTATACAATGGTGTTACTACCTTGCTGAAATCAACACCATAAGTGGTAAATTCATCCATATAAATTTCCATGTAATCATGAGAAATTTCTAAGAATATGCTAATGACTGCCCTCTAAAAAGTTGCAAACACATTGCATAAGCCAAATGGAAGTACCAAATAGGCATAGGTCCCCCATGGATAGGTAAATGTGGTATTCTCTTGATCCTCTGGTGTAATTTGTATCTTTCTATAGCCGTTGAATCCATCTAGAAAAGAAAAGTATTGCTTTCTTGCAAGTGTGTCCAAAAATTGATTAATGAAGGGTAAGAGAAAGTGGTCCTTCTTGGTGGTAGCATTAAGTTCCCTAGCATCAACACAAACTTTCCATTTCCCTCATTTCTTAGGCACAATCACTAATGGAGACACCCACTGACTATCTAAAATGGGGTAGATAGAACATGCATCTAGTAGTTTTTGTAGTTCCCCTTTTACAATTTCTCTTAGTGCAGGGTTAATTCTTCTTTGTGGCTATCTTATTGGGGTGCAATCATCTCTGATGTAAATTATGTGTGTGCAAAGTTTAGGGTCCAATCCCTTCATATCATGATAACCCCATGCAATGCATGTTGATGGGTCCTTAATAAGTTTACCAATAACAATATTTGTTCCCCACTTACAATTAACATTCAAATATTATCCTTCTCAAACATGTTTTTGTGTAGTTAGCTCTATCATGGTTGCTTCATTAACACATGGTACCTATAGCTCATATTGTAGAAATGTATGGGACATACCTATTGCTATAGGAAGTTTGTCTGTAGGAACAGTGGTTGCAGGAAGAATGTCTACAGGAATAGTGGTTGCAAGAAGAGTAGGCAAAAGTATCTCAACTACAGTAGTATAATGAGAAGACGATGCTTCCTCCACTTTACAATGGTACTGAATGATGTTAGCCAATACTTCATCCTCATCTTGGAGCTACATGAAAAAGCTTATGCCTAGTATCATAAGATGTGCCACAGAATTAACTTCCTCGGCCTCTTCACCAACATGTGGCCATACGGGATTATCTTCATCATGAGATGGCTAAGTAGGAGGATAAAGAATAAAAAAAATTGTTCTCTTCCCATCTAAATGGTCATGTCACCTAGTTGACATCCCATGTATGCATCTGTAGTTGCTAACCAAGGCCTTCCAAGAATAATGGGATACCTGCCTAGTGTAGCTTTAGGAGAAAGAATCATAAAGTCTACTGGGTAGTCCCAAGAGTCTAAAACTACCACAAGATCCTCCACTACATCATCAGGCTTAACATTAGAGCTATCAGCAAGCTACAAGACAATAGGATTAGATCTCATGCTTGCAAACTTTAATCACTACATGATGTCTTTGGTCATTACATTTATTGATGCCCCTAAATCAATCAAAGCATTCTTTACTTGGACCCTGTTTATAACAACTACTACCACAAGACTACCTAAGTCATTATACTTGGGGATAGTTACTTTTCCCAGCATGATGTCAGCTAGCTATCCCACCACATGAACTATAGTTGGGTCCTTCTTTTTCCTACCTGGCTTCTTGAGGCATGCTTCCTTGATTTCCTTATCATAGATTGGAACATCTTTTATGGCCTAAAATAGAGGTATTTGGACACATATATGCTTTATCTGATCCAAGATATCAAAATTTGTATCCTCCTTTTCTTCCTTCTTCTTGGCAACTTCCAATCTCTGAGGAAATGGTGGTTCTTATTCAGTCTGCTTCACTTGGACTGGTTCAATATGTTTAGGTACGCTTGGCTAAATGAGATCATTCAGAGTTTCCTCTTCCTCGTCCATAGTAATCTTAGTGATAATGGCTTGGAAGGGGCTAGTAGAGTAGTTCCTAAATGCAAATGGATGTCACTTACACTGACAACATATTCATGGAATTGATTTGAATCAGTAGATTATGCAGGCTATTGTTGTGGTTTGTTATTTGGATTGGGTGTGGGATGAGCTAGTAGTTGAGTAGGTTTAGGTGCATTTGAGCTTGGATTAGTAGGTGGAGGCATTATAGTAGGCTGTTGGGGCTGAGAAGGTGGCTACATGTAACTAGTTGTCTAGGTAGGCCATTGTTGTCCTCTCCATTGATTTTTTTGTTGTCAATTTCTTGGAGGTGGTTGCCAATGCCCTTGAAATTGTTGCCAATTCCCCTGAGGTTGCTGCCACTGGGGTGGAGAACTCTGATGATTGGGCCAAGCATTTGGAGGGTTACTCCAAGGTTGTGGTGGATATCCTTCATAACTGAATGGATATGGGGATTGCCATTGGTTACCTAATGAATAGGAATTAAAATATGGCCTAGCATAGAATAGTGGATCCAGTGGCATAACTTTTCTTGGAGCCCAAGGCTTCCTTTATGCAACATAGTAGACTGGGTCTTCTTCAATTTGGATTGGTTTCAACTTAGGTGGAATCTGCTAGCTTTCAAGGTTAACTACCATCTTTCATCTACAATCCCTCTTCCTTTGTCTGCAATGGGGGCAATAATCTTTCAATATTTCCTTTGCTTTCTATTGCTTCTTCCTAGCCTAAAGTGTATCTAGCTGAGTAGATAGATTATTTACAATTCCTTGCTTGAATTCTGCCAGCAAATAAGTAATCTCCATTCTTGAAACTCCACTGGTAGTTGACTTACCCATGGAATATTGGTAAGCTCTACCCTTCTTTGAAGCTACCCTAAAGTAATTCTGGCATATTTTCTAGATATCTTTCCAAGGAACTTGGGAGATATCTCCTCCTCCCATGACATCTAAGGAATCAGTGCAGCTATCATTAATTCCTCTCAGGAAAAACAAATTTTGTGAGTATTTATTAAGTGTATGGTGTGGAGCATTTTGTAGGCTGTTAGTTGATAGATTTGTCCTTTGAAAATGAATGTAGAAAATGACTCAAGATCCCCATAAGGAAGAAAAAACAACACTAATAGTTGAGTCACTTGCAATGGTATTCACAAGTGCTCTTTGCTTATTTTACAAGGTGCAACTACCTTCAAATGATTTGCAATGAATGAGAACTTAGGGTATGCTTTTAACTAGAAAGCAGAAAGGAACCCTAACATTTACCCATAAGCATGAAATTAAATTCAATGAATTGATTCAGAGTGAAGTAAATGCAAAAAAATGATACAAAGCCCATTTATTCCACACCCACAATGAGAAATAAAAAAAGAACGAGCAGTGAATTTTCTTTTGAATAGATGAATTATTTTGTGTTCAAAGTTCTAGAAATAATAATGCATATAGTTTTCTATGACATAATCAATATTGGAAGGAAATTGCAAGAGCCCAAAGTCTATTGACAATTTAAAGAAACATTTACAAATGCAAAGATCTAAAAACACTTTCTTTATTTCTCTAATATCAAAATTATGACCACAAAGGCCCAACACCCTACACAACCAACCATCCAAAAGAAAAACCCAAGACTACCCCTACTTCCCCTATTTCTAGGAATAGCAAAAAGATTCCTCACAATTAACTTGGAAGCCAATATATACATGCACCCAAAAATTGTTACATTACAAAAAGTAATTGTCTTGAAAACAACCGATGCTAACAACTTCCTTTTTAGAAAATTTGTTATTATCCTCTATCATGAAAGATTCTATGCATGTCACTAAACCGCTGGCAGTGCCGGAACTCTATACAACTCCAATTGCATTTCCATAACTAAATTGTGGAAATTGGTGCATTCCTTTTCTTCATCCAAAACCTAGATGGTCCTGTTGTACTCCACATAGCTGGTTGTCTCCTTCCAAGCTAGTGAGCACAATTGAGAGATGATGTCGAATTGCTCTTCCTCAAGCCAATTCACATTAGGTTGGAGAACAGGAACAAGTTCATCTTCCAATTCCTTGACATCACTAGGAAGTACCATTTTGAGAAAACCCTGAAATCAAAAAACATTTCCACCTTCCCTTACATGTAGGCCTATTTAACTTTGGTAGCAGAAAGTGGTCATTTATTCACCAAGGAAAACATGTCAAACTATTTCACCAACTTCCTTATTAAAGAGTTGTCTTTTCAAAGGATTTTTAAAGATTACATTTAAACTTTCTATTGTTGTCTTGAGAAAATGGAGGAGACATTCCTTAAAGGTGTTGTACACTTCATTAAATGCTCTGACACTTTGGAAATAGTATATCCTACTGAGGTCACCTCGTCGCTATGAGCTAGAATCTTGTAACTATGGGTTGGAAGTTCTAGAGTTTCTAGAACTATCAATATCCTGACAACACAAAACATTATTTCCAAAGGTTTGCAAAAGGTTAGGTGATTTTGAAACTTCAAAAACTAGCAACTTGGTTTGAGAATTTAACGAGACTACGATAGTTATAAGATTTTTCAAGGTTGTGGCTTGCACAAGTTTACCATGAAAGAATAAATTTTAAAAAACCTTCTCCCAAAATAAAATTTCAAGGGGTAACATAGGAAAAACATAAACCTTGCAATGTAATCTTCTAGGATCTCATCTTCATTTTTCCACATTCTCAAAATGTCACCTCCTCTCATGTCGTTGCCCCTACAATATTCCTTGTATTTCTCAATGAATTTTGTCTTCATGTCTTCCCAAGTTTACATAGTATCTCTACCTAGGCTCATGAACCATCTTAATGATGCCTCTTTCAAAGTGGTAGGGAATAGCTTAAGCCTATGGGAATTAGTAGTATAATCATAACTCCTGCAAAGTATTTCAAACTCAAATAAAAAGGTATCAAGATCTTCTTTGTTGAGTCCATAAAACTTGGGGAGTGTTGAAGCAGGGATGTTCTTGATGTTGTCAACCTCGTTCTGATGGGAAATGGGGAAAGGAAAAGTTGGTTGGTAAGGTCTATTCCCATTTGCATCACCCATGCCTACTTGATGTAGTTCCAAAGAAAAGGGGTTCTCAAGCTAATTTTGGTCTTCAGAGGAGACTTCAAAGCTAGTTAGATGAGGAGATGCATCAACAAACGGGTGTGGATCTTCTTCTTCTTCTTCTCTTGGTGGGTTCTAATATTCAACTAGCTGGAATGGACTAGGATTGTTAGTAAGGAATCTCCCATAAGCATCCCTTCTCCTTCCTCTATGCATGTGGTATCACTCACTATCAGTTAGATCACACAAGAATTGGTAAAGAATAAGGGGGGAATTTCTTCCTAAATGAGGATATACTAAGAACAACTTCCAGAAACATTACAACAAGAAAAACTACCAATGACTCCAAAAGACCCTCTATTTTGACACCATCCCTAGCAATAACGCCAAAAATGTTGGCCTCCTACAATGATTTAATAACTAATCCTTTACAACCATGATTTAGAGATTGGACATCTAACCTGAATATCTATTTCAATCATCATGAAGGTGCATTTAACTTGTCAACCAAGGGACGTGAACTTGAAATGGGTCAACAAATTATGTGCACGAGGAAGTCAAAGTAGCCATTTCATTCTACAGCTAACGAACTCACAATACTAAAAGTAAATTGCTTAGAAGGGAATACCATAAATTCCAATCATCAGTAAAAAACTACATCAAACTAAAATGCAAAATAGTAATGAAAATCTGAGCAACAAATAGGGTACTACTCTATTTGCTTTGGCTATAGGAACAATCGCAGAATGAAATTCTAGTGGCTACAAGAATAGTCGGTATTAGATTTCTAACTAATTAATAAATAATAAGTAATACTAAACCAATAATAAACTAAGAAGATGGATTACTCACAAAGTGGGCCCCTTTGGATAAGTATCCTCTAAAACTAATGAGAAATCAAATGCTCAAACTCAAAACTTTATTTTATTCACTCTAAATCATGAGTACAAAAGAGTAATGTATGTATATTATTGAAAACTTGAAAGTGCAAGTACAATATCAAATTGTTCAACCCCTTGAGAAAGGGGCATCAAATCTTCATTTATACTATCAGCTAAACAAGGAAGTCAACTCCATGACTAGGAGGACTTCATTTAGGGAAAACAAAGAAAGTGGAGTGGCAGTGCTTACACATGCATGGAATCCAATCAAACATGTAGGGCTAAACTCAGATTTAGCATAGTAGCAATGCCTGCATCTACTCAATCATTAAAGTCCACTACAAGGTGGTTACATTCAGTTCCAAGAGGAATCTTCTGTCATTGACCTCCTTGACCTTGAGCATTCCTTTGTTGGATGTTATGGTGCATGCCTAGCTAGCGGTATCTTCCTCAACTTAGCATCCTCAAATTAAATTTGCATGGTAATGTCAATATGCGTAATAATTGCACATCTATAACCACCTTAAGGAACATTCATTAACCACATGCAAAATCAATATAGATAATCCACATAATATGCCAATGTCATTAAAACTTGCACAGATAGGATTAACCCAAATTTCTATGGTTTGAGGGAAACATTATGAAAATATCAACATTTAACATCAAAGTTCATGATAACTACCAGCAAATAAACTATAGATTCTACCCAAAATTGGACCAAAAATTGGGCTCATCAATCTTGTCGACAACGCTTGAGGATTGAAGGAATTGAGAGATTGAATACTATTTTTTTTGAAATTTGTCTAAGTGAGGCTCAATGGTTCTTCTAATTGCTATCAGGCTCCATGCTGGAGATGACCATGCTAACAATAGAGACCTTTTTGGTAGATCAATATATGGATATTGAACCCACCATGCTGGTCTACCAAGATTATGGGACCATTATCCAATCATCAAACAAACAAGATCAAATCACTTAAATGAAATATAACCTCCTATAACAAGTCAATAAAATAATATAATAGAAAGGTGAAGGCAGAGGAAATTTTCTTGGCCTTCAAATAGATTTGATGAGCCAATTTTCCATTAACGCAACTCAAGATCTCAACCAAGGTAGCAAAGAATTAAAAATCCAATGGGGGCAAGGAACCAATACTTTGGAAAAGGATTTAGCCAACCACATAACAAGTGGGAGCACATTGTACTAGATAAAGCTTATGCAAAATTTGATTATAGTGGAAGATTATTTTGTTTCTAGAACTCCTCACCAACAAACCAAATACTATTGAATCATTCTTGGTCAAATTATCTAGCAAGTTTAACAAGGCTAGAAATAGAGCCACAAAAAGATTAGTTAGATTGGTTTTCAACACTTGTCTCACATCTCAGTTGGTGTGATTTGGTCCTCAATTGGCCTATGAGCATCTTCATTTTCCATTTGTTTGTGAAATCAAGCCCCACAATTTTTTTTCAAGGACTATCTCAAATGGGTTCAACTAAATATGAATCTTATCTACTTCTTATCCTTTCAACACAAGAAGACCAAAACCTTGGTTTTGTTGGTGTTGACTTAGATTATGAGTGCCAAAAACATCAGCCCATTGTTGGAACCACCACCCAAGTCCTAGGTGATAGGCACAAACTCTACCGACGACATCCCCATTGGACCATTGTGGGAACAAGAGACCTCGTCCCGCCGATAGAAGATCCTCACACTGATGAAAAAATAGAATCATTGATGCATCACTAGAACTAGAGGATAGGTCCATTGGATAGACTGATAAGGTGGGGATAATCAATTCCATTTTCTATAATGTGGTAAGATTCATACAGGTAATTCTATGTTAGGTTGGGAAACTCTTATTGGATGTTATAAATGATTTGCCTCTTTTTTATAAGATTGTGTTGGTAGTGCCACCTAGATCACAGTTGTTTTGTGGGATTCCAAACCCAAAAAATGAGGTGCAGTTGTGGAAATATCATAGAGTATTGCTTAGCATGGCTAAAGACGTGTAGATGATATTCTCTCTCTAGATAGGCTTGGGGGAAATTATTATCTTGATCTTGTGAAAAGTGGTAAGGAACTTGTAGACAATGAGACATTAACCAAAGAAACATTGGATAGTCTAGATGCATTTGAAGGGAGCTTGGAGTGGATAAAAATAGTTTTTGGTTCAAATGTTGAGTTTCCATGGCAATGCATGTGTGAGATTGTTTTCAAGCACTCAAAGAGTCTGTGGGATGAAATTTTTGAAAGCATGTTTGTTAGTAGGATGAAACAAATAATAGCGAATGGATTTTAAAATATGTGTGAGAGAGTTAAGGTTGGTAAATGCCTTGAAGCCATAGTTACATCTCTAGAAAGTTACAAAGATGTTGAAACCCATTTGTACAAATTAACTACTAGTGAGGGTTGGCTTGTCAAGAGAGGGGACCTAAAAAGTGTCAATTTACTTGGGCTTAGTTTTAGATTTATGATGAAAAATGATGAATACTAGTTTGGTCACCTTAACACTTATTTTGGAACTAAGGTTAGTCAAATAAAAGATACCATAGATGAGGGGTACAAGAATATTCTAGAAGACCTCCTATGTTTTCTTCATGCACATAAATCTCCTTCAAGGATAAATGATTTAGCACCTTATTTGCAAGAGCAATGCTTCCATTTTATCTCAACATTCATTATTGAGATTGAAGAACATCTTGCACCTCTTTCAGAAGCTCTCTACCAACAAATGAAAAATGAGGAAATGCTAGAAAAAAAGAACAAGGATACATTAGAACTGAAAGTTATAGTGGAAAGGGAATTTTTCTTAGGAAGGCTTTTAGTTTCTCTCAGTTTTCATTCAACTTCCCTTCCACTAGTTCTTGGCCCATCTCAGCTCTACTTTGTCAAGAACAAAGCTTCAATTTTAAGGAAAGGATCTTTGACTTTCAAATATTCCAATACTGATTTTGATTACCCTTTTCTAGATAGTTTTGGAAGACAAATACTAATGAGAGGGGTTAGTTTGAAGCCTAAATCATAGGATATAAATAATACCACCAAATTGAATAAACTAAGAAGAATTATGCACAATATTTGTATTAGAGCTCATAGCATGTGGTTATTGTGGATAACCAAAGAGCTTTTGGGAATATATGACTTTGGATTTTATCATTGGTAGTTGTCAGCAATGATAGGAAAATTAGAGGGTCAAATAGAATACATGCAAATGGTGATTCATCAATTGTCCTATACATGAAGAATTGGTATACACCATAATATGTGCCAAATAGATTTTTTCTATTAATTAGTACATAAAACTTAACTACTGTTCCCTCAAGATTTCAAGACTTGTGAATTTATTCAAATATGTTAGTGAACCCAGTGACTCAAGTTCCACTGCACTATAAATGTTAAACCCCTACAATCCTTGCACTCCTTTCATTATACTCTACATGGTTGATAGAAGAGCCACTTTTCACTTTATTATTTTTCATCCTTTTTCCTTACATGCTACTCTTCTTTTTACACATGCTACAATGTTTTTTACACTAAACTTCAAAAGTGATTTGCATGCCCCATCAAAAAGTGGAAGCTAATTTTAAGAGTTCAAATTCTGAAATTTGTATAGACAACTCAATCTACATGTCCCTTAATATCATTTTTATAGATAAAATTAAGTTCTCCTATGAGCTATGCAATTTGATAGTGGAAACTTCAAAAAGAAAAGAACATTTTTAACATCTCATAACGAAAAAGAAAAGAATAAACAGACCTCGATTCCAAGTTCTCTATATAAATCCTAAACTTCTGCAACACAAGATGGATCTGTGATCTAATTAACAAATCTAAGATGATTGCTTTAAGAAATAATACCGATTATTGTCACAAACTCCAAATTACTAAAATGAAATTAACACAAAACATAATAGAATTAATGGAATTGACAAAAGTGAAAAAATTCAGAATGAGAGACAAGAAAGAGAGAATGAAAATAGCGTGATAATGAAGTTCATCATAAGAATGACTACATCTTTGGGCCCCTCTCCAAATAGTAGACCGATCTGATTAAAATCTTCATAAATTTGGCATTACATCTATCTACAAGCTTTTCCCTTCAAGCACGACATAATTCTAGGATTCTCTCAATGTACAGGATCAACAATTCATCTCTCCAAAATTCTTTTGAGTCTTCAAAACCTGAATGAATGTCTCCTTAAGCCTCTAAACCTCCCCTTTTTATACATGAAATTTGCTCAATTTTTTTAATAACCAATTGATTTAAAAAATCAGCCTTATCTCTCCATTTTTACATAAAATATTCAAAATAACCTCCTTTTACATATAAAAGTCCTTTTAAAAATCCCTTAATATCCTTTGGTTTTATTTATGCCCCTTAATTTTTTCATGTATCGAGTTTTATTGTTTAGGGAGGTTTATTTTGTTTTTTTTAAATATAGGGATATTTGTGAAATTAAGGGGGATACAGTTTCAAAAATTCATCAAAACAAACTAATACCAACAATATGTTTAAAGTGGTTTGGTGGTTCAATGACCACAATAGATTTTGGCCAATTGTGGGTCACCAGTTCGACCCCTGTCGGTCATTTTTAAAACCACTTTTTGCCTACTGTTCAACAAAAACAACCATAGTGCTATATATAGTAGGCACCTTATGCGCGACATAGTGGTTGCAAGGCTGGTTTGCATCAGAAAGCTTATTGTTTCGAGCCCCACCTGGGCCATTTAGATTTTTTATTAACAAATACAACCAATCCCCACAGGGAGATAGGAGGGGTAGGAGGAAGCAATGCATCACACTAGGAGGGTGCCATGTGTCGAGCTGTTATTCACCAAATGCCATTGATGTGTCTGTTGACAATTCCATTGATGTGTCCACTAACAATGTTGCCAACATGGTGATGGCGTGGCTACCAATGGGGTGATGATGTGTATGTCGACTAGGCCGATGACGTGTCGTACGAACACCACATGTCCTCTGATGATTGGTTCTACAAGCTGAAATAGATGCCACATGTTTGATTTTGAGTGGTTTGTTTCACTATCTATACCATACAGACTGAAAAGTCAGCATACTGACATTAACGTCTGTATGGTCAAAAGTCAACCCTCTCTATGAACTTTGACTGGCTGTTGCTGGTGCAAACAAACTCCAACTCACATGAAACAAATGTCATTGAAAATCTCTTGATGAGATCTTCACGATGATGCCAACTTCGAACACTTTTGATGACATCAATTTTTGCCCCTTTTTTCTCTGACCTAGGTCCTAGGTTGATCAAGGTTTAATTGAGCATATCTTGGGCTCTGTAGCTCTGTTTGATTCTGTTCAAGTTGCATTGGAGTCAAAATTTTAGCCTCTTTCTTATGATGCTATTTCTAGAGAAAAATGAGAAACTTCAATTTTTGGTGAAGATCCTCTGGAGTAGTCCTCCCCACTAGAGAGCTTTTGGACCTCTAAAAGTAAGTGAGGGTAAATTTCCCTCACTTTACCAATCTCCATCCATTTTTCCTTGCTTGGATTCATCCCCTTTAGTCCCACTCTGAGGTACCCAACTGCTCGTCTTTATGAAGTCTTGGTTTTACTATCGAGGATGATGTCTTCAAGAAACACTGACATGTACTATGGTGAAATATCATCAATTGATGGAACCTGAATGGTTTTGTCTTCATCCAGTATCATTGGAGGCTCGTACAACTTCGGATTCTTAATATTGAACTAAATAGATGTGCATGTATGGAGGAAGATTGAGGCAAAAGGAATTGGTTCAAATATTTTCCAAGATATCAAAGGGACCATAACTAATTGGCTTGAGCTTCCTTCCTTTGCCTTGCATTCTTTCCTTGCAATATGTAACCAAACGTGGTCACCGACTTGAAAATGATGATCGGTGCGATGTTTATCATGTCGAGCCTTGTATTTGGCTTGGCTCTTTTCCAACTGTGCTTTCACTACCTGATGGATGGATTTCACTTTCTAGATGAACTTTAAAGCCTTCTCTGAATCATGCTGTCCATCTTCAACATCATCTTTCCCAAAAGAAAAATCCAACGGAGTCTTAGGCACATAACCGAAAAATGTCTCAAAAGGAGACCTCTTTGTAGAAGAGTGTGCCACATGGTTGTAAGCATGCTACACATAATGAAGACTCTCATACCACAATTTAGGATGTTTTTTATAGTAGCCTCTGAGTAGATGCCCAACTATCTCGTTCACTACCTTTGTCTATCCATCGTTTTGCAGATGGAAGGTTGTACTCTTCTTCAGTCTGGTGTCCATGAGTCCCCACAAAGCTGACCAAAATTGCCCTAAGAATCAAGAATCTTGATTCGATACAATAGAAGTAGGTAACCCAAAAGGAACCCATACAAATTAGAACTAAATTTGAGCTATCAGTTTAACAATGACTTGCTTTTTACATGGCATTAAGATACACATCTTGTTGAACCAATCAACTACTACATAAAGCTACTCATGACCCTTCCTAGACATAGGTATACCCCCAACAAAATCCATAGATACACTTTCCCATGGATGGGATGGAATATATAATGGTGTGTACAACCCCAATTTTCTATTACTAGGTTTAGTAGTTGCACACATAACACAACCCTTAACATATTGTGATAATTTATTGCATTTTAGGCCAATAACAATATTTCTGCAACTGAGTAACTATTTTACTTACCCAAAAATGTCTTGCAATCAAAGAGGTGTGAGCTTCACAGATTACATGTGCTTGTTCATCTTTCAAAACACATAACTTTCCCAAATGATACAAAAGTTTATCCTGCACATAATAATCTTTCTCTTCTATCTTTTTTCCTGCAATTAACACTGAATAAAAATCCTTAAAGTTTTCATTGTTAGAATACTATTCCTGAAAGTTTCATGCACCATGGAACTACCTTTAAGGATAATCAATGAGTTCTTAATAGGAGGCCTAGAAAGCATATCTGCTACTTTTTTATGGGTACCTTTCATATACTTAATTACCAAGTGAAACTATTGTAAAAATACCATCCATCTAAAATGCCTACTTTGCTGCAATTTAGACTATGAGTACAAGTATTATAGTGGCTGGTGATCAGTGTGGATTACAATTTCTTTCCCCATTATGTAATGTTTCAATTTTTTAACACTCTAAACTAAAGCATAAAGTTCCTTATCATAAGTAGGATAGTTACTACTCCTGAAAAGGTTTTAGAGTGGTAGCAGATTGGTTTACCTCCTTGCATGAGAACAACTCCCATGGAAAACACGCTTTCATTAGTCTCAATCTCAAATGGATGATAAAGATCTGGTAAAGCCAAAACTGGTGCAATGCTTAACTTTTCCTTCAATGTGTTGAAGGCCTTTTGCTGTGGACCTCCCCACTGAAAAAGTTGTCTTTTTACTTGTCAACATGTGCAATGGTGATGCAATGTAGGAGAAGTTTGCAATGAACTTTCTCTAGTACTGGACTGCACCTAAGAAACTTCTAACTTCTATTAGAGTACTTGGCTTAGGCCCTTTACAATAGCTTTGACCTTCATAGGGTCTACTTTCAATTGACCATTCCCTACAAGATAACCTAAGTACACTAGAGATGTCTTTGTAAATTCACACTTAGACATCTTTACATAGAGTTTTTCTTTTCTCAAAATATCAAAAATTTTCTTAACATGACTTACATGATCATCCCAAGATTTTCTAAATACAAGAATATCATCTAGATAGACAATGAAAAAATCATCAATGAAAGGATGAAAGACATCGTTCATGACCCTCATGAACATGGCAGGTGCATTACAAAGATCGAAGGGCATAACCAACCATTTATAAAGTCCTTGTTTTGTCTTGAAAGTAGTTTTCCAAATGTCATCTTCTACAATTCCAATCTGATGATAACCACTTCACAAATCTAATTTAGAGAAGTAAACTACATGTTTTAACTTATCAAGTAAATCATCAATTCTTGGAAGAGGATACCTATTTTTTACCGTTATTTTGTTTAGGGCACGGTAGTCGATGTACATTCTCCATGTTCCATCTTTCTTTGGAACCAACACAATTGGAGAACCACAAGGAGATGTACTAGGATGGATGACTCCTTTCTCCACTAACTCCTAAACTTGTTTCTTTATTTCTTCATTCTGCATAACAGACAAATGGTACAAGTTTATGTTAGGCAATGGCACATATTGTTGCAACTAGATTTCATGTTGTATTTCCCTCTTGGGTGGAAACCCTTTTGGTTCTTAAAATAATTCATAGTAAGAAGAAACAATTTTGACCATGTCAACCTTATGATTTGGATCACACTCCTTAAATGCCTTAGAGTTATCTTCTTCTTTGGCCTTTACAAGCATTAGCACATAGTTCTTACTGGATTTGAGTAATCTTTTCATTTGACCAACATTAACTAGTGTGATATTTGTGTGATCGATTTTAAGTGTGCAATAAATGTAGATTAAAAATAAATTAAACACACCAATGCGACAGATATTGAAGAAAACTAATTAAAAGATAAACAAACTATTAAACGACAGTTTCTTCAATGACATCCCATTGTCCTCTATCTCCAGTGATTTTTTCGATTATAGCTTGCTCTTAGATCGTGTGCTAGGCTCAACAAACAGTCTTCCTAGAGAACGAGATTAAAGATGATGATTGAACACTATGCTAAGATATGATTATGCTGATACACAATTACTAGAATGTAAGATTATGAAATTATGAATTCTAAAGTTGATAATGACAATGCTAAAATGCTAATCGCCTGAATGCAAATAATCTCTAATGTTTGTCCCTAATGTGTGTGTGTGTAACCAATGCTTGGATTCACAGTGGTATTTATAGAGTTTTTGAAAGATTCTGATTAGCTAATGTGATCAATGGTTGAAATCAAGCTTGTCAAGATGAATGGTGAGATATTTTGGAAGTTGAGAGAATAATGGAAGATGTTTCCTTCCCACAAAACCTTTCACTCAAAAATAGAGGCAACTTGCCAATTGTCATCTTTAGTTATGAGTTGGTTTTGTAGTTGAAGATAATTCCTAGAATTAAATAAATAAATTTATTTAATTACATGTGACAATAAATTTAGAAGTTTTCATAATTAAATAATTAATATTTAATAATGTGTGGAGTGAGAAAAGGTGTTAAATATTTGTAATATTTAATTTAACTGTGAGATGAAGAAGGTGTTTGGAGGAATATTCCATTATTTGAATTTAAACATTCAAATTATGAATAATATGATAATTAATTTAAACAAATTATAAAATTTATTTAATTTAATTATGAGGAAAATGGAAGATGGTAATAATTAAATAAACTTATTTATTTAATTAAGGTAGAAGAATTATAAAAGTGAACGATATAAATAAATAATTAAATTTATTTATATGTAGATGACTTTAGAAGATTAATTAACAAGCTGGATTAACCATGACCATTTTTAGATGTATAAATTTTTCCCATCTTTGAAGTGATGTGTGAAACACATTGCTTCAAAGAAAATATTCTTGCCTTTGCTATGTTTGATTTTACCTCTAGTCAGAAAATTTTAACTGATATGCCTCTAATTAAAAAAAAGTGTCTGATATGCCATTTGATTTGAATCTGATATGTTTTTGATTGAATTTTTTTGTTGATATTAATGATGCCCCCTTAGTAGGTAAATCACTGATGATGCTCGAAAAGTGTTGAGTGGATGATGAAAGGGATGTAGTGATTTATCTCCCAATAATTGATTAAAAGATGCCCCAATTTGAAAAATGAGGTTAGAAAAATAAAGATAAAATGCCACAAAAACCCACCTTGGTTGACCTTTAAAAGGTCAAAGGGGTAAAAAAGGCAAGTCATTTTCACCTTTTGAATGTAGTGATTTTGCTACTCTAACGCTGACTTGGTGAAATGGATATTTTGTATCACAGACATAGATTCGAACGGGCCCGCTGGTACTAGAGACCAATCACATATGAACCACCGGTGAGTTGATTCAACCCTCTTTGTGTTGAAAATTTGTGATTTTGAGTGATTTTTATGCATTTTTACACAGATTTAGGTTTGAACAACCCATTTTAGGACATAGAGTAAGAGTTTTAGCATAAGTGCAATGTTTCTTTTAGTACATATAGGGTGTAATTTAACACTTTTAGGAAAGAGGCAGTTTAGCGCATAGGATACACACAATAGCACACTTAGGATGCCTGATAGGAAATTGGACCTTAGCGCATATATGAAATAAAATAGCACATTTAGGGTTTTAGTGCATTCAGGGGATGAAATGGCACATACACTTAGGGGTTTAGCGCATATAGAGAAGTAGCACATATGGGAGAAACTATAGCACTTTGAGGACACAAAATGGCACATAGGGGGATTTAGCACATTGGGTGGAAACTTCAGCGCTTTTGGGGTTTTAGCGCACAAAGGCCGTAGATTAGCGCATCCAAGAAATTTAGGTAGAATGCACTATTTGATGAAAGTGATAAGAAAATGATAATGTATATTGCTTCTTTGGTCAATAGATAGATAAATTGTCTTGTCATCATGTTGATATGGATAGAAATGATAGAAGATCTGATGATGAATTGATAACTTTGCTTCCGAAAATAGAAAACAAAGAGTAGGTAGCTGATAACTTTGTTTCCATTGAATGAAAAACAAATAATAGAATGATTGATGGATTGTATGATTGGCTGATAAATTTTATTTAGAAAACAAAGAGTAGATGATTGACATTACTTATGATAAATTTGTTTTCTGCAATAGAAAAGAAATAGTAGATGATTAATATGATTTTTGATAAATTTGCTTTCTATGATAGAAAAAAAATAGTAGATGACATGTTTGAAAACATATTTGCATTCATGTCTAAAGTACAAATAGGAAGATGATTTGATTGTTGATAAAATTTCTTTCACGAAAAATAAAACAAATAGTAAATGATGATAGAGTAGATTGATTTAGCATTGGTTTCATGATATGAGTCACTTAGATAGAACACTTGATATGGTTCACTTGATATGATTCACTAATATGGGTCACTTGATATGAGTCACTTGATATGGTTCACTGATATGGGCCACTTGATATGAGTCACTTGATATGGTTCACTAATATGGTTCATTGATATGGGTCACTTGATATGGTTCACTAATATGGGTCACTTGATATGGTTCACTAATATGGATCACTAATATGGTTCACTTGATATGGTTCACTGATAGATAGATACGAGTTTGATTGTTTTGTATGATGTGAAGTAGATAGATCACGTTGATATGAGTATGATTGATTGTCCTTGTGATGACCAAAAATAGGAGGGTTTCAAAAATCTATAGATTAGAGAGCGCTTCCCTATGGGTTGGGATAGGATATAGGACCTGACACCTACAAATGTTTAGTTGATAGTGGGATGTGGGTTGGTACCTTTATTGTCGATGCCTCTGATTCAGGTCAATAGGGGACTATTGACCACACTAGCAAAGAGATGGCATTTTGAGCATAATACCTTGCATTTGTTGATGGGTGAGATGACTATGACCCCAGAGGATATATATAGGATTTTGGGGATTCTAGTGGTAGGTGCTCTTGTGGTTTATGACCACAAGGAGCTAGGTGGTACAAACACACTCAGGAGGGTGTTTGGGGATGCTCATATAGCAGGGTATTGGGTGCCATGGGAAGATTTGAGGGGATATCTGGCATTACCTGCCATTTTGAGTGCATTCATTAGAGGCTTCCTTTGTCCGGACCACTAGTCAAAGGGACTATCAGTTGGGTGGGGGATCATTGAGAAGATTATTGGTCAACAAGAGAGATATGCCTGGGGGAGTGCATGCTAGCACATTTGTACCATGACTTGCATCAGGTAGTATACAAAGGATTGTCTAGTTTTTCTTGTGGTGTTACCCTGCTCTAGATCTAGGCATGGGAGCATATTGTTATTACGAGACCACTTTGTCCTAGAGATAGGCCACTAGGCATGCCATATGTATATGCATATTCTAGTGCACTTGTCCAACCCAAGCTAGGCAGGTTGGAGTATTGGCAATGGATACTTGATGAAGTTGACTTAGTGATATGGAGACCATACATGGATTGTGAGGCATGGGATACTAATAATCTGGACATGCCATTTGTATGTATGCCCCAGTATCTGATAGGTCAGACCATGTTCATTATAGAGAGATTTTTTGCATTGCAAGTGCAAAGACAGTATGGATATATGTAGGGGATGCCTCAAGGCATTGAGTACTATGAGCGGCACAAGGATGATCCTAGATGGGGGCCATGCATTTCATATCAGGTGGTGTATACATATTATATAGGTTTACAACCCAAGGAATGTGATTATAGGATGGATATTTTTGATGTAGGGATGTCAGATGAGTACTCTATGCATTTTCACACACATCAATTTCCTCATTTTACATGTGTGGATGAGCCGGCGTCCATTATGATGGCACCTCAGCCAGGAGGGATGAGAAAAGAGGATGTGGCAGGGGGATCAGGTATTTGGAAGAGGGGAGGAGGAGGAGAGTGAAGAGGGAGAGAGCTCAGATGATGGTGGAGGGGATGACAATGGAGATGGTGGAGGAGGTGAGCAAAGGCCAGTGAGGTAGAGGAAAGACATCTTGGGAAATATTTAGATCATGCAGAGGCTGAGGACTAGTACTGGATGATAGACAGTGATCAGGGTCTCCTCTACAGCACAACAAACACATATAGCTATTATGTAGGCCTAGGTATAGACACTTTAGGGGCAATAGGCATAGTTGTAGAGTCAATTGGCTCAGGCTCAGAGTTTGGCAATGCAGTTATAGACACAACTTGCATAGGCACATGTGTAGATACATGCATAGGCACAGATACCTCCTCCTACCTTGGATCCACAAGTGCCCCAATTTATAACAAAGAGAGACTCCTTCAAACAAAGAGAATTAGAGGCAGAGGGTGTTGCTGAGACACTCATGGGTACTCTTGAGAGCACATCTTTGTGAGATGCCATTGCAGAGGGATTCGAGATTGCTGGGGAGGCTGAGCATTATCAGATTAGATATGAGGAGTTGTGCCCTCCTGATCATAGAGAGTCTTACCCTCGGTCGCACAATAGATCTAGGAGTAGATCACAGACTACAAAACATAGCAGAGGGGTCACAGGGCCTTGACAGGATCCCGGTGCAGGGGGTAATGGTAGGTCACCATCCTTTAGACCAACTCCATCAAGGGGCTCTACTAGCCAGCCGTGATATGTGATTTTGATTGATTTAGTATTATTGATGTATACCATTTTTGGAGCATGTACCTTGTTTTTTATCACATCTTATGTATCTCTGTAGACTTTTTAGTTTCATTGGACATTGGAAATTTGTATTTATTTGTGATGAGCGATGATATGCAACAACAATGAGTTTTGATGATGTGCATTTTTGATGTGATGATGTGATGATGATATGGATACACATTTGTGTGTATATGTTATGAGATGGATTTATGATTCTTTTAATAGTTTAATGCCTAACCTATGATGCAAGATGATTAATGATATGCTTAGGATGATGATTTGTGATGTGTACTAATGATGTCATGCAGGTGGATGGCTTTATGATGTGATTATGAAAATATGCAATGAGATAATGATATTTTTATGAAAAATGTAATATTTTTCAAATGAAGTGGAAATGTAATGTATGTATGGAATTTTTATTTTTGGATTTTTCAAATGCAAGAAATAATGATGATGTGATGAAAAATGGATGTTCTGGTTATGAAATGCATCATGAATTTGTAAGATGGATATGGATTAGAAAATGATATGTGGTATGGGTCAAATGTTATGTGAAAGGTGACATGATATTTAAATGATATGAAGATGATATATGAGTAAAGATGTGATATGAATGTAATGTGACAAATGATAAAGAATGGGATGAAATTAACATGATTAATAATAATGAGATGCATGATAAGATGATAAATGAAACATAATGAAATGATGATGAAATGATAATGATAAATAATAATGAGATGTATGATAAGATTATAAATGATATGTAATGAAATGTTGATGAAATGATAAGTGAAATGAAATAGATTATGAAATGATGACACAAAGATAAAATATGATAATGAAATGGTAATAAAGATGATAAATGGTATGCAACTGTGTAGAATGAAAATGAAATGGATATAAAAATGATAAGTAAGATGTTAATGATATGAAGACGATAGATAATATGAAAATGAAAGTGATATAAAATACCTAATGGATAAATGAATGATAGAAAAAGATAAAGGATCTAAATGATATGCAATAAAAAATATATATAAAATGAAGATGATATAAAATGAGAATGAACAATGGTATGCAATGAAATTATATGATATGAAAAATGATAAATGAAATGATGATGCATAATGATGGATAAGTAAATGATAAAGGATTGAAATGATATGAGAATGAATGATAAATGAAAAACTATATGATATGTATAGGACGTAGATGAAATGATAATGATTAATGAAATGATGATGAAGATGAAAGATGATAATGAAACAAATGTTAAAATGTCCTCCAAAAATAGTCCAAAGAGACATGAGTGTCATTGATTTTTTTGTTCATCCCATTAAAACTCTGATGCAAATCCAGTATGCAAATATATATAATTATCTAAATGAAATGCAAGGAAATGAAACAAACCGTTTGCTGAGCCCTTTGTTAGCTTTATTGAATCATCATAGAGTGTTTAAAATGTTGGAAGTATGTACAAGCATCAGAGGGGAAATTAGTACAAATGATGACCTAAGTACAACTTTCATGATTTTTGATATAGCAAGTGAACACAAGCATTGAGGTATAAGTGAACTAAGATAACCTAAGTATTTATTGTCTAAAAAACAAAGATTAACCACTTTCTGATGAAAATCTGGAAATGTCATCAATGATACACTTTGGAAATCATGTCTTGTGACATATTTACACTAGATTGATAGTTAACCTTAAGACAATAGACAAAGAAAAATCATTCTCTTTCCTCGCCACTCTAGTTTAGTACATCATCGAGTGCGCTCCATAGGGATGATATCGAAAGTCAAACAACCATTGTTCAAAATATAATATTGCCATTCCAAAGATTATTCAGATTTTAGATCATCTAGATATGTGTTATAATATGGTACTTGCTGAAAACTATTATGATATGGATCAATGATTGCATAGTTGTTCATGTGATTTGATTGTTTTTTCAAATGATTGGATTTTTGTGTCATTGTCTAGCTATTTCAATAGAACCTAAAAATTGATTTCCTATAGTATGTCAATGTTTGCCCCAAGTATTGGTACAACTTGCTAAAATGAATATGTATAATACTCAAGCCATGGTAAGAGGTTATTGCTCTAGGAAAATGATGACTGTATGATGCTATTATGGCATAATGGTGAAAAGATGCATGAAATGAAGGTTGAGAAGCTAAGTGCAAAACATGAACTAATAGATGGAGAGCTACAAATAGCGTTTGTTTGCCAGATTTTCATTATTTGTCTTTATTGCATTTTTATGATTTCTTTTTTATTTTATTTTTATTTTTCTTGTCAATAGACTGCTTGTTGCAAGGTTTTCACCCTATGATGATTTTTTTTTTGTATTTTTGTATTTTTTTAGGACTTTTTAAAAAAAATAAAAATTCCAAGACTTTTTCTATTGTTTTTTATGGGTTTTTTCAGGACTTGTATAGATGATGATAACTACTTCAGACATAATACTTCTTTAGGTGCATGTTGTTGATGGGTTCATCAAACAAGTCCCATTTTGGCATTGATAGCTTGTATGCTTTTGAACAGTATACTGCTATGACCACATACATACCCAACCAATTTGGTTCAAACTTTCCTTTCTTCTCTTTGTCTTGTTGATTTCATGGGTTTTCCTTCAAAACAAGATCACCAACCTGAAAGGTATGTGGCTTGACTCTATGATTATAGCTATGAGACATCATCTGTTGATATCCTTTCAAATGATCAGCTGCTCGTTGTCTCTTCTCATTGAGGAGTTCTAGCTCTTGCAGTCGGGAAACTTTGTATTCATCATATGTGATTAAACCTTTCAATGATACTCTAAGTGATGGAATCTCAACATCTAGAGGTAATATGGCTTATGCTCCATAGACAAGAGCATACAATATAGTCTTGTTCTAGTTGTATAGGCCCATAATGTAGGATTAAGTTGAACGTGTCAATCTTTCCCTACATCATTCATAGTCTTCTTCAAAATTTTCAATATAGTCTTGTTAGAGGCCTCTGCTTGGCCATTCCCTTATGGATAGTAAGGTGTTGAATATTTGTGTTGAATATGGAATCTCTCACAAAGTTCATCAACATCCTGATTCTTGAATGGTTATCCATTATCTGTGATGATGGAGTTGGGAATGTCATACCGACAAATGATATAGTTGAGTATGAATGATGAGATTTGTCTATCGGTAACCTTAGTGAGAGGTACTGCCTCAATCCACTTGGTAAAGTACTATGTCATTGTGATGATGAACTTGTGTTCATTCGATGATGAAGGATGAATCTTGCCAACTAGATCTAATCCCTATTGAGAGAATGGCTAGGTTAGCATGAATGTTTGTAGTTCCTATGCTGGTGCATGGATGGGATTCCCATGTATCTGACATTTTGAGCACCTTTTCACAAAAGTGAATGATTCTCTTTCCATTGTAGGCCAGTAGTAACCCATTCTAATCAATTTATTGGATAAGGTCAATCCACTTGAATGAGTAGCACAAATGCCACAATGAACTTCTTGTGAAGCCTTGTCAGATTTGTCATGTTCAAGACATCAAAGTAAAGAACCATCAAGACCATTGTGATAAAGGATGTCAATGATAAGGGTATAGTGAGAGGATTGGTGGATAAAGTTGCCCTTTTGGTTATGAGATAAGTCAAGTGGTAAGATGTTGTATTTTAGGTAGGCATAAATCTTGCCATACCAAGGTGAATCAGATCCTAATAAGTAGCAAATGATTTGGATTTTAGGTGTGTCATAGGGAGGTGCAAATGATTGTTCCACCAGAAATTCATAGCAAGCCTAATTTTCTGGGAGTTGTAGCAATGATGCAATTGTGGCCATGGCGTCAGCTACTTTGTTATCAACTCTTGGAATCTATATGAACTTGATATCCATGAAGTAATTTTTGAAGTCATCAACCATTTTCTTGTATGGTAATATATTGTCATCTTTGGTCTGATAATCATCATTGATTTGATTAATGACTAGCTCTGAGTCACCATAGACTTGTAGCTCTGTGATCCTTCATTCCAATGCTATCTTACCTCCAGTGATTAAAGCTTCATATTCGGCTATGTTGTTGGTGCATGGAAACATTAGCCTAAATGACCAAGGAATGGTATGTCCTTGAGGGGTGACAAAGAGTATGTCTACCCCCGATCCATGTTGAGTGAAAGAACCATCAAAGTATAATGACCATGGTTTTTTGGATTCTATAGTGAAGACATCAACATCTAGAAATTCAATGTGCATGGGATGCTCTGGTTGTAGTGGTGCTTCAGCTAGTTGATTAGTGATAACTTGTCCTTTGATTGCTTTGTGATCAACATAATGGATGTCAAACTCACTCAAGATCATAACCCATTTTGCTAACCTTCCTGTTAATGTAGCCTTTTTTAGCAAATACTTGAGTGGATCAATCTTTGCAACAAGTTTGATTGTATGAGTTAACATGTAGTGCCAAAATTTTTGTGAGGAAAGGACTATTGATAAACAAGCCTTCTCAATGAAAGTGTAGTTGAGTTCATGAATTTTTAGCATTCAACGGATGTAATAAATTGCGCGTTCCTTTCCTGTAGAGTCCTCTTGTGCTAATAATGCCCAAAAAGATGTCTCTGTTTTGGCAATGTATAAGATTAGAGGTTTGTCCAGATTTGGTACTAGTACTAGAGTCGTTGAATTCATTAGGTACTACTTAATCTGTTGAAAGGCCATTTCACACTTGTCATCCCATTTGAAAGGAGCATTCTTATGCAATAGATGTGTGAAAGGTAGACTCTTATCCTCCAGATGTGCAATGAACCTTCAAATAGATTGAAGTTGTCCCTGTAATGACCTCAACTGACTGATATTCCTTGGTGGAGGCATTTCCATGATTGCTTGTACCTTGGCAGGATCTACTTCAATTCCTTTTACTGGTACTATGTATCCCAAGAGCTTTCTAGATGTGACCCCAAAAACACATTTCTTGGGGTTGAGGTGAACTTTGAATTTTACTTACCTTGCAAAGATTTTGGATAACACTTCACGATGACCATCTCTTATGTATGACTTTTCCAATATATCATCTACATAATATTCCATGAATGTGTGCATCATGTCATTAAAAATTGTAGACATAGCTCTTTCATATGTAGCCCCAACATTCTTTAGATAGAAAGGCATGAAATTCCAACAATAAGTCCCTCATGGACATGTGAAAGTTGTTTTGTCCTGGTCTTCAGGTGCAATCTTGACTTGGTTGTAACCAGAAAAACCATCCATTAGTGAATACATGGCATGGCCAACTGTCACATCAACTATAGTATCAATGTTTGGAAGTGGGAAGTCATCCTTAGGACATGCTTTATTAAGATCTTTGAAATATGTGCACACTCTGATACATCTGTCTAGTTTGGACATAGGAACAATGTTGGAGATCCATTCTACATAGTTAATTGATCTTATAAATCCCACATCAAGGAGTTTTATGGGCTCTTCTTTAACAAGTAGTGCAACATGAGGATGCATCTTTCTGAGTTTTTGTTTCATAGGCTTAACTCTTGGTTTGATGGAAAAGTGATGCATTATGATATTGGGATCAAGACCTGGCATGTCTGCATAAGACCATGCAAAGTTGACTTGATTTTCTTTTAGAAATTCCATGAACTCGGGGACTTCTTTATTTTTTCATTGATGCAACTAACTGTAGAATCCTTGGTTGTTTTGTAGTTTCAAGATTAACCTCTCTTGTAGGCTCAATCAAGATAGGCGATCGATCATGATAGTACTCGAGGAAAGTGTCAATCTTCCCATCATTTGGTGCCTTAAAAAGTTTTTCACCATCTGATACACTCTTTGTTTTATCTTTTGTTTGATCTAACACTGCCAGATTCTGGTTTTCAACATTAGATATTTCTTTTTGATTTTAATTTTTGTAGCTAGGAGACTTGACACTCTTGATTAAAGACTATGCCAAAAATCACTAGTGGAACAATCATTTTTTTCATCTACAGAAAGGAATTTCACAATAGATTCATTGCTTGGAAACATAGGTGTATCGATAGGTTTAGATAAATCTCATTCAATGAGATCACGATGGATCAAAGGTAACAGGTCATTAGGCTGCGTGAAATTGGCTATAGTTATGACCATAATGGAGTTGTCTGTAGGATCTGAGGTATGAGGTAGATCAATGATGGTACTATTCCCACGATAGTCTTGTTCATTTAAATCTAACTCAATATCACTAGAATCATAGTCACATTGTAGTTTAGATTCTTGCAGTTGGGACCTTGACCCTTCACCATCGATTATAGTTGGGGTGTACTTGTGTATCACATCAACTTTTTTGTCTTTCTAGAACTCATCATTGTAGATGGTGTTCCATTCATATTCACCAAAGTCTGTGTCAGAGTTATTATCCATGAAATTCTGAATTGCTATCAAACATGCTTCTCTTGTATCAGAACCTTCTTGCAATGTAAGGACAATATCATGCAACTACTTGGATGTTATTTCTTTTGAGTTAGTATCATAGTCTAGTCCTATTTATCTTTTGCAGAAATTCCTAGAAGGTGAATACACTCAACTACTCTTTCTTTTCTCTTTCCGATAGGACCATTACCATCATAGCCCATCTTCTGCATGATTGAATACCCTTTACCATATTGATTAGTTGGTATTTTGACATTGAGGACTATTTTTTCTTCATATTTATAGATCCAATTTAGAACTTATCTATCCATAGGGTCATCCATGGGGAATTTTTCTTTGATAAATCATCCATTAAACTTTGTACTTGGCTCTGTTGGTGGTTGCATTGATGTTGATGCTACAAATATCTATTGTTGTGTGATAGAAGGTTTCCCATGTGACCAAGGTGATGTAGGCAGATTAGCATTAAGACAAAGAGAGTACTGCCCAACTCCATTTTCCTTGAACCATAGTTTCTTGTCAAATGTTTTGGTTAACTAACTAATTTGTGTATCAAATTTGGGAGAAGTACTAGCAAGAGCTTCTTGATTGTTGGGAACCAAAGTATCTTGACTAGCTTTGATGTTGGCACAAGTTTGACTATTTGAATTATCATCTAGTATTGTGATCTCCTATCTGTCATAAGGAAACTTAAGAAATTGATGGTATCTAGATGGGAAAGCTTGCATTTCATGGATCCAAGGATGACCCAACAAGATGTATGCAAGATCATAGTCTAATACTTGATAGTAGGTCCCACTTTGATCGACAACATGATTAAACCCTTGGACGCTCTTTCCTCATCATCATAGGATTTAATAGTGATCTTTCTTCTAGGGTCAATGGAGTCCTCAAAAAATCCTAAAGTCTAAAATAACTTCATGGTACATATGTTCAAACCAACCCCTCCATCTATTAGGACATGTCTGACACAAAAATTGTGGATCATGAATTCTAAGTATAGTGATGAATTATGGGGATGAGTTATGGAAACGTCATCTTTCTTAGAGAATGATAGGTATGTGGATGAGGAAAATTGTCCCACCATGGCTTGAAATTGGTCCACATCTAGATCAGTGGATATAGTTGTTTCAACAAGGGCCTTTTCTAGAATTTCCTTGTGTACTTGGGAAATCTTTAGGAGTTCTAAGATAGAAATATGAACATGATTTTTTTAAAGTTGATTAACTAAGTCATATTGATGTTGAGGTGGGGCCACATTGGATTTTGAAGAAGTGCCTTTTAAGAAAACTTTAGCTTGTGACATTGTTGTTGTGTTGACCTGTATATATTCCTTCTTTTCCTTAACTTTTATGACATTGACCTACTCATTGTTAGTGTAGTTATGGTTGATTATATTATTGTTGATATGATTCACACTTTTTTGAGAAGACTCACCCTTTTGATAGTTGGGAAAAGGGTTGTGAAATGGTTGATGGCCTTCATTTGATTGTTGGTGTCCTTCTATTGTGATGGTGTCATTTTTTATTAAGTCTTGAACGACATTCATCAAGGCTTGACAATTATTCATACGATGGCCCTTGCACTAATGATAATCATAATAGTATGCATCATTCCATGATGGAGGCTTCAAATTGGGTTCAAAGTTGCATTGAGGTGGAAAAGTAAGAACATTTTTAGCCATCAACTCTTTGAATACAGATTCTAAAGATTGACCCAGTGGAGTAAAGGTTCTTTTTCTAGAGAAGAATAGAGATCATTGCATATTTGTGTTCAAGGTATTTCCTAAGGTATTGTTGTTCCCATAGTAACCTTGATTGTTGGAATTCCCTTGATTGAGAGTATAAGTTTGATTCATGTTTTTCCTTAGAGGAGGATTTTTCCTTGATTTGTGACTGAATTAATGTTGTTATAGTTATTATAGTGAGGATCACTTGGAGTACTAAGGAAAAATGGCTTAGTCAAGACATGATTTGCATCTACAACACCATCATTCACCATGTTTTTTTTTGTGAGTCCAAAAATTATATTTTTCATTGTTGTTGTGGTGATTTGAAGAGCTAGGATTGTCCTTATCAAGTTTTATTATACCTCTCTGGATTAAGGCACCTTCAATGGCAATGCCATTTTCAATCAATTTCTGAAAAAGAGGGAGGACAATGAAGATTAAGACGATAGCTCATCTTTTGATCTAATTTGTTTATGAAAGTGGTGATATTTTCCTTTTCAGGAACATGATATGGGTATCTAGTGAACAATCTTCTCCATCTTTGAAGAAATGTAATGAATGGTTCACTAGGTTTTTGTTTAGCCTTGTAGAGATCAATCATGGTTATTTGATGTTGTATGTTGTAGGAATATTGTGATATGAACTCATTAATCAATTCCTCAAATGTCTTGATAGGGGGTGTGATTTTCGATAGCCATTCCATAGATTGGCCTTCAAGACTCCTAGGAAAAAAATGCATCACGTATGTGTCCTCATGGGTGAACTCTAAAGTCATATTTCAAAAGTCCCTAATATGATCGATTGGATCCGATTTCCCATTATATTGATCAAACTTTGGAACTTCACAATGTTTGGGAAATGGGATCATGTTGAGACATTGGTCAAAAGGATAAGAATAGATGTCATCAAGAGCATATGTCTTGGTTGTAGTTCCCCCTTGCATGTCTTTAATTTTTCCTTGTAGAGCTTTAATCTATTGAGACAAGGAACTAAGATTAGACAAGGGTGTTTCATCAAGAATTCTCTTTAAGTTCTTAGTATCAAAATCAAGAGGCAATTTAGCTCCTTTCTCAGCCAAATACAAGAAATATTTCTCTTTGTTATGCTCTAAAATCTTTTCTAAGGCTTTGTGAAATTTGTGATCTTGCTTGGCCTCTCTAAAGTGATGTTCTTCATCTCGTTCATCATCACTATCTATAGGAGTTTTGCTCACATCCTTGTATTTTTTGTAAGGAAATATATTTTCTTCTCTATTATCCAAGTTGTTAAAAAGGGGATTATGACTCACACTATAAAGGGGATTACTACTCTCACATTCTTCTTGAGTTTTTTGGGTACGATCTTCTTGTTGAATATCTTCTTTCAGCTTATTGTATTGAGATCTTGTAAAAATAGGCATATGATTTTGAAATGTTCTTCTAAATTTAGATTACAATTTAATAAGTGCAAGAATGATGATGTTTTGATCCAATAAGATGAAAATATTATGATATGATCAAATATGTTCCTAACTCTTGATTGTGGCTTCCAATGATGAAGGATATTAGAATCCTGTTCAAGAAGTTGAATCAATAATCAAAAACTTGTTTGAAAGATGCGTTGTTTATATTTGATCCTTGTTTTCAAAAAAGATGATAAGTATATCAAGTATACTAGTTAAGATCACTAAAAGATTTGGCTGGGATGTGTTGGATATTCAATAGAATGTTGTGGTAGACAGTTGAAGTTGAGAGGTTGATTGTGATTGTGTCGTTGTGATAGAGCTCTTCTCTGAAAATAGGCTCATGAATATAAAGGCTCTACAATGTACTCGTCAATAAATCCTCTAGTAAAATATTGGTACCCGTGGAGAAACTCATGGTAATGGACCAAGACATTTCAAATTTTGTACAAAAACTTTCTATGTTGCAAGGTTTTCTTGTAACCTAGATGTTTCTTAGGTTTCTTGATCCTATTGGCAATCGACTTCCTAACAAATTTGGTTGATTTCCACTCTCTAAGCATGAGAGAAATGTAAAAATGCTACTGGACCAAGGATGTTACACACTTAGATCTATCAATAGTAAATTTTTTGGAAAGTGATAGATGTGCCACTCTATTCCCTTGATGCTCTATAGAAATAGGCATATGCACTAGAGAAATAGTCAAATGTGCTACAATAGACCTCAGATGTGCTACAATATGCCCTAGATGCACTAAAATAGTTTTCTAATGCAGTTTTTTGAATAGTTTTGAATAGTTTCAACTAAATTTTTGCATGTTAATTTTGGATGATCTTTTATCTGAATTAATGTGATTGAAAACACAACAAACATTCTGAAAATAGTTGTTTTTAAACCTTATACTAAATATCAAGTGTATGTTCAAAATGTTTTTCAAAAAGTGTTTTCATAGGTTTTACACAACAAACAATTAAGGTAGACTCACTCTTAGTACTCAAGTAGGTCATCATAATAACGACAACCCACATCTTAGAACTGTGTCAACTCACACAGCCGTGTCACCCCCAAAGGGGTGCCTGTGTTTTTGTCTTTTCTAGGCATGTACTCAGAGTGATAGAAGTGGATACCGGATCCCCTGATTCTAAGTGGTTTGTGTCACTGTCTGTACTGTGCAGACTAACAAGTCAACATGCTAACATTAGCGTCTGTATGGTCAAAAGTCAACCCTCTCTGCAGACTTTGACTAGTTGTTGCAAGTGCAAACGAACTTCGATTTGGGTGAAACGAATGTCATTGGAAAGCTCTCAATGAGCTCTTCATGATGATGCCAACTTCAACCACTTTTGATGATGTCAAATTTTCCCCTTTTTTCTCTGACCTGGATCTTGGGTTGACCAAGGTTTGACCAAGCATATCTTGGGCTTCATAGCTCTATTTGACTCCATTCAAGTTGAATTGGAGTTTGAATTTAAGCCTCTTTCTGATTATGCTATTTTTGGAGAAAAATGAGAAACTTCAATTTTTAGTGAAGATCCTCTAGATCAATCTTCTTTTCCATAATTAGCCTAAAAAACAACATAATCATTGTTAGTCAACAAGCAACTAATGCAAAATTACATAGATAGTCACAAATGAACATGTACTTATCTACATACATATAGTCTTTGAATTTGGCTCTCATTTTCCTACTCAAGAGCTTGCGCTACAAGCCAGGAGCATTTAAAGTCTTCAATGTTTGTTCCTATTTGCACGTATGAACTCCAAAAATAGAATAGTAAGTCTATGATTAACATACCTATGGACAAGAAACTAAATTTTAATTTGATTTAATGTGCAACAAAAGAATGCAAGGATTATGAATTATTTATAGAAAAATGATTATAATGACATAGACTTGGACAAGAGTCTATAGGTACCTTTTCTCAGTTGCATCTTCAGTTTCAAATTTCATTTTGAAATGCATTCTAGTAGACAATGGATGGTTGAAACTATTAACATAGTTGGTATAAGGAATCACAAATTCTATTGGACTTCTCTTGCAAAAATTGAAGTATGCAATGTTGAGAAATACAAAGAAAAAGCATCCAGTTTCCACATATGTATTATGCTTTATTTATATGTGAAACTCTAGAAACTTTATTATGTGGTCATAATAAAGATCACCTATAAGATTGAACATTAAAAGGAGTTACAATGAGTTTTATATTTATACATGAAAGAAAAGCAATGTGAAACACATACATTAAATCTATCCACCTGAGAGCATGGTTACAATATCGGTGGATGCAATTTTTTTGAGAAGTATCTCAAATATAAGGACAAATAATGCTCAAAGCCATATAAATGCGATTTGTCTACAAACAAGACCTAACACTGTTCCAGTGGCTACACAGTAGATGCTCCAAAATTAAAGAAAATGTAAATTTATTATATTATTTTGCATTTTATCTTTTTAAGCTTTTAAATATTTCCCTTTTAACCCTAACATCGGGTATTGTTCTACTTCTCTCAACTGGTCAGTTACCATCTCATAACTTTCAACTTTATCTACCAAGAGTTGAGTTCCTTGATCCAGTTTAGATGTGTATGATTTCTTTCTATTTCTATATCTATTGCTGCAATAGTTCAACAAAAAGCAAAAGGGACGAATTGTAAGCAGACAACATAGTCCTAGCAAGCTATTGGGAAAACTATAAAGAAGATTGTGTGTGGGAAATGTTAGTATCAAAATGAAACAATAAAAACACACCAATAAAACATTAAACTAAAGAAAACAAGATAAATTGAAATTAAAGATAACAAACAGAGCTTCTTCAAAATCGTTCCGTTGTTCTATATCTCTAGTGATTCTCTTGAAGATGTTGCTCTCAGATTGTGTAAGTAAAGCTTCTTAGAATGGAAACCTACAGAACGAGTATGCAAAAGGAGAGTTCTTCTCTATCCTATATGTTGGTGGAGTGAAATGCTGATACGGATATGCACAGGGGCTGCAAATTATGCACAGGGGCTGTGGATTATGAATGCTTCTAAAACTATGAAATGAGGATGATAAGCCATGATATGGAATGCTAATATGCTAAAATATGCTATGATAAAAACCGAAATTCTATAAATGCTTGAAAGCTAATTGACTATAGTTTTCCTCTATGAAAGTTTATATGTTTTTCAGAGACCTGACAGTCCCTTTTATAGATTTATTTTAGGCAAGAGCTTGGCTGGCAAAGATCAATGGCTATGAGATTGTCTGGTAATTTTGAATGGTGAGATATGGAGAGGTTGAGAGGAAGATGGAAGATGTTGGGAGGTAGGAGAGAAGAATGGAGGCTTGTCTTCAACCCATGGGAAAAAGCTTGAACAGGAACAAAGAAATTATTTTTTTTGTTTTGGAAGTTTGTTTCACAGTTGTTGAAGATAATCCCATATTAAATAAATAGATTTATTTAATTTCATGTCAGTTTGATTTTTGATTTTAGGACTATAGAAGATTTAATTAAATAATTGAAATATTTAATTGTGAATAGACTTTAGAAGAGTTTATTAAAATTGTGAATGGAATTTTGAGGATTTTTAGAAGAGAGGAATATTTAATCTTTATTTGAATAAAATATTCAAGCCAAGATTATATATGATAATTAATATAAATAAATCATAATGTTTATTTAATTAATTAAGAAATGGATAAGAAAAGTCATTAAATAAACCCATTTATTTAATTGAAATGAAAGAATGAACAATATAAATAAATTATTTTAGATTTATTTATACGCGGATTGAATTTAGAGATTTAATTAAATATTAAAAATATTTAATTAATTACTAGACTATTGTGATGTGACCATTTTTAGGTGTATACATTTTGCCTCTCTTTTAAGTGATGTGTTTTACACATTACTTCAAAGAATTTTGAAATTTTCCCTAGAATTTTGCCTCAAAAATTTTCCCCAGATGTTGATTGTTGAATGTTTACTATTTGTCGAATATTGATAGGTATATTCCCCCTAAGATGATGAATTGATAAGATTTTGATTTTTGTGAAGTTTTTTTGAATTTTCAGATTTTTTTGGAATTTTTTCAAATTTTAGGATTTTCAAGATGTCGATTCATCGTTCAAAAATTATGATGTGAAGAAATTGATGTGGAAAGATGTGAAATGAAAAATTGATGATCTAAATTTCCCTTCTTTGATAAAATGTGATAAAATTCCCCAAATTTTCCTTTAAATAGGTTAAAAATGTCATTTTCCATGTCATTTTCCCATTTTAACCAAGTAAAAATTGTAAATTTTTTGAGCTCTGGAGTGAAAAAGATGGCACTTCCTATCCACCAACACTATTTCGAGTGCATCCGATGAAATCAGTGGCTAGCACACTATGGACCTACGGTATGTACCCCGTTAAACTTTTGTGATTTGAAAATTTTCCATTTAGGGCACGGTTCCCAACCTTTTTGTAGGTTTAAGCATTCTTTTAGCACCCTTTCTATTTTTTATAGTGCCCATTATGATTTTTATAGCACCTATGATTGCACAGTGTCTATTAGACTTTCTGTAGCACCCATCAAGTGTTTTGTAGCGCCCATGATCTTGTAGCGCCCATTAGGATTAATGTAGCATCCATGATTGTTTTCATAGCGCCCATGATTCTGTAGCGCCCATGAAGGTTTATGTAGTACCCATGATGATTTCCATAGTGCCCATGATTTGATGTTCTTTGATGTGATCAATTTGTTCCCAAGGTTGTTGGAAAACAAATAGTAGCTGATAAATTTGGTTTTAAAGTTGTTAAAAAAAATAGTTATTGATAAGTTTGCCTCTAAAGTTGTTAAAAATAAATAGGATTGTGATAAATTTTCTTTCCGTGAAAATGAAAAACAAATAGGTTGATATGTTTTCTTCTAAAGTTGTTAAAAACAAATAGGATTGTGATAAATTTGCTTTCCATGAAAACAAAAAAGAAATAGGTTGATATGTTTGCTTCTAAAGTTGTTAAAAACAAATAAGATTTGATAAATTTGCTTTGAGATTTGATTGATTTGTCGTGATGAATTGATTTTGATATTGTTTGGTCTTGATGTTCTCATCCTATTCAATAGGAGAGATTAGGCATTTTGTAGCTACGAGAGACATTTCTGAGGACATGGAGTTTGATTCCGCAGCTTGTGCAAGTAGATAGAGATGTGATCGAGAAATGTGGATTGACCTTGTTGCTTGACATGCCTGAGGTGTTCCTCAACAGGGGTCTATTGACAACACTTGCAGAGAGGTGGCACAGTGACACAGCACCTTTCACTTGGTGACATGAGAGATTACCGTGACTCATGAGGACGTGTACCATATCTTGAGGATCCCAGTGATGGGAGAGATAGTGATGTTTGGTGGCCGAGAGGCAGGAGGCACTGGTGCTTTGAGGAGGATTTTCAGAGATGATCATATTTCTGGATATTTCATCCCATGGGGTGAGATTATAGATTCATATGTGCCCTTTCCCTTGGTTGCAGGCTTTATTGGAGGTGTGTTGTGCCCCAGCCATAGGTCAAAGGGATTTGCAGTCAGATGGGGTCATGTACTTGAGAGGATGGTGATGTAGGGCACACATTATGCTTGGGGATCGTGCATGCTTGCACATTTGTATGATGAGCTACATCATATTGTATATGGTGGAGGTTGTAGTTTTGTAGTTGGTTTTTCACTGTTACAGATATGGGCATGGGAGCATTTTGCTGTCATGCGATCATTGACTCAAGGACGGAAGGCCAGCTAGTGGCCATTCAGATTCAGATATGCAAATATCATTACTCAGCTGAGGCTAGGTAAATTAGATAATTGGCAGTGTCTTCTAGATGATCTAGATACTGTTTGCTAACAACCCTATGTAGATTGTGAGGGATGGCTAGAGGATAGTAGGGAGATTCCCTATGTGTTTACCACCAGATATCTTATTGGCTAGATGCCTGGGATTATTGAGAGGTTTCTTGTTGGTCAAGTGTGTCGACAGTTTGGTCGGCCTCAGGGTATGCCCATGGGTTCTGCTATTTATGCGTGCCGACAACAAGAGGTCACAGCATGGGGTCCATGGATTTCATATGATGCAGCAGTGGCAGAGTTTACTAGTTTGGGAGCTCAGATGTGGGACTATAGACCTGATATTCTTGGCAGAGGGATGATGGCAGAGTATGGTCAGTATGTGTTGGATCATCCTAGGCCGCGACTATTTGATCCTGATGAGCCTATCCCTATTATAGAGGAGAGATCACAGATAGCTGGTCATAGGTGACAATGAGAGGTAGTTGCAAAGAGTGATGACTCTGAGGAGGATGATGATGAGGTAGATGATGATGGAGATAACAATGATGAGGAGAGTGGGGGTGATAGTAGTGGGGGTAGAGGTGGTAGAGGTGGTAGAGGTGGTAGAGATGGTGGTAGAGGTGGACCGTAGATAAGACACATAGTTCTGTCATTTCCTGTAGATCCCGTAGTATCAACGCCATTGTCATTATCAGATCTAGCATCGTTGAGTTAGATAGCAACCTTGCAGGGTAGGGTGCAGAGTTTGTAGAGTCAGTTATTACAAGCACAAACCTTAGCTACATAGTTACAAGGACAACTAATAGAAATGACGGCCGAGAGAGATACAGCTCGACAACAGGGTGAGGAGCCCATGGCTCTAGCTGAGAGTCTTTAGAGAGCAATAGTAGGTGATAGCATGACAAGAGAGCTGACTAGAGCTATCTAGGAGGCAGAGTTCTATAGGATCAGATATCATGATGTAGTGCCACCTGCGCAGAGATTGAGTTATACATAGTCTCAGTCTACACATAGTTGCTCTCGGGCTATGAGCAGGGGTGTATTACAGCCATTACTGCCAGGAGGATTATTAGGGGTAGGTGGAACAGGTTCATCAGGTGTAGGTGGGACAGGTCCCATACCAACACCATTAGAGGATAACACTGCATAGTGCTTTTTTATGATGTTTTATCATTACAAGACATTTGTATACACACCGATATGATCCCATTTTTGATGATGTAACACCTTTGTACATTTTGACATTCATTTTCTAGATATATGATATGCAGTGATGATTTATGATGAGTGAATCTATTTTCTATATATGCATGATGTTTTATGCTATGGTTTCTCAATTTTATGCTTATGATGCATATGTATGCATGATTTTAGATAGGGAAACATAAGTGGAATACGATGACATGATTACAATCTATTGACGAATGAATATGAATATGAATGTCAAATGATGGATAATACAATTTATGAATGCTTTATAAATGTTTTGATTATGATGCATGCCTTGTTTTGATGATTTTCTTATGCAAATATGTATGAAAAATGTATGAAATGATGTTTTTGTAAATGTCAAAATGTACTCAGTCATTTTATTGGAAAGAAATGAAACATTTGATACTTTGCCAACTTTTGGAAAAATCTATAAATGCAAAATGCAATTCTAGAATGAATGTAATCTATACTAACCATGTAGGGTATCTATACAATATTGCCATTCCGAGAGCTTATTTGTGCTTTTTGTGTCATCATAGAGCATTGAAATGTTGAAAGTTAATACAAGCATCAAAGGGTATGTTAGCACCAGTGATGATCTGAGTATTGCTTTCATGATTTTTTATGTAGCAAGTTAATACAAGCATCTAGGTATAATTGAACCAAGATGACCTAAGTATCGCTTGCATAAACAAATAAGAGTTAACCCTTTTCCCATGCAAATTCTGAAATGTCATCAATGATACGTAGTAGAGCATGTCTCGCGAACAATTTGCATAGTACTAATGATTCACTCACAAACAACAGACAAAGAAAAATCATAATCCTTCCTTGCTTTTCTAGTTCAGTACATCATTGAATTGCTCTAGAGATATGATAGAAAATCAACCAACAATTCAAACTTTGCTTAAAGTATTCCAAACATTATTCAGATTAAGATCATCCAATGTGGTTATCAACATTGATGTTTGTGTTTGATTTAACATTGTTTTGACCATGTTGTTTGATTTCATTGGCATTGAGTGATTGTTTTGGTTTTGTGGTTGAATTGATGCGTCAATGTATGTTGCATTTTGGAAAACTGCCATTTGTCCATTTGTGATGTTCAAAAGGCTCGTTGCCCCTCTCTTGTTTAGTATGTGTTTTGTTTTTTCCCCTAATGTAAACATAACCTGAATATGATGGATATGTACAAATTTCATCAAGCCATGATGAAACACAAGGATTCCTATTGCATGATATGGATATGATAGATATGTACAAATGATAGATATGGATAGTTGATGTCATAAAGTGAATGCAAGACATAAGATAATAGATAAAGGAGCCCATTTTGATCACAAGTAGCACCTGTTTGCCAGATTTTCACCACTTGTTGTTATTGCAGTTTTCAAGACTTTTCTGATTTTTATGGATTTTCTCAGGATTTTTTTTTCTAATTTTTATGGATTTTTAAGGACTTTTTCTGATTTTTTTTTGTATTTTTTCAGGACTTTTTTCTAAATTTTTTTGTATTTTTTCAGGACTTTTTTTGATTTTTATGGATTTTCTTAGGACTTTTTTTATTTTTTATGGATTTTTAGTTTTGATGATTCAAACATATAACTTCTTCAAATGAATGCTATTGATCGGCTCTTCAAACAAGTACCCTTCTGACGTAGATAACTGATATGCTCTAGAACCATATGATGTAATGATAACAAATGGACCAAGCCAGTTGGGTTCAAATTTTCCTTTCTTTTCTTGTCTTGCTGATTACGTGGATTTTCTCTCAAGACTAAGTCACCTACTTGAAATGTTCGTGGTTTAACTCTGTGTTTGTAGCTATGGGACATAATCTGTTGATAACCCTTCAAATGTTTAGCTGCATGTTGACATCTTTCATCTAATAGTTTTAGCTCTTGTAGATGAGATACTTTGTAATCTTCATCATTTATCAATCCATTGAGTGAGACCCTAAGTGAAGGTATTTCTACCTCTAGTGGTAAGATCACTTTTGTTCCATATACCAAGGCATATGGGGTAGCCCCTGTTGGTTTGTGAATGTTGGTTCTATATGCCCACAAAGCTAGATTTAACTGGACATCCTAATCACGATCGACATTATTTACTGTCTTCTTCAATATCTTCAAGATTTTTTTATTTGAAGCTTCTGCTTGACCATTGCCTTGTGGATAATAAGGTGTAGAGAACCTGTGTTGGATGTGAAACCTTTCAAAAAGTTTGTTAACATCTTGATTCTTGAAAGGCCTCTTGTTATCAATGATTATAGAATTAGGAATTCCATATCGACAGATGATGTAATTTAGGATAAATGAAGATATTTGTTTATCGGTCACGGTCATCAAAGGAACAACTTCGATCCATTTTATAAAATACTCTATAGCTATGATGATGAATTTATGCCCATTTGATGATGATGGATGAATTTTTCCAACAAGATCTAGTCCCCATTAAAAAAAGGCCATGTCAGAGTGAAAGGCTACAGTTCCTATGCAGGTGCGTGAATAAGTTTCCTATGGATCTGGCATTTAGAACACTTCTTGACAAAATTAAAAGATTCTCTCTCCATGGTAGGCCAATAATATCCCATTCTAACAAGTTTCTTGGCTAAGGTTAAACTGCTTGAATGAGTTCCACAAATACCACCATGAACCTCTTGTAAAGCTTTTTCAGATTCATCATGTTCAAGACATTGAAGCAGCGTACCATCAAGATCACGTCGGTTAAGGATATCAGTGATCAAGGTATAACAAGATGATTGGCGTATGAAATTCCTTTTTTGATTTCAGGATAAATCTGGAGGTAAGATGTTAGCTTTCAGATAAGTATGTCTTTCCATATAAGGGTGAATCAGAACTGGTTAAATGAAATATGACTTGGGTCTCAGGATTATCATAGGTGGGAGAAAACAATTGTTTCACCAAGAATTCGTACCATTTTTGATTTTCTGATAATTGTAACAAGGAAGCAATTGTAGCCATTGCATCTGTAGCTTTATTATCAATCCTTGGGATTTTTGAAAACTTGATTGTCACAAAATACTTTTTAAAATCATCCACCATGTTTTTGTAAGGTAGCAGCTTATCATCTTTAGTCTGATAATCATCATTGATTTCATTAACGACAAGTTGTGAATCACCGTAGACTTGTAACTCTATAATTTTCCAGTCCAATGTTATCTTCATTCCTGTGAGCAATGCTTCATATTCAGCCATGTTATTTGTGCAAGGAAACATCAACTGATATGATTTTGGAATGGTATGTCCTTCAAGTGTGACAAAAAGAATCCCTGCCCCTGAGCCATGTTGTGTGTAAGATACATCAAAGTACAATTTCCATGATTTCTTAATCATTGCTATGAAGACATTTGCATTAGGAAATTCAATGTGCATTGGGTTTTCTTCTTGTAAAGGTGCTTCAGCTAGCTGATCTGTGATGACTTGTCCTTTTATGACTCTTTGATCCACATAGTGAATGTCAAACTCACTTAAGATCATTACCCATTTTGCAAGTCTTCCTTTTAAAGTAGCTTTGCTTAAAAGGTATTTTAATGGATCAATTTTGGTTATCAACTTAACTGTATGAGCCAACATATAGTGTCATAAATTTTGAGAAGCAAACACTACTACTAGAGAAGCTTTTTCAATGAAAGTGTAGTGTAGTTCATGACTTGTTAAAATTCTACTGATATAGTATATGGCCCATTCTTTTCCTATAGAATCCTCCTGTGCTAGCAATGCTCCCAAAGATACTTCTGTTGCTAAAATATATAGTATGAGTGGCTTTCTTGGAATTAGTGGAATTAGGACTGGTGGATTTATAAGATATTGCTTGATCTGATTGAATGTTGCTTCACATTTTTCCTCCCATTTGAATGGAACATTTTTATGCAATAGATATGTAAATGGTAAGCTTTTTTCTGCTAGTTGAGCTATAAACCTCATGATGGATTGTAGGTGTCCTTGCAATGATCGAAGTTGATTGATATTTCATGGTGGTGACATGTCCATTATAGCTTTTACTTTTTTTGGATCAACCTCTATGCCTTTTTCTAAAACAATGTATCCTAGGAGTTTTCTAGATTCAACACCGAAGACACATTTCTTTGGATTGAGTTGAACATTGAACTTCTCCATTCTGATAAAGATCTTTGACAAGATTTCTAGATGTCCTTCTCTTGTGTGGGATTTAGCAAGGAGATCATCGACATAATCTTCCATGAATGTATGCATCATATCATGAAATATTGTTGTCATTGCTCATTGGTATGTAGCTCCTACATTCTTTAACCCAAATGGCATTACATTCCAGCAATAGGTACCCCAAGGTCAGGTGAACGATGTTTTATCTTGATCTTTTGGTGCAACCTTGATCTAGTTGTATCCTGAAAACCCATCCATCAATGAATACATTGCATGGCCAACAGTTAAATAAAAAATCATATCTATGTTTGGCAAAGGGAAGTCATCCTTAGGACATGCTTTGTTCAAATCTCTAAAATCTATACAAATTCTAATCCTTTTGTCTGGCTTTGAAATAGGTACGATATTGGAGATCCATTCTACATAGTCAATAGACCGAATAGATCCAACATCTAAAAACTTCTCTAACTCTTCTTTAACCAATAATGCAACATGTGGATGCATTTTTCTGAGTTTTTGCTTCACAGGTTTTTCCCCTGTATTTATAGATAAATGATGCATTATTAGATTAGGATCTAACCTTGGCATATCGACATATGACCAATCAAAGTTGATGTGATCCTCCTTCAAGAACTCTGTGAATTTCAGTACTTCTTCCACTATTAATGATGCTGCAAGTTGCAAGATTTTTGGCTGCTCTTTTGTACTTATGTTGATGGATTTTGTTGGCTCAATAAAAATAGAAGATCTTTCTTGATAATGTGTAGGAAGAGTGTCAAGTTTCTCATCTTTTAGTTCCTCAGAAAGGTTTTCACCATCTGATTCACTCTTTATTTTTCTCTTGTTGTGATCTACCACTACCATTTTTTTGTTTTCACCGATAGATCTGTCTCTTATTTCATTTATTTTGCAGCTAAGAGACTTGACACCTTCCCTATCAAAATCTTGAGTAGAAGATTATGTGATGGAACAATTGTTTTCTTGACTAGATGAACAAAGGAAATTTACAATATCCTCATCATCATGAAATGTAGGGATATGAATAGGTGCATCATTGACCCAATCAATAAGTTCTAGATAAACTAAAGGAATGGGATCATTAGGCTGGGTAAGTTCTTGAGCTATCAAAGTCATGACATGGTTGTCATTTTCATGATGGACAAGGTCTATGATGGTATTCTC